>JAMQTF010000001.1:1200000-1800000 GCA_025919625.1 Trichoderma arundinaceum | reverse complement strand
AGAGGTATTCGTATGCACAAGAGCTTTCAAATCCCTTTCCCCCTTTTCGATCTCTTTCTCCAAATTTTCCTTTTCAAACGATTTTTCCCGGAGTTTGTTCTTGGTGTCCTCTTCCTGTATGTTATTGAAGGCTGACGAATCTTAGTAATTCAATGTCAAGATTATAACATCAAAGGGGGTTAGGCTCACCAGCCTTGTCTTCCAAAGCACGCAACAGGTTGGTCGTTACTTCTCGCCAGCTTGTGAAGCCTTGCTGCACCTGACGGATTGTCTCAACGGATTCATCGACAAACTTCAAACCCGTCGCGATGTAGGATTGGAGGAAGTCGTCCTGAAATGCGGACTGCTCTAGATCAATACACTCTAGCATGGATCCGACCTATTGATGGCTGTTAGCTTGGCTTATTAGAAGAGCAAACTATCTTCCGGTTCCACCCGGCTTTGGCATTTCGTGAGACAGCAAGCCAACCCTTCTCATTTTCGTCGCCGTGGATCAAAACGTGTCTTGTCCCATTTGGATGCAATCACCCATATTGCCGTAAAGTGTGTCACGCCTACAGCCAGTGGCATATACAGTCGGCGTATACTCGGTTGTAGTCAATAGATGCTCCAGTAGGTGAAATATTGATGAACAAGTAGCATACTTGAGGCCATGGCCTGATAGTTCAAGAGTCATTGCCGAGGGGCTGGACGCCACGAGCTTGCAAAGTGCCATCTGAATGACGCATTGTGGTGCCGCTTGTATTTACGAACCCCAAAGCCGGGGTTCAAGATGAATGTTTACTTCATCCCGAAGCTGAACAAGCTGTTGGTCATTCATTTTTTTTTAATCTTGTTGGAATAAGAATGTCTGCTGAAGAAAGCTGAGATGTGTAAGAAGAGTTGGATAACACTGAGTGACTATTCTGGTCTTTAAATAGTTGAAAAAGAATTTACGTCTGGATGAACGATGCCCATCTTTGCTCAAAATCCCGCAATATTTGCTCTCAAGTCCTGTTGAAAAGAGCTTCTCATCCAATCATGACCGTGTTTAATGGAAACTGCCTGTCCTCGTCGCGTATAGCGGCAGACGCTACTTGATTGCCTTGCAAACAGCAATCCATCCTGTCCAATGATGCTTTCGCTCGCCTTTCTGTGGAGTTTCGTCTCTCAAGGAATTTCAAACAGGCCAATCAGCCGATGATATGTCAAATCCTCCGAGATCACGCATCATGAAGCAGAGCCATGTGGAGTTTCAAGATGGGCAAAGTACTGCAAATCATTTTAAACAGTCCAATGACATCGGTGCCCACCAGATATTGTTTGCCCCCAATACCTCATGCCTCACCGAAATCCAGTGCTCCCTTGTGTAACCTCAGCCTCATGTACTTCGGCCCAACACCATAGCGGTGTACAGCATCTCAACCCGCCCCCCTCCTCCCCCCCCAAAAAAAGGACGCACTCAGCACGAGCATCGTCGCGGCAATCTGGACGGAGAAATATGGCGACAGACGGTCAGTCCAGTGACACTGTCCAGGGACCAACGCCGGAGGAGTGGGAAAGGATGAAAGCACATATATACAAAGTCTATATCACCGAGAGCCGACCACTAAATGTCTTGGTAACCGAAATGGAAGCGAATTTTGGATTTAGAGCATCGTATCAACGACCCTAGCCCCTATCCTGCTGTGGCTATCTAACATTGCACAGGAAGAAAATGTATAATACGTACTTTAAAAAATGGGAGCCGCGGTTTAACAAGAATAAAAGTGGTGGTAAAGAGTCATTGCACAGGCAAATAGTCGAAATACCCAGAAAACGGCCTAGACGTCTTCAGAGAAGCTACCAAGGCACTACATGCCATCATCCAAACCGCTTTATCTAGCCACACTCAATCATTGAGCCCCAGTTATCCGATCAAGATACGAAGCAGATAGCTGTGATGAACTCGACAGGAGTCTATGTGTACGGGCTTTTCGACACTTTCCACTTCTCTCACAGTATATTCGACATCATTGTGCCAGACGGGCTGAGAGACAACTCCACCGTTTGGCAACAGATTGATGATGAGAGTTTTGGTGCTACAACTCTTATGCTGAAATGTTATTCTGATGAAGGGTTCCAGACCTTCGACATACTTTTCGAAAGAGTAAATGGCGTCCTGAGAGACAACAATTGCTCAATGATTATCAGGTTTTGGAGTATATGTATCAGACTTCACAAAGAGGCAACGCAACTGGGCGACTTTTCCATATTGGAAAGCTTTCTGCGGTTCTGTCGGGGCCTGGCAGCCATTCGATACCCCGAAGGTCACCCAGTGCCCAAGTTATTGAAGACGCTTTGCCAAATTCCGGTGGGCGAGCTCTTCAACACCTTTGAAAGAGGCTATTTACGGACCATTACCTGCCTTGAAGACCGACTGGGGCCTGAGAATGCCATTGTCCTTTGGACGTCGTCGAACTACTCCAAGATATGTAGTCGTCAGGCGCTCTCTGCCGATGTTCTTCTCTCCCGGTATGAGCGTGTTCTACATAAGGCCAAACAGGCTTTCACGCCCCATGGGACGAGGACAATTGAGATATTGCATGGGTATATATATGCCGCCTACTACAATGCCGGCAACCTTGCCTTGACCAAATATCTCGCCGCAGAATTGGTCAACCGCGTCGACTATCTATGGGGGACAGATCATCGCCCGAAATGGTGCCTCGTAACCCAGGGATATGCGCTGGCAGTAAAGCTTTTTGTTCATCATGTCAGAATCGGCCGGTGACTACGACCGAGGAGTCTTGATCCTGCAATCGGCCATTTCCAAGTTACGACGAGGAGATCGAGAATGTCAAACGAGGGCAATTATGCTTAATGGCATACTCTCGGACTACGAGAAAAACGCCTCTGCCGGGCCATTATATTATTAGAGATGCTTTCTTCGTCAAAAGGTAAATTCGCTTCATCCAGCCATGACAGGATGAGGTCTGAAAAGAGTTGGTGGGTACAGGTAATGAGCCGTGAGCTGTAGTGGGGCAATGCCACTTCTGGATCTAGTAACTCATCGGATAAGTCGAGATATGTGCATTGTATTCCGCATATAGATGAGAAGTATTTCTGTACGGCTATATGTAGAGAGCTACTACATTTGACATTGATGTCAATGGAGTCTGTCTACTCCGTATTCCTGGTAGGATACTCCGTACAGCTCAATATAATCTTGACCATGCCCCAGCCACCAGAATAGGGCTGAGCAACTGGGCCTGGATTACGTAAATCAGAAAGGCGGTCACTAAAAGTAGAAGCGACGGCGGAAAAAGGATTGAGCCGGCACAGTGGAGCGCTGGAATGCCGTGACCAGATCGAAGCGTCATCCGAATCCCCGCCTCCTGGTTGGCCGCTTGGCGCCGTGTAGCCCCTACCCCGTGTCGCACCTAGCCCAATACGAGGTGCCCGGTCCCTGGTACTGCCGTGAATAAATCGAGCCTGCTGAGCCAGCAAACGCCCAGTGATGTAACCCGAAGCAATCGCACGGCTGGCGGAATTTGGCTTCCTGTCTCGTCCAATCTCGCCTCTTTTTTCCTCTCTTCCCCTTGGGTTTTCTTTCTTGCAGTCTTTTGCCTTTGCGTTCATCACCGAGCCTCCCGCGGGCTTGCCTGTCTCAGCACCCGAAACAACTAATCCTCTTGGGGGCTCCCGTGACTCGGCTCCACGACCACAGCCTCGAGGCTGCCACTGGTTCATTATCCTGTCCCCGTGCCTTAGTAGCTTCAAGCCTTGCTCCGCCACTCCAGCGCGGCGACACCCGCTGACCTTGCCCTGCTCCTTCGACACTCGATACTGCTTTTCTTCTTCTTCTTCTCCTCCTCCTCTCCCTCCTCTCGTCTCCAGGCATGCAGTTCGCTCGTGATGCGGCGATAGGAGTCGACATTCCTACTCTCGCATTCTCTACGACCATGGCCACCATCACAACGACCATCGCCTCGGCCACGGCCAGCGCAACCTCCTCTCCTTCGGGCCCCTTCCACATCGACGCTTCGCAGGGCGAATGTCAGCTTCTGGGGCCCTTCGCCTTGGTGGTCCAGGCGGCGCTCGGCGGCCTGGCGATGCTGTCGCTGGTTTACAAGCGGTGGAGGGAACACCCGCAGCGCCCCGTCAAGGTCTGGTTCTTTGATGTCTCGAAGCAGGTCTTTGGGTCGGTGCTGGTGCACATGTCCAACATCTTCATGTCCATGTTGACCAGCGGGCGCTTCTCCATCAAGGTCGGCCCTGCCGTGGCCGAGAGGCTGATGGCGAGAGGCGACGACGGCTACGTGCCCAATCCATGCTCTTTTTATCTTCTGAATTTGGCGATAGATGTAAGCAAATAGCTCCCCCTTTCACCTAGCCCACGTCGTTTTCGAGCTTGAGTGCTGACCGCAACCATTACTGTTAGACCACCGTTGGCATCCCCATTCTCATTGTGCTCTTGCGAGTCTTCAGTGCCCTAGCCTCGTTCACACCGTTTGGCAAGCCTGCCGAATCTATCCAGTCAGGCTACTATGGAAACCCCCCCAACGCCTGGTGGTGGCTCAAGCAGTCATTCATATATTTCGCTGGGCTCTTTGGCATGAAGGTCTGCGTCCTCGTCATCTTCATCATGATGCCCTGGATCTCGCGGGTCGGCGATTGGGCACTCAGGTGGACGGAAGGAAACGAAAAGCTTCAGGTCGCGTTTGTCATGATGATCTTCCCCCTCATCATGAACGCCCTGCAGTACTACATCATCGACTCCTTCATCAAGAGAAAAATGCCAGACCACGAGATACTGCCTTCAGACGACAACGATGACGATGACGACTACGAAAGGCGGCGATCAAGCTCCGAGCGTGTCAGTCAAGAAGTCGACGACGAGACTCCCGTCAAGATCAACGGCCGGCCGCACAAGAACATTGACGAGGAGTACGATCCCGAGGTAGATGGAGACGCCCCGACAATTGTCGGCAGTAGCTCGAACCAGCCCATCTCCAAGCCCAACTCCAAGCCCAGCAGCGTCTCTGTGGAGTTGCTACCAAAAGAATAGTAGACCTGTTCTGCTCATGTCAGAGTTGTTTTATCATTCGCAGACTATATTTGTATATAACCGCCGCCATCACCGCTTGTGACTTTTCTTTCTTGCAGAGGGCGTTTTGCTACGGGCTCATCACTTACATATTCTGGCGCTGGACACTGCTGGGGCGCAACTTCATTTTGGGTCTAAATTGATTCTTTCTTTTTTTCACATTCGTGCTCTTCATATTATATAGCGTTTTTGTCATAAAGGATAGAACGGGCCATTGAAGAAAATACATGGGCATTACCTGTTGGAACACTCTCACTCTCGCTCACTCGCTCTATGTGATACGCTGTTTGACATTGTTCCATGCTAGCGCTTGGTCGGCTTCATCTAACGTATTTGGACGGCGAGGCAGACAACACAGCTGAAGCTGGGCGGATGGTTTAGTGGTATAATTTTCCCTTAGCATCTATCCTCCTCTCACCGAGACGGAGCGATGACCCGCCTGGGAAAGGTCCGGGGTTCGATTCCCCGTTCGTCCATGAAAGCGATGAAATGTTCATTCAGATTATTTTTTTGTCTCCTTTCCTTGTAACAATCTTTTTATTCTTTCATTGTGATGGCACCATTATTGGTTTTTGACACATGTTCATCACTGGTGTGGCGTGTTCCCGTATAGAGTATTATCGTGGTAAGCTCACAATCGGCAAAATCAATACTCAAAATCAAAATTGTATCAAGGAATGTAATTTATTTCTAAAGCGTTCAGATGCAAATCCAATAGACAGCCCCTTCTTCATCATATACGTTAACTGCAATCACTTTAGGTCATACATACAAAAGCCCCAAGCCGTCTCCCTCATTCATATTTCCAAATAAAGGTCGAGACATGTGATGCCTCTCCAAAAGAATCGTAAAAGAAAATCAACCAAGCAAGCATTTCCAAATAATATCGTCATAATATGAGCAATGATCCTAGCACCGAAACACAAGGCTTTGCTTAAAAAAAAAACACCACTGTACCTCTAACTGGCTACTGATTCGCCTTTTTTGAAAACGCCACGCAGCAAAAATGTCCTCAGGATATATGATACACCAACATACATGTCATGCAGATAGAACGGGATTAAACATGAATATTCGATCATTCGGCACAAGTCATTTAGATACCGGTCCAGTTCTGTGGAGCTGGGCTGTAAGGCTTGTAGCCTGGGTACCCCTCGTTATCCTCACGTTCGTGAGATTCGCTCGGGCGGCGGTCGTAGTTGGGCCCATCTCGGGTCTGGGGGCGGGCATAGCCCGAGTTGAAGTCGAACCCCGCGTTGTTGGTGATGGGAGCTGCGTGGGCATCCTGCAGAGCGTTCTGTGGCCCTGGAGTGTACGTCCTGAAGGGGACTGGCTTGTTTTGCGGGGCAATGCCGAAGTCGCTCTGGGGGCCTGGAGATTGCCTTTGGTTGAGCCCGGGGCCAGGAGACTTTCTCATGTGCGGATCGGCGCCATAAGGGTCTGGTGAGGTGTGCCCATCAAGCTCATGCGGGGCCGTAGGCATGTGTGCTGGCCCTGGAGTCATCTGTCTTGGGATGCCAAATTCGTGTTGGTTGGAGGTGGGTGACTGGTGTCCAGGGCTCATTCTCATGGCGGCGGCAGGGACTGCATGGTCGTAGGGCTGATTGGCGGCGTACCCATCCACCACGTGGTTGTCGTAGCCTTGCTCATGTCCATTGTAGTGTTGGTCATGCACGCCGTAGCTCTGCTCATGTCCGTTGAACCCTTGCTCGTGCCCATTATAACCTTGTCCCTGTGCACCATAATGTTGGTCCTGTGCACCATAGTGTTGGTCTTGCCCACCATATGGCTGGTCATGTCCTCCAAAGTTTCGGTCATGAACACCATAGGCTTGGTCATGTCCATTGTAACCCTGATCGTGCCTATTATAGCCTTGATCGTGTGCAGCAAAGCCTTGATCGTGTGCAGCAAAGCCTTGGTCGTGTGCGGCAAAACCTTGATCTTGTCCACCATACGGACTTGCGGGCTGCTGGCCGTAGGAGTTCATGTTGTTTCGCTGCTGACCATATGGATCGTTCCCGCCCATTGGCCCTCGCGGGGGTGGCTGTCGTCGCTGCTGCTGCTGCTGCTGCTGCTGTCCTCCGTACCTAGGGCTGTTCATGTTCTGAGGAGGAGCAGGCTCCTTCTTCGGGGGAAGATTATCCATTTCAACCTCTTCCTCAAGCACAATCTGCTTGGAGTTGGCCGACTCCCAGCTTGGCATGGCAGGAAGGGCATCGGCATCATGCTTGGAGACGTCAAACTCGGCGTACTGCGGAGGTCCATGAGAAGCTGGCGCCACATTGAAGGCCGGCGCGGCCGTTGGCACGTTGGCCGCCATGGGCGCCTCTTGGCGGTATCCTGAATATCCGGATTGCTGAGGGTTGTATGGTTCATCAAGGTGTTTGGCGGGTCTTCCGCCGGGAGCGTCACAGCAGCCGCAACAGTTGCCGCAGCATTTGAGGCAGTAGCAGCAGCTGCAGCAACATGACATACCCAGACATGTGCATCGGACAATACAAATTAGAATGCTAAGAAGGATGAGGCCGCCGACGATGATGAGTGCAATAACAGGCCATCTATTGAATAGTTAGCAATGTTTGTGGCAGGAATCACCATGCTTTGTCGGGGCTGCTATACTTACTTGCAATATACGTGGGCCATGCAAGAGTCCCAGCTGGAAAAAGCTTGCTTAATCTCTGAGATTTTATCATCAGTGCTCTTTACGATATCCCTCCTCACGACTTCAGCAGCAATGCTTCTGCCAATACTGTCTTTTATAGTCTCCCATAGCCCGCCACGAAGGCTTCGGACCATGGCAACGTCGACCGAAGGCATCGTGGTGTTTTTTGATCCGACTCTTTGATGGAAATTATCGTCGTTATTATTTCGTTTGTACAGGTAATGGTACTTTGTAGCTCGTAATGAATGTCGTCTGTTGCGAGCTAACGGATGTCTAAGCCATGCTCCAGTTGGCGAGTGTTTGAAGCGAGATTATCAACACAAAATGTGGCTCAAGTACGGTTGCCGGTCGTATTCGTCTTTCAATATCGGATTCAGTGCGCTTATTGGTGGGAGAATGCAAACGACGTGCTATGTTTTCGCAGGTTGAGAATGAAGATAAAGCAATGTGCTTTCAAATGTAAAACAGTGGTGGCGATCTAAACGGATGAAGGAATGCTGATATCGATAGAAGCGACTTGTATTTCCACAGGCCACCGTTGGCGTTGCAGAACTGTCAAATTGAATTACCTTGGTCCAGGACCGAAGAAGAAAAAAATAGAAGTGTTGCACGCTGTGCGGTTTGTTACAACAGCATCAACGAGCGTGATGTTACCCCTGGCGATCGCTAGAGGCGTTGTAACACACAAGGCGGTTCCTCTCCGCAAATAAGGATCATATAGGCGGCCGAAACCAAACAAAGGATTGGCCACAAAAGCTCGCGCGTAAAAATGGCGAAGCTCAATGCGTTTGAGAGAGAGGGCTGTGCAACAAATGTTGCTCGTCAAAACGGAGAGGCAGTCTTATCCAACAGAAACGCTGACGGGTAGATTTAGCGCGCGCGCACACTTCCTCTGTCCTTGTCTATGTCGTCCAGGTGTCGTTTCTTCTTTACGCTCTCTCTTCCCAGTAATCGTGAAATGAGGGGCGGAACTTGGCAACAAGTGTCCCAAAAGAGAATGTGCGTGGCCGTTGGTGCAGGGGCCCGTGAAGCAGAAAAAGAGAGTGAAGCCTGGGAGGAGGCAGAGCGATGGGGAGGGGAGAAAAGGAAGGGCTTGGATAGAGCAAAAAAATATCTAACAAGAAGAGGGAAGGTTTTCTAAAGAACAGGGGAGGAGGGAAAAAAGAAAATTAAATCTGGAGTCAGTGAGGCCACGGCCATCGTGCCGCATTGTCCGGCAGGGAAGGGGCGTTGGGGGCACCTGTCGCTCCAGCCGTTTATCACGCATGATGCACATGCAGGGGCAAGAGCGTGCCTTGCAGGGGGGTCTGAGTGCTAGCGCCAGGCGCTGGTTGCTGGCTCCCGTACAGGTACCCGTGCGGCGGCCTGACGCAGCCCGCGGCGCTGCGTACCGGATACCGCCGCCGTAGCAGCTCCAAGGGACGGGATCCATGCTCCTCAGCGCCTCCGCAGCGCTGGCCACAGCAGCCAGTTCAGGTACCCGAAGCGGCGGAATCTCTCGTAATCTCGACCCGCGCCACAGGGCACTTTGATACACGAGCAAGTGCCCTGAATTTTTTTCTGATACTGCGGAGTACCAGCGACCGAGGCAGGCAAAAAGGCCAAAGGTCCACCGTCATCAACGCAAAATAAGCATCGGCAAGGCAGGAAAAGGAGCTCGAGCTCGAGCCTTTTCCAAACGCCATGCCCTCCTCAGCATCATCTCAGGGCGGCAGGAAATAAATGACAAGTGAGAAAGATTAACTGGATCCCCCTCCCCATCGAAATCTTGCGTGCGCCAAGAACGGTAATTGGGACCAGAGGATCCCAATTCCCTACGGGGGCCGCTAGCCTGATGGTCGTGGGGATGACAATCAGACCCTCTTTTCTGGTTTCTTATACGGAGTAGTAGTAGCAGCAGTACTCTGTCTTCTCCTTCTCTCTACCTACTCTACTCTATACTCTCCTTTCTTGTCATCTTTTCTTCTCCTTTTCCTTTGCAGTTTCTTATTACTACTACTAGGTATGTGTTCATCGCATTGCACCACTGCTGCTCTCAGCTCCCGCTCGGCACCCTCCCAGCTCTCAGCTTTCAGCCCTTAGCTTTCACGGGCCGCCGACCCGGTCTGCCTATTCTTAGGTTGCAGCGCACGTCCCAGAACCAACCTATGATAACAGTTCGAGGCTTGCTGGGTCTCGACCAGTCAAGCAAAAAGAAAAGAGAGACACAAAAAAGAGCCACAGTCTTTCCCTGAAGTGTTACATCGGCGCAAGCAATAGGCTTCCGGCGCGGCAGAGTGGTACATGGGATTTAGTAGGTGAGTGCCCGAAGCAGACTTGTATACTCTGTAGAGTACGTCTGGCAGAGACATCCATTATGCCCGATAGTGGAGATGATTGCTTTAGTAGTAGTATCTTAGTAGCCATTACTCAATAGTCCGTAAACATTGCACAAGCTCGCTGCGATGAGATGGCTGTTCATAATTCGTTCGGAATATACGGCATATGCAGAGAGTATGGAGCATATGTATGTATGATATGTATGTATGATATGTATGTACGGAGCGAAGTCTGCGCTCGACATCTGATAAACCTTGGCTGGCACGCAATCCCCACTGCTGTGCCAGATGAGAGGCCTCCGAACACTGCCGGTCTTGGCTGCATTGTCATGGCATCACAACATATTTGTCTGCTCATCTAAAAGCCTCGATGCTGCTGGGTCATCATCATGGCCATCTAAAAGCGTGCGTGCAGATTAAAGATTGATTATCGGACGTGAATGAAATGTACCAAAATTAAAAAAGAAATATACTAGTCTTAGCTCACGGCGCTTCTGCCGCTCCAAGAAACAGTCGCCACATCTCATAGTTATTCGTGCAGGCATACCCCCAAGGCTGACCATGGCCTCTTCCATCCCATTTGAAAACAATAAAAAACCAACTTGGATATCAATCTCCCGTCGTCCCCTAGTCCCTACCGAAACGCCGGACCAGTCCCATTCCGTTTGTATCCCTTTTTTCTCAGTGTTTATTTGTTTTTGGTTTTAGTATCTGAAAAATAAACCGATGCTCAACTATCTTCACCCGGCCCAAGTCTGTTTATTTTCCTGGAGGGGGCCCTGCAGGAGGCTGATAGTTTGCACCGGGTTGATATGAGGTCTGAGGGTGCTGAACGCCGTACTGCTGGCCGGTCATGTATCCGTCATTGGCGTTGAAGGTGGTGCCCGTCATCTGGTTACCGACGGGTGGCTGGCCGTAGGGCGGAGGGCTGTTGTATCCGTAACCTTCGCCGTAAGGAGGCTGTTGTTGGCTGTAGCCACCCTGGTTGTATCCAGACTGGTAGTTGTTCATCTCGTGAGCCGTGTTGTACTTGTTGTTATTGTTATTATTGTTGGGGCGGCCTGGAGCGGCGCCGCCCAACCAGCCGGTTCCATAGATGGGCTGCACGCCGCGTCTACGGTTTCGCCTTGCAACGCACCTATAGCCACGATATTAGTATGAATTATGCGCAAGGTAGATGGAATTTAAAGAGGAAAAAAAAAAGGGCAGCTCACAGGCAACTGGCCAAGAGAATCAATGCCAAAACGATGGCGATGCCGGCGAGCACCCATCTACCCCAAAAGTACCAGCCGCTCTTCCGTCGACAGCGAATTCCATCAAAGAAATATCCATATCCGCAACCGTCATCTCGAGCGAAGAGTTCGGTGTATGGTGCCATGGCTGAAGAAGGAGAAAAGCCGATTGTCTTTTTATTAAAACAAGCTGGAAAAAACGACAACGTGAGTTGTTGCCAGATTATCGCCTTATTCTTGTGTGGAGACTCTTTTTCGCAATGGGTTTATATACGAAGTAGAGTAGAAGAAGATGGTAAAGAAGAGGAAGAAAAGGAGGAAGGAAGCAAGAAGTAGGTTGCGTTAGGTTTCGAGGGATGCAGAGTTTAAAATTCGTGGCCTCAGTCTGCAACCCTTTTTGTCTTACTCTGGAGACGGAGTTGGCGCGGCAGCAAGCAGCAGTAGCAGTGACTTGAGTTTGTATGACGTTGGAATCCCTGTTCTGAGCGTGCCGTCCCCTCTTTAGTCTTTAGATCGAACGCAGTGACAGCCGCTAGTGTCGCGCAGCCAAAAGTACTCGGTACTGCTGGGCAGGTTGGTGTAAGCAGTTTAATGAGAAGGCGGCGCACAGACGTAATGGAAGATGAGAAGAAGAGCAAAAGGAACGAAGAGAGAAAAAAAGAAGAGAGAACAACATTATAAGGACTCGTTGCACTTCATTAGCTGCTTTTGCCGGTCTTCGCGGCCAGCAGTGCCACCGCTCCATCCGCCACGCCAACGTGCTGTGTGATCACGCTTAACAAGATGCCCAGCAGCAGCACTGCCCACCAACGCACCGCGGCATTGATACCTAGCGCCGGCGCTGCTGACGCTGATGTTCCCTCTTTTTGCAGCAGCGTCTGGTTCTGGCGCAAGCCCATGCACTATTATTACATACCGCGGTGCCTATGATTACCAGTGGGCCGAGTTGCGGGATGTCCTTGATTCTGATGACAACTCAACAAGCTTAAAAAGGGTTTTCATTGTTGCTTGTACCCGTTACTTACAGCCTCAGCACAGACAAGGCAAACAAACAAAAACTGTAAAAAAAGCACACCACCAACAGCGCACCCAAGCCCAACGTAATACGAGTTGCCTGCTGCTAGGGCAAGCATCCCAATCGGTATCGCTCTTTTCCCCTCCACCCCCAAGATTCAATCCAATCCAATCCAGCAAATCCCAAGCCACGCCCATCGGCGACAAGCACACACCGACCGGCACCGGCAACGATGATGTTCTCGGCACTTGCCAGCGCTCAGCAGCGTGCATGTGCAGCAAAGTACTCTGTACTCTGTACGCAGGCACAATTAAGGTTGTGAAGGTTGATGCTTGGCCCCTGCCTCTGCTCCTCTTCGCTGTCTGCGTCGGGTGGCTGTGCAGGCCCCTCTTTTTCAACCAGCCCACGAATCAGCATCTCTAAAAACAGCTCTCCCCAGTCCGACCTTGTGGATCAAGCCCCATCGACCCGGGTGGCGCTGCTTGCTGCTTCCCCGTCCAGAATGTTCAACTGCTGCTGGTCGCATGGAATGCCCGCAAAGGGAATAAGCGACAAAGCCCCAACTCCCGTTGTAGAAGAATTGTTTACGGAGCAAAAGGCGCTGACCGGAACTAAGCCGAGCGCGGGAATGACAAATTTCTTCTCTATTCAGCTCACAGAATTACACACTCGTGCATGCATTCACTGCTTGCCGGTGGAGAAGCCACGGAGAGACGGGCTGCTCCAGAGATACGAATCGTGGCAAAGCCCGTTATCTAGCCTCGGAACCTTAATGCCCTCTTTCGCAGCGACTCGTAAGGGGGAATCGAAGGTGGCGGTTGTGCATCTCATGCAACCCCAGCTTATGACGCAGTTATACGCATCCTGGCGCAAAAGCCCTATGGAATACGCCCCGGCTGCGTCCGCAAGCCTGAGCGCTTTGCGTATGTTGATCAAGTGCCCATGGCCGGAGAAGCAGGCACAAAAAGCCCAAGCTATGAGCGGCGCAAATCGTCAAATACAGAATCGTGCCAACCGAGCAAGGCAGGATTCAATAAAATAATTCAAATCAATACCAAGCATTCATCCAAAGCTCTTCGTCATCTAAAAACTCAGCCTCCCCAGTCACCCGACTTTTTCCACCCGTGCGCATTTGCTATTGGAATCATAATCCCTGAAAAAGGCAACGATGCGCCAAACCTCGCCGCCCGCCAAGCATTTTCAGCAAGTCCCTGTGCTGGGCTGGGCAACCTGGGGAAGAGAGGCATGGTGAAAAAAGACAAGCTTTTTGTCACAAAAAACTGATGCAACTTTGTTCTGCGGCTCAGGCCAGCCTCGCCTTGCCTTCTTTTTCACTTTCTCTCTATTCTTCTAGATTACATTTTGAAATGACAACTCAACACCTGCTGGCAAAGAGAGGGAAGAAAGAAAAGAAAAGAAACGTCGCAATTCCCCCGTTCGCCTCCGAGTTGAGTTGTCTGACGCGGCAGCAGCACCACTCCCGGGTTATTCGGCGTTCAAGGCTGTCCGATTCATTCAGTCAACGCGGGGTAGCGGGAGCCTCTGGCTCACTAATAATGCCCGTTTCCCATCACTCAGGAAACGTCCACAAGAGTAATTGGATAAATGTGCAAATGCTACAGATAGCATGCCGTTCGTTGTATTAGTTATTTTATATCGTACAAGAACTCCGAGTGTGCACATCCAGCAGGTCGCGTGGGAATCATGACAAAACACAGCGTCGTTCCGTCATTCTCTGAACAAAAAAACAAAACACAAAAAATAAAAAAAATGGCAAAAGTAGCACAAGTCGGCTTTGCGCGCGAACAAGGCAAACAAGACGCCCTTTCTCCCATGACTCCGTGCTCGATTCCGCTTGTGTAAAGGAGAGTGGCTGCAAGGTAAAACCGTCCCTTTTGCCGTGTACTCAAAAACCCAAGAATATCATCCAAAGATACCAAAAAAGGAGGGTATAAGAAACAAAATCCGTCTTCCCATGCAATCAAACCCCTGTTCTCAATCGGCCAAATTCCAGTTGTTCGTCCATCATTTAGTATACCGTGTAAGTTTTTAGGTCGTAGGTCGGTCGGAGTATATCGTTATTTGCTTTCGGCGCCCTGTATCTTCGGTACAAGAAACCAAAAGAAGAGCAAAGAAAAAAAAGGGAGAGGAAATAGGTTTCAAAAAAAAAAAAAAGCCCAACACAAATCCAGGTTTGGCCGTGGCCAGCTCTATTGCTTTGCGCGCAAAACAAAAGAAAAATAGAATGGGAAGAAAAAGCGCCGATAGCGTGGTACTTTATACCTTGGGGAAAGAGTAGCGGTTTCGTCGCATCTCTTCGGCCTTTTTCATGTTGAGTTCGGCGAATTGCTGGGCCTGTTGCCTTTGAGCCAAAGCGTTAATCTTCTCGCGCGCTCTCATGAGGCTGCTGTTATCCTGCTGTTTGAGCTTGGCTCGAATATCGTATAGCGCCATGAGCGTGTTGGCTCGCTCAAGGTCGTCATCATACTGAGTAGAGCAAGCCACGGTTAGTTGATAGTTTCTTCAAGCTTTTTCTTCCTCCTCCTTCGACGCCTCTTTCTGGTGCTTGAAAAGCAACATGGCTTAAGCGTAACTCACATTGGATGGTTGCGGTGTGCCAGGGGTTGAGTTGGCGGCTGAGCCCGACTTGGGCGAGCTGATGAGAATGCGCCTCCCCATCTTGTCGAATTTGGGTTGCATAGCAGCCTCGGACGACCATGCGCGCCTCAGGCCAGACGATGGCCTCGGCTGCTGTTGCGAAGATGCATGAGCATCGTTTTTAAGAAGGTCGGTCTGGATGATGGGGAGGTTGGCGTTGACAATAGCGGCAGCGGCCTCAGGTTCCTGTCCATTCAGTCAGCGACGGTCAGCCAAGGGAAGCTGTTCTCTTGCGGGACATGTCGAAGGAGGGAGAGGGGGCTCTATTGTAAGACATACAGCTGCGCCGAGATTGCTTAAGTCGGCGAGGACCTGGGACAGCTGCAGGCTCTCCATTTCAATGCTTGGCAGCGGAACTAGATGACTTCCCTCGTCGTTTCTCTAATATTTCTGTCTCGGGAGGATCTAGTATGGTGCGTGGCGGTTGGTGAGTTGTGATATTGGGGTTCCTCTTAGCGGGCGCATAAACGAAGGGGAAGATCGCGTGGGCGAGGTCCGGAGTAGCTGGATCGCTAAACCCGAGCGTCGGCGGGATGAAGAGGCTGTAGCGGATGAAAGTCAATAGGTAGGAAGGAGGCCAGGACGAGTGAGCAAGTGGACGAGAGAAGGCCGAGCAGGATGAGCGAGAAGAAAGGAAGAGGAGGAGGAGAAGAAGCCAGGCTGGATGGATGGACGGCGCCGAAAAAGTAAGTCCAAGGCCAAATGCAAGCGCTGAAAACAGGAAGCCTGGAGCGGGGATCCGGCAGCTTGCCACCGAATCCATCAAACTCTGGCGCACTGACTGGCCCACGCAACTGGGGCTGCCGGAGCGAAAAAGGGCCTCCCTGCGTGGGTGCGGAGGCTTCCAGCAGGGCCAGCGCCTGTTGCAGGCCGCTAAGGCCGCTAAGCTCCCCTGCTAACCATGGCATCCCCACAAATCCCGCGTTTGCTGTCGCATGGGCACAATCCGGAGTATTTACAGGAGAAAAAAAAAAGAAACTAAACTTATCAGGCACATCCATACGATAGCAGAGCATCAAAGCAATACTCCCCCGCCCCGGTTCTGGAATATTTTCTCCTCATCCTTCCATAGGTCCGATGCTCAGCCGTCCTTGGACTCGAGCTGCACGGCTCAGCCGCTGAAGCTGGCCGCCAGCATTAGCTCCAGCCGACGTGGAAGCGCGCATGGATCAATCAGCAGGGAGTCGGACTGATACAAGTCTGTACCGTGCAGATTACACCACTATTGAGTACCACCTCCAACTTATATACGAGCAGCAGCAGCGCAACGCCCCAGATTGAGCGGCAATCGCCTGCGAATCTGACCGAGCGACGTGGGAGGCTTCAGGGGGGCCTTGCTTGGGATTCCTTGCTGTGCTACTTGTAATGCACACATCATGACCGGCAAGCATTGGAGCACGAGACCACTTGCCCGTGCAGAAAAGCAAGGGATATATCCAAGACACGGCATAGGTACGGAGTACAAGCAGCAGACACGGCAACAGCATCGATCATTATCATGAAAATCTCAGCTGATGGGTGATCGAGATGATTGTCATCACCCAACTTGTTTTTTCCCTTTTTCCCTGATCCGGATATTCATCCATCCATCCACCCGGTTCGCTCGCGGAAACGCGGGTGCTACAACTGATCGCCGAAGCGATTCGCTCGCTGCGGAGTAGCTGCTACTCCCAAGATACTGGGGTAATAACAACCTGCTAGAGCTCCGCGGGAGTGGCCTCGAGTGATTCGAGCACGCGCAGAGGCGCCAGCCAGAACCAGTTTGGCCGTCCATTTATCCGGCTTCAAACAACAGCTTCCCCTCACGTACCATGGCTCCGTTGGTGACTGCATAATGCTGCATGCTGCATGGATCCCGCCTGCACATGTACAAGTACTCCGTACACAACCTGTTTATTCATCTCGCCGATGAGCGAAATAAATCATTGGCAGCCGTCCAGTCCCAGCTCTCTTCCATCGAATAGACTACATTCCGTCGGGTTGCGCCTCTGCTGACATCAGCGTCAGAATCCCGCCTAGAATGATGGCACAGTGACGAGGGATGAGCTTGGCAGCTCCGTCTCTCTTCCATTTTTAAGCTATTTCTGCATCTAGAAATTATTCACCGTTTGAGTAACCATCTTCTTGTTGCCTCTGATTCCGTCTCGTGTAAGCCGCCAGAGACACCAGCATTCCTGGCTGGTTGAAAGCGGCGAGATTTCGCATGCGGCGCCATACAAAGGCTGAGCGTGGTGAAGACACCACGTGTGAATTGTTTCTCTCTTCTGGGTGAAGAAGCTGGCTGCGGCATTGTTATTGTGCCGCTTAGTTATGGGTTGTTAATTCGTTGTCGCTGGTGGTATTTCTCTATACTCGCGAGACTTGAACGACGTTGTAGCGACGCCGTATATCCACCTACGTACCCAACTGCTTTCTCGCTTTGTGCATACCCTCAAGCCCAATTTGCCAGCTTTCTATACATTAGTACTATGGGAGTACTGAATGCACAGAGATATTTGATTGCTTTCAGCTTGATGCATTGCGAAATAATCCAAGAAATACTACCGCTGCTGGTTCTTTGAAAGGGCAGACTGACCGTCTAGTTGACATTCTATCCAAGACGGGCTATAATTCATATATGCGAATTAGCAGTACACAGCTCATTCTCAAGCATGATACCCCACGAATCCAATCACCCTCTCCACCACCTACACTTAAACACCTATCCCCACGTAAACCTCACCATACCTCTTCAGAATCTGCGCTCAGACACTCCTGCATCCATCATTTTATCAACTTAGTGAACGCGACATCGCAAATCGTATATGAATCCCCATCACGCTTTCTCCCCCAAAAGCGTCCGTCTCCAGTCTCCAAGCTCTTCCAATTCTCCAACAAACAGACAAACAAACGGACCGACAAACAGCCCTTGAAATAAACCCATCGTACAGCCGCTTCCATACATGTGTTGCAAAATTCGCCGTCTACTCCATCCCAAGACCAAACAACAGCAAAAACCAAGTCAAAGCCCCCTCCATGATCCATCAAGCCTGCAAACATGCCCCCCCTATACACATCAACCACCTCATTCACGACCAAACAACCCACTACAGCTGGCTGTAGACAAAACCAATCCAAAATCCCCAACAACACAATCCAACCCCCCTTCCAAGACACCGGTCAACCCCGCCCATCGAAACTCCGCAAAATCGTATCCCTAACCTCCCGCTCGTGGAAAAGCTTCCAGCAGCGCTCCCTCGCCAACGACGAGCGCTATCATCTCGGCAATCTCCTATGCATCAACAAGAAGAAGAGGAAACCGCCTCCTCCGTATCCGGACCCAGACATTATGCCTCCTGTCCACGAATCCCCCATATCCACAATGCTCTCGCTCCCTCAGCCCAGGCTCGCTTCTCTTCCTCGCCTTGTCCCTCCTCTGTCCAATACCGCGCGTCTTATTCCAACCCGGCCCGGAGATCGCCCAATTGTTCAGTCTGCCTGGTACTTCCATGTCCACCTTCCTAGCGAACAGGAAAGACCTTCCCAGCAGCAACAGCAACCTCGAGTTGACACGCAGGATCCTCGCCATCGCCGCCCAGTGCCAAATTATTTCGTTACCCCATACCGTCCATATCGTAGAATCGCTCCAGAGATCAGAGTTCATCCACCCCAAGATGATGGAAGAAAAGCTTTGTAGAGGGTTTGCGTTTGACACAATCAAGGATGCTGTTTTATGTTTGGTAAATGCGGTTTCAATCACTCAGGTAGTCGTTAAAGGAAGAAAAGCATGAATGGATTTGACTGAATTTTGCATTTCATAACCTACTGTATAATCGTACTGAGTAATCCTACTGAAAAAGCATATAAACAATTTCCTTCTCCATCATCGCGCCAGCTGTGCCACTTCTTAAGAGACTAATTTTTTTTTTCATCTGTTTGCCCGGTCCAAACATTCCCTTAGAAGCACCATAGAATTCCAGACAACCTTTTCGCTTCATGTACTTTTGCAAGTGACTTACGCCTTGGTTATTCTGCACACCAAATCAGAGCCGTCGACCGAGTCGCCCTCCTTGACTTGCAGACTGGCCACCTTTCCGCTATGGGGTGCTGAGATGACCATTTCCTGTCGTCATTGTTAGCAAATCATTCTCGCATTGAAAAGGTGAGGGCAAAGGAAATCTTACCATCTTCATGGCGGACAAAACAGCAAGAGGGTCACCCTTCTTGACCTCAGAGCCTTCGTGAACACGCAGTTCAACCAAAACACCAGACATCGGGGCGCCAACCTGGCTGGAATCACCAGGGTCGGCCTTGGGGCGGCTCACGTTCTCGACAGCAGCCTTCTTGTCGGGGACGGTAACCTGTCGGACCTCGCCGTTCATTTCAAAGAAGACCTCGCGGAGACCAGTCTGCTCGCTCAGAGGACCGATGGCAAGCAGCTTGAGGATGAGGACCTTGCCCTTCTCGAGCTGTACGTTAAACTCCTCGCCAATCTCGGGTCGAGAAAGGAAGTACCTGGTTGGCAAAACTGACAGGTCACCAAACTCAGCTGTAAACTTCTTGTAGTCCTCAAACACCTTGGGGTACATGACGTAGGAGGCAATGTCGCACTCCGTAACGGGCGCTCCGAATTTCTTACCCAAGTCGCGCTTGACCTTGGTAAAGTCCACGGGGTCGAGGTAGAGACCAGGGCGCTTGTCGAGCTTCCGTCGTCCGCGGAGGGCGTCTGTGCGGAGAGGCTCGGGGAAGCCACCGTACGGTTGGCCCATCATGCCCTCCAAGAATTCAAGCACTGAGCCGGGGAAGTCGAGCTCAGAAGCACGGGCCTTGACGTCTTCGGGAGACAACTTGTTGGACACCATGAACTGGGCAAGATCACCGACAACCTTGGAGGTAGGGGTAACCTTGACGACATCGCCAAGCAAGTCGTTGGCATGTTCGTAAGCCTTCTTGGTCTCAAGCCACTGGGATCCAAGGCCGAGCTGCGAAGCCTGGAACATCATGTTGGTCAGCTGACCACCAGGAATCTCGTGCTCGTACACCTCCGGATCCGGTCCGGCAAGGTGAGCCTCGAATGGAGAGTAGAGCAGACGCAGCTGAGACCAGTACGTGTCCAGAGCTCGGACTTGCTTGTGATCCAGACCGGGATCAAACTCGCTGCCTTCCAAGGAGGCCAGGATGGCGTTGATGCTGGGCTGAGAGGTCATTCCCGACAGGCTGTCGGTGGCGGCATCGACGGCATCGGCGCCAGCATGGGCACAAGCAACCATGGAGGCAACGCCGGTTCCAGCACTATCGTGGGTATGAACGTGAATAGGCAGGTCGGGGTACTTCTTGCGAATGCCGCCAATTAGGAGCGTTGCTGCGTGAGGCTTCAAAACACCAGCCATATCCTTGATACCCAAAACGTGGATATCGAGGGCGACCAATTTGTCCACCAAATCCAAGTAATAAGGCAAGTTGTACTTCTTTGAAGGGTTTAACATATCTCCAGAATAGCACACAGTTGCCTCAACAACACCTCCAGCTTTGTGGACAGCCTTGATACCAACCTCGAGTTGGTCAATGTCGTTCAAAGCATCAAAGACACGGAAAATGTCGACTCCGTTCTTCTTGGCCTGGTCAACGAAGTGGTCAATGGCGTTGTCGGGCAGCGAAGAGTACGCCACACCGTTGGCGCCACGGAGGAGCATCTGGAAAGGAATGTTGGGAATCATCTTTCGCATCTTTCGCAGGCGGTCCCAAGGATCCTCGTAAAGGAATCGGAATGCCACATCAAAAGTGGCACCACCCCAACACTCCAGACTGTAGAGGTTGGAGAGGGCGTGGCTAGTCTCTTTGGCAATGCCAAGGAGATCGATGGTTCGGACTCGGGTAGCCAATAACGACTGGTGAGCATCTCGCCATGTGGTATCCATGAGAAGGGTGCCCTTGTATTCGCGAACAGCCTTGGCGAAGGCCTTGGGGCCTTGTTCGAGAATGATGTTTCTCCAACCCTTGGTGCAAGGCTCGCTAACATCAACCTTCTCGCCGGAGGAAGTGAAAAGCTCGGGGGGGATAATCTCGCCCTTGAACTTGGGCTCGCCAATCTGTCCCTTGATAGAGCTGCCGTTGACGGCGACGTCTCCGAGGTAAGCCAACAGCTTCTGGGCACGGTTCTGACCGCCCACGAGGTCGAACAGCTGCGGGGTATCGTCGATGAAAGTTGTCCAGCAATTTCCATCGATAAAGGTGGGGTGCGTCAGAAGAGA
This sequence comes from Trichoderma arundinaceum, assembly GCA_025919625.1. Classification (NCBI taxonomy): domain Eukaryota; kingdom Fungi; phylum Ascomycota; class Sordariomycetes; order Hypocreales; family Hypocreaceae; genus Trichoderma; species Trichoderma arundinaceum. The sequence goes on along the minus strand of JAMQTF010000001.1, from coordinate 1,778,817 downwards.
AGCCAGGAAGGGAATGTTGGTCTTGACACCTCGGATACGGAACTCGATAAGGGCACGCAGGACCTTTCTCCGAGCGATCTCGTAGGTTGAACCGTGGCAAGTGCACTTGACCAACATGGAGTCGTAGTGAGGAGTGATGACGGCACCAGCAAAGCCATTGCCACCATCAAGACGAACGCCGTTACCACCAGCAGATCGGTAGACCTCAATCTTTCCGGTATCTGGTCGGAAGCTCTCTGCAGGGTCCTCTGTGGTGATACGGCACTGAATGGCGAAACCACGAGTGGAGATTCGGTCCTGGGTAAGACCGAGCTGAGCCAGGGTAGCGCCAGCAGCGATCTGGATCTGGGCTGCGACGATGTCAATGCCGGTGATCTCCTCGGTGATGGTATGCTCGACCTGAATACGAGGGTTGATCTCGATGAAGTAGTAGCGGTTCAGCTGGTCGACCAAGAACTCCGCAGTGCCTGCATTGCGGTAGTTGACAGACTTGGCCAGCTTGACGGCATCATTGAGGATGGCATCGCGGACTTCCTGGGGGAGATCCTTGGCCGGAGCAATCTCGACGACCTTCTGGTGTCGGCGCTGTACGGAGCAGTCTCGCTCGTACAAGTGGACAATGTTGCCGTGGTTGTCACCGAGCAGCTGAACCTCAATGTGCTTGGGCTTGTCAAGGAATCGTTCAACAAAGACAGTGCCGTTACCAAAGGCAGACTTGGCCTCGGAGGTTGCTCGCTCGAAGCTCTCCTTCAGACTCTCGGCATCGCGAACAACTCGCATACCACGGCCACCACCACCATAAGCGGCCTTGATGATGATGGGGAAGCCATACTTGTCGGTGAAGGTCTTGGCCTCTTCGTACCGCTCTACTGCGCCCTCAGTTCCTGGGACGACTGGGACGCCTGCAGCGATGGCAAGCTTGCGAGCCGAGACCTTGTCACCCAGAGCATCAATGACCTCGGGAGTGGGGCCGACAAACTGCAAGGGGCATCAATGTCAGCTGGGCAAGGAACAAAAAATTGTCCGAAGCGGTTGGGGTAGCATCCGCTGCAGGCGCAAACGACTTACAATAAGACCAGCCTTCTCGACGTTGCGCGCGAACTCGGCGTTCTCAGACAGGAAGCCGTAGCCTAAAGAAATTAACAGCTGAACGTAATTATGAATAGAGGGAGGCAAAAAATCATACCAGGATGAACCAGCTGAGCGCCGTGCTCAACAGCAATCTTGATAATCTCGTCGCCAGCGAGATAAGCTCCGACAGGGGTGTACTGGCCTCGCTTGCCAATGACGTAGGCTTCATCCGCCTCTGCAGGGGAAAATAGTCAGTATAAGCACGGTGATGCAGCGGGATGCATAGAAGGTATCTGCATACTTTGGCGATGCATGGATAGTCGGTCCTCATAACTTTGAACAAGTCAGTAATCTTCCCTAGGGACCATGTAGAAGCTATTTTATCGAGGTGTTATTCACCTGAAGACAGCGATTGTGTGTAATGAAAGCTCATGGGCCTAAGAGGAGGGGTAAGCATTTATCGCATGAGGTCGGCAGCGACGGACAGAGGGATGACTGACTGTTCTGAAAATCTATTTGCGATGCGCAAAATACACAAGTTAGTCTATCTGAAATGCGTCGCTGCAGAATGATAATGGTAATCCGAGTTTGGTCTGCTTGTTTCAACGTACTCTGATGGCTGGTAGGCGTTAGCAACCACAAGTCGCGCGACAAAGAATGGTGGGGTGGTTCAACTTACGGATTTCACCACGGTTGGCAACTATTGAGCGCAACGGCCACGAGTCAGTACAAACTCTCTTGATCGGATTGTTCCGCGCCAATTGGCCTCGGCTAGGCGTCGTAGAGACTGCGACTCACCGAGAATCTTCTTCAGTTGCATGATGCTGGAGTTGGCGCGGATGTGGTGGATGGTCTGCGCCTCCTTGGGCTCATCGACATCATCGTCGTCGAAGACATCGTTGAAGGTCAGCGTCTGCTGAGGGTGAGGGACTGGAGTGCCTGCCATGGTGGGCAAGTCGGGCTCGAGCAAGGCAAAAGGATGTAGGCTCGATCTAGGAGTATGGGGGAGAGAAAAGAGAGCAGCTCAGCACAGAGAAGAGCTCGAGGAATCTGGCCGGATCCGCTGCCTTTTAAGAAATAAAGAAGCTCGGCCAGCCGGTTCGGTTGGGGGGGCAAGAATGACGGCGGCGGGGTGCTGTCGAAGGTGGGGGGTGGGGTATCAGAGAGCGCCGGAAAGGCCAAGCTTCCAGCGCCTGTGACGGTGGCTGCAGCGGGCAGGTGGGAGGCTTTGCGTGCTCTGTTTGACTTGGCCGAACCACTACAGGTACAACGGCGCAGGGATCGACGATTACGACCTTACAAAAACAAAATTCACGCAAGAGAAGACAAAAAGGAGAAGCAAAAGAAGCTGCGGCTGGCAAGCAAAAGAGACTGTAAACAAGAGGGAAAATCTCCGACGCGGGCGCGAGGAGGAGCGAGGGTGGCCCGAGCGATGCGCTCTGGAGGCGCCATGTCCCTTCTGCCGGCCCTGAGCCGGTGACACACAGACATTCGTCTCAAGCCCACTCGGGCGCGCCACATGAACACATGGCCCAGGGCAGATGCGTCCTTACGTTATTAGTTGTAGGGCCTGCTGTGTCGTGCGGGCACCGAGATTGGCGCAATTCCCGGCATCGCACGGAGCATGGCTTTGCAGATGATGCAGAGGGGCGAGGGATATGGCGGCTACGGCGTTGGAGCAAAATGGCCGCCACCGGTTAGGAGGAGGTGCTGCGACGCCGTTCTCCGTATATGCAGTTAGATCAGAAAAAAGGCAACGCGGATATTGTCTCAGCTTTCCCTCTCCTCGTCAGCTGATGGGCCTGTCGGTGAGACAATAAGACTGACCAGCTGTTGATCTAATCTTGACCAGTGGAGGCTTGGCTGCAACCAGAGCAAGTTCCTATAGAGGGATACGACCAACCAAAAATTACTTTTACTGTAACAATGTGTCCTGAAAATAGCTCTTCAGTTTTTTCCCCTTGCTCTTTTTTTTTTCTCTTCGGTCTTTTACAAGACAAATCTTATCATGTGCTAGCCCGGGCATCTGAAAAGTCATTCCCATTACATACCAGATTTTACCACTACTTTTGGGGGGGCTAAGCTCGATTGTCACCATAGCTTCTGACTCTAAGAGTCTCCGTGCCAATGCTACCGTGTATCACAATTAGCTCGTCGATTCCAGGCGGAGCCTTGCACACTGGCCAATCAGCACCCCAGGATAACGCAGCCTCTTACAAGTTTGGCGCTGTTATATTAAGCTTCGTCCCAAGAGCGGGATGTCTCTGCTCTGTTTCTGGCTCAGTCCTCCCAATCTAGCGGGCTGCCCCTTTAGATTGCCAGCAGTTTAGCACTGTAGTACCTAGATTCGTATCCACCAATCTCCTGCGTCAGAGGAAAGAGAGCGTGCTACGGAGAACTGTGCTCCGTGCTACTTGTTGTGCTAGCTCTTTTAATCTTGAGGCATATCAGCCGCAGTTGTCGCCGCTGTCGCAGCCTTTTCGAGCCTCTGGAATTCTCACAGTCATTGCCATTGGCAGCCAGTCATCCTCCGGAGCTAGAATTGCTTACCGCTTCTGTCGCTCTCCCACGTTCCAATTTCATGCACAGCACCGATATACGTAAGCAGCAAGCACTTTGGATCTGAATCGTGTGTCTCGCCTCGCATAACACGCACTTGTACCGCGTCTTACCAATCCCGTCTCTGCCCTTGGTCCATCGACAACCCCTCCCGCCTCCTGCTCGCATGCCATGGAGGGTTGACGCTTTACCGAGGATCAGAGGGCATCTGGTTGTCGAGGCTCGCCTAGAAGCGGCTGATGCCGCGCGAGAGCAGCATGGCAGCAGACCTCGATCGGAATATCTCGACACGACTTCACTTCGTTGAGCCCGGCCATTTTCGCCCTTCCACGTGATGATCATCCGTTCGAGCAGCACTTGAGCCGTCCATCGCCGTTGATGCCATCTGCTCGGCTCGGAGGAAGAGCCTGTAACGTAATTGGTCTTCGTATCGCCGGCCCGAGGTGTTGCTGGATCCGTCTTCGGATCCGTCGCATCTTTGACCCCGTATTCCCAGCTGGTAGTAGCAAGGCCGATCTAGTCATGGCGGCACATCTTGCAGATGTACTCCGTGTGGAATGTGCGACTTGAGATGTAAACCAAGATCTGAAGCCCCCCAACCTGGGTGCTGACGAATGGGCTCCCCGCCTAGTTCCAGTTCGGCGCTCCAAGCCGACCGGCACTATGCCACGCCCATCGCCATCTAGCGCTGTGGAGGTGAATGGCGCCCTCAGTCGGCTTATTGGCCTCTTGCGTTCCAACTTGGATCTGGATTTTAGCTGCGTTATAGCCCCAAGTCCGTCTGTTAGTTGAAGATTTTTCTTCCCTTCATCTCCGTTACCCGCCCATCAACTAGCGTTGTCTAGCCATCTCACCCAGGTAAATCCCGTCGCCTAATCGAGCGAATTGTAATCATCCACCCTCCATCCAGATTTCCCTTGTTACACCACTATCCTCTTCGGAGGGGTTCAGATCTGGCAGCGTTGGAAAAGGCGAATTTTCTCCGACGTCGGCCTTTGAAGGGGGATCCCTTGACATTTAAGAATAGATAGAAATTGGGTAATAAGCTATGGTCGCCTAAATTAGACCTTTGGCTCAACTACAGTAGACATTTCAGCAATTGCATTCAGTATATTCCCCCTCTTTCGAGAGTGTCACACATCTCCCCTCTCGTACATACATATGTCTACAGCCCCTGCTCGTGTTGTCTCAGCAACTACCACGAATCACTCCGCACAAACAACGCCGGTCATCCCCATCTCCCGTTATTGGGAGCACAGTGGGCAATAACTATTCATCAGTGGGAGTACGTTGTAGCACCTCAAGACGCGCCTCATTGCCAACCTCGGCTACTAAAGGATAGCCTCGGACAGCCAGCCAATAGATCCAGAATGCAGCAATTAGTGTGCTTTATACAGAGGAGGTACCTCATGTACTTTGTACTTCGTCCTATGTCCCTGAATCGCTTCCTTTTCATTTCCAGAAAGCAGGATTTCCCCAACCTCATTCCACCTTCTCTTTTGCAGCCGTAGCTTGGCCCACATGACGTAAAGCACAGAGTCAGCTGCCCGCATACATGCTGAGCTCTGGGGAAGTAGGGTCTGAAGCTCTTTCTTGAAGTAGCGATTGCTTAGATACCTCTTGCCTCGGTTGCAAGATCTCTGCCCGCTGCTTCCTAACGCATGATACATTGTCCTCCGGGAAATGGGAAATGTAAGGAATAAAGTCCACTGCTGCAGTGTCTTTATCAAAGGTACTGCCCCGTATTGCCTGGGTATTGCCCGGAGAATGCTACCTTCGTACCTACCTTGGAGGTAGTACCAAGTGTTACTTGGAAGCTACCAACCTGGAAGGCAACAACATATCAAAGGAAATATCTATGAGATAGTACTTGCCTACTTTATATGTGGAGCACATGATTCAACTGTTGATTAAGATGTATTGCCCAGGCTACTGTTTTGCCCAAATGCATGAAGCCTCAGACCTCTTCAATGAAGCAGCCCGGAGATTTTAAGTGTATGATACAACGGCTACAAACCTCAGCATACAAAAGAGAGTCTACAAGTCACTGAAAACCTCTAATCTCCAGATGCGGTCTCCTCAAACGAGCTTCTCATCGACCCTGGTCCTTGCCCCAGCACATGTCAGCCCTCTTCCTTTCCGTTTCCGTAAACCTTGTCCATCCTTCCATTATCTCAATTCCATTGTCCAAACGAGTCCCATGAGTATTGATTATTTGATAGGAGCCGCCTCTTTACCAGCTTCAACACCCTTATCTAATGCCGCATTATCCTTTCCGCCCCAGTAGTGCCATGACAGGTATCGGTAGCCTTGGGTAAGCTGGGCAGCCTCATTAACGACATGGCATCCGAACAAAAGGTAGTTCTTGGGGGAGACGGCAAGCGAGTATCGCATAAAGGTCGCGGAATAGACGCAAAGAGCAGCAGTCATCTGCCCGGAGATCCTATACAAATGAAGCAAGAATAAGCAATCGGCCGGTATCGGCGGGACGCAGCCCGGAGCTGGAGGCAAGCTTCTTACAGATCAGGGCTCTTCTGAGTGTCCAGCACGGCAGCAATGGGAATTCCGAAGTTCGATACAGGTCCCCAGAAGTCTATTTGCGATGTAGTGTCAGCTTTGTAGCTCCCGCGGACATAAGATTCAACAAGCCCGCCGGCACCCGGACAAGAGCGCTGCTTCCTGGGAGGAGGGCGCAAGGAATTGGGGAATCAGGCAAGGAGCGCTCTTCGCGATTATCACTAGCACATGATTCCCCTCAATCCGCGCCCAGGCGTCTTCCATGATACAAAATAGGAGGAAACTGCGCAGGTTGACACGTACGAGTCGTGAACACGTAGCTCACCATCGGGTTGGACCTGATCTTGGCGTTGATAGCCTTTGCGAGCGCAGCCATTTTGACGAAATCGACGGAAGACTCTTTAAGCCGCGGGAAGCGTGGACTGTCGCTGAGGCTCTTTTGAGGATGCTCAAGTGCGAGAAAACTCCGGTCTCGTTCTTGTCAGCGGCGTTGATTTACCCATGCCGGCCAAAATTTGGAGGCCGAAGATGAGGGATGCGTGTCACGTGCTTCAACAAGCACCCAACTGCCTGACACCGCAACTTCACGACTTCGTCGTCAACCGGTTACGAATAGCTCGTCCCATGTGATGCATTCGATATGAAGCCATTTTATTCGTCAGAAAGTCTGATACAGCATTACCAGACGTTAAGAACGTAAGAACTCAGTTGCATAGCTAGCCACACACATGGATCACTGCACCAAATCATGTACCTCCTGATCCCTGTTTGTTCGCCGCCAGGTACGGATTACGGGATTACCCCATACGGAATCTGATTTACGACAAGCCAATAGAGCAATCAAGAATGCGTGGTGAATATAGGCAAAATTGTTTTGCACAAGCACACTAGGATAAAAAGAATGCGCAGCTTAGTACCATACGGGTAGGTACGTATAGCAATTCAATAGTCATCTATGAATAGCTTCAAACACCGCTAAGCATTTCGCCGTCTAGAATTATTGAAGAAAAGACAAACTCGTTGCATTCGTTCATTCATAAATGACCTAATTTGAGAAATTCGCCATCAACCTCATAGTTAGCGTTTTGATGAAAACGGCAAATGAGAAAACGGGAATCTATGCCGTATGACATTTGCGTCGTGAGCGGCATGATAATGTTGCTGGGTATATTATCATTTTTTCTCTCTGGCCCTTTTCTCCCTTCCCAATCTATTAACCATGGGTTGCCCTTAAAACCGAGACAAGCCTGCTTACCTCCCTCGTCATCCAAAATCTACCAAGAAGCAATAACGTTACATCGAGGGCAAGCATGAATAGCTGCCGTATCCAAAAGAAAAAGAAACGGTTTAAAACTCAGACACCCGGAGTAGTGAAGCCGGCGCCCTTCGGCCAGTTACCAACCTGAGCTGGATCACCGCCAATGCGGACATAGACACCCACGGCGGGGATACCTCCATCCAGAATATAGAACTGATACCAGCCAGGAGGGGCAATGTACTTAGAAGGGGGAGACGTGACAGTACAAGTGGTACCTTGACAAGACACGGCAGGGAAGAGCGTACGAGCTCCCATAGAGTTGCCGTGGGTGCTGGTAACAGCGCCGAGCAGAGAAGCCTGAATGGCGCCGTTCTGGGCAGGGCCACCGAGCTTGACGGTAATGGGTTGATTATAGCCCCAGTCCTTGTTGGTGATGGTGAAAGAGGGGCGAGGCTTGCCGCTCTTTAGATAAGGGGGGGTAAAGGACTCGATACGGTACTCCTCGGGGTTAACGTCATCCTGAGGATCAGAACCGGAAACCAGGACGCGGCCGTCGAGGAGCGTGATGGCCTCAGAGTGATACAGACGAGCGACAGTGGTGTTGGCCATGACAGTAATGCGGTAACCAATGGGCTTCTTAGGATCGTATAGAAGGGCGTTCAGATTGGGGTCATTGGCCAGACCAAATCCAGCAACGCCATGGTGAGCGCCGTTCATGATGATGTAAGTGCCATCGGGAAGAGGGGCAATACAAGGCATGACTCTCTGAGAAGGCATACGCTCGAGAGCCCAAGTTGGATTTGCGGCATCAGGATAGGTGCTCACGCAGTTATCCAAAGCATAAGAAGCACCCTCAGTGGAACCACCACAGATGAGGATGTTGAGAGGCTCGGTGAAGGGGGCGTGAAGAGGCAACAAAACAGCAGTTCCTTCAAGAGGGTAGGTTCGTCCACCAAGAGGATCGTTGACAGCGCCAGGAATGTTAGGCAAAGTCTTGATGGTCGCAAAGGTATTCTCATCCAAGATGCGAGCCTCATTCCAATAGGCGACGAAGATGCCACCAGAAGGCAACACAGCACAGAAGGGGTACAAATTGTTGGGATCGGTACGTTCGAGCCATTCCATGTAGAGCGGCGCAGTGCCAGTAAAGGGGAGAATCTCCAGAGTTGGGACAGGAGCACTGTTGGAGCCCACCTCACCACCGATAACGAGCACAGAGCCATTGGCCATGTTCATCGCAGTGGGATACCATCGGCCTTGTTGAAGTTTCAGGATGTCGACGTTCTCTTGCCAGTCGTTGGTACCATTGACACCAGCGGAGCCATTAGGGGTGTACAATCGGACACCATATGTAGAGTCGCCAGACCATCCTCCAACAGTCAACTGTCGGCCGGCCTTGTCAGGAAGAGTGACGCCGCCAGCACAGAAGATATCGGTCTTGACATGCATCTCTCGCCAGGCAAGCTGGTACTGGTTGACGAGAGACAGGTCGAGTTCATATGCACCAGTGGAATTAGGCTCACCAGTGCCCCATTTCTCCAGGAAGGTTACCTTGCCAGTTATTGACTGGGTTGTCATCAGAGGGACGCAGACACCACCGATGAGCTGCTCATAAGAACCAGCTGCCGCGGAACCAGCTGCCGGGAAGTCCCAAGAGTAAAAGGGAGTTCCGGTCCAGAAGTAAGTGGTGAGGCGAGAACCACCACCACAGATGGCGCTGCCATCTCCGGGGCAGGGAACACCGCAATCAGACTCGGGCATCTTCTGTGCACCGGAGGTCTTGATGTTCTGCGGATCGCCGCAATAGCACTCTTGGCCATACTCTAAGCCAGCGGCCATGTAGCCAAACGCAGCGCACCGGTCAAGACATTGCTTGGGGGTCATAGTGTTGGCGAAGATGTTCTGCCAGAAAAAGGTGCGCTTCTGGTTGACGTTGTCCTGGTAGCAGCCCTGGTATGTCCAGTTTCCAACAATTTGGACAGGACCCGGAGGTGCCTGGACTGTTGGCGGGCCCTTGGAAATGATGCTCATTCTGCCGCCGCCACCGCAGATTTCGGAGGAGTCGCCGGCGCAAGGAGTATTACACTGGGTAGCAGCAGTAGCTTTGACGCCACCGTTGACGATGTTGTTACCGCAGAAGCACTGCTTGGAGTACTCGGCACCAGCGATGGTATATCCCTTGGAGGAACAGGACTGGGCACAGGACTCGAGGGTCAAGTCGGCATCGTCGGGGAGCTGCGTATTAAGAATGCGGCCATTGACGCCGTCCACCCAGCATCCGTAGGGTTGCCATCCCTGCGGGAAACCTGTGGGCTGCTGCGTGGCCGACGAGGTAGTGGATGCTGGGACGGAGGAGGTCCCCGAGCCTGGAGCATTGACTGAGTAAACGGACAAGCGGTTGCCGGCCCCGCAGAAGTCGCAGTTGTCACCTCCGCAGGTCATGCTGCAGTCGGATGCTGCAGTGAGCTTGGAGCCGGTACCGAACGAGTTCCCGCAGTAGCACTCCCTGCTATACTCGACGCCAAAGTACGCGTACGCCGCACAGAAGGTAGCACAGCTTTCCAATGTCATGTCGTCATCTGCATATGTCTTGGCAGAGAGAGCCCGCCCCGTCGATCCTTCGGTATAGCAGCCATACCAGTTGTATTTGCCCACCAAAGCAGGTTGCGCAGGACAGGCACCGGTGACTGCGGGCTGGCCTGCAGAAGATGTGGCACTCTCAAGGCTGCACCAACCACATTAGCATCGCTCCAATACGAGAAATCTCCGCTATCCTAGCTGCCTTCATCCGTCTTGCGTTTGTTTGCTTACCTGTCGCCAAAGGAGTAAAGATTGAGGTGGCCAGGTCCTCCGCAGAGCTCGGTACTGTTGCCATTGCAGGTCATTGTGCAGCCACTTGTCGCTGGCACTGCGCCATTGGAGATTTTCTTGCCGCAATCTGCAGGACGGAATGGATCACCAGTGGTCAGCTAGCTGGAGGGTGGAAAGGGGATGACGAAAACCACGACTCTGTCACACACGAGTGTGGTTCGTTTGGGAGGAATCGGGCCACTCACAGCACTCTCCGCCGTACTCGAGGCCGGCGAAGGTATAACCAGCAGCCTTACATCCTGTTGTACAGCTGGCCACCGTCATCTGCGCATTGGCAACGCCATTGAATGCAGATGTCAAGGCACGACCAGTGGTGCCCTCACTGCCAGCATGTGTTAGCAAACAAGGGATCTGAGCTTGGGACTAGCTGCATCCTTTGGTCTCTGTAAACTTACGAATAGCATCCCTGTGACTTCCATCCATTGGGGCCCGGGTTGACCTGAGGGCCGGTGACTGAAGCCGACTTATACAAGGTAAGACGGTTGGGACCACCACACGCCTCAGTCGCGTTACCACCGCATGGAGTATTACAATCTGTTGCAGTAGCATTTGTACCTCCCGTCGCAAGACTGGAGCCGCAGTAACATTGAGTATAGTACTCCGTTCCTGCGTAGGGGAAGTTCAGGCCAAAACAATAATCTGCGCATTCTTGGTTAGTCATGGCATCATCAGTTATGGACGCTGCACCGATTGTTCGTCCAACATCACTATTGCGCGCTGATCAGTATATGCAAGCTAAAGTTTGCCAAGGCAAGTAGGAAGACGCCATACATGTAGCATCCCTGATACGTCCACCCATTGTCTAACAAGGCTGGCGCGGAGAGAGCGCGCTTTTGGAGAGGCTCGGCGTAGCACGGCGTTAAGGACAGTAGAGAGATCGACAAGAGCGAAGCCGCCGGAGAGGGCTTCATGGTTGCGGATTGTGGCTCTCGCCAAGGTAAGGAGCAACAGCAATGTAACGATTGGTGTGTTAGGCTCGCGCTGTCATCCAAACCAAATGAGAGTCGGCTTAGGTTGAACGAGAGAACCGGAAGAAGGAAGGGACAGAAAAAACATCCAATTGCTGCGGATAAAACCCAGCTTCTTGTACTCCGTGCCTGGCCATCTTACTTGATCGAGGCCCAGGAACAGAAGAGCCTACCCAGGATTCGAAAAGAGACTAATGGAGCTGAGGAGGCAGGCCGGAGACTTGGCATAGTTTTCCATTCTCCCACCCACACAACATGGCTGGGATCGAGACTGTCAAGGTTAACCTGAGCCAAGAGCTGGGCCTCCGGTCAATGTGGCCCATCATGCCATCCAGCGAAAGCGCGCGCGCCAGGGGAGCCGATGCCTGCGTCGGCGCCACTCACACGGGCAGAGATACTGGATCCGCCTAGGAGCAAGCGTTGCAGGGGAATACGCGGTTCAGTTGTTTGTACGTCCATCCATGCCTCCAGATGCAGCGCAGAAAATCAGAATCCAGTAGGGCGCCTATGCAGGCGAGTGCCACACCCCCGTCTCGATCGAGACAGGGTCGGTCAGCCGGAGTCGAGCACTGTCCATAACTGGCATGCAGCCTCAGACAGGGCGCCGACACCAGGACAATTTTCTCTTCAGCAAGCCATTGCTCGCCCTGCAGCGAGCCGAAGCAGGATGGCAAAGGCAGATGTCAGTCGCGAACGTTGTATTCCGCATGGGTTCTCCTGCAAACTTCTGTCGAGTGCCGAAGCCAGAGGTCCCCTCCCCCCTGCAAGCCAGAGAGGGAGCAAAAGCGCCGTCTCGATAAGCTACGGACGGCCGTCGAGGCTGCGGGTAGTGGGGGAGCTGGATCATGGCGCTATGATGAAAATTTCCAGGTACACGCATTGGCTGGTGCCAGAAATACGAGGGACGGCTCGGTACACCGGACCATCCATGCCCATCCAGGGCCATCCTTTGCTAGCACCGTGTCGTCACGGCTTCAATTCAACTAGGGCCCAATCGTGCATCAAGCGTCGGTATGCCTTCGATGATGCCTAACAGTGTACCACCCACAATGGAAGCAATTATTCCTAAAAAGAGCCACATTGCGTAGCAGCTGAAGACTCAGTGGTACGACTATTTGATCATCTGGCCGCGGATGGCTTACAGAGTACTCCATACACAGCATGTGCTTGCTATGGACGGAGTATGTTTTGCCAACGGAGATCCTTCGACCCACGGCGTGTGTGATGAGATGCGGCATGCAATCAGATGCTGGCTCAGATTTCGCGCGACGCTTTCTCTCCACCTGCGGCCCAGGCGGGTTAATATTGGTCAGTCGATCCAATATTGGTGTTTGCTCACGGGGCTGAAGACGAAAGAATGACCTGAAAGCCTCGGGTGCTGAGTGCCACACACGGCCCGTAATATCCACACAAAAGAGAGAGAAACGGCACTGGCTTAGACGGCGTATGGCACGAATCAAAGTTTAGGCTTAGATCCTAGCCTATCCACCTTTGATCTCAGTGCGGGCATCTGGTATGATCCCCGTGCCCGCGAGCAAGCCGATAGCCCGGCCGAGATTTACTTGATCTTCCTCTAGAATGGGGGGCTCTGTCATAGCAGACGCTATCGAGGCTGGCCTGAAGCGCTAAGGGGGGTCGCTGGACGAGCATCGGCTGGTCATCGGGACTTTTGAGGTGGTGACCGTAATCGCTCAATGGGAACGTTCCCTGGAGGCTGCACATGGATGATAAGACACGTCTCTGCTAGCCTACGGTAGCGGATTGGCTGAGCTGAGGTGGCTCAGGCACATTTACCTGTTCAGGCGACACTAAGGCAAGAGAAAAGCCAACAAAAAAAGGGCCGCCTGCTGTGTGGACGGAAACCCAGGCTCGACACATTGGCGTCGGCAGCTAAGTCGACGCCATTTCTTAGTGTCTAAGCCGCACCGGAGGAGGGTAAAGACATGTTGGTTCTGCATTACTGCGCAAAGTCGGAGCTGAAAAGAATGGCGGAGAGTTGGCTGCAAGAGGCCTGAAACATCCTGTTTGAGCTGCGGCCGAGTTTTCGCTCTGCCGTTGCTACTTTGCTCAAGCACGAACGAGCGGAGCAGCATTGTCTACGTCTCCCGTATGTGGTATTGCCTATGGGAGAGGGGAAATCGTCATCAATGTGTGGGATCATTTCTAATTTTGTCTTGCCGGCATTTAGAAGCCGACTTACCATCTAACAAAACAAAATAGCGCTAGGTCAACGCACATTATGCTCCTGCTTCACACTGCCTTTGCGGCAGGGAATACCCCCATGCCGACCTCGATAGACTTCAAACCACTGTGTCTCGAAGTGCATCTTTGCAGGAGGAAAAAACCCAGGTTTTTCACTTGACTAAACTAGTCCAATGCACGAAACCAGGGAGCACTCAGCTTTGGATCACCAACATTGGGTTTCCGCCCAAGCCAAACCTCTTGGAGATGCTCGCCTCTCAGTCTGCAGACATATATTGACAGACACTTGCCAAGTGCTTATTTGTGCACTGTAGCTGTTCCGTGCGCTCCGTCTTGGCAGCTCGTGCGATGTCCAGCGTGCCTGACTTACAAACTCTATTGGCGAGTGGTCAGCACCACTTCAACCTAATTCTGCCAGGGGTAAAAAAAAAAAAAAAAAAAAGGTAAACAAAGGAAGAAGAAAAACAAAACAAAGCAAAAAGCATATTGGTAAAAAAGAATAGAGAAAAAAAGAGACATCACATTCGCCTGCATGCTTGGTAGGCCAGTTCAATGGCCCCCCTGCCGCCACTTCATGCCTTCCCCATGCAAACCGCCCCGCCACCGGAAGCACAAGGACGGTGGTGGTGCAATTCGTTTTCTCTCTGCGTGTGCATGCTGTAGCGCACGCATCCTACAGGTATCCACCCTCTCAGTACGTTGGGATACGAGCAATGAAGTGCTACGAGCATTACACGGCGATTCATGCAAGGCCAACTCAATGCTGCTATTGCTGCTCCTGTGGATGTGGTTTGGGCTCAGATACACAACTCCGGGTCTTAATGTTTGATGCCGATTGCTACACACCAATTTGGTCAGCTGCAGTACCATGGCAGGAGGAAAAGCAAACCACACGCACGTGGAACATGGTGCTCGGCTGTCGACAGTGCGGGACCTTGCTTTGTCCAGGCCAAGGGCAATATAGGTGTCTTGGGCTAAGGATTTCTTCCGAGCAGCGACGAGCCACCACCTCGCTCATGCATGGTGTTCAGGCCGCATCTCGTATCGACCAGAGCCATCCAGCGGTGGTCGTACGCCAAGGAGGCCACCATGAGCATTCCGCACGGCCAATAGGCTGCGATATACCGCCAACGACATCCGTCAATTCCCACCCTCGGAGGATCCCAACCGATCTCTTATCCACGCGGAATCACCACCTACTAGCGCCTTTTATCGTGCTAAGGAGAAAATCAGCCGCAGTACGGAGTACCAACTTATCAACATCCTGTAACACCATCCTTGTGAACGAATGCTCACCCCCCTGTCCACAGCAATGCGTTATCGTAGGAACTGCATAGACGAAGTACGCACACATACATACAGCTATGCACGCAGAACTACGCCTTGCCGCTGTGAATGGCTGCCTTGGGACCAACTCGTCTTGAGTCCAGTGGTGCCACATTGGGCTCAATATTATCCGTTTTGGGACTGATCCTTGGGGACTGAAGGGAGAGGCCGCAGCCAGCCAGCTCGCCGCCCGCCTCATGGTGATGGAGCAAACATTGTCGATACGAAGTGCGTAAACTAGCTACACGCCCAGTACGTGATGAACAGGGGATTGCGAATCCAAACAGTTGCCAATTATAGAATTACTGCTCGAACTAGAGCCATTCTGCGCTGGCTAATGCAAAGTAGCGAGTATCTACAGCTCCCCCGTAGGTCCAGTTGTTACCACTTCAGAATCGACTACTGCCGAGTAGCAGCAATAGTCTTGTTCTTTTTTATGTGAAGTGGCTGTATTAAAGGGCCATAAAGGGGGATTGTGGCGTATCTACCGAGATTGTAGGCTGGAGAGCAGTCAATGCTCTGTCGAACGAGCTGCCTTGCCAACACTACGTAAACAGCAGGCTGTCGCGATGCACACATACGCCCATCATACCAAGCGAGGCGAATCACTGATGGACAGACGGGTACAATATCCTCCAAATGTGGTGGACATAGAGCAGCCCAGCCGGTTTAACTTGCATGCATGATTTGTAGTGGTACATTATTACCTGATGCTATTCTGGACTGGTGCGCCAAGGCTTGGTATACCTCCGATACTTTATAATATTGGTCTCAGCCGCTCAAGCCACATCAATTCATTCCGTCTGCTGATTGTGACTAACGGGGGCTATTGATAGCACAGACTCACCGCCAGAGATATGTTCAGCCTCAGACTACTCCTATGTCTCGTGGGGGGGAGTCCTGAGAGTTGGTGTGTCTCAAGCGTCTTTGGATCGCAGCTCACTCCATTGGGAGAGTCATCAGCTCGTAGTGCTTGGATTGTCCATTACAGGGAAGAAAGACTGAAGTGTTGACTGATATACGGGTGGTGCATGGGCTGGAGTTGAACAACTGAGCTCCAAGACAATGGACTGAATCCATGAGTTGCTTGTCTGAGCCGCTTCCCCCGCAGTGCCTAGGCTTGGCAGCTACTTGGGATTTCGTTTGAGCATCTACCGAATATCCTAATTGAAGAAAAGAAGAACCAAGACGATAGCAGTTGCGCATTGACACAATCCCTAAGCGCAACTTCATGTAGATGCACGTAGAGAACTAGGTACCGTGTCACATATTAGCTAACCAGAGTGTACCGGCAGACTATGGTGGCCGTATCATGTTTACGAATTACGCATGACACAAATTACCGGGTAGGTGCACATCATGGGAGGCACCCCGGATCCTTATTAAAAACGCCTCATCCCCGGATATGCCTTTATAACATTATTATGCATCTTATCGCATTCTCGATTCTCCATGTATTACGCATCATGAAGATCTTTGCTGACAAGTCATCTGGTCCGTATTTCACGCATTGCCTAATATTCCGTAGCACTCAAAATATATTTCCGAGTTACTTGATTTTTACCTTGGATAAGTTACCTTTCAGGTAAACCAATTTTGCCCTTGATAATAACATTTAGCTGCAAGTTCAACATTGCATTTTATTCAGCTGCCCAGGGCGTATAAAAGAGAGATACAGGGGCAGCGTGAAAGTGCAGTTTGTGCCCTAGGAAATGACTGCGTTCGAATTGCCGGCAATTGATCGACGAGACTTTCAATTTAGACACACTATTACGCTCTCCTTGCCCCGTTGGCCATCAAGCACTTCAAAGGTATCTGGCGAACATGGTCTCAAAGTGGTCGTTGAGGAACAGGTTCTTTTGGTCGAGCTGCTGGCGTATCGCAAGGAACTGCCGGATGCTCTCCTGATCCCCAGTCTGCGCAAAATGGCTGATCGCCCCGGCACGCGTTTTGTTGATATGAGGGATGCCGCCGTGACGCACAGCAAGCTTATTAAATGCGAGGCGAAACTCCTTCCACATGGGCTCCTTCGGGTTGGGGTACACCGGGTCAATTGTCATCATGTTGGCGGACCGCGATCGTGATAGCAAGGACTCCTGGTCCTGCTTGATAAAGTAGACCAGTGTAGGCAATGGCAGGATAAAGTCTCGCTGTCGTCGAAACTGGCCGGTCAGCTGCAGAAACGCCCTCATCATATCGCACCATTTCCCCTCGGGAAACAGCCAGTCATAGAAGTCAAAGTCTGGCTCGTCTGCGGCGTAGATGACTCCACGATCGCACGGATCGATGATGTAGCGACTGTGGCGGATAATCTTTAGTGGCGAGGTGACTATCGCGTTGACCAGTTCGGCCACCTCTGCCGACAGGCGTAGCGCCGTCACGGCCTTCACCAGGGGCAGAAACAGACCGCCGAACAGACTGATGTTCTTGCTTTCAATCGGATCCAGCCAGGCGGTTGGGGAATCCGGCCTCGGTATCGCCGGATCCAAGAACTTGCGGCACTGCCATACCAGCTCCCCGGTGTTTGGAAACAGCATCCCAAACACCTGGTCGTTGTCTGCTTTGAGAGCCTGCAGTTTGGCTGCAAAGTTATCCATGAATGCGTCGATTTGCCCGACCTGGAAGCTGACATGCAACGGCTGCGTCTTGAAGATACGCACGGTGACCTCACAGACGACGCCGAGCATACCATTGTGGGAGCGAATGGCAGGTAGGTATTCTGCATTCTGTGATTCTGAAATTTCCTTGACCTCGCCGCTCGGAGTGACCAGCTTCACGCCGAGGACATATGACGAGAACTGCGCAGACCGTTTCATGGAGGTGTCATTGGCATGTGTGCCGCTGATGGCGCCAATCTGGAAATTGCCCCATTCCAAGACGACAGGAGGCTGGAAGCCGAGTTTTTTCAAGTGGCCGCACAGCTGATGTAGGGTCACGCCTCCTTCCACGGTGGCAGTCATCCGCTCCGTATCGACATCAAGGACGCGAGCGAAATTTTTCATCGAGATGACGGTTCCAGTACCTACTGTGCATTCAGTGGTAGAATGCATGGCTCCGACGACAGTCACTTGTTGCCCCGACTCATAGGCTTGTCTGACGGCCGCGCGAACGTCCGAAACCTGAGTTGGTGTCGTGAACTGGCCATCGGATACCTCATATCGGATTTCATTATTCCAGTTGGCAAGGACGACCATTTTTGTAACTTGTTTCCAGTCGAATCTGGCTATATGAAGAGAAAAGGTTTATCCTTTTGGTAAAAACAAGAGAGGAACTGAGAACCAAAGGTAATGCTGTTGTGACAAATAAATACAAGTACTTCGCTATTCGCTGTTTCATTAGTTAGCATGCCACATGATGATATAGGGAGAAAACAGAGTTCTCTGAGTTGTCCGCCTTCATCCACGAACGAAGAAAGTTATAGGTCATGGTGACATAGAACGGAAAAATCGCACAGTCCCGCATCAAATTAAGATAGACTAGTGGTTGGTGCAGCTCTGAACCACTATACTTCCTGCAGAAGATTTCGTGTGGCTGTAATCTAGAGAGCTGAGAGCACTTGTAAACCTTTTTGACGCCGCCGAGGCTGATACAAATGTGTTACTAGTAATACTGTATCAAGACTAAATGCTGCTGTCCAACCGAATCGAGATCTGATAATATAGCGTCCTATACAAACCAATCCAATTAGCTGAATCTATGGCTGGAATTCTATAAAAAGGCTAATATTCTGTTGACAGCTGGGATCCGCACCTTTGGACTCGTGCCGTAGCTTAAACTCGAACTAATCAATCTTCAACCAGCTCTCCTGTTGGTTATTAGGATCAAGTCACGACAAACAAATCTGGGAACCATTTGATCCAACTGGAAGCGGCCTGGCTCCAAGAGGAACAAGGCCCTAATCGCAGCTAGGGGTCATTTTAGTAGAAACAACTTGTCTGATTCTTTCCATCTAATGAGGGGGCAATTGCTTTATATAGCTTAACTACAAAGTATAATAAGCAACCATAGAGAACAACTGTGGCTAGCGTGGCTTTATTTTTAAGCTTTATATAAAGTAGGTACTCAGAACAAAGGCAGAACAAGACGCTTCAGCCCCCCACTATTCGTGCGATTTCTGGAGTTGGGACCTTTTGCTTGTGACTGCAGCACAACCAACAACGCCGAACTATAGGCCAATCTAAAGGCACTTACAACTCGTTTGAAAGAGCGGTGTCTTGTTTTTGCAGTAAGGGGATCTACAAGGCGAGCTGTCCTACGGCCAAATATACATGTATGTACGATACAAGATGCCACTGCCGACTGAAATTGGAACCTGGCGCTAACACCATTTACATGGAGGCCAGCTTCCGCTCACTCGGATGCCGGCAATTTCCTTTTCTGAACAGCGGCTCGGACATTTCCACATAAAAAAAATACATCTTCATAGCTGGCCTTTTTGCGCCGTTGGTTCGTAGGATGGTGACCACAAGCAGCAGGAGAAAGAGCGCTACACCAGCCCCACCGTGGTCAAGTGATGTAGAGACTGGAAATACTTATATATTCGCATCTCCATGCAAGTGCTTCATGTCCCCTGGCATAACGCTGCGTGCCACCAATACAATGATTCTTCCCGCCGGCCTTCTCCTCCTTCCCTTCGTATTAGCCCAGGTTGGCTTCTGGGATTGTATGACTGGTACCGAGCTGGACAATCTTGGCTTCTTCGATCGCGTGTCTTGCTGTTACTCGAAGAGCCGACTTCCAGACGACTACGACTATGAAGAAGAAGAAGATGAGCCACAGTGCGACAACCCCCCACAATATCGGTTGTCGACAGGCTGCGCTCCTGGCTCCTCCATTAAATGCTGGCCATCCAAAGGCGGCATATACATTCTTAACGATGTTCACATTGTCCAGCGTCAGTTCCTTGGTCTCGACCGCTTTGTCACCAGTCTTCCGCGGCCTGAAGCCTCGAAAGAGGTAGAAGATGCCTTTTGCAATCAGGGTAGGTAATTTGTTTTAATGAATTAGTGAACTGTATTGATAAATCGCTGCTTAGTCCGGAAACTTGGTGCTCGATGGTGGGAATATATGGAGAGGTACTGGGATTACGACATTGAGTATCGACCTGGCCGAGACAAACATGTCCTATATATCGGCTGGCCAGCCTCGGGCGGTGTCTGGGCGCTCCATGCAAATGAGTGGGACGCATCGGATAATGGGACCGGCGTCATCTACAACTCTATTTCCATGGAGGAGCAGTGTGAGATGATTGAGAAATTGGAGGCACATTCTATCAAGACCCCAGAGATTGTCCATACTTGGACCTTGCAGAGAATTAGTCGGCGGTTCAATGAGAGCATATAATGCCATTGATTCCGATGTGGGACTGAAGCCTCGAGAAGCCCGTTGCTGCACCCCTGCAGCGCATAAATGCCTTTCTTCCTCTTGCATTATCCACATCATGGGCTTTGCTGCTTTGGAGGTGGTCAGCATCAACATAGGTTCGGGTGTATCCTTCAGAGCAAGCTTTCGAGCCCAGTAGTTTGACATTTCAGCCAGTCAATGACGCTTCACCTCGTTCTTCCTCTTTACTATAATTTGATCCTGGCAGAGAGGCTAATATCGAGTGGCTCTTGTAGAAGCGTAGCAGTGGCATGTAAGCCTGACTTGATGCCATGCTTAGCCCGAGAGTCGCGCAGAGAAAACGCCTTTTAAGGTTCACGTATCTCTTCTTACCTTTCAATTGTTTTTTTCTATTCCTAATTGTTTAGATGTAACCACTATGGCAGCCAAGCTCGCCGTCCTGATTAACGCGGAGGCTTGCAAGACTGGCATACTTCTAGCAGATATTGCCAAGTACGGCACCCAGGGGTGTCCAGCCACAATCCGACTAAAAATGGATCCTTCTTATCTATTCTGCCTTTGACTGTAGTCATCTCAGCTACTGTACTCCGTACTTTAAGCATGTTTGATGCGTTGCAGGGCAGATGGATTGTGCGTTCGCAGCGAGCCCTGCAAGGCCCGCGCCCCCTGGATTTGAGTCAACCAACACGACAAAGAAACACTGCTTTTGCAGTATTAGGAAGGTTGACTCCATTGCGCTGCTATTATGACTCTTAAAAGTTCATATCTCCCCATCGTTTAGGACAGTTGGATTGGCCAATTTTACCGTTCTCCGCATGCCTTGGTGACTCATATTGTTAGCAGCGAAAAAACGATGACCCTTTGTCAGCAATTTTTTTTCTCTTTTGGCGCGAGGCTTTGCCGCTTTGCCACAGTTGGCGCTGGGTTTTGGAGGTACCTCGCCGCCTGTACGGCTGACCGGCCCACTAAAAGTTTGATGAGTTTCAAAGATTCCAGTGATTGAATATCAACGCCTTGAGCGCGCACATTTCTGGGCATCGATCACAGCTCTTCCGCTTCTTTTTCTTTTCTCCTGTTAACTTTTACTTTCTACCGGAGTTGCTTGTGCTCGTCATTTTGTGCGATAGCGTGATATTGCCCGCCTTGGAGCTTCAAACCCTGACACTTCTGCTCACTCAGCCTCATCAACATCTCATGCACCACAGCGACCAAATTACAAATCACTCACGACGAAGCTCTCCTCGGAGCTCAGCTGAAATCATGCCCGAAGGCGAAGCCTCGCAGGCTCAGAACACATCCCAAGGCGCCTCCCGAGGAGCTTCACGGGCTCGTAGGGGCAGGGGTCGTGGCGGCAGAGGACGAGGGCATCATGCTGGTCCCGCTCAAGGATCCCAAGGGCAGCCCGCCTCACAGACTGACATCCCAGAGAACCCTTCCACAGCCGCAGCAGCTCCGTCTCAACAGGAGACGACGCCTTCTGCAAACCCATCAAGACCGTCTCGTGGAGGGAGAAGCAGGAGAGGGCCGCGGCAGGGGGAGCGAGGTGGCGCTCGGCACAGCGCCCCTCGAGCTCCGCAGCCAGGCCCAACGCGACGATTCGGCGGCCACCTCACAGTCGAAGCCGATGATGCAGCTTCAGAAGCTCCCTCACTAAGTGCAGATGCCCCCGAGTTTGTACCTGGCCAGCCAGTATTGCCAAGGGTGTAAGTAGCGTCACTTGCGGACAACTTTTACCCATTAGCCGTGTAGTTAGTTACTTATAGCCATTCAGGAAACCAAGGCAGTCTGAGGCTTCTAAACAGCCCGAGGTTAGGCTGCCAAAGTCAACAGCTGCAGACCTTGGAACCAGAATTCACGAGGACATCAGCAATGGCAACTACGAATGCGCAGTGTGCACGGATGAGGTCCTTCGGAAATCTCACGTGTGGTCCTGCAATGTTTGCTGGACCGTCGTCCACCTCAAGTGTGCCAAAAAGTGGTATCACAACCAAATGAAGCAAGAAGCTGCCAGGCCGGCAGAGCCACCGCAGGCAGAGAATTTATGGAGATGCCCGGGGTGTAATTCCAAACTCTCTGACGAGCCAGGCTCGTACCACTGCTGGTGTGGAAAGGACATCAACCCGAGACCCTCCAGCACATCGCTTCCTCCACACTCCTGCGGACAGACATGCTCGAAACCTCGGGGAACGTGCCCGCATCCCTGTGGCCTCCAGTGTCACGCCGGACCTTGCCCGCCATGTACTCTTGTCGGCCCGACGCAGTCCTGCTTCTGTGGAAAGAACACCTCGCAGAAGTTGTGCAGAGAGACGGACTATGAGAATGGATGGAGTTGTGATGAGATATGCGGCGACCTTTTGCCCTGCGGAGAGCACTTTTGTCCAAACCCATGCCATCCCGGACTCTGTGGAGACTGCGATTTGAAGGTCGACGCAAAGTGCTACTGTGGGCGTGTCGAGAAGAAGATACCTTGCTTCGAGAGACAGGAAGTGGAGTCTTCTTATAACGTAGAAGACGATTCGTGGTTCGAGGGCTCTTTCAGCTGCCAGACGCCCTGCGAGAGGAAGTTCGATTGCGGGACTCACAGCTGCTCTGGGACTTGCCATCCCCAGGATGAGGAGCCGGCGCATTGCCCCTATTCTCCCGACGTGGTAACCCATTGCCCATGTGGCAAAACGCCGCTCGACAGATTCCTGCAGGCCCCGAGGCAGTCTTGCGAGGATCCGGTGCCTCACTGTGATAGGGTTTGTGAAAAGCTCCTTCCTTGTGGCCACCTCTGCAAAGCCAAGTGCCATACCGGCGATTGTGGGTTCTGTATGGAGATGATTGAGATTTCGTGCCGATGCGGGCGAACCACGTCCCCATCGGTCTGTCATCAGGGTGACATTCAACAGCCATGGTGCATGAGAACGTGCCAAGCTAATCTGAGCTGTGGCCGTCACAAGTGCGGCGAGCGTTGCTGCCCCGGCGAGAAGAAGGCCGCGGAGAGGCAGGCGGCGGCTAAGAGGAAAAACCGACAGCCAGGGGAATCTGCCGTTGAAGCTGAGCATATCTGCATCCGGACATGCGGGCGGCCCCTGAAATGCGGCAGCCATGATTGCCAGCAGATATGCCACCGTGGAGCGTGCGCAAGCTGCCCCGAGGCCATCTTTCACGAAGTCAGTTGTAACTGTGGCCGGACGGTGCTTCAACCGCCACAGCCTTGTGGGACTCATGCCCCTGAGTGCCGATTTAACTGCCCAAGGCGACCGGCCTGTGGGCATCCACCTGTTGAGCACAACTGCCACATGGACGATATATCCTGTCCCAAGTGTCCGTTCTTGGTAGACAAGTGGTGCGCTTGCGGCAAGGAAAAGCTGCATAGCCAACCCTGTCACCTTCAAGCGGCGCACTGTGGACGACCTTGCGGCAAGAGTCTCAAGTGCGGGTATGTATTGCTTTCCCACTCTCTGCTTAATGCGCTGAATGGGTTGACATATACTGACATGGTAACTGTAGACTACATAAATGTCGAAAGCTATGCCACAGGCCAGGAGAGTGCGAGGATAGTACAAGCTCTAGCCAGACATGCGGCCAAGTGTGTGGCAAGACGAAGCTTTTCTGCGACCATGCTTGCCAGAGTCCCTGCCACGGCCAGACCCGTAAGTTGAAGTATGGAAGCCTCAATATGCGGTTGCTAACAGCAGTTCACAGCTTGCAACGAATCGGCCTCTTGTACAGCCAAGGCGGTCATCGCTTGTCCCTGCGGCCTGCGCCAACAGGAAGTCAAGTGTCTTGCCAGCAGCTCCAACCCTACGCCGTCTCGGCCTGAGCTCAAATGCGACGACGAATGCCTTCGCCTAGAGCGAAACAGGCGCCTCGCCGCGGCTCTCAACATTGATCCCTCCTCTCACACCAACGACCACGTTCCGTACTCGGACACTACCCTTCGACTCTTCAAGGAGAATCTCACATGGGCGGAGGCACAGGAGCGTGAATTCCGCGTCTTTTCCAAGAGCCCTAGCGAAGCGCGGCTGAGATATAAGCCGATGCCTAATCACCAGCGACAGTTTTTGCACGTGTTGGCCGAAGACTACGGGCTGGATAGCAAGAGCGAGGATGTCGAGCCGTACCGCTACGTCGTCATCTGGAAGGGCGCCAAGTTTGTCTCTGCGCCGGGTAAGACTCTCGCGCAGTGCGTCAAGATCCGGGAGTCTCAGGCGGCAGAGGCAGCGGCCGCCGCGGCCGCCAACTCGAGAGCCCCGACGCCTCCGCCGGCCATTGTAGCCGAGCCGTTCAACGCCTTCCTCCTCACTTCTCCTCGGTTCGGCCTCACCATCGACGACGTCGACGCTGCCATCCGGGCCGATCTCGCGAGCCAGTCGGCCTTTCACTTTACGACGGCGTTCTTGCCTTCAGACGAGATCCTCATCCGCGCCACGGCGCACTACTCCTCTTTCCTCACACCCACCGCCGTCGAACAGGCTCTCCAGAACATGAAGCCTCGCCTCGACAGCACCATCAAGCGCCTCGACGTCGCGGGCAACATCCTGCTCTGCCACGTCGACGCCAACGAGCACGTCTCCCGCAGAGAGGACATCAGCAAGAACGACGCGTCGGGCTGGAGCGCCGTCGCGGGCCGCGCCGCGGCGAAGAAGGACGACGGCAAGGCGGAGGCGCCCGCCGCTGCTGCGAGCGGCAGCTCTGGAAAACGACTGCTGCTCGGGCTGAAGAAGAAGAAGATGGAGGTCAAGGAGAAGTCTTGGACGGCGCAGCTGGACGGCGATGTCGAGTGCTGAGTCTTGGTTTGACCCCTTGATTGATCTGAGAAAAGTACGGTATCTGAATATGATGATGCGTTTACTGACGCCTGGATACGATGGTACTACTATTGCCTACCTGGGGTATCTACATAGGAGGACCTATGAGTGGGAGTATATCCATCATGCTGAAGGATCACCCATCTAGTTGGAGTTTACTTACCGAACGAGTTAGCATCATGCATCTGCATCATGCACAAAACCCCCCAACAAAACATATCAAATACTTATGAAAGACAGCTTGAAAAAAATGGGAAAAAAAACTAATACAAAAACATTAAAATTATTATTGTACTACCTTCCCTTCTTCTCGTACTCCGTATCCCCGTCTATAAATGCTCTACAAGCGTCGGTCTTACCCATGCAAAATGCAAATGCAACCTCCCCATCTCCACCAATGTTGGCTCGAGCCATTTCCCATTTCTTTTGACTTTTTTTGATGATGTTGTTGGCCGTGTCGTGCGTACAAGGTCTAATATGGACTTGTTTTTATGCTGCAGCTACCTACCTTTGTTTTTGATGCGAGAACAGACGGAAGAAAAATAAAAGACAATTCAAATGAGAAAAGAAATTGAAAGGAAGCCGCCCAATAGAAGAAACCGCTTGCAACACGCGTTCATGTAAAGCGCATGCACATGGTATGGTATAACACTCCGTACACACCAGATTTCCACGTCACCCAGTGGAGCAATATATGTAGGTGGTAGGCATATATATAGGTAAAAAAAAAAAAAAAAAAGAGTAAAACACACACCCATGAAAAAAAGTGTGCTGAGTAGCCGAAAAAAAAAGAGAATTCGTTGCACATCGATTATTGCCCTTAAACCTCTTCCCTCGGAAGAAGCAGCAAAAATAAGGATAAAAAAATAGCACAAATATGTAGGTTCGGCAGGGTATATATCACGCGACGCATCGCCCTCCACACACACGCACTCCAAAATTATCGTCACATGGGCACGGGAACCACCTACATGCCACGCTTGGCCCGTCTCGCTTGAGGCCGCCCTCTTTTCTATCTAGTTGGCACCTCCCATTCGTTGGATCTACGGTCCATCGAACGGGTCAGCATGCAAATAGACATTCAAGGCCTTCCATGGAGGCCCTTTGATGCAATATAAAATCGCCCGGCTCCACAGGGATATGCCTGCTCAGCGTCATATAAAGGCAGCGAGGCACGGGTTTATGAGTGGCCTTTGCTGTCCGTGATGGGTGCATCACTGATGGAGTCGGCTATGAAATCCGAGATGGCTTCGAAGTAACCCTCCTCTAGCACGCTCGAGTTGTGATCGCCACCAGGGAAGGTCTTCCACGTCTTGCTGAAGGAGGTGGAGACATTGTACAGTTGGGTCATATGACTGGGACTGGACAATATTGTTGTCAGTTTTTGATATCAGGTACATGAGCGGGAAACAACAAAAAAAAATGAAAAGCTGATTGTGCTGTCGGAGGATCGTTCAGGGTTTGATAAAAGAGTTTTTTAATCAAAGCCACGGTGAAGCGGTTCAGATTTTGTGGATGATAATTTGTTCATCATTCGATCCGGGGTAGCAGGGCGAGGAAGAAAAGAGACGAATCAGGACTTACGGGATAATCTCATCTTGCAGTCCGCTGAGGAACAAGATGGGAACCTTTTTGATGGAGGGCAAGAGGGATTCGCTGGGCCATACCTGGTGGCACAGCAGCGTAAAGTATTTGGCAGGTGGAAGAACCGAGGGAATAAGTTTTCGCATGGAGAGAAAAGTGTTTTCCAGGACCAGACCCGCAATGTCCCCCCGGTCTTGGTTCTTGGCCACTAGCTTGATGCTGACGGCCCCACCGAGGCTCTGGCCGTAGACAACGAACCGATGGTTTCTCGTCTCTGCTCGCTCGCGCAGGTAGTTGAGGCCGGTCTGGGCATCGATTCCCAGGCCCGACTCGTCTGGTTCGCCCGTGGAGGCGCCGTAGCCTCGATACTCCAGCATGAAGACGTTGCAGCCAATCATGTTGATGAAGACGCGGGCGATGGGTAAGCGGTGACCGATATTGCCTGCATTGCCGTGGAACATGAGGATTGTGATGTCCGAGTTCTTGCCGCCACGGGGGCCGCGAATGTAGTAAGCCGACAGCTTCTCGCCATCGTCGGTGGGGATGACCAGCTCTTCAAAGTCCTTGATTCCGAACTGCGTGGGTCGCGGGATGTCGGTTCGCGAGTTTGGCGGCATATGAGAAGGGTAAATGAGCGCTCTGTGGCCACATGTTAGCTCGGCTCCATGACGGGACGAGGCGAAGAGGAAGAAGGAAGAGGACGGGAAGAACAGGCTCCAAGGCCGCGACAGCAATGACAGCATGACATGATACGGAAGGAAGAAATGGGGGGCTGGGCTCGTAAGCTCGACGCACTTTTGCTTGAAGTAGAGGAGGGACGTGAGGATAGCCGCAATGCCCTGCGAGTTGTGGTTCGCGGTTAGTTTCACCAATGCAAAGTCAAAGCACTCCTCTCCTGCGCCATTCAGGTGGCTTACTGTTGATGCCAGCGCCGGCAGGCGCATGTAGCCTGCAGCAGAGGCCAAGAAAGAGGCGGTCTGGCCAAAGTAGCCGTTCATCATGTTGTTGTTGTGGTGATTATTGTTTGCTGAGCCGGGAGGGGGTGTGTTGGTATTTGAGGTCATCTTTCCATTCTTGGGAGAAGGTGATGTAGCCGAGCGTCGGATTGAATATCGCATGTGGTCCCATACCCAAGCCACAGCAATTCAGCCTGATGACACGACAACATGTAGTCGGAAAAAAAAAAAGAGGGTCCGCAGGTCTGAACAAAGTGAGGCGAGCTATTGGGGATAGGAGACTGCGCTTTTGTTGAGATTGATTGATATTCGGCCTCTTTGTCCCAAGACGCCCGTGGCACGGTTCAGCGCCGGGTCCGTAATTCGTCGCTGTGGCCCAATCTGATTGATCGGTTGCGCGAAAGCTGGTGTCAGGGGTATCGGAAGAGGAACAAGAAAAAAAAAGTATGCCGCCCAGATGGAAATGTAAAAACAAAAAAAAAAAAAATTATATATTATAACGACAGGTCAGCTTAGTCGACGTGGATCTACTCGCGGCCGCTGGATGCAAGTGAATTGGGACGCCACCGATGCCGACTGTGCAGATTGGGTATGCCGCTGCCTGGAGGCGAAGTCGAATCGTATTTCGTCAAGGCTGCATTGTGCTCATCGGCGTCTCGTTGGTGGAAAGCAGTCGGTGGCTTGCAGCCCGTCTTCGCTAGAAAGAGAGAAGGAGAAGGGGAAAAAGGCAAGGGAGCGTGGGGGTGAACAGGATCCGAGAGTTGGAGGAATAGTAAGAAGAAGAGGAGGAGGAGGAGGAGAAGGTGAGAGAGAAAAAATCGAAAACGAGGCCGGAGTTCCAGATGAATCCAGGGAGTCTCGACGGACCTCGGCGACGGGTGGCTTTCCTGGCTAAGGCGCTCCGTAATAATAAAGATCCAGTAGCTCAAGCGGCGCCTCCAGTAGTTTGCACCGAATTATTATTAGCTGGCGACGGTAATGAGCTGGCCGAA
This sequence comes from Trichoderma arundinaceum, assembly GCA_025919625.1. Lineage (NCBI taxonomy): Eukaryota > Fungi > Ascomycota > Sordariomycetes > Hypocreales > Hypocreaceae > Trichoderma > Trichoderma arundinaceum. Next base: position 1,750,374 of record JAMQTF010000001.1, on the reverse strand, counting down.
AATTGGTGTGGAAACGGTCAATCTCCGCCGCCGGGCTGCCCTGCATCTCTGCGCGTTTCGAGTGATTTACCGTCATTTCCAATGGACTGCAATGGTAGCGATTTCAATCCGCGACACGGGGCTAGTAGCCGCCAGCCTTACTAACCAGGCACTATCACTATTTGCTACCCAGTGATTACTCCCCATTCGTCCACCAAGCCGCCGAGAGCGCGCGCGTTCTTGTTGACCGCAATCTCTCCAAGCGGTCGCTGAGTAGAAGCGCTCTAAAAAAGCTAGAGATCTCTGCGGGCCGAGGAGCTAGAGAGGGCCAGATCTGGGGGACCCGGGGTTCTGGACGAGCTGCCTAGAGGTTAGGCCTACAGCTATGGAGTATAGAAGCTTTTAGCACCTGTAGTGCCTATGGAGAACGTGTAATAGCTGGTAGCTGGATACCCAGGCCGCAGTGCCATTTACCGCGTGTCTGCCAAGTATCTCGTCGATTGTGATGGGGTGGCACAGAGACTGACAGCTGTCTTCTGCACGCTGCACGCTGCACGACCGCCCTACCGTATGTTGCCTAGTAGCCGTAGCCCGACTTTTTCGTCTTCCTCTTCTTTGGTTTCCTTTCTTCAACGCCGGCTGCAATGCAAACGCTCTGCATCATGCACTCGGCGACCGGCTGCAGCCTCGGCCTAGCCTCACCTCAGACAAACAGCTGATGATGGCTTACGATGTTTCTGCGCAGAGGAGCGGTGTCAGCTTCATCCGATTGCGCCGCACCGGCGCTGGATGGCTCGGATGCATCAGAAGGAGATTCTACCTGCCTGTCTGTCTTGTGTTCTATAGATGCGGAGTATGAGCGTGACTATGTGCTGTTGCTATTGCACGGTACGTGTCATGTCATGTTTTACAATATGACGTTACAGTCGTCGCGCTTCACAACCACCCTGCCTCTTGCAATCAAATCATTTCCCAGAGCATCAACAAAGTACCCGGGTAAGCAAATCTACATGCTAACAGTACTCCGCAGTATCAGCAGCATCCGCATTGTAAAGCTTCACGATGCCGTTATCGACCGCATTCCAAAAGACCTTTGACGGCGGATAGCAGGCATAAGAGCATCAGCCGTGGCGTGGCGTAGCTGTGCGAGCGAGCGAGCTGCAGGCATGCCTCTTTTCGACTCGCTTACGCCTTGGACCTGCATACTAGCCGGAGGCGGCGGGAGGAGAGAATTCCGTATCGAGTAGGTGACCCCAGGAAGAGGAATCAGGATAAGCAGGGCGAGGATGGCGGGACATGGCAAATCCAGATACTCCATATGACAGAGAGGCGTGATGGTAGCATTAGAACCAAGACCTTTTACCTTGGCTGCTGTGTCGCAGGATATTTCTTCCCACACGGGCCATTGACCCCATTCATCATCATGCATCGCCGGGCTTGGCTGAGGGATTCAGATTGGCCCCGGGCGCCGCTCTCATTCGCTCCAGAGACGACGCTGGCGTCTGAGCTTTCTGAAACATTGTGGCAGCCGTCGATGCGACGCCATTCCTGGCCTGGCAGCTCCAATGCGAATGTCTCTCGCGTCGAGCGGCAGCGTGGGAAAAACAAAAAGAGATTCGATAGCCACAGTGCGTACGGAGCGCGGAGTCGTTGGGGCTGCTCATAATGGCAATCCCCAATCCCCTAATCCTATTCACTTGACACCATCCCGCCCTTGACTCTGAGACATGCATAATGCAGCATGCATGCCTCCCTCCCACCTCCCACGGAGCAGAAAAGCAGGTATGCTTCCAAACGCTGCTTGCTAGCACCAAACGACGGCGCATCTCCATCCATCCATCTTCGCATCTAGTCGCCACACGTGCCGCACATCTCATTTTAAATACTACAGATGACCATTTTGCGGATTTGGGGGGGTGGGCGGCGACGGGCGGTGGCACGAGGAGCGCGTGAGGCGAGTGGATGGGGAGAGAGAGCAGATGGGCGAGCATCATGGCGTGTTGACGGCCAAAAGCATGAGACATTGATAAGGCAAACCTGATGAGGGCTGTTTTGCAGGTACGGAGCAGCCAGTATTCATGTGCGTATTGCCAAAGTACCTGGCAAACAACTTGAAGTAAATACTGGTGCTGCGATACTTCGTACCGGCATTACTCCATACTCCGTATTGCTACTGCTGCTGCTGCTAGCAATCCGTAACACAACAACTCTTCCTTCTCGTCCCTCCCGGAATGCCCATCCGCAGTCCCGCTGCTCCTCTAGCCTGCTCTCTTCCATGGAACGGAATATGCATGCACTACCTTAGCACCACCTAGCAGTACCTGGCTGCATATTCCCTGGGCGCAGGTAGCGCTGATCCATCATGGCGGCCAAAGTTGGGCAAATGGGGTCGACGCAGCTCCAAAAGCCTTTGCCCCCCCTCCCAAGGAGGAGCAAATGCAAGATGGGAGACGCGCATCACAGTCACGTCCTGGATTGGACCGTCCCTGCGTCGACACAGCAAGAACAAGAGATGGATGCGACAAGGGCCGCTGGTTTATTCCTGGCCGTTGGCGCTGACGAGGCGCCGACACGGAGCTTGATGGCGGTCTCAAGTGCTGCTGACGGGTCGTTTCCCGCTCTCTTGAAGAGGTGATGCTTCACATACATTGCCCTTTGGCGCTCGCATGAAGGATTAGCGGCTGTTACGACGACGACGGCACCGCTGCTGCAGAGGGTGGCAGCATAAGCTTTGGCGGTTTGTGAGGCCCACGGAGAGCGGCGTGTATACGAAGCACAAGCACGGAGAGCGGTGATGACGCCGTGTGTTTCTTTAAACAGCAGCTCGCACTTGTCTCTGTCTGGAGTAGGGAAGATGCTTGTTGACACACACTTGTTTGGCCCCCATGACTCCAGCTGCTGGTGCTACAGCTAACAAAGAGACCGCCCTTTTTTCTCGACCTTGGCAAGGCTCTGGACCGCACTCATCGTCATCGCCGTCGTGTTTGTTCTCTTGGGCCGCTGCCAGGACATTGAAAAAATTTCTGATGCATCTCGAGAACCACGTCGACTGGGAGTCATTGTTGCCTTGGCTCTTCCCGGCCAACCGATTTCTCAGGCGGCATCGCCAGCAGAGCCCCAAAGTCGCCTTCGCCGTCCGGGGTTTGGTGCTAAGACAACGCCGGGGGTGCGCTATCGCTAGCTAGCTCATGTGACCGTCGCCAACCCGAGCGCTGCAAATGAAGCGCTGCAGCCAATCGTCGCGCTGCCTCAGCCGGGCTTCGAGCTGTGGCGCTTGGTTGCCGGGAGTGTGTTTTGGGGGTGGTGGCAGCTCCGCTGGGCGTGCGCGTAGCGACGAGATCTGGGTTCTCGCCGTTCACCGCAGCAAGGCAGGATTTTTTCACGTTCGCAAGGCCGCGAGAGAGGCCCTACCGCCACTGCCTGGTGCCCAACAGGGATCCCGCTGGCCAGATAAGGCAAATAATGGAAACGAGAGCATGTTGAGCATGGAGAAAAAACTGCCTGTGCGAAAAAAAACGACGTAGTTGTGCAGGGGGGAAAAGCATCAACAGCTTAGCCGCCTTGCCTTGCCAGAGGATAAAAACGAACAAACTCTGGCGGCCAGATGTAAATTGGACTTGGAGGGTGGCATCCACCATCCATCTCGCTGAAAAAACTGCCGCCTGTGATCCCTCAGCAACAGAGCTAATAAGCCCAGCTGCCGACTATTGGTAGTCAAGTGCTAGTTTTTTGCTTTTTGCTTTTTCTCCTGCTTCTTTGTTGCGCGCTGCCCATCCATCAAACGCTGCTGTTGGTGCTGAAGCCCTCTCTTTCTTTCTCTTCCCCGGCACTATAGAACCAGGCCCTGTTTTTGTTCTCTTTCCCCTCCCCCCCTCTAAATCGCCCCTCCATTCCCCATTGCCCGCCTACATTCCCAATTCTGCTCCCGCTGAATCGAGGGGCCTATCAGGTGCTTGGCGACATTCTATTTTTTTTCCCTTCCAATTTTTCCTCTTCGTTCTTCACACGCCCTCAATCCTGAGACGCATTCCTCCAACAAAGCGCTCCCTTGCGTCCCCGCGAGCCTCTACGAGACGCCACGAAACACTCTGCGGCCCGGTAGCGCATTCGATTCGCTTCGTTCGCTGCCTTCCGACGAAAGAAGAAGAAGAAAAAATTCTGTCTCTCCACCACGCCCGCGCCAACAAGGCCTTGCAGGAAAAAAAAAAACAGGCCTTTTTTATCCGCAGCTGGATTCGCCCGTCTGCCTGCGTTGACGCTGCCGCTGCCGCTGCATCTCACAGTCTCCATCTCTCTCGTCGTTGTCGAATCGCAGCCCCCGTCAGAAACGACCGCGGCCACTCAGAATCCAGGAACCGGCAAACTTTTTGTCGCCCAATCAATCGGCTGCTCGCGACGCAAACATGGTTTCCTTCTCGTGCGAGGTACGCACTAACGAACCTACATGCTTTCCCTGTCTAGTCCCTTGTTGTTCTGTCATTCCCTTCCGTGGCGCTGCACTGCACTGCGCTCGCCGCCCCCCCCCTCCCCCCGGTCGCTTTTCTACAACATGAGATGCTCTGCCACCACCATGCCTTGGCCCTTTGATAGCCTGACATCACTTTTGTTTTGCGCACACCACCCTCCCCTTGGGCGCTTTAGAGCTCGGGTTGGAGTTATCAGCGCCATAACACTATTTCAAGCGCATCCCTTGTGCTAGGCGTCCCGCTGATCCCTCCGGCCCACTCGCCCGTCTCTCTCAAACTCCCCTCCCCCTCCCCCTACCCTACCCTACCCGCAACCGCGCTTTCATATATCCATCCACATCTCGCATCACCTCTGCTGCATTACACTAGTCTCTTTCTCAACTCCCGGCCTCGACCTCTCTTCTGACCTGTTTACATATAGACGTGCGGTGACGTCCTAACCAAAAAGAAACTCGACCCTCATCGCAGCCGTTGTCGAGGCGCAACCTTTACATGTATTGACTGCATGGTATACTTTCCCGGCGTCGAATATCGTTCGCATACTGTAAGTTCTTTGACAGCTGTCAGAGTCTCTGAGTCTGGGGATTCCATCTTGCTGGTGAAGCTAACATCTTGCTCAGTCTTGCATGACCGAAGACCAGAAATACCAAGGCGCATTATACAAACCGAAGCAGAACAAGAAGCAGCAAAATCAACAACATCATCAACCGCAACAACAGCAGCAGCAGAAACAGCAGCCCAATATGAACTCACACCGTCTAGACATGGCCAACACACTGGCCCTGCAGCCATACGTCGAAGACATTGGCGAAGACAAGGAGTATGAGTCGTGGCACGAGTACGAAATCCGCTCCGACGACGACAAGTCTCCCACAGGCCCTCCCCCCGAGGCGCCAACCCCTCCGTCTGCTGCCAACGACGACCACGTCAACGTCTTCGACTTTCTGGACAACTCCCAAACCCCGACCGCCTCAAACGTGAGCCGCCCTCGCGATCGAAAGAGCCCTGATGCCGGCGACAGCACCTCTCTTGTGCGCTACGAGACAAAGAGCGGAGAGCTCCTGGAGCCGGCCACTCTCATGGATCAAGACGGCGAGCCTCTTGTGCAATACGGAACCGGCCCTGTTCCCACTGCCTTTGCCACTCCCCAACCAAAGACTGAGCGACGGAGATCAAAAGAGAGGGACCCCAAGAAGGACAAGAAACGGAAGCGCCTGCATGTCGATGTTGCTGGCGATCAGATCATGGCCGACGCACCTCCTGTTCTCCATTCTGGCCTCACTGGTGGCCTTAAGAACATGATGCGGCCCGCCTTCCCTCCTTCTCCCGACTACTCTGGAGACAACATTGCCGACCTCTCGCCCGCCAGCCCTCTCAAGAAGACGAAGCACTCTCGACACCATAAAAGCCACCACCACCAGATGGGCAACAGCATCTTTGGTATGATTGCCGGCGCGCCACCCAAAACCAAGTCCAGCAAGCACAGGTCCTCTTCTTCCAAGAAGCACTCTCACAAGCACGACAAGAAGGAGCCCAAGCTCATCGAGTACCGACCCAACTCCAAGGACGGCAAGGACGAGAACCTCGACGGGCAGATGATCGTCTTCAAGCCCCGTGCTGATGTCTTCCTTAGCTTCGTCAACAAAGGACCAGAGAGCGAGCGCGGCTGCAGCATGAACAAGGCGCTGAAGCGTTTCCACCGCGAGCGCCAGGCCGCCGGCTCCAGCACCCCCAAGGGCAGGGAGGAGAAGGAGCTGTGGCGATCGCTGCGACTTCGACGCAACGACCGAGGCGAGATTGTTCTCTTTTGTGAATAAACACGACGAAAAAAAAACCCATCAAACAAAAAAAAAAAGAAACTTTGAAAAAAAAACCTCGACGGAGTTCGTCCTTAGGCGGATTTCGCTCAGTGTTACTTGGATACAGGGAGTTTTGCTGGATCATCTTGCTTTTCTTTTGATAGCGTTTTCTTTTTACATCCTCGGTTGGAACGGATCTGTACCACTATGTCTTCTATCTGTCTTACTATCTAAAGGGCCATGGATAGACGGGCAAACTTTGGTCTTCCCCCCCTGTAACAACATCAACATCATCGACGAACTCTCCGAAACCTCGTGGTCGAGTTTGTGCCGTTGTTGAGCAAGCATCTTGGGTTCTTTTGCAAGAGGCGGCTCAGCGGCGGAATTCGGCTACGAGGCGGGAGTTGTCAACTAATCTTGTGGCATTAATACTGCGGTATGAGAGGGAAAGATGGGACATTGGGCGCAGTAATGGCGGGGATGAATGATACCATGAAGGGGGGAGGTGTGAGGGAAAGCTTCATTTTCATTTTTATTCATTCTTCTTTATCATGTATGATGGCATATGAGGAGGATCATTTGGCTAAAAGGCCGAAGCAAGGCATTTGCTCTTATTTTTCATTTTCATATCTTTTGATGTTTCTTCTACATCATCTACATCTTCTATTCATTTCATTTTTCCTGCGAACAACGTATTACTACTACTGCTAGTATAGAGTATTACAGCCTTGGTATCCAAGAACATCTGATTTGTTTTTTTATAAAAGAAAAAAAGTAAAAGAATGATTCGCTCGCTACATGACGCGTAGGGGGAGGATGTGTTGCACCATGGCCTCTCTTCTGCATAAAGGACACTCGGGCTTTTCTCTGACCCAGTCGCCGATGCACTCCCAGCAAAAGACGTGGCCGCATTGTGTGGCGGCGGGATCTTTCATCTCTTCCAGACACAGCGTGCACTTTCGCTGCTGGCCTCCTTTGATGTACCCCATCGTCTTTGTGTCCTCGAGGTGGAACCTGGGCACGCTGCTCATGGGGGTGTGCGTCGTGGTGGCAATGTCCACCTTGCTCGCCTGGGCCCCGTTGCCGCCCAGCCCGCCGAGCAGGAGGTCGTTGTTGGCGGCGGAATAGGTGTTGTTGTGGCTCAGCGAGACCTCGATCTCGCCCGAGTGGAAGCCCGCCCTCTCGCGCGGGGGGGACGCCAGGGAGAAGGTGTCGCGGACGTGGAGGAAGGCCTGGACGCCCATCTGGATGACGAGCAGGACGCCGAGCAGCTCGTAGCCCCCGCGGTCGGGGGAGTCGGGCACGGTTCGGGTGAAGACGTAGCGCAGAGAGAGGAGGCGCTTGGTGAGCTCGTAGTAGGTGCCGTTGAAGTAGAAGAGGGCGAGGACGACGGCCTGGAGGGGCGCGGCGGACGTGATGGAGGAGAGGTGCGTCGAGAGGTACTCGCATATGCGCGCCTGGCGGGTCTTTGCCTTGCCCTGCTGGCGGAGAGAGGCCAGGCGGCGGTCGAGGAACTGGCGGAGGCGCGCGCGCAGGCCGGGGAGGGTGCGGCTGGCGAGGTAGGGGAGGAGGATGGTGCCGGCGATGTAGGCGGCGCGGGTGCGCAGGCCGGGCAGGGCGAGGGCGGACGACGACGACGAGCCGACCTGGACGAGGTCGCAGTATTCCTCGCCGAGGGTGCGGTTGCCGGGGAGGGTGGTGAGGGAGAAGTAGAGCAGCGCGGCGGCGGTGCGCAGCTCGGGGGCCAGCGAGTGGGCGGAGCGGGCGCCGAAGAGGCGGCGGTGGAGGTCTGTGAAGGAGTTTGCGAGGTGGCCGGTGAAGTAGGCGTCCTTTTGGTGGGAGCGGACGATGTCGGGAGCTGTGGCGAAGGGGTAGGGGGTTGCGGAGGAGGAGGCTGGCGATGATGTTGATGGTGTTGATGTCGGTTTCGTTGCTGTGGAGGCCATGGTTGGCGGTTAGGCTGGAGGATCGATCGATCGCTGCGTGCCCTCTTTTGTTTGTCGTTTGATGCTTTGCTGGATGGATTTGAGAAGGATGACGGTTGAGTGTATTGGAAGGGGGTCTGTCGTTAGCGGAGCGGCATCGCTGGTTGATGGCGCGAGTAATGTTTGGACGGGAGTTGGTTGACAACGCGCAAGAGAAGGCTGAATGCGTGGTTGCAGCTTTCGGCTGTAGCGCTACTGCTGGACCTCGGGACAAGTTGCAGGCCCCCATGTGGCGGCTGGCGGCGAATCGGCTAGGCTAAAAATATCCCCCGAAAGTCATGTGTGGTGACATGCAATTGGGGATTCCAACGGTAATCATCTGTGCAGCTATTCTCAATTGAATAAGCAAGATGGACGATTTCAAGTGAATTGAGTATTCCGATTTGGTAGAGGAAGTTTAGCCTGCTGAGAGCAGGATACGCTGAGACAACTGGCTGCCTAGAAATTGGCACTTACAGAAGTGATCCTATCGAGTACATGGTAGAGCACAAGGCTAGGAGGATCCTAGAGGATAGCTTCAAGGATACCTGTGCTTCTTACAATACATCTCAGACATTCTAGGGCGTGTGTGATCTAATCCTTACACAATGGGGGCTGATAACGAGGGTTTGTTGACGATGCGCATCCGTCAGAGCATACTGCTAGTATAGGTTACCTCCTTCAAAGGCTATTGTGCCCCCAATTCCCCATGTCAACGGGCATGAGGGATTCCAATCACTTGTTTCGATTCTGGATTCATCACGCCCTGTATTTAAGGTTGGATGGTCTCAGCCTCGGCAGCCTAAATTCTTAGCAGATTGATTGCAGGTACTTCGTACTTCGTATACCACTAGAAGCACTAGAAGCTCCTTCCCAGTGACGTATGCCGGATTGCCCACTGCGGCAGGGACCTTTTTCCGCACCTATTTTACTTTTGGCGCCACAAAGTACAGCGCCAAAAAGTACAGGGGACAGCTTTTGGTCCTCCACAGCCTCGAGGCATCCTCTTCTCTTCCTCTTCCAAGCATTGGCCGGCAATCACCAGCCAGCGCAGCATTCGACGTGCGCAGGAAGAGCACAGCCGTTCGTTTTCTCGCCTCCCAAGACCCGTCGCAGAGGCGCCCCCTCTATGTCTATCCCCTTTATGGTTCTTTGCGGGTGCAATTGGGTTGACAACACGTTTCCATCATGGATGGCGATCCTGCGGTTGAGCCTCAGCTCGACAGCTTCAGCTTGACATTTCCTCTGCCGTACCGTGTCGGGTTTATCATCACTCTAGGTTAGTCTACACGCCCCTTGGATGTCTTCCTACGAGGCCTTGATGCGCTGACAACAAGCTCTCCTATTAATAGCTGTCTGGGGATGGGGTCTCAACCTCCATGGGCTGCATGTCTCCCGAATTGACGTTCCCGCCTTGATTCGATACCCTGGGCGAAACTCGCCGCAGCACATATCCCATCACCTCTCGACGTATCGGCTCGCAATAGTCCTATCAGCGTTGTTCTCGCTGTCCATCATCCTATTCTGGCTCTGCACCTGGCGCGTGCCGTCCCGGGTCATTGACTACGACTGGATGCCAATGACTTACCTGGTCGCGCTGATTGCCTTCTTCTTCGTTCCTCTGCGCAATCTGCCTACTGGTGGACGAAGGCGATTCCTTGCGACCTTGCGGCGGGTGAGCATTGGTGGGATCGCCGAGGCGCAAGATGGCAAGTTTGGTGACATCTTGCTGGCCGACGTGTTAACGTCATATGCCAAAGTGTTTGGGGATGTGTTTGTGACGCTGTGCATGTTTTTCAGCACCGGCGGCTCTTCGACGGACCATCCAAACAGAAACTGTGGAGGCACGCTCATTATCCCGATGCTGATGGCTGTGCCGAGCATCATCCGTTTCAGGCAATGCCTCATCGAGTACCTGAGGGTTCGGCGGGCCCCGTACAAGGAGTCTTCAGGCTGGGGTGGCCAGCACCTGGCCAACGCTCTCAAATACTCTACCGCCTTCCCGGTCATCATCACGAGCGCCTTGCAAAGGGGGGCCGGGCCGGACACGGACACGGCCGCGTTGCACCGAGCTTGGTTGGTAGCGGTTCTGATAAACTCTCTCTATTCGTTCTACTGGGATGTTGCCAAAGATTGGGATCTGACACTCTTCTCGTCAAGAGAGCGAGCATCAGTGCACCATCCTTGGGGGCTGCGCGATCGGCTCGTCTTCCGTTCAGCTGGTCTGTACTACGTTGTCATTGGTCTTGATTTGATGCTGCGCTGCTCGTGGTCGATGAAGCTGAGCCCTCACCTGGACAAGTTTAGCGACTACGAGAGCGGCATCTTCTTAATTGAGCTACTGGAAGTGTTTCGGCGATGGATGTGGATTTTTTTCCGTGTTGAGACGGAGTGGATTAGGAATTCTTCTACCGGACTCGGCGTTGACGACATTCTACTGGGTGACTATCAGGGAAAGCATGACGATGATGATTAGGCGGCACAAACACTTAATGGAGTTTTCTCTCTCTGCCTGACAAATCCTATTTTTAGGAGAATTTTTACTCTGTATATGGCAGCTGGCGCTCTTGGCTTGAATCATTTTGGTCATTCTTTCTATTTATATATAGACATACGTATTTGCATACATATTACTACTACTGCTGCTACTAGTTCGTGCATGGGGTCCAAAGAAATTGGGGGCGGGAAGCTGCTTTGCAAGTCCAGGCAGGGCAGAGAGCTGGCAGTAAATGCCGGCCGTGCCATCATCATACGGATCAGTGCGGACGATGCAGCTCGACTGATTGGAGGAACAGGAGAGGTCGGCTAGACATTCATGGATCTACTTTCTCCGCCCAGCCAGTTGGCCGAGGACAAATATCGCCGGCATCAACGGTTAGCCTGCAACGGACTTTAAAAGACAGCGGCAGCAAGAGAGTACGACTCGGCGGCAGTGGACAGCCCCCACGCGGAGAATAATAATACAAGCAAACGAAATGAGCCGAATGCGCCAAGACTCATTGAAACTCTGGCACCGAAAAGTCTGTCAATTGTGAGCATAAAAAACGGTTGCCGCTGCAAATTTGACGGGCAGAAAGAAACTAAGCCTTCGGGGCACGTCTTCCTGATTCCGTACTCCGCTCGCAAGGATGGATTTTATTGCTTAGGGATCGTGCCATTTCAAAAATCTACCTGCACGTCTGTGCTTGCGCACGTGCATTGCGTCTCAAGTTTGCTTCGCATCATGAGACGTCACTTCAGGGAAAAGAAAGGCTGTTTTGAAAGTGACATGGGTCCCTTTTTTTTCCCCCTTGGCCCCTGGCCGTGCAAACGAGGAGAAAAGTGACAGAAGCTCACGACTCGGGGGTGGGATAGACCTCCCCGAAACGGACAGGACAAGGAGCCCATGTTCTGTCACAGAGTCCCATTAGAGGGGGCTCAAAGGCCAGTGCCCTGCATGCGATAGCCCGTTTGGAGCGAGGCGTCAGCATGGCAGCCCTCTGTCGTGCTCCATTCCGGTGCATTGGGTTGAGCTAGCGAATTGACAGAAGCTGGCAGTGCTACCAAGTGATGCAAGGAAAGACATGGGGTTTGCATGGAACAAGTGCAAGCATAGCACTATGTCCGTGGCGGCGGTGCGACGGCGAGGGTTATGGACTCCATGTGCCGAGCAAGGGGCTTGGAGATGCAAAAGCGAGATTACGTTCCAGGTGGAGGAGCCGTGGCACTACTCGTATACCGGATACGCTCCAGGATCACTACCATGTTGCATAAACAGGAGGAAAATGCTATGGAGTACGGAGTATTTCGCGGGTGCGGGATGCAGAACATTCGACCGAGGCACTCCGTAAAGAGCTTTGGAAGCAGGGAGAAGGAAAGATGAGGATGAGGCAAGCAGCAGCAGTTGGCGATTGGCGATTGGCGATTGCCATGTTGCATGTCAGACTGGAATGCTGGGCACCTATCATGGCGCCCGTTTCTCTCTCAGCCTGCATGTTTTGTCCGTGCTGATAGGACGAAAGGTGGGAGAAGGAGGAGAGAAGGGAGCCGACGATGTTACACGGAGCATTTGGGATGACACCGAGAAACAAAACGAAGAGCCCGATGACGCCGGCGCCGTGCGTGCGCGCATCGCAGTCCATGACTAGGCAGCCTTATCTGAACTGCATCCGTCCCCCAAGGTTGTGCAAACTTGGCAAAGGATCATGGATCATGGCTCCTTGCGGGCGGGTCACGAGCCGCCTCGGAATCGTTGTCATGACGGTTTTTTCCTCTTGTCCCATTCCCATCGTCGTCCTTTTGGCCGCGGTAGCTGACAAGACTCCGAGCGGCCATGATGCAAGCGGTCTCCTCTCTTGTCTCCGAACTTTACTCATATTCTGACGCTTGCTTGTCAGCGGGCTTACACTCCATCAAGTTCACGTCTTGTTTGCTCTGCCAATCTGCTGCAGAGGTGTGGACAATCGCTCCTCCACTCGGCAGTGATGATCGGCCATGCCGGATGAGGCTTATGATCTTACTGTTTGCTCGCCTATCCACACCTATCCTTTGCCCACGCCCTCCAGCCTGCACATCGCATATATTACTACAGCTCCGTACCGCTGCTCCGCGTCATGATTGTATGCACTCCATACTTGTATGCAGCATGCCACACGAAGCGCATGTGTGAAGTGCGTACTCACTCATAGTACGCGCGGCATGCTTCTTGGTACGACCTGGTGCTTGTGAGCATTACACGCTCCCATCGTTGCATCCGACGCTCGCACACACACACTTACACACACCCGTGCGCGCACAGCTTTGCTGGGTTCATCCCGCAGCCTTCATTACTCCGTACTGCCTGTGCGTTTCTCGTTTCTTCTTCTGCTCGAGATCGACGGGGGGTACCCTGGGGGGTGGCTCTAAGCACGGGCTGGCTCCGTGGTGTGTTTCCTGCTCCATCGCTATCACTGTCAATTTCATACCCCAGAGGACGGTGCACCCATTTCCACGTGGGTTGCTTTGGGATTGCCTGACCCTGCTCTGGCATTGCTTGCCTTGGGTCTGCCTGTCTTATTATACCAGGTGTGCGCCCACTGCTCTGGTTCTCGGATCTCTTTCCCTCATTAACACTCTCAACAGACCAGTCTTTGGTTCGAGCTGAAGGTTTCCCTCTTCCCTCACTTCAGCTGCCAGCTCTTTGGTTCTTGGAAATTAGTGTTCATTGCCGGAAAGATGCTCCACCAGCGGTCCGTCTCCGATCCGCCGTTGAGTCCCTCGACGCTGGGTCCCTGGGAAATTCCCATCTTGGACAACCGGCCTACTACACCGGCGCCGCACAATGCTTACGCCTACGCGAAGAGGCCTCTTCCGCCTCTGCCCAACATGACCAACCCAACGGCCATCCCGCCGCCTCTCAACATCAAGAAGAGGAGGAACAAGCCAGCCTCCCTCCCAGTGGGGCCGAGGGCGCCGCTGCCGCCACTCCCCGGATCGGATGTTCCGCCGCACATTGAGTCTCGAAGCGCCTCGCCTCGCACCGCCCCGAGCACCCCCGGCAGGAGCACCCATCTCCCTCGCATGTCAGCCCTCCCCAGCCCCGTGGCTGGTATCAGACAACGGACCTCGAAGAAGGTGATGCAGCTCATGGGGCATGATGTCGACGTTTCGAATCTCATTGGCGCTGCCCCTCAGGAAGCCAAAAAGGAAGTTGTCCCTCGCAGCAGCCGGAGCTTTGATGAGCCAGCCGCCGTGAACCACTCGGCTCTTTTGCAGCTTCCGGAAGACGCCTTTCTACCAGTCTTGGAAGACGACGACGGTATGGATAGCTTGTCCAGCAAGAAAAGCTCTTGGGGCCCCGGGTCGCCCCATTCCGCCTCTGCATTTCCCCTGGGTCCGCAGCACTCTATCCGACGCCGGCGCAGTGCCCGGATTTTCGACCACGAAGGCTCTGCACAGTTTGCTCCTCAGGAAGACACCTCAATGGACCCAGACATGGACCCAGACCTGGACCTGGATGAGGACAATCTCAGCGACGATATGGCTGAGTATCACAAGTTTGCTGTCGAGCTGGCTTCTGCAAAGGCAAAACCCAGCCTTGAAGAGGCCAATCCTCCCATGGCAAAGGGCAGGCGGTCATCCATCATGAGCTTCGCATCGGGCAAGTCCCGCCTCCGGCGCAGACCAACCACTGCCGAGCCGCACGCTGCGAGACTGGGCAGCAGCAGCTCCGCCGAGACGGCGTCGCAAGTGCAAGCTGCCCCGGCGCCTGAGCCTGAGGAGCCCGCTGTTCCCAAGAGCGCCTTTGAAAGCGACTCGGATAGCGATGATCAGCCAAGCAGGAGCATATGGCGCCGAGACCGTTCTGCGAACAAGGAGGACCGCGGTAGAGATCGCGGCAGGGACTCGCCGGCGAACATGGTGCGCCGAGATGACGAGTCGGTTCGGTCGCGAGGATGGGCAAAGACCGGAGATCAGGTCAAGGGCCTTTTGGCAGTTGGCAGAAAGAGGAGAGAGCAGCAGCAGGCCAAGAGTGAGGTTGGCGTCGTCAGCGAGAGCGTCTTTGCGTAAAAAGGCAAGCACAGAAAAATCGTCCCCCCTTTCTCTTTATTTTTCCTTTTCATGAAACGAAGGCATGATCAACAATGGGTATGAATCTATGGACAAGCATGGGTGGACGTTATTTGGACTCTCTTTTCTCTCCCCTTTGTTTTCTTTCCTTTTCCCTTTCGTGCATCTACGGAGTCATGGTTCTTGAGCATGGATATCCCCTGTTTGGTTGGCATTTGCCTTGGTTTGTATACGATTATATCCCACTATAAAATATTTGACATCGTCCATAGAAGCGATTAGATACCAACGGCCTTAATACTGAAGCATAGCTTTTACGCATTGAATAATAAGAAATCTTGGAAGCCTACCATCCTTGCACAATGTCCAGTGAAGAATCTTAAAGTTGAATGCCATCCCGGTAGCCCTTTGCTCATGAGGAGCTGACGCTAGACACTCACTAAAAAGGCCCAAAATCTTATTAAATGAAAGCTGTAATAAAGTAGATCGCGCGACGGGCCGAAAGGAGAAAAAAAATAACTCCACTGGCCCCGCAGGTGACGGGCGCAGAAGGTCCGGGTGTTTGGTCCGTGCTATATGGAATGGTTGGCTGATGGCTATAGTAATGTGTAGTCGTAGGTGTGACGATGAATGATGCTGTTGGCTGGAAGATGGTCTGTGGGAGGGCGTTGCCAGAATGCAGCGACGAATGTGTGTTCGCCGGCGTTGCCTTATTATAGCATCATCGATTTTTAGACAATACTACAATGGATACTGGTTCTTTGCGCTGCGCGGCCATTCTTTGGGAAAGTCTCCATCTTTGATGCAATTGTGGTGTTTGTGGAATGAGAGGACATGGGGTCACGAGTTGGACAGGCATGTAGGAGGCATGGTGGTGACGATGGGGCGAGGAATGGTGGGGGAAAGGGGTTGGTATGTTTGTGGGAGAAGGAGGATGTTTGTAGCGGATTCGCAGTGGTGTTTCCTTTTTGTATCCTTCTGTTATAGTTTCTTTTTAATGGTTGGAGTTGAAAAGAAGTAAGGATGCGTATTGTGATGGGGGCAATCCTTGAACTGCAAAACAAAGAGATTCACCACCGCGTGCCATGATGCGGCAACCGCCTTCACAACCACAACGCCAAGTATTTGATAGAATCAAGCTCATATTCGGCATCGGCTGATCGGCCGACCGACCGTACACAGCTTTGCAAGAGCAGTAATTCCCATTCTCCCGGGTAACCACATTTCTTCAACCATGTGTTATGTCTCAGAGACAGGCAATGTCTCGAGCCCACTCGATCGTCTTCGCCTCATCCACTGGAATGTCGTCGCAGCTAACAGCTCAAGTGAGCTCTCGATTCTGAATGAACTGCTTGGTCTCCCTTGAAGTTGGCAGTGGTATATAAAGATTGTGATTCTCAGTCCAGAGAATGCCTTTTGAAAACTTAGGCTCAATAGTTGCTCTCTCTCATCACTCACTCACTCAATACACTCGCTCTCAAACCAAGGCTAGATCAAGAGAAAAAACACAAAGCCAAGATTCAGCTGATCGAGATGCGTTCCGCCATCATTGCAACCGCCTTCATCGCCTCTGCTCTTGCAGACTGGGGTGCCAGCCCTGATAAATGTGCCGCAGAATGTACTGCTGCGCATGACAAATGTGTGACCAAGCCCAATGCCAACATGGCCGAGTGTGCCTCCGAGTACGCCGGCTGCCTGGGCTACAACCCGTACGAGCACGGCTTCGTCACTCCCACGGCGTGCTCCAAGACTGCTGCTCCCACGAAGACGGCCCCTCCGCAAGACGAATGTGCGAAGCGGTGCTATGACGAGTATAACAAGTGCCGCAGCGCCCCCGGGGCCAACCAGTCGTTCTGTGCCTCCAAATACGCCGAGTGCCTGGGATACAACCCCTTTGACGGTCATCACGAGGAGGTTCCTACCAAGTGCTCCAGGCCGACTGTTACCCCAACTCGGCCTGCTCCTCCCCCTCCCCCTCCCCCCAAGCCAGACTGCTGGCACATCAAGGAGTGCACAGACGAGGTCGACAAGTGCAGAACCAAGCCCGGTGCCAACCAAGCAGAGTGCTCAGCTGAATACGCAAAGTGTCTTGGCTTCAACCCTTTCAACCCCGAGGGAGAGCGTCGCATCAAGGAGTGCGAGGATGAACACAACCCGCATCACAACCACACTGGGCCACCACCGGTCCGACCTACGGGCCCCGCCGTGATTTCTGGCGCTTCAGGCATGGATCCATTGGGCTTCTTTAGCTTTCTGGCTGCAGGTATTGCTGCTCTTCTATAAGGGGTCAACGTTGTTTGACTTGACTGATGGACTGAATGGGAATTGTTGATCGAATCCATGGGTTAATAATTGTAGCTTAATGTTGGTGTCGCGAGGGGGAAAGATTTATAGGGCATAAATAAATTTCAGTCTTCATTCTCTCTCACTCCGGGCTCCCTCCGCATCCATTAGTCCTCAAGGTTGATTTCCCTGCATGTGATAATGATGCCGTCTTCCAGCTCAGTCGAACGCCATGGCTTAGTAAAATGCAGTAACAAGATGTGGCGTCCAAACACCGGCTCGGCTTCAACTTGTCAATCCGCATCCCGGCGTCGGCCCGCGCCTCGGTTGTGTCATCCGCCGGACCAGGACCCCGCTCTCCAAGTCCCAGATGTCGCATCCAATGTCATTCCTCCATCTACAAACACCACCTTGATCTTCCGACGCAAAGCGAGATCTCGACAGGCGAGCGTCCAAGGCGAGCAGGCATAGCGACCCAGGCCTTTTCCGTCCCCCGACGCGGGAAAATGACCGCTCAGGAACTCCAGTTGCGGGACGAGGAATCGATATCCGCTTCACAGGACCACGCCCGTTCCGTTCCAGAACCGGAAGTCGACCGCTCCGACGCCGCTCTCTCCGAGGCCGAGGTTGCGCAGGTCAAGAGCCACATCGCCGAGGCGCTGGGCGTTGCCAGCCATCCGGCGCACGAACACACCGGCGCATCGCTCTACTATGATGCATCGACGATGGCATCGCTGAGTCCGTTTTCTTTGGTTAGTTTGTTTGTTTCATCATGAGCGGTGCTGTTCGGGATCAGGTCTGGCTGTTGTCGATGCGCTTGCTTACAGTCAAACGAACACACAGGCCGCCATCAACCGATTTCGCGCATACAGGCCTCCTCCGTTCCCACTATGGGACAGACTGCCTGCGCGCAAGCGAGCGGCCGTCTTGGTGCTGCTGTTTGCGGATCGATGGGGTGACTTGAGAGTGGTCATCACTATGCGCGCGGCGAGTCTGCGAAGCTTCTCGGGCCACGCTGCGCTGCCGGGAGGGAAAGCAGACGACAAGGAAGAAACACCATGTATGAGCTTGCCCTTGGAGAGATGCAGGAATACCAACTGACCCGAGACATAGACCAGATTGCACGGCGAGAGGCATATGAAGAGATTGGCCTCCCCATGGACGACCAAAGGATACCCAAGCCATTTCGCATCGAGCAACTCTGCTACCTCCCGCCCTCTTTGGCTCGAACGCACCTTGTGGTGACGCCTTGCGTTGCATTCCTGCACGCCGACCGGACCTCTTCCGACTCCCCACCTGCTCTAGTTGAGGAGACCATGATCCCTCGGCTAGACGCCCGAGAGGTCGCTGCCGTGTTTAGCGCCCCTTTCTACAACTTCCTCAAGGCTACCGATTTGCCGCCCCGGCAAGGAGAGACGCTGCCCCCGGGGCACTGGTACGACGGCGCGTGGACAAACTGGAAGGGGGAGCAGTGGCGAGTTCACAACTTCTACGTGCCGGTGAACAACCAGAAGGTATCGAGACCTAGAAGGGGCAGCGCCGCTCAGATAGAGCTGGCGGACAAGCTGGAAGAGAGTCAGGACCACGAGGGCCGATTCAAAGTCTGGGGCATGACTGGCCGAGTGCTTGTCGACGCAGCGAGGATTGCGTATAATGAGGAGCCCGAGATGGTGCACAACCTTGACTTTGGAGATCTGAATGTCATCAGATTGGCCGAGGTGGAGGGCGCGCTGGATGAAAGTAGTGGTCCCCCTGTAAAGAAAGAGGAAGAACAGAAGCCGGCTAAGATGTAATAAGACCTAAACTGTCACGGGACAAGGCAAGGTCCGCCGCAAGAGCCCAGCGGCGGCCTCGATTCTGTCTACTTTGTGTACATGTGATAGAATAAGACGACGAGTATTCGATTGAGGCTGGTAAGGTCACGGTGTTTACATGCTTGCGCAGATAGAGATACTGCTTAATCCAATGGTTGCTATTGTTGTATGCAAAACAAGGCATGTCGCTTTCTAATGTAATCTTGAGCCGCACAGCTCTGAGCATAGCCGCGGTAACCGGCATTTCTAATGACAAGCGTTGTCCTTTGTGGCCGAAGTAGTATGGCCGAACAAGAGGTAGCCGAAGAAAGCACCCAGCGAGACAGCCACCATGACCCAGCCATTGTACGTCATGAAGACGAGCCTTGTGTTGCGTTTAAATTAGAAGGCGAGCTACATTCGCAGGGTTCAAGGGAGAGGATCGATGTACGTACATGAGCATAAAGGCATAAAAGTTCTGAATGGCATAGAGAATGGCCTTGATGACGTGGCCTCGCTTGCTGACGCTTTCGCGGTTCTGCCCTGGGCGGTTGAAGGCGGGTGTCTCAGTAACATTCTCATCATCATCATCATTATCGCGATAACCATGCGCAGTAGAGTCTCGAGGCCATCTTAGCATGCGGATGTTCTTTTTGCGGGAGACGGGCCATTTGACAAGGGCACGGGGTATTCACACAGAAGAAGGGACAGTATATGGATGGATAACACAGCTCGGTATACACACACGCCAGGAGCTTTTCCAGGTGTGGGAGAGAGACGAGGTAAAGGCAAACAGAAAGATGGTCTACTTACTGGGTACAGTTTCTAGTCGTGCCGCCAACGATGCCTCGTAACGGCGAGATAGCGAGCGCAGAGCTTCGTATCCAATGCCAATGAGGACAACCGCAAAGAGAGAGAGGACGAGGGATGTGTTGGAGCGAATGTGCCACTGGCGGAAGACGATGCAGAGGTTGGTGGTGTCCCAGGTGAAGAGCATCTAAAATAGCAAGTTTAAACTTGGTGAGCTTGAATCCAATCCGAAAAAAACCCCGATGCTCAAGCTTGAATCATGTCCTTACACTCATGCTGCACATGTCGTCCATGCCGCCGCCACCGTGGCCTTCATGGCCTTCATGGCCCTCCATGGAGTGCATGTGGTGGCTGTGGTCGTGGTGATCCATTTATTGAGAGAGGTGATTTGGAGAGGCTGATTCTTAGCTGGTGTTTGTTTGTTTGTTTGTTTGTCTGCTGGTGTTGAAGACGGGAGTTTGATGGTGATGTTTCGAGGCCCAGTTGGTGCTATTGAGGACGACGCGAGGGCGGTGGCTGCTTGGTGGAGAGCTCACGCCATCTGTGTGGGTGCACATGTACTGCGCAGGAACTGCTGGTACTTGCTCGTATCCATAGTCTTTATTGCAAGTGCTGGGGTACGGAATAGTACATGTGAGCACGTTATGTACCTGAGGGGGTTGTGCCTGCCAATCTGCCACTAGGACGGCAATCAATCTCTCTGGAGTCGCACGCACAGGCGCTAGTGCCAGCAACGCTCTAGCGGGAGCTTTAGAGGGGACTCCACTGGAGCGATGGATTCAGCCATGCATGGGGCCCAAGTTCAGCTCTGGGGACCAGGATTACAGCGGGTTTGTTAGGTTAGTGTTAGTGGTAGGCAGTAGAACATCGATACTGATTATTGGTGTTGCTGTTGCTGGTCAAGCCGTTGTTATGATATATCGACAGAATAAATGCATTACTGTATATAAACTCATCTATCGGTAGATAGTCACAGGAACACCAAGTCTCTACCCAACACCGCGAATGGGTGTCGAGGCAAATAATGCGCCTGCATGGTTCGGCTGCCAATCGCACCTCGAGGCGAGACGGCCCAGGCAGGGCCTCGTGTCGGCTGGGCTGAAACAGTCTTCTGGTGAATGGCCAAGCTGGAATCAACAAGAAGGAATCGAATCAATCTCGAGCCGACACGCATCTCTCACCGCAAATTCCCGCTCGTTCGCTTCGTGTCCTGCATTTCTGCGTTGTTTGTGGCCAGACCACATCAGGCCGTGCGACTACACCAAATCCTCTGAGCCCAGCCTCGATGTAACTAACTAGGTAACCCCTTGCATAAACGTTTCTTTTTTTTTTTCTTATTTTGCTTCCTTCTAGAGGGTTCCAAGCGTTTTCATACAAAGTATATCAGTTTCCATCAAATTGACGGCTGAAAGAGGAGGAAATCAGTCACCCAAGCTTTGTCCACCATGAACACTGTCGAGCTCGCCTTTTCCGCTGCCCTCCATGGCCCGAATCATAACACGAATCCGGATGGCCCAGAGGTTCGCAGGCGTATACACGAAGACAAGGCTCTCTGCAAATACATCCTGGGTACTGTCCAGGCCCACGAGGGCGCTCTCAGCATCCAAGAGTCTCAAATTGCCGAAGCCGGCTCGGGCCTCTTTACGACTCGGGACCTGAAAGAGGGCGAGCTAATCTTTACATCCGTCCCCCTTGTCCTCTGTGGAGACGTTGGCAAATATGCAGAAGCTTGCGACTTCTGCTTCCAGCAGAGGCAAAGAGTCTTTCACCCCGTCCAAGATCGCTTTCTCACGCCTGGAGAACATATGCCCCCGGTCTATACCTGCAAGGGCTGCAACCTGTATCAGTATTGCTCGCAGGTTAGTTCACAACCGTTTGCCATGTCTTTTTTTCTTGTATTTGTTTTTCTTATCCATCAACGAATCCAAGAGACACCGTCGTCGCTGACATGGAGCTGCACAGTCATGTTGGCAGCGCGCCTGGGATACCGGTCACTTATACGAATGCGACTTAGTAGCAGGCACCACCGCAACCGATATCGAGTCGAGAACTCTATACCGTCTCCTTATTCTGATGCGGAAGAAAGTGTTGCTGCCAGAGCAAGTGCGAGCTCTCGCCCGGCTTGAAAACGAGGAGGCCAGATTCGAGGAGCGCGCCAAGAATGCTTGGCCACTGGTGCGGATCATCGCTCAAGAAGCCAAGGAACGGACCAAAAGTGAGCTGAGCGTTGCCGATGTTTTGAAGTTATACTGCCTTGTGAGTATCATACGGGGCCGGAGTGCGAGTCAAGGACCTTGCATTGCAAAGTCGCTAACCCCGTCGCCCTCTGATAGATTCGCGTCAACTCTTTGCCGGTCGATCAAACATATCGGAACGCGCCACTTGGCAATGCTATAGACTTGGCGGGATCTCTGCTGAACCACTGCTGCGAGCCCAATGTCGTCATAATTTTCAACAGCACCAAAGTCGAGGTCCGGGCGATGAAAAACCTCAAAGCCGGCGAAGAGCTTCTCCATTGCTACCGAGACATTTCGTACGACTTTACATTTCGCAACCCCCGCCTCACGGCAAGATATCAGTTTGTGTGTCAATGTATGTCTACTCCGTACCCGACTCTGATCTCTACCATCATCATGTGCAGGTGGGAGTAAGTACACGTCTTCGGTAAGCTCGATGCTAACAAGGTGCATTGCCTTAGGCTCTAGGTGCAAAGACGAGTCCGATCGGCACTACAAAGGAGCCAAAGAGAAAAACGACGTTGTTTCGTACGTCTTGAGCACGCAGACGGCCTTATTCGATATCATAGATGAGGCCAAAAGACAAGCGCATCAAATCGCTCCCACATTTGACATCGTGCAACAATTAGCAAATGTGGATCGCATCACCAAGGCCGGCTATGCTGGGCGTCCGTGGCCTGACGACCTCGAGCCGTTACCCATGGTCTTGAAGTCGCTGGCGGCGTTATGCGAGAGGCAGGGTGACCTTGTCAATTGCGTCAAGATCCGGGTGAGGGCCCTGGCCCACACCAGAAACCGAAAAAGCCTCCCTTGGTCTGAGGATCTGATCGATTTTGTGATGGGGCTATCGACCTTTACCATGTTCCCAAACCACCCGGCGTTTCGGGACCGCAGCTTACCCAAGAACAAAGAGTTCCGAGACATCTTCATCGGCCACCTCCATGCGTTGCACGCAATACTGGTCAAGTTTTACGGAGAGCAAGGAAGGACAACCAAGATAGTCCGGAAGTTCATGGAGGTTGAGACGAGCAACTACTACGGGGCTGCGCCGACGACAAGGGCGTTCAGGCGCAAGTTCAAGACCTCACAGGAAACCATCCTCAAATGGGCGGGGGTTGACGAAAAGGTCTGGCCTGTGGAATGATTGGCAACATGGAATAGGGACAGTTTAGACGGATTTCAATAATTTGCTGCCATGGAAGAGAGGTTCTGGTATGACATGGGTTTCGGTGGAGAGGATGATGTCGAAGGCTTCGGGAGAGTCCCGCCCACACAGTGCGATATCTAACGGCAGCTTATGGAAGAATGAACTACGCCGCACTGTATCGTATAGAGCCCGGAGAGCCGGGAGTAGATAGATTTTTAGCTTTGACAGGTAGATTAGGTAGATAGTCGTGCTAGTCCTGCTAAGGACTTTTGCGAGTTTGATTGATAACCAAGTGTGTTTTTCGGACAACATTCGATTTCCTCTTTCTTCTTGACAACGTTGTGTGTATTGGAAGAGTGCGTTATATCACGCTCTTATAGGTTCGACTTTTCGTGAGTCTTTCCATCACTCAAAGCTAGCTTTTATTCTCTCCATTTCATAACTCGGAGAAACAAACCTCTTCTGTGTAACTGGGTGGCTAACTCGGAGCTCACTTACCCCGACTTCAGTTGTCAGAGTCATCGTCATACCACTCACTTGCTCACATTACAAATGCTCGGACCGCCAGTCAACCTGCCCAAGTGGTAAGCCAAGCAGATCTCTATCCTCGCTTTTCACATCGGTATTCACAATGGGTTGCTAATGTGCATTCGCTTGTCTCCTCTCTTTCATCAGGCTTGAGTCAAACTCTCACCTTCTCCAGCCACCCATCAACAACTACTGCGTCTACAACGATGACTTTACCGTCATGGTATGCATGCCCTCTCTTACATATACAATTGCCAAGAGAGCATTTAACTCAGCTCACAACATCTATAGATCGTCGGCGGCCCCAACGCCCGCACCGACTACCACATCAACCAAACCCCGGAATGGTTCTACCAGTACCGCGGCGCCATGATGCTCAAGGTCGTCGACGGCACAACCTTCCGCGACATCATCATCCGCGAGGGCGACATGTTCCTGCTGCCGGCCAACACGCCGCACAACCCCGTGCGCTTCGCAAACACCGTCGGCGTCGTCCTGGAGCAGCGCCGCCCGGCCGACTCCATCGACCGCATGCGCTGGTACTGCGCGCCCTGCAGCAGCGCTCCCGGGGCCGAGGCCGTGATTGTCCATGAGGCGGCGTTTCACTGCACGGATCTGGGCACGCAGATTAAGCAGGCCGTGGAGGACTTCAAGGGCGATGAGCAGAAGAGGACGTGTCGGAAGTGCGGCACGGTGGCGGACTGGGCGCCGCAGCCGGGGTCGATTCCAGACCCCAATCTGGAGTGATGGTGGCGATGATGACGATGATGGCGATGATATATGTACCATGTATACTAGAAGATGTAGTACTTGCACCAAACAAACCCTTTGGATACAAACCACTTTTGAAACTGTAATGTACGGCATGTTGTGTTTCACATCTATATACACCAACAACCCTCTCCCACATCACGTCTCCGAAAACTCATACGCCGATCCCGACAGCTCAACCGGCACTTCAATCTTGCCCTCCTCAATCTCCCTCCCGGCAACCCTCACGCCAGCCCTCATCACATCTCCGGGCACCACAGGCCCAACGCCCGCCGGCGTCCCCGTCAGCACCACGTCGCCCGGCATCAGCGTCATGACGCGCGAGATGTCGCTCATGATGCGCGGGATGCGGTAGATCATCAGGCCCGTCGACCCCTGCTGCTTGGTCTGCCCGTTGACCTCGAGGAACAGCTCCGCGTCGTGCGGGTCCGCGATGGCCGTCTTGGGGATGATGTTGCTCATCGGCAGGAAGGTGTCGAAGCCCTTGGCGATGTCCCACGGGAGGCCCTTCTTCTTGGCTTCGTTTTGCACGTTGCGGGCTGTCATGTCAATGGCAATGGCGTAGGCTGTTTGTCCATTTGTTTCGTCCCGTTAGGCCATGCATAATATGCCACCAAGCGATTCACTCACCTTTGATGGCGTCCAGTGCCCCCTTCTCATCCTCCGGGTGCAAATTCTTCACAATCGACCCAATAACAAGCGCCAGCTCAACTTCAAAGTGCATGTCTACACCCTTGGGCTGCAGACATGGTCCCTCCCCTGGCAGGACGATTGACGAAGGCGGCTTGAGGAAGAAGAAGGGCTTCTTTGGCTTTGCATTCTTCAACTCTGCAATGTGATCCCTAGAACGCATTATGTTAGCACGTTTGTATTTGAGTTAATGAGCAACATGTAAGATATGCTTGTTCCCGGGAGCCCCTTACGCATAGTTGCGGCCAATGCAAACAACTTTGCCGGCCTGCTTCAACGAAGAAGCTTGTGAGGCCACAGTGGCCATTGATCTCCTGAGGCCAAACATTGTGATAAGACGGCAGGCGTATATGAGTCTATTTCACGTCCAAGAGACTTTGAATAACGTCGGGGGGGTGCTTATAATAACCCTCTCCAACAGCTTCGCTTATTAAGGAAGCTCTTCCTAGCAAATCAAGTCTGTTGATGAAGCTCAATGCGGGCGAATTGAGCGCAGAAGCTGGCGGCTCGGTTGCCGAACGGCGCACCGGCCGTAGCCTCGGCACACAAAGCTTGTCCGACTACAGCGCATCAGCTCCCCTGAAACTCGCCATCTCACAGGGCACATCCATCCACATAGTGACTGACAGAGGATAACCCCCGACTTCGCAGGCTTCAACGCATTTCGTTATTTACCACCACTGTTTCATCACTTTTGATTTCATGCGTATACCTGCCAAATACAAGCTATACGTCTAATCAAAATGGTGAGGATATGGCTTGACATACAGCAGAATGACATGTATTGATGTTCATAATTTTCATTTATTTATGCACTCTGCCACCTTTCCCTCGTACTCTCCACGATGCTTTAGTTATTGACGCCACATTCTACATGTAATACGATCCATCTAGATGCATCCCTCCCCCCCGAATATCATCCAACCAACAACTCATGCTAGCTTTTCAGACGCAAATCTTTCCTCCCTATTTAGTAGTAATGAATACCTGAATCCGTCGTGCTCTAGACGCCATGCCACGTTTGCAAGATGAAAACAACCAGCAAGAAAATAAAGGCCCCAAGCTCATAATTCGTCAGAAGCAACCATTACCCAACAGTGCATCGAAAAATACCTTCCACAGCCTCCAATCAGGCCATGTAGCGGTACATTGAAGGTGCTCCTTCTTCATCCGGCCGCTCCAAGTATTCTCGTACTATGAGATCCTCGATTCGCTTCTTGATGAGAGTCACTTCGGGTTTGAAGCGGCCTACCAGCTGGGATAGAACTTCGCTCACCAGTTGCGAGTGGCTGAGCTCTTTTCGTGCCCTAGTACCTGTTAGTAGCTGTTATGAAAATCTCGGAGGGGGCACATTTTGCTTCCAGATGCAATTCACTTACTTCATAATTCTCACAATCGCTGCATCGACAATGTGGGCCCGAGTTTGGTTGTTCTTCTCTTCAGTAGTCTTCCTCTCCTCCTTATCCTCGACCTTGGATACGGCATTGATGATAGGAGCCTTGATTCGGATCGTCTTGCTTTGGAAAGAAGCATTAAACGAAAACCTGTCGCTGGGCTTAATATTCTTTGTCGGTGGATCTTTGGCCAGGACGCGAGACTTTGGTGCCACGGCGATTGCCATGAGTGCCCGCGTAAGATCCTGTGTTGAAATGTTCGTCTTGGCTTGAATTTCCTCAAATGTGAGGCTCTCGTCTTCCATGAGATCGTTGAACAGCATTAGCACGACCATGCCATAAGTCGGGACGTTTATCTCATATCGACGCTCCCGAGCTAGTGGACCAGATTTGCCCTCGATGGCAGGAAACGTGCACTTGACATCTGCGCTGCCAGTTGTGCCAATCCATGTGAGCTTTCGACCGTTGCGGTTGGTTAGGTAGAACTGCTCAAAGCTGGCCTGCAGCCGCTTGACTTCATGTGGGTAGTTGCAGTTCATCCTCGGCCCCTCTCCAAGCTGGGCAGAACGCCCCATGACTTCTTGGGGCCAGTAGTTGGTGGTAAGGACATTGACGTTGAGATCAATAGTATGGCCTTCGTCTCCCAAGTTCCTAATATGGTCGCGGTATGTCGAGGTAAGTTCTGAAGATGTAACGAGATCCCTAAACATTCCCTCGAATTTGCTGGTAAACTGCTGTCCCATTTCCTGCTTCATCCGCGAGATGATTTGCTTCTCAACGTCGTGACTTTCCGACTTGCCATGTAGCAGTCGTCGTGCGAGGTGGCGCTGGTAGTACGTTTGGAAGAGATCCTTGTCAAGTAGGTAACGAATCAGGACGATTGCCTTTTCGAGGATGACGTCCACCTCGGCTTCTGTCTTGCCCCGGATGCCTCTCTTTAGACTGTCGTCGATGAAGAGAGAGACGTATTCCGAGCTTCGGTTAAACAGGTTGATGAAATCAGAAAAGCTCTTGGTCAGCGCAGTCTGAATCACCAGATCGTCTTGAAAGCACTCTCGTAGCATAAAGTCAAATTTGTCCTTTAGCCGCAGCACATCGTCAACCCATTTGATGGCTGCCGCCGTTTGTTGTGCGGCTGGATTGAGTGTCTTCCCCTTGTCGCCGTCTCCACCGCCGCCATCCTCGCCCTCGCCTTGTGCAGTCGAGAAGTCTGTGTTTTTTAATACGTTCTCAATCTCCAGGCCCAACTCAACAACCCGCTTCTGCAAGATTTCACGAAGAGCAGTCTTTTTGTCGTCCACTCTCGAGATAAGCTTATACAAGATGCTGAGGTTGTCTATTTTGTCGTTGTCAATCATCCACCTCAAGCCGCTACCCTCCATGGCGAGGAAGTCATCCAGGTGGCCCAGAATGAGCTTCTGGTCCACCACATCCGACACCTTGGGGAGGGTCTCGAGCTCAATGGTGGTGCCGCACCTGTCTTCCTCTTCGAGGAGCCGAGCCTCCGTGTGTCTCAGCCACGTGCTGGCATCGGAGTCTCGCAGCAGCCGCTCGCACTCCCTCGAGTAGAATGTCTCGCTGTTGCTGAGGAACCGTGGCTCAAATATAGTAGAGTAGAGCTTACTGCTCTCTGATTCATCCTCGGTTTCGTACAAGCAGCTCAGCATTCGGCTGCAGCTGCGGATGAGGTTCCGATCAATCACATCCCCGCGCCTCTCCATGTCAATCTGATCCAACATGACCGAAATGAGAATATCAACAATTAAGCTATCAGAATTCGCGTTGAGACACGACCGCAATATATGGTCTCGGAATAGCGCAATGGTCGTAGCAAAGATGGGGACTCGGCGTGGCTCCTGTTGCGTGTACCCCCGATCCAGGTACATGAGAATATCTGCTGTCATATTCATGGACATGTTATGATCTTCCCACGTATCTCTCAGGCCCTTGAGGAACTTCTCGCCTGTTTCCCGCCGCTCGTTGACAGAAGCTGATGATGAAATATCGATGCCAATATTGATAAGGCTTTTGGTAACTAAGACTTCAATCTTGGGGATGACATGCTCGGCAAACCACTGCTCTTCGAATTCCTTGACTTTATCGTACAAAACCTCGCCCTTCTTCTTAAGTACAATCTTGTATGCCGCTCGATAGAGCTCTTCGAAGGAGAGTCGACCGCAGCTTTTGTTATGGATATCTCGTAACGCTTCTTTAATCATGTTCCAACATACTTCAAAATCGGCTCCCTCACCAGGTCCATTCGGCTGCGAACGATGAATGTTAGTTGATCTGCGGTTCCTAGGTTTGCAGTGAAATGGGTCGGGAGAGGGCGCCTGTGCTTGGGGGGGCATCTGCTTGCTCGGACTGGAACCCATCGTTGCATGTTGGGCGAAGAGAAGAAGAGGGTGAGGAGGATTGTGATGCATCAAGAGCGGCTGCGTTGATGGGTTTCAGCCTAGCAAGGCGAGACGCGCTCGCGTGATAGAAGGGGGATGCACCGTGAAGGAAATCAGGTCCAACTTACACGCACAATTCGACGAGGCGGGCGGATGCGACCTCGCGCCCCCGCTCCCCCTCGCCCTGAAATCATTGTTGCCTCAGCTCTCCACGAAAAACCTAGGGAGAGAAAACCAGAAGACGAGGTTCAAAAAAAAAGTTGGCCAGCTGTCGTGGAAGCCCAGGTGCGGGACAAGAAGCCGCCAAACCGTCGAACGGCCGTTGTACAGATGGTGGGGGTTGTAGAGCTAAGCAGCTGATGGACGGGGCTTCAGCTGGTCTGTTTGCAGAGCAGAAACGATCGTCAAGGCAGGATCAGAAGCTCAGCTGAAAGACAACAACGCGGCGCCGTCGATGGCCCTGGCATTCTCTCCGCAAGGACGGACAGACACGAACGCCTGCTGGACAGGGTGAAGGAGCTCAGAGCTGCCTGTGACAAACCAAATCAGATGGGTGAATCCCCAATAGAAACTCCGCGCCGAAAAGTATTGCCGGGATTTCCTCTTGAACGGGAGCATATTTATCGATAAACAGTTTCTGGATCCATTTCAGTGGAGATGCCAGGAGCTGTTTGGTGGAGAGCGACGAGCAAAGTACGGAGTACATCCCCGTTATGTCCGTCACAGCCTACAAAGTGCCTGCAGCGTGATGGAGCGAAAAGTACGGAGTACATTGGCCCACTATCAAGCTGATGTACGGGAACAGTGCGGTGCGTCTTTCACGTGAGGAGGCTGAATAAGAATACTTCCCCAAGTCACTCGTACCTTGATACGGGTAGAGAGTACATAGGCCAAACATGATCACGTGATGCCATCAGCTCCCCCAGCTAGCCAACGACTGCCAGCTAATAATGGGCGTCTATTTTTCCGACCGACAATTGAAGGCATCCGCCAGCCTTGCAATATAAAGCGTGTGACGAGGCAACGCGCGTGACGAGGCATATCGGAAACCTTGCATCTATTCCACACCTGGCCAGAAAGGCCTCTGCCGTCGCCATGAAGCTCGTCAGGTGAGCAATTGCCCCCAAGCCGAAGCATTCCATACGAATTGCCCTGTTGGCGTTTCCATCCACCAGCTTCCGTATCCCATATTGAGCTTTGAGCTTCACAGCGCTGACTATACGCAAAACCAGGTTTTTGATGAAGTGCGCCAACGAAACGGTGACCATTGAGTTGAAAAATGGTATGATACCAAACCACTATCCATGCTTTGATCATCACGCAGCTTCAATCAGCGACCAGACAGTCACTAACCAACCCCGCGTCAGGCACCATCGTCCACGGCACCATCTCCTCAGTCTCTCCCCAGATGAACGTCGCCCTCCGCACGGTGAAGATGACGGCTCGCGGCCAAGATCCTCTCGCCCTCGACACCATGAACATCCGAGGCTCAACAATCCGATACTTCATCCTCCCCGACTCCCTGCCCCTCGACACCCTCCTAATCGACGACGCACCCAAGCCCAAGAACAAGGCACGAAAGGAGGCCGACCGAGGAGGTCGCGGAGGCCGTGGAGGCCGTGGCAGAGGCGGCCGTGGCCGCGGACGTGGACGTGGACGTGGTTAAAGTTGAATTGCGATTATAATAATACGACAAAGGATAGAGAAACCAAGGCACTACATCTTTTTATCAAGCTGGCCAGGCTGAAAGCTCCATACCGGCGGGACAAGGATCTTTTGTAAAAAGGATACAGAACAGAGGAGACATCATTTTGAAATCTAAGGACTGTGGAGGCGATTTCGCAAGCTGCGATGGAAACGGCGTTTTGGATGCATTTTTTGCCCACATAAAATTTAAGAAACACAACGACCTTTTTATTCGAGGAGGAAATGGAAGAGAGGGGGAGTGCACCGCTCTGATATGCAGCAAAAAAAAAATTCTTTCTAAAATGACAAGATATCCGAATACATAAAAATACTTGCCAATCCAAACACTTGCCAATCCATGTCTTTTCTTTTAACCGCCTTTCTCTAACGCCATTAAAACCTTGCATCAGACTTGCGTACCTTGCCCTCAAGGCGTTGTATCTCGCCATATCCGTACTATTTGTAGCTTTTCCCATCCAGCAGTCTTCCCGCTAGATCCAACAGTGACAGCTTTCCATTCTGGCCCAAAAGTCTGTATCCGGGCCTTGACCTCCTCGGGCTTGTTCTGCGCGCAGAGCAGGATATAAGCACATCCTCTAGGCGAGAGTATCTCCGGCAGACCCTCAATGAGCCTGTCCGTCGTCTCCATGCCGTCTCTACCCCCGGCATAAGACAAAGAAAGCAAATACGAATCGTCGTCGAATGACGGCTTGGCGGGCAAATCCTCCGTAAACGTCTCCGGCCGAGAAGGCATCTCCGACGTGGGGACATACGGCGGATTGAAGACGAGCACATCCACGGACTGTTTCCTCAGCGGGGCGGCCAGATCGCCCATGACAGAGCCCAAGTAAAGCCCATGCGGCCTTTCGTTATCTCCCCCCTCGACGACCGAGTCTGCCTGCGCTTTCGCCACGGTCGTGATTGTGGCGCGGCAGGCAAAGGCGTTCATGTCCACCCCCGCGGAGAGAATCTGGTTCGTGCCAAAGAGCGTTTTGGCGTGCGCTGTGATGAAGGCCAGGACAACGCCTGATCCTGTGCCGAGCTCTACTACGAAGGGGATGGCTTTGGGTGACGAGGCGGATGAGAATGCATCGTGGAGGAATTGCGTCTCGGTGGCGGAGGAGAGTGTGTCGAGGAGGAGGAATGAGTCTTCGGCGGGCTCATAGACACGCTCGTAGGGGACGTGCGATGTATCTGGTGTTGGAAGCATGATATTTGCGTGAGATGAATTGGGTTAGAGGGGATCTTGGTATATGTTGTGAGGTGTTTCGTGAGAGCTTCATGAAAGGTTTTTTTTTACGTAGGTTGAATGGTGCTTAATGGAATGGCGTTTGGTGGGGCCACGTGATGTCATAAGATATGAGAAAAGGATGTACGTGAATGAAAATGTTAGTTATATTTGGATAATATGAGAGATTTCAATTTGTTCTTCAGTGAAAAGTCATTGTTTCTTGATGAATGTCTTGTTGCTCATATGAATGGCTCCTTCATATGAATCCATGAGCCGCCATAATACCCGCCTCCCAAACACCATAACAAAAAGTCCACCAACAACTCCAAGATGCCCCAATCCCAAATTCTCCAATTTCCATTCTTCAATAATAATCATCTTCTCATCACCCTCACAAAATCACACACCCCCTCGTCTCTCCCATCCTTACCTCAACCGCCCAATCTCCCCCCTCAGGATCGAGCCCCCAATGCAAGCCCCAGCCCATCCTCTCCACCATCTGCACCACTCGCCGATCATACATTCCTCCCAGGTCGCATCTCGGACATGGCCTGCTCTTGGTCTTGTAAAACTTGGGCGTCTTCTTGACCCCGCCGCCGCCGCAGAAGCTGGCGCAGGTGGCGAAGTTCATATACGGGCCGCAGGGGGTGGTGATGATGGCCCAGGTGTGTTTGCAGGATTTGTGTCTGAAGAAGGTGACGTTGCACATTTCTTTTCTCCCTTCTGATTTGTGTGGCTTTTTTCTTTTCTACTTGACCGTGTGTTTGATGTATATGGAGGTTTATATATGTGCCTGAGCAGAGTTTATTGAGTCGTAAGTTGAGCTTTGATTTGAAGCGTTGGTGCTGATGCTAAATCCGAAGTATTTGATAGTAAAGCAGTATAATGGGACAATATAATAGAACAATAAAGAGGTCAGTTCCCCTTTTCCAACAGTGAAAAGCTGAGCTGGAGAACAAGACGGACCGCTAGCAGCCGGCAGTGAATCAAGCAGACGTAATACACCCTCCAATTCCCGCAGTGGGAAAAGGCAAACATGTAATAAAAGAAAATTAGGCAAAAAGATTCAAATTGGGTACATGTAAACCTACGCCCTTGCCAACGCTCCGATATTCAATGCAGCAAAGTCAAAACGCCAATATTCATGCCAATGTAAAATCCACGCACAGCTCGCTATTCTAACAGTTCTTCACAATTCAAAAAGGTTCAAAAGTTTGCCTCCTGCCCTCTGAAAGACGAATCCAGGGTAGTGCCGTCACCCGGAGGCAGTGTGGCAGTTTCGTCAGTCCCGTCATTCTCCATCGGGAGAAGCCTCATGAGCATATCCTCCATCCGTTCCATGGCCCTCTCCATGGCCGCCAGTCTGGCCGCCATCTCTGCGTAATCTTCGCCCGTTTCTGTAAGCGATCCCCGCAGCTTTGGCGGAATTTCAAACATGGAGTCTCGGCGCGAAGCCTTTCTCATTGGATCATGCGACTCCTGCCGCTGATACTGTCTCCGGATAAGATGGTGCGTCAGGTCATCGTCCACAGCAATGTCATCATGCACGTCGTCCGGTGGCGGCACGTCAAACACTGCACGGATATACTGATACGCTGAGAGCTGCCACCTCTGCCAGAACCATTTCTGGGCCAGCGAGGTGACAGATCCGCTGTCGAAATCGTTTGTTGGCCAGAGCAGGCGGCGCTCAGCGACTGCAATGAAAAGCAACAGGGGCAGGTTGACCAAGCGAACGGTTGCCACATGGATTTTATGAAACCAACGAGGGCTAACAACAAACTTTAGGGGCAAAAGAAGGAAAACGGCGAGGAGGTTGAAGGGAGGCTGGTAGGCGAAAACGGCATCGGCCTTGACCCCTTCGAGAGTGAGAACGGCCTTTCGGAAGTGTATCTCGGCGGTAGCGTTGCTGGAGATGTTGCTGAACGTGTTCGACAGCATAGAGACGAGGATTGTAAGGAAGAGGGTGTTGCCTAGGAATGCAAACGCGATCATGACGACCGGTCCCAGCAGCCAGTGAAATTCCACCTATGCAACCATTATAGGTCAGCACAAACAGCCATCCATTACTCATGTTTTAGTTCTCAAACTAAACTTACCGATCTGTGAATACCAGTGCCGTCAAGCCCAAACCAAATGTATATCATCCATTTCGAAATCGTACTAGACAAGGGGAGATACTGTCAGTAAAAAATCATCTGTGGGCCACCATAAAACTTACAGCAGCGGATGGGCTCCCTGTCCAAGCCACAGCAGAGACAACAAGAAGCCAAAGAAGCACCACGCTGAGAGTGCAGTGAGCAGGAAGAAGTCCGCCATCATTGATCTCAACGACAAGAATACCAGGTTGTCGGACAGCCAGTTGAAGGCCAGGCGAGGGACCAGCACAGGTGCCGCAAGCGCCAAGACGTCAAACGCCTGCTCAGCAGGCCCGGGCGAGCCGATTCGCAGTCCGTGCAAGCGAAGGCTGCTGTAGATGACAAAGAGGAAAATGAAGGTGACGTCGAGGAAGGACCATAGGTTCTGCGTGTACACGTTCCTATACACGAAGACGTCAGCGCCAAATAACATTGATGATGTGTTGTGAGGATTTATACGCTCCATGCAAGCGTGTGTGGTTAGATAGGAAGGAGAATTACGTAGAGGCAAAAACTCACCATCCGTGCGCCAGAATCGTCGCAAACTGGTCCAACCCCCATCCAAAAGCAAATATTGCAAACGCCGCCTCCAGCAGCGGAATCTCCCCGTTCCTCCGCATAATCATGACAGAGAAGTACAGCGCCAGCAGAATGGTAAACTGGATGGCCTCGAGGTAGTTGCGCGTCCGCGGCACAATAAGCCGGTACTGGTTGAGCAGAGGCGACTCGCGCGGGTCGTACAGCGAAATGGGCTTCAGCTTGTAGTGGTCCGGGATGATGTCCCACGAGGTCGACGGCGTGTAAATCACGCGGCCTTCGTAAATGGCCGCGACGACTCTTTGGCAGGTCGTCGAGCCGAGAAAGTGCCTGCTCTCTGTCAAGATGGCAACCTCCAGCGCCGGCAGCGTCCGGTGCGTCGTCCACCAGGCCTTGTCCTCGGCCTCGGCCCGCACATGCTGCGGCGCATGCTGGAAGGGCTCGAATCCCGCAACGAGGATGTGTGCCAGCAAGAGCAGTCCCTCTGCGCCGTCGTGATCCTCGCCAAAGCGCCGCAAGATGCGTGTAGCGATGAGCTCACACAGCGTGGCACGGGTCCAGTTGACGTTTTGCCGGTTGCTGGACCGAGACTCTTCGTCCAGAAACTGGGCTCTGTTGACCAGCAAGCAGTATACTGTAAGCCATGTGCGGTCAGCATTTTTGTACACCATCGAATTCATTTCTTCATGTCATATCAAATCAGATACCAAAACCAGCTGAAGAATCAATAAGAGGAAGCACAAGTAAACACAGCCTCACCAATAGAAACATCCCCCAGCTCATAAAACTTGTCGACCAGCGGCCGGATGACCGTCACGTTGATCTTGACATCCCTCAGCTGCTCCAGCGTCAGGTAATCCTCGACGACGCTGACAATGTCGCGCCGTATACGGTGAATGTTTGTGTACACGGGCAGGTCGCTGTGCGGGTTCGTCCGGCAGCTGAAGACGTGCTCGCCATTGTCGGCACGCTCCGTGGAGAGCCTGCTGAGCAGCGGGCGCCGCTCGTCAGGCGCAACCGGAACCTCGAACCTCCTCCGTCGTTGGGTCATGAGAATTGGGGCGGTGAAGATGGGCCAGAGAAGAGGAGCGTTGGAAGTTTGTGATGCTGGGAGGTGGTGATGGTGGTTTGGTGATAATGTATGACGATGGTGGCTGAGGGTGCTGTGTTTATAGCCTGCAGCCCTGTGAGGTGAAGAGGTAAGGCAAATTGTCAGTGAGAAACAAGTCAGACAGCCTTGCCGCACTCTAGAGCTTAAATAACAGCAAATCTCACACTCGAGACCATAGAATTCAAGTACAAACGTCAACGAAAAAAGAATGAATCAATCACGGCAATCAATCATCCATAGCAAAGAAGAAAAAAAAAGTAGAAAATGCAGTGAGACACACACACCATCGCCCCCCCTTGGCGTCATCCCGCTGGGCACCAGTTGTGGGCATTGACACGCGCCTCATTGGACGCGCCCCCACGGCTGCCAAAACCGCCAAAGCCGGGTCTCTCGATTTTTCGACGAACCGACAGTCTTGGATGGAATCAGGTGCCCGATCCAAGATGGATTCGACATGCAAAAGTTGGGTCCCCCTGCTTATGGGGATTATGCGATATGCCATCAAGGGCCCCTGTCATGTCTTTTTTTTTTTTTTTTATTTATTTATTTATTTTAGTGATTCGATTTGAGCCATTCATTCTTTTGTTTAGAATATGATGCTTAGCACTAACACATAGTACCTCTTTTGCTTAGTTCAGTTTACACTTATTCGCCACCATCAGGCATTTACATGCTCTCCCACCTACTGCACCAGAGACAACATCCATGCCTGATGCCCAAACACTTAATCCCATTGAAACTGTTTACAGCTCTCATGTGTATTCGCACCTAGTAGGCACCCAAACAAGCTCGCTCATCATTTTTAAAACCCAAAAAAAGTATACCCGTTCAGTTCTACTACACGCCGCTCAGCCTTGCAAGCAAACCCAACCCTCACAGCTTAGACCCCGTCGCCGCAGCCTCGCGCGCCTCCTCCGCCAACACCCACGCATACTCCGCCAACGGGCCCCTCGTCCCGATGTACATCTTGGCCTTTGCGCTGCTCGCCTGCCGGGCCGCGTACCGTGCCGCGATGCCCTGGCACACGCCCGCCAGCTTGAAGATGTTGAACGCCGCGCCCCAGCTGAGCTCCGGCCGCGGGTCGTAGCCCGAGACCTCGGTGTACCACTGCAGGATCTGGTCCGGCTGCGGGAGGCCGGGCACCTTGCCGGGCAGGAAGCTGGAGCTGTCGCTGTAGGCGGACGCGCCGGGGGAGCGGGCGAGGTAGAACTGCGTGATGAAGTTGCACACGTCCGAGAGGGGATGCCCTATCGTAGACATTTCCCAGCTGGCGCTGTTAGCTCAAATACTATAAAGTCCCGTATGTAGGAGGGAAAAGCATAAACTCACTCCAAGATGCCAATCACCCGCGGCTCCGTCTTGTGAAAGACCAGGTTGTCAATCTTAAAGTCCCCATGCACCAGCGTCGCCCTGTCCTTGGGCTGCAGCCTCTCGTTCTTGAAGAAGCCAATCAGGTCGTCAAAGTGCGGCAGCTGTCCCACGGGCTCCTTGGTCTCGACGTCAACCGCCTTGGCCTGGCTGATGCAAATCGTCGCCCACGTCTGCGTCTGCCGGCTGTAGAAGCCTTGCGCCTTGCCAAACTTGTCCAGCCCGACCTTGTGCACGTCCACGGCGTGCAGCCTGGCCAGCGTCTGGATCGCCTCCTTCCACAGCGCCGTCCGCTCCTCCGGGCTGACGCCGGGCATCAGAAAGTCCTCGAAGATGCGCCCGTCCAGGAACTCCATGATGTAGAAGGGCGTGCCGATGACCGAGTCGTCCTCGCACAGGCAGTACGTCTTGGGAACCGCCACGTCCGTCGCCTCGAGCGCATGCAGCGCGCGGTACTCGCGCTCTACCTTGTGCGCCGTCTTGGACAGCAGCTTCCCCGGCGGCTTCTTGCGCATCACGTAACGTTTGCCGTCGGCATCGGTGATCTGATACGTCGGGTTGGATTGGCCAAAGCCAAACTAAGAGCAGCTCGTCAGCCATCATTCAGCTCCGTCTCGCCAACTCGGACGCTCACCTGCTTCAAGTCAATCGGCGTCTTGATGACCGGCACATTCTCCTGGATGAACTTTTCAAACGCCTTCTCGTCGATAGGCTGTCGCACCGCGCCCGCCATCTTCTATCGTCTTGATCGCGTGCACAGCTCCGTCCGTCACGTTTGAAGCTAAGCTCCAGATATCGGGAAAAGGAAGATGCAAAGCTATGCAAGCCGCTAATAATTTCTCAATCGGACGACTCGGATTAGGCTCGCAGCTCCAGACTGTCGAGACCGGAGGGGCATAAGATGAGAGAGGCTGCTTTTCATCTTGTTCCTCCCCCGTCGGTCAGAAAAAGAGGTTCGACGGGTCAGTGTCGGCCACCGTCTGACGTGCCGAGGCTCGGCGGTTACCAGACCAGCCCGCCCCGACCCCAGATTTTCAGCCACCCGAAAGTGCCAGTCTCCTCCCCTCCCCTTCCCCTCCCCCCCTACCCTCTAAGCCCAGATCTCGGCCAGGGATTTCATTCTCCCCATTGGACAGTGTGTAAGTTGCATTTGCTAGATTTGATGGCCAATGCTCGCCCAATCAGCTTAAAAGCCCGACAAAAATTAAAGCCATTTTGGTGGTTTTTATACATTCATTACCTATTGTTGATATCGGGAACACAGGAGCTCGCCAACATCAAAACCTCTCTCCCTGTAAC
The DNA here is from genome assembly GCA_025919625.1 of Trichoderma arundinaceum. Taxonomy (NCBI): domain Eukaryota; kingdom Fungi; phylum Ascomycota; class Sordariomycetes; order Hypocreales; family Hypocreaceae; genus Trichoderma; species Trichoderma arundinaceum. Next base: position 1,712,222 of record JAMQTF010000001.1, on the reverse strand, counting down.
AGTACATAAAACACCAACCCATTCCTCAATAGATAAATAACTTATAGCTTACACAAAATATATACACACCTATATACACACACTTTGTACACATCTAAAGCACATGTATATGCATATCTACTTATACATACAATACATTGGTGCCCACTGCTGGAGAGCATGGCAGGGTATCAAATCTCTCATCACTGGTATATAGATTATATTGCTGTATATCAAAATGATATCTTCAATTTGAAAGCTAGGAAAGCCCAGGTCATATCCGGTGACGGACGACACCCTCACCTCTATATCCACAACCTACATGAATCTTTCATCTTTCCCCAAGTGTCCAGACACTTCTGCCCCTCTGTTATTCAAAACATGCTAATATCTATCTGTGTCTGCACACAGCCTAATCCTGTTTTTTAAAACGGTTCTTTGTTTCCTTGGTCCAAATCTTTTTTTATGCTTTGTCGGTGATTTTATACCAGCTGTTGCAGAAAAAAAAAAGTTAAGAAATATAAATAGAAAAAAGAAGAAGAAAAATGCCATACTGCCTCAATGCATCTCCATGGTAGCCAGACCAGATTCCTCCGAAGCCTCGATCCTTTCGGACATTTCGTGGTGAGTAGAGAAAGTCAATAAACATAAGAAAAAGTGTGTGGCAAGAAGAAAACAATAAGGGGTATCCATCGTGTCGAGTCATCCATGCATTCTGCCCGCCCAACCAGTTTCCCCTTTCAGCCGCCTGGCATCCCGTATCCGACAGAGAGGAGAATCAACTCGTCACCAGAGCCAAAAACATTTATACTTAAACATGGCTAGGTTGAAAGCTCCGAGCAATGTCATTGTAAAAAAAAAATGTATAGGTCGTGGACAAGCATGTCGACTCTCTTCCTCTCTCTCAATGCGGACAACTTCTGAGATCACTCACCATTTGCCGGCCGTTAAAAAAAAAACATAAAAGAAAACTCCCCGTCCCATTCGATGCCTCGGCTTGGAATGATAGCAAGACGCGTCCGTCTTCAAAGTCCCTGTCATCATGACTTCATTATAGTAAAGAAAAAGAGAATGCCCCATTTGCACCGTCAAAAGTCATGAGAGCATGCTCAAAAAATGAGTGAAAGAGAAGCAGAAAAGACGAGACTAGTTATTAACTGTCGTCTTCTGGGTTCCCCTCGGTGCCATCAGTTTGTGTTTTGGGTTTCTTGCTCGAGGTTGAGGGTCCGGATTCGGATTTGCGCTTTGTGCTTGGAGCTTCCGAGGGCTTCGGGGGTGAGACAACGTCGCTGCCCTCGCCGTCGCCCTTGGACGCCGCCTTGGCATCCATGGCCGCTACCTCTTCCGCCGTCAGGAAGCGACCGCCGGGTCCACGAGGCCGGCGCATTGCATGGTTGTGTCTAGACTCGTGGAGGTATGGCTTTCGTCCCTTGGAGGTCAACCTCAACTGCTCTTCCAGGCGCTGGCGAGCGACGCGTCGCTTGAGGATTCGGTGGAACTGCTTCGCGTTGACGTACAGCGGCGACTCCTCGACGGCACCGGCAGGCATCTCGGGTGATTGTGGATGCTGCATAGCAGGGGCTGGAGGCATGGGCGGGGGGCGGGGTCCGCCGTGGTTCATCATGCCCGGTGCGCTCGGCACACCAGGGCTGGTGACTTGACTCATACGGCGCCCGGGAATCTGGGAAATGTTGTTCATGCGAGGAGATGGCCGGCCATCTTTCTTAGCATTGGGCATTCGCGGCGACGTGTGAGGCATGCTGGGATCCGAGTGCATGTATGGGTAGCTCGAACCGGATGCGGCGGCCGTGGCGGCCATTGCGGCGGCTTGGATGCCGGGCATGCCATAGGGGACCGGCTGCATGCTCGGTTGAGGCACTCCGTACTGTGGTTGATACATGCCGTGAGCGGGAGCCTGAGCAGGCTGCTGTTGTTGTTGCGATGCGACGATGGGAGAGGACTGAACGGCGTGCTGGTTGATGCCGTGGCTGGTGGGCGAGGTGATGCTGGCGCCCGTGGTAGAATTCGCGTAACCTGCGTGAGAACTGTGTTGCTGTTGTGGGTATTGCGCGTATTCCATCATCCTCCAAAAAGGACGAGGGCCGAAACTGGTGTCGCGAAGATGTCGCGAGCCAAAATGTGGGGTGGCGCTATCGCGGTTCGCCCTATCACAAAGTGCGAGCCTTGAAGCTAGAAGGACCGGGACGAATAATATCAACAGCGCAACACTAGGCGGCTGCTTACAACGAGGATCGCGAAAAAGCCGATGACGAATAACCGAAGCTCGATAAAAAAAAAAAGAAGTCTTTGCTAAGACTAATTTTTTTTTTCTCCCTAATATTTTTCTTTTTTTCTCTCTCTTTTGTTTTGGGGAGGTTTAAGATGCGCGCCGGTCGCTTGGGTATAGGTTGGGCACGTGTGGTTAGATTCGATGCTTGGGTAATCGCAAAGAGAAGCGCGCGATGTTCAGGCACCCAAGTCTACCAGACATGCGTTGGTGAGCTGGCAGGTGGTGGGATGGTGCCGAGTACGTGGCTCATAAAGCCGCAAGGCGTCTGCAGGCAAAGAGTTGCTGTCGCGGGGCAAGGTGGAGGGTGGCTGAGTTGCCGGGCGCGATAGAGCCACGTGAAGAAGAGAGCGTCAACGAGCTGTCTTGTTCTGATTGCAAGTCGTTGCGACAAGGTACGGGAAGACGGGATGGAGATGAGCGGACGAAACAGAGCAGTCGCTTTTTCCACTTTCCCCAGAACTTCTCAATCGAGGATTAACAAAGATCTATCCAACCACAGGCGTTAGCTCGTTTGTATATAGGCGAGACGCTGCGAATGGTGAGACGGCCAGAGGTATCCAGGCAAGGATGGGACAGGGGGGTGAGCCACCAGCGCCAGGGAGCCACACTTGTGATGCGTTGGCATAGTTGTAGCTCATGCATGACGGAATATGCAGCCAGATCCACCAGGCCAACAAGCCCGCAACAAAGCCCCCAACTGCTGCCGACACGTCGGCACACAAGTAGACGAGAGACAAATGAGAGCCCAAGATGGAGCTGTGAAGGGGGAGGGCGACGAAAGCGTGCCGATCCAGATAAGCGCCATGAGATGTGCATGTCCTAATGCGATGCAGCGTGCGCACTCGACGACGGCACAGGCAAAAGACGATGCTCTTGGTTTGAAAAAGCTCATCGAGGCTGCCTCCCCGGCTTAGGGATTAGATTTGTCTCATCCGACTGGCAAAGCGGAGAGTTGGGCATGGAGACTAAGACACGCCATGAGGTGGGGGATCAGGCTGGTGGTGGGTGTTGGCCGTGTCTGGTCAGAGGAAAACGACCTTTTGGCCGAGGTTGGCAATGATGTGTGGGAGGGAGGGATGGAAGAGGGCGAGTGAGGCAATCGGGCAGGTAGAATTCGGCCTGGTAGCCCACCAAATGGCCTTGTTGCGGAGCCAGATTCAAGCTGTGATGACGGGGCAGATTTTTGGCAAAGGGTGCAGAGAGAAAGAAGAAGAAAACTCGCCCGGACGTACTCAGCCCAGCAGAGGGAATGGTAAAGCAGCTGCTGGGGTAGGAAAGTAAACAAAAAAAGAGGCTGTGAGAATACGGGCTGTGAGACTGGTGGGCTTGGCTGGGCTGGGCTGAGCAAGTAGGAAGAGTCGGTGTATATGCGTGTGAGCATCAAGGCTTGGGTATAAGCCCTTCGAGACTCTGTGCGAATCAAAACGAATGATATCAGAAGGGAGGGAAGATGTTGAGCAAAAAGCAAATGCGACAAGACGGGGACAGTACAAAAAAAACAAGGCAGGGCAAAGCAAAAAGCAAAAAGAGCAAAAAGAGCAACGTCAATCCCGGCAGGGCGATATGCGCGGCCCAAAAGAGAAAGGGTATTAAATAGATAAATCAAAGAGCCGGGGGAGGCATCTGCATCTGCAGACAGAATAGGACGGGAGAGGCGATGATGACGGCATCAAGGGAATAAAAAGAAACAAAGAAGGAAAGCAAATGCTACGTACCTATTTTACGCAGCCACAAAGAGCGTGCGTACAGGCAAGGTATGAGGTACCCGGCGATGATTCGCGGTGGCGGCTACGGGCTTGTTGGCATGTATTCCCAGCTTCTGGGGATTCTCAGCAACCCGTGCGACAGAGCTGTCCAGAGCTCTGATTGAAGGCTCGGATAATTGAGAAATGGGCACTGCAGATGCGCGCTGTCACCTGATGGCGTGTTGCGCCAATGGAGAGAGCGATATGGAGGATGGCGACGATGATAGGCCTCTTGAGTTGCGAGCTTGCGATGGATGAAGAAGAGCTACGCGGGTGCAGGAAGCTGATTTGCTGGCGCAGCGGCGGGCAGGCTGAATTTTTAGGTGAGCGGCGGGTGCCCGTGCGAGCCTTGTTCCGGGCTGATTGATTTGCAGAGCTGCTTTGCTATCGATGCTGACGTCGCAGCACGAAGCGCGAGTGGGGGGAAGCTTTGCTTTGCTTCGCCTTGGGGGCGGGTTCTGCGCCGAAAACTGAGGGGCTCCGAGAATCCGAGGGCCAGCGGAACAAGTTTAAAAAAAAAAAAAAAAAACAAGGGCGGAGCTTTGGCCTGCTAGGTGATGACAGCAGCAGAAGCTCAAGAGGCGATTTTTCTGCTTGCAAGGAGCAGAACACCAGCAAAGGCAGCAAGCAGAATAGCACGGCCTTGAAGCTTCAAAGACGCAAGCGCCTTTTGGGCCAGTCACAACACGAGGGGCGCGTTGAGCGTTGCTGCGAGCCCTCGTCACAAAAAAAATACCAGGCCTCGGAAGAGCCGCAGGAAAAAAAAGGCGACTGGCTGGGCTTGGGTTGGTTGGGCTGGGCCGGCCGCCGGGTAGCTCAAGGTTTGCGCTGCGGCTTGAACGCTCACTGGGCGGGCGTTGCGCGCGGCTTGGGGGAAGAAGCGGATCGGAACGAGATAGTCGAGTTGCTGTTACTGGCCGAGCAAGTGTTTCGTTCGTTCCCTTGCGGACGAATCTGATTGCACGCGGGAAGGGCCCTTTTTTTGCCCTCTGGTCTCGGTGGGCGATTGCGCTGCTCGTTCGTTGGACGGACGGAGCAGACAGGGCAGGGCGGCAGGGCGCGCAAAGGCGGTTATTGGCCGTTGAGCGGTGGGAAGAGGCAAGGCTCGCGAAAGAGGACGAGGGAAATGCGAAGATGTGATTTGAGGGGCGGGGGGCCAGGTGTCTTTTAACACTTGTGACTGGCTGATTCAGCCCCGGGGTGGGGCCTGGCTGGTGGCTGGCTTTTTGCGGCGGCGCGCTGATTGGCCGGCGGGCCATGGGGCGGCGCACAGGCCACCTGTGGCGCCTCTGTTCCCTCTGGCTGTTCTTTGTGATGCCTGCTAGCGCCTGTTTTTTCTCTTTCTCGCTCTTCGTTTTCTTCTTCCTTGTTTATTGTCCCTTGTCCGCGGCGGCACGGAGCCGCACGTACTGGGAACTTTAGCCCGACCGTCCTGGCCTTGCCACTGCCGAACCATCCCACGGTAACCAGACCCGAGTACGGCCATGCATCACGTCGACAAACTGCTCCAGCTCCGTAGCCGAGCAGCACCTGCTTGCGCCGATGCGACCAACTGGGTTAGCTCCGAAATGGCAGGATGAACCTTGCACGCCACAGCTTTGCTGTTGGGGACGGCACACGTGTTTTGCTGGGTGCTTGTGCTCCGGACAAGTTTCTTTAGCAAAAGTCTCATCTCGCTGCAGCAGGTCATCTGCAGCCTGGTGTCATCATCGCCTACAAGCAAGTGCAGCAGCAGAGGTAGCACGGAGGACGGAGCACTGCTCGTATGCCCATGCAAGTCGAGGCAAGCATGCATGCACTTGTATGTATGTGCTCTGTTAAAGGCAATGGAGCCCCCGGTGCGTCCTGGTGCCCTGGTATCGTACCCAGCTCCTAAGCCCTGGGGAGCTTTAGCCCGAACTCCTCCGTACTCCGTGCTTGGTACCCAATAGTAGAGGTAGCTGTGCTGAGTGAGTGCTCTGTACGCTGTACGGAGTACTCCATACATGATAACATGACCCAGTTGCAGAAAGCTTCAAGTGTTTGCGCAAGCCTCCTGCACTGAAACCTCGACTACTCCCGCTGTTCATGCCAAGTATTGGGTACTACCTCAATTTCATCAAGCCACCGGGTGCTACTAAAGCCACCTGTAGTGTGCGCCCCGTTCCTTTCACCGTCTGCTTGGCCGCACGGGGCGTCGAGTTACGGTTCTGGCTCACCACATGTTTGACAGGTTACAAAGCGCAAGATCTCGAAAACACCACAAGGCCCCATCTCCACGCGAGAGCCACCAGCATGCTAACGGATGTTAATGCTAATTATACGGCTAGTATCAACTACCCTTACAATCTGCTGCCCTTGTTCGCCATCTCACGGAGTAGCATCCTCTCTTCATCTCCCCCGCCTTCGGAAAGATCGTCAACTTTCGTCTCGCGCACGGTATGGCGGCGCTGTGGGAGCTGTCAGCCCCCGGACTTTGCAGCCCTGCTGGGGGGGTCATGAATCAGGCCCCAGGCCGTGTTGCGCCTAATCGCAAGCAGTAATGCAGGATGCTTCGGACATTACCAGGCCACGGCAATGCGTCCTTGTGGTGGCACGTTTGTGAGGGCGCTCCGTGGAGATGGATGATTGAAACCGGTGAGTGTCTTATCAGGGCCAGGCTTTCAAAGTACTCGCTACTTTACCTGCCGTCAGTGTGGCGTATGTTCTCTACGAAGCCATCGTGTACTAGATACAGCTGCAAGAAGCGGTGACTACCAGGGGTGGCAGCGCAGACGGGCGCAAAATGCATCTCGTAAGTGCGGCTGAAAGAGAGAAGAAGAAGCGTCACTATAAGTCAAACATTCGCGAACCAAAGGCCACCGCACTTGGGTCAATATGAATGGATGGATATTACTCGTTGCGGCTTGCAGAGCGATATCCATGCAGATCGCCGGACCGCGATTCGAGGGACGACATCTCGTCTTTTCTCCCCTTCTACGCAGTCTTGATTCTTCGATTTCAGCCCAGCTTAACATGTGCCCGTACCGCAGCAGGGGGACTTGGGGGGCAGCCCAATCACGTCAAGCATCAGGAAGAATGTGGCATTTCTTTTTTTAAGCCATGACGCCCCACGCTGAGGCTTGCATTACGCATGAGCAGGTACTGTTAGTACCAAGACAACAAGTACAGAGCGCGCAAGGCCACAGGTGATGAGGCGAGGCCCTGGTAGTGACGAAAATGTGCCTTGTAAACAAGTTTTCTCTTGACTTTTTTTATATATATTTTTTTTTTTTCCTTTTTAGACCTCTGCTCAAAAAGTCGGTGTGCCCAATGAAGCAGCAGACGCAGAGCAAGTATATTCGGGAACCTTGGCGCATCCATGGCACTGCTCAATATCTGCAGCCTCGTCTTACTTAATACCTAACAAGAATGCTGGTCATATTCTTGGGCACTTGTCCCAGCAATTTCAGCAGAGCAGGAAAATCGTGGCGTTGGCCGCGATGTGACAGAGCCCACAGGTCCCATATCAGCCAATCTCGGAGTCACACAGGGTCTAAAACAAAGCCCACAGTGCAAGTTCCTCGTCACAGGCCGTGCCCATGACCCATTTTTATTTTATTTTTTTCCTTTCCTTTTTTTCTTCTGTTTCTTGTTGACGCTTCTGCTGTATGGGGCAGCACAAACAAGCTATTCCTGGTCGTTGAGAGAGACTAGAGGCCAGCTGAGCAACCAATAGAGCTGCATGCAAGAGAGGTGGGGTCTGTTTTTCCCATCTTTTTTCAGAGATGCCACAACTGCCAGTCGTTGGCCAGAGCCAGAGCCAGAGTCTCATCTGCAGTTTTTTTTTCATCGAATCACCGGGTGGGACGTGTGACGACGCAGCAAATCATGAGGCCCATCGTACGGTACAGCCCAGCTGAGTGGCTAAAAATCGAGGGCGGCATTTTTGGTCCCGTCGCCCTGAGTGGACCGCAGGATTTCGGCCTATGCCCTGTTTTTGGCCCTCGGTCCCGGTGAGCCGCGCCAGGCTTTTTTCTCGAGGCCTGACCAACCCTACCAACAACGACGCCCATTTCTTTTGCCATGCCATGGGGGCCAATTGGCTTTTGATTCCATGCTTGTAGCCGGAGTACTGCTTACCTTGCCTATATTACTCTGGACTATGGAGTACCTAGCAGGTACGATGAAGAGAAGAGAGAGATGGAGGGAGGCGGAGTATAGACGGAGTTAATGGGTACCCAAGCCAAGGCACACACTGTAGGCATCTCGGCCTACAGCCACGAAGCACACCCCCTTGTAAGCCTCAAACAGCTTTGGCGAGAGAATGCAGAATTCCATTGCGTATGCGACTCTCTTACTCTCCATGAGCACTCGGCAGCATCATTTCGCATGCACTCCGAAGGGCTGGACCTGGCGCATTGCATCACCTGACATGGGTCGTGCATCAGTCGAATTCGCTTCCAGGTTGTCTGCCTGCGATGCTCGCATTGTGGCGTATCGCCCGTCGCCTACGTAAACATGCAGCTCTGGGAGGCGAGAGAGCAACAGCAGGCTGCATCACGTATCCCGTAATATTGATGCAGAGCTGACCCGCCGTGATCCTCCCTCAGCCAGCATCCCCGCAGCATCCCATTTCCACATTGCTGCAGCGTCCAAGCCACCGAGCCCCCTTGCCTTTGTTATGGAGTGTAGGGTAGGCAGCCGTCGGCATGGTCGCTGGAGATGACTACATGACGAGCTACGATATGGATAGAATGGAGAGATGCTCTAGGGGGGAATTGTAACGTAATTAGAAGGAGCTGGCATTCCGCCATGGAACTTCTGCGAGGGTGGTATCCTTGCGTATGGGAAAGGCAGCGTGAATAGCAAGCGGTATTGTTGACCCTAGAGACTCGCTATACAACACCATACTTCATATTAACTACAACTACATATCCGCTCACCCCTTGGACTGACAGCTTGGGTATTTTAATAGATGTTTGTCAATAATAGCATTACATGGTTTGTAGGCGTTTGTTACGGTTACAGCAATATGGAGCGCTCCATACGAAGCGCTCTCGACAGCGTTCCCTGTTGCAACTATCATGCATGACATATACACGGCTGTTCTTTTGCACGAGTTCGGTGTCGGCGAATCGAAGATCGAATACGGCTTTTATAGTGTATCGTGTATCCAATCCACAATTAATTTATACTCGTCATTTTCGGCTTCGATGGTTAATAAGTTGGCGATGAGAGACGGCACCTCGCCGCATATTTCTAAATACCATTACCGAGAACCTCATCCTCAGCCCAGGAAGCCTATAACACCGCAATGCCTACTAACAGGGAATAGACTACATGTAAACGGAAAGCGCCGAGACTGAATCAATAAACCCTCCATATTTTCTTCTTACCAGCATAACTGAGCTTCACACCTGTTCGAAGTCGGGTATAAGAGGCCCGTGTGATGCAAGGGCGAAAGCTTAGAATCCCGATACCGGCCGTCTGTGCTTGAAACATGTAAAAAATCAGAAAAGGGTGATACCATGAAGCATATTAATCGACATTCAGGAAGAGTCACGGAAATAATGAGTGTAGACATGTAATAGAACGAGATTGGAAAGTGCAATCTTAATCGACTGCATGTTGCCACATTTTGGTCTCGATAGGAGCTTTACCGGCGAACGCTGATATTGATACTCTATACTTGCCTATTTGCCTTGTTTCTTGCGATTAGCTAGACAATAGCAAGGTTGATAAACTTGGCCCCCCCCCCCCTTCATGGTGATGTACCTCGCCGTATCGGCATACCTGTGTTTGCTGCCATGCTGCGGCGGCACGCGGGTTGTAGCAGACGTAGAACGAGGCGTGAGCTTGTATAAGATATCGCAAGAGTAGCCGCCATCATTAATCAGGGAGTTGGCGTAGAGAATACATCGTTGTAAGAGGCTGAAAGAATGTCACAAAATACTGGCCAAGCTGTACCCGGAGAATTGCCTAGAATTGGGAGACTGGTTGAGCGGAAAGCATCACTGTCCAAATGAAGAGCAATCTACGTCTGCTAATACATAAGATATCGAAGCTATATACGGAAAACCGGCAAGGCCTTTCACAAGACGTAGCTATGACGGTAGCCGTCTCGTCTCGTCTATACTTGTTCGCCTTGAAGAGCCCTACAAGCGAGTCCCCAATTGATCGTATTATAGTACAGTATATAAAAATCGTTACAATTCTAGTGTATCGACTCAAGATCTCGACATTCGATCCTCAGATAGTCAAAGCATGCGGCTACAACTGTAGCCATATCCTCATATACGTTGTCAAGTTTTCTGGATCAGTAGTTGCACCTCCACTCTCCTTGGTGATACTAATGCCAGTTCGGGTCCTGGAGAAATAGCCCCAGGAAGAGACTAATAATCTGTCTCATTTCACTGGCATGAGCGAAAGGTAAAAATCATCTTGTGATGCTCTAGTTCACTACCACGAGACAGGTCTGCACATGCGAGACTCGCCCTGCTTATAAGCGTGGGATAGGTCCATCAGGCATTGCAAATATATGTTGCTACCTGCTCTGTCAAAACAACGGATTAATCTATTTTGATAGTTCGATCTTGTACTTAATATAAATATTAGAATGATCGTATCTCTAGTGCCCTTGACAGTCTAACTGGTTCTCCAATCTACGATAAAACGGTGCTCATATCAAGGGCAGAAGATGTGCAAACTCAATACGTACGGCCGTGGTAAAGTCCCAGTCCAGGTAGATACACGTGCTAAGTACAAGTATGTATATTGAGTGCCATGTAAGGGAACTACAGGTCATGTTACCGGTCGATCTAGCTTCCCTTTGCAAGGACCCGAATCACAACGTTAAAAGAGGCTTGGCGATGAGGCGTAAGAAGCTCAAGGAATGTAGTATTGACGAGATGGACTCTTTAGCATCTACAAGAGATAATGCTAACATCTCAATACGAGCAATTACTAGCTTGGAGCTCCTTATTGTTCCCAATGTACATCTGCAGCTAGCAACGGTGACAATGCTCAGCATATTCCCTTTGCTTTTCCCTTCCTCTCAACCCCCTTATTCTTTGGGTTGTGTTATAGATTCATCGTAGTAGGTCGGATCAATTGCAATTGGGCTGTGACATCTACTTTCTTTGACAAGCAGGCGTCTATACTACGGGACGTCCAAGTTTAGAAAATGCAGGCACCGGCTTAAGTGATGATCGCTCCAATCGTATCACAACGTCGCCATATCACAGCAGATCCAACTCCCAGCTCGAACAGCGGTGTGAATCACGGAGGATTCCCTCCTCTTCTTCAGCCATCGAAATGTGCTTGCCACATGCATCAAGCAGGGCGCTTATGCACCGTCGAAGCTGTCTCAGGCGAATGCCTCAACTTCATGCCCCCAGTGAAGGGGTGAGTTTAGCTACGGTTTCCGAGCGTTTACAAGGACGCAAATGCCCGGCCTAGCGGAAAGGAAAACACGTCGTGCAGCACTGACGCCGAGCTTGTTCAATCAGGTGCGAGACTGGATGCCGCTGGAACGCCACAGTATCCTGGCCCTGAAGGAATGCTGATAGGGGGCGTACTGTTGTTATCAGGCGCGGATGGACAGGACAACATCTCCCCGTGGGAACCAACAGTCATATTCACAAGCTTGCTTACGGGTATCGTGCATGGTGACGCTCCATAGCAGGCCCGGTTTACATGTTTTCACATCACTCTGATATCCCACAGCAACTCCTCAATGGCCAACTGGCCGCGACTTGACGAGGCCGACATGATAGAGACGGAAACATGCAGACAGGTGGCGTGTACAGAGTAAGAAAACACCATGGATGCCTGGAAAGCTCAATGGCCTAGCCTCGTTGGTGCACACGATTCACCGACATCGTCTGGTCCAAGAGCGACTACTTACTGCAAGGGTCGAAACCTTCGCGAATAACCATCTGACTGCATCGCACGGAAGCCATCTACTTTCTGGCGCTACATATCGATACTGACAGGGAGATCCATGGTTGTGGCAAAATGCTCAAAGTAGGGGGACAGCATTTCCCTTTAGAGGCTACCTACATGGCTTCACATAGCTGGTCTTGTTATCCGCTAAAGCTTCAACGATGCATTTCGAGGACCGAACTACGGAGCATCGGCATTAACCCATAGCAAAATACGACATCTTATCATCTAGTGGTTGTTATTATGACCCTTTGAGCTTGAACGCCCTGGACCAACACCCTCTGTACGTAATTTCTAACACTCATGTCCGACGGACATGGGAGAGGTATGAAGCTGAATGACGCAGACGAGTTAAATGGAGGAGGCGTCCAGTTATATCCGCAGCGGCGTTACGCAGGGTTAGGCGCGCCATACGAGCCTAGGCCAGGTTAGATATTGCCATGATGTCGTGGCCATCAACTAGAGGATAGAGCACCACGGGAAGGAATGGGAGACGATAGAGAGGGGGGGCCGAGGAGCGAATGGCGTCGATGCCCGCTCCTCTGAGAAGGATGGCGGCTTGCATCTTCATTTTAGACTGCAGACCGGATTGCATGCAAAGACTCATGGCCAAGACGAACAACGCAGCGATGCCCAAGAGCGAGCACGAAGGCCGGACGGATTGAGTATGCATCAAGTGAGAAGAGCCTCAACATGACTTGGGGCGTTGCACGTTATAGGTCTTTTGCAGACCCACACGAAACCAACTTTTCTACATGTGGTATGAAGATGGTGTTTTGGCGGAGCCGCTTGTGATGCATGTTGGTCGGGCATGCCAAGGACCAACACCATTTGAAAAGTAAAGGCCGAGTGGCCACATTGGATTCGTGTCTATCGGAATCAATCAGCGACCAACCAACACAACTGGGTATCAGGTAACACAATCGGGAGGAGTAACGGATACTACCACGTATGCCATGTTTATTCCGTCGCAGGCACGAGGCGCGAGACGGATTCCCTGGTTTCAATTCCCTCCAGTTGATGGCCTTTGATGCGACCATTGTCGCTAGCGGAAAAAGCCATTGAAGCGTGAGAAGGATTCTGGGGCTTGTTTTTTCTCTTCCACCTCATGCATGCATACAGAGCGGCGGCGCTTAGGCTGGGGTTTAGCGATGGTGGTGGCAGCTTCAATGCGCAGAGGCATTGCGCCTAGACCGAACTACCCTGGTTGCCATTCATCAGCGGAGATGCTAGCAATCCTCACTTCCAATCCAGAAGACACGTCCATTTGTTCGAGCGTATTGTGGCCGCATTAGATGGCCGCATGAAATAGCGTGTGGCCTACGAAGTAGAGGCCTGGATTGAAAGCACGACGGCGCTGTACTGGCGCCTTTGAACAAGCGCGCTCATGTGCGGCCTATCAAAAGCAAGCCGGGTCGCTTTGGCGGTGATCGAGAAGAGATCAATCAATCAGGAAGAAGCGGGAAAAAACCCTGATGGCCCTGACCCGGCTTCGCTTTGTACGGCGTCTGCTCCCGTCATGCAGCCAGCGGCTGTTGCTACGGTTCCATCGCGGATGGCTGGCCATGTGCAGGTTTCGTCGAAAAGTGACTAAGCGCCGGCTGTTGCCAGCACTCGATCTGAAGGCCAGGGAAGGCAATGGTGGTGGGACGCACGAAGCTGAAGCTGTCTGGAAACGCAGATTTGCATTTTGAAACCGATGCTCGAGTTGGTTGCACTCTGCAGAGCAGCCGATGCGCGCGCATCGATGCATCAAGAGGACGTTGCCAGATCGTGGGGATTTAACCGAAAGCTGGTTGGCACCCGAGAGGCGGCGAGAAGCGCTGAGAGGCGCTGTATCGTACTTGAATGTATGCATGCTAGGTAGCCGGGCAGCAGGGGGAGTCGAGTTGCTTTGGTGCTTCAGATGTGTCAGGATGAGAGGCTGATTGAAGGTTAATTGGAACACAAATTAGACCCTGATAAGCGTCAGGATGACCGTGGAATTTTCATCAGGGCGTCTATGCCGTTGTCTGGATAGCCACAACCTTGTGCGACATAGTTGTGGCAGGTCGTGATGCTCGCTGAAGATTCCCCAGCTGACGATGGGTTTGCTGGTATTCAGCCACCCCCAGAAAATCGCAAGACGAAAACGGCAGCGATGCGCATTGACACTCGTTGAACGCCATTCATCGCCAATTGCTTTGGCAGCTTCTTATCCTGGGTCTAATTTCCAAATAACCCAGCCCGAGTGATTTCACCGCATTTGTCTACTCTGCATGCCCGTATTCATCGTCCCCTGAATCCAGCGCCGAGCGCGAAGTTGGGAATAGCGCCGCTGGGACTATCTCGACCGCCATCTTGCTGGGCTTCTTTGTTGTCCCCTAGCTCCGCTCCTGATGGCCATGCCCAACCCAAGCAAGCATCAACCTTTGGGACAAGGCGACAAAATCGCGTCATTCCCCGGTTTTTGGACCCTCCCCTCCCCAAACCAGCAGCCACGCGAACGGTACTACCAGCCGAGTGGGAATAGAGCGAGGATTGGATTCATCCATCGTGACCTGTTTGATGGGAGCTCGAGGGCAAGGCTAGTGACTTGAATCACCGACCGGGAGAAAGCTTAACAGGTCCCGATCCAACCAAGTCGCCCATCAGACCCAGCATCTCCATCTTTGCACCAGTGACTTGTCAGCGAGCTAGGGATGTTCGGCCTTCCCAAGCCTCTGGGACCAAGCCAGCAGTTCGCGCGATGCCGTTGACGGGAAAAGTGCCTTTTCGCTCCCTCGACTCGCCCTTAGCACCGAACCGCTGGCCAGGCTTGGGCCCCGGCCAATCAGCTGGACACAGCGGCGGCTCGCGCCCATTGCTTCGTACTCGGCCGTCGAATCACAGTCGTTCCCGACGACCAAAGCGGCCTAGCAGAGGCGCCCGGAGATCTTCCCCTTGAACCACAAGACCTACGAGGCAGTCAGTTAGTCGTGGCTCTACGGCTCACCCCTCAGCCGAGCACCTACAAGCTGGTCGCTCTTTTTGCCCTCTTTGCTTTTTGCCTCTTGCTTTTTCTCGCCCTCGCCGGGTGGCAGCTGAGCAAAAAAGACTCAGCGCTCGTGGAGACGCCATACAAGAGCGGCTCCAGCTGTGAGAGAGTTGCAGCACCATCTCAGCTTGTTGCAAGTCCAGCCAAGATGCAGCTTTTAGATTGCTGTCTGCCCGCAAGGCTCTCTCCGTAGAGTACAAGCACTTTACGTAGCAAGCCCTGCATCTCCAGCAAAGTGCCCGTAGTCGTAGCGCAAGACATAATATACTTGTCCAATACCTGTTGGGAAGTAGCCTGCAGCACCGCGGATGGCCGCTGGACGCCGCGCCGCAAAGGTAGCATCGAGGTACCTGTGCGCACACCCCTCTGCCTCGCGCTGCTTTAAGGGCCAACGCCCCTCTGGTTCCCCCCTTCCCTCAGCGGGTTTGGAGGGCCTGGCGCTGGTGCTGCCTGCACTTTGAGCCTCTGTCATCACCATCACCAACAAGCAGGTGTAGGCAGAGCCCGCCAGTCACTCTTTCCAATCTTGCTGGATTTTCTCTTCTCCCCCCTTTTGTGCTTTTGTTTCGTTTTCGTATCCCCTCAACCTCGTCTTTCCATCATCATCATCATCCTCATCCTCCACGTATTATTATTCGCCCAGACGAGCGTCTTCCCGTCTGCTTCGGCGCCAAAGGGCCTCTCGCAGCACCGCGCATAAATCGACTCCATCCACCCAAGCAACAACCACAGGTCACAGCCAATTTCCTTCTCGCGCGCTCCGTCTTCCACTCCATCCCCTGCTCCCACCCCCCTTGGGAAATCCTTCTTGCGCCGTCGTCCAATCCGCTTGGCCATCGGCAGCCTGCAATAGGCGTCCAGCGGCAGGGATTTTCCAACGCCTCCCACCCAGGCCACCGGCGCATATCCAAAACACAGCCCCTGCCCGAGCCTTACACTGCCTGCTCCAGTTTGACTGGCTCTTCTCAAACAGCCAAACCCAGTCTCGCCTTTGCCGCCAAACCCCTCGTCGGCCGGGGTCTTGCTGTCTCTGACGCTCTCCAACACACCTCCCTAGGAACACGCCCCATCCGCCTTTCTGTTCCTCTTACCACGGCCAACGCTCCAACACAATATAATCACCGCAGCCTGCCTTCTTTCGTCCCCCGCCAAACTTTTCTCTGGCTTCATCTCGTTGCTTCACGACGACTTGACAACCTTCGCTTCAAGGGCATCACTGGTTATAGCTCTGAAGCCTCGAGGCTTACAAGCTGCCACGGCTGCTGCTCATCTCTCTCTTACTTGGCCAATCTACATCGCTCGCCCTCTGGTTATCAACCACTGCCCACCTACTCACTACTACGGAATACAAGGACGGCAAAAATCCACCCGCACGCACACACGCACGCACGCAAATACATATTTATATACTTCAACTTGCGTCCTGCGTCTACCATTCTATCTCTCCACCATCTGCTATTTCAGCAAGCAACACCATCATGCCCGCAGCCACAGCCAGGCCCAAGCTGGGCAAGCTCTCCACTCCAGTGACGAGCACGTTCCCTTCCGAGATCAACTCAGCAAACACGGCTACTCCTAGGTCTGCTCTGACTTTCGCCTACAAACCCGACCCTAGCTATATCAAGACGCCTATTAGCCCACCGTTGGCATACACCGATTTCCTCTCCAAGGCTCTATCGCTCAACTCACCGGCTCTTGCGCCGGGCGAGATCTCTCCCGAGTCTGCGCCAACATCTGCCGCTAGCGACAAGTCGGAGAGCTCTGTGGATGAGCGCCCGTCACCGGTCTCGAGCGCCGTCAGCAGCAAACCCTCATCGCCAGCGTCAGCAACGGCGGTTCCCCCAACACCATTCACGGCGCCGTTGCCCATGTCTGCCCCTCCCACTGGAGCAAATTGCTTTCCTAGTCTGAAGGTGCCACCGAGCCCTGCCATCTCTAATCTGGACTCCCCCTTGAGCTCGAGACTCATTGGCTCTCCATTCAGCGCTCGGTCGATTCACTCCGTGTTCGATTGGGACGCCGCTCTTAAGGCTCGCCTGGGAGAGGTCAAGAAGCAGAAGCCCTCACGTGTTAGTGTACGGCACATCCGCGAGGTGGTGACGAGAACCGTCACTTACACACCAAAGATGGATCCGGCTCCCCGAGGCAAGCGACGGAAGGTGGAGTAATGAGAAAAGAGCGGGAAGACATGTTTCGACACATGCTTAATTCATATCACGCCTATGACATTATCTTTCGACCACCTCTTCTCTTGCTAATCATGGCGCTATCCATCTGCACATCCTTTACCTACCAACACACCAACTGTATACCAACCATGATCCGACAACACTGGGTGTTTTCACTTCTTGTCTAGATGACTACATGTCTCCCTGTGGGAGGCCAAAAAGCATGATCAGGTAATTGGAAGGGTGAGCTGCTTCCAATTATTATTATTTTACGAATCCTTCAGCACTAATACGCTGGTCGAAGCTGAAGTCGACGACGTGATGGTTAACCATTTAAACCCGGGCGAGTCCCGACATGACACTACTACTGGCGTATCATGGAAGAGTGGTGTGGGGAGTTTTCTTTTATCCTTTTTCTTTTTGGTTCCTATCACTATGTCGGCCATCTCCTTTTGTTGTTTTTTGTTTATTACGACATTCCTCCCTTTCCGTGAGGACCTGCGAGGGCGGAGGCCTTTTTTGAAAAGAGTCAAGGGATTTCCTTGCGGCGTTTGTTGGAGTTTTCCTTTGGGCACTATGCCCGTCGTCTGACGGGCGTTTCTGCAGCGCATCAACCAGCTTTGATACCGAAACCTGGGCTAGACTGTGGATATTGGTCTGCTTAAGTCTGAGCGGGGGCGGCAGAGGGTCAGGCGATGCAGCATGTGTCACCGGGAACGGGAACCAAGAGGGGCCGGCTGTTTGTGAGGTCGCATAAGACAGGGTTTGATGGAGGCAGTTTCACTCTTGAATAACAAGACGGGAGGCCAGCTGCGCAGCGCAGATACCACCGTACCCGTAACACACGTTTATACACTATTTAGAGACACAAAAAAAAACATTATTGAGTAAATTATTCCAGCGAGCACTGCTTTGCAACCAATCGTGATGGTGAAGACTGCTCTGATTAGTGCGATATTCTCCGACTGCAACGCAAGACCGATCATGACAGATGCAGCGTCTATTGGCGACACTGATCATTTTACCCATTTTTACGATCTGTATTTGGAGGATTTACAATTATTGTTGTGTGTGCATCGTAACCTTGGAGCGATACCCTGTATTACCGCGCGAGGAAATGTCGGTATAAGTGCAGCGTCTTATTCGTGGCATAATCAGTCTGCTTTACTCTTTTTCCCTTATTCTCGCCCATCACCTATCTCCTGCTTCCTGCCTCCTTTTATTCACGCAAAGCTGCAGATTCGCGCGAGAGAGAGGCCGGGGAGGATGGCCGCAGAGGCGGTCGCATGGGAGTGGGCGCCGGAGCCCTTCCCATGTACGGCCCTCGGATGCTCTTAGTGGTGAGTCGTAGGACGCTGGACGGGCAGGTTTGGCGCATGTGCATGGACTATAGCTGTAATGCTGCTGTGTATTATGCGGATGAGTTGCGGTGACTGCGGGTTTAGGAGGCCTGGTATTACGTGGGTGAAGAGAATGTGTTTGTTATGTTGTATGCTCGGCGTTTGGCGCGAGGGTATCCATATGGACTAGATGGATGGATGGCTGTTGCATCTGCCAAGAGAGCAAATGTTTTCTTGTGCATTAGGGTTTGCAGATGCTAGTTGAAGGAATCTGTATGCGGCCTTTTGCTCTTCCTTTTCTACTCCTCTGTGCAGGATGGATATTGCAGGTATGGGTGGGAAGTAGGACACATGTAATCATTCCACTTTTTGGAGTTTCACGGCGTTGAGAACAATAGGCGATATATTGGCCCATTCCGAGAAGAGTAGGAGCATCACGAATGAGCGTGGTGTTGACGGCTTCCCTTTTCTTTGGGCGCGTGGTAAAATTTATGCTAGATGATCTTTTGTGTGTGTGTGTGCCGTGTGCGGTGGGTGTGTCTAGGCCGGATAATGGGCCGGACGGGAAGATGCTTCCCGCTAGGTCACGATGGAGGAGGCCGCTGCTACGCTATTCTGTCGTTTTGTTCTGTTTTGTTCTGCTCTGCTCTGCTGGATCGTGGTGCTCGTCATTGAGCGAGGCCATCGGAAGGCCTGATTGCCGCCCTGGCTTCATTCTTCGATATCCGACGAGCGGCTATTTCCATCCTGCATCATTGGCATGGCACCAGAGGTGGCTGCTGCGTGTATGATAGGCTCTCTGCCGCAGAACACAGGATGAGCACTGCGTACTCCTTGCCGAAACGCAGTCAGGTTGGAGCGAATGAAACCGCCAAGTCCTGTCTGCAATGGTCACCGCCTTGGACATTTCAATCTCAATATGTCGTCAAGTCTTCTCCCGTCGTGCGTGGGCTTGGCTCATGTTCACACGCCCCCTTCCTCGAAAAGGCCGGTTTCCTGTCAACGGCAACGGCATGTTCGTCATAGCAGCTCGCTCTTGTGGGAGCACCTTCAGGCTGTTTCTCCTTCCACGCCCGCACAACACCCGTTCTTCTTTGCTTGCCCTCCATGTTCTTTCTCTGCACTGCTTCCCTTCCATCCCTCTTCAATTGACACCCCCATCCCTCGTCCCGCCGGACACATCCGCTGTGCGTCGTGACGTTCGCCGACGTCACTGGCCGCACACCCTCTTCTGTCACTCTTGGCCCCCTACGCCTACCCCGGTCTCCTAGGACATCATGGACTTGGAAAGAAGAAGGAGTAGTAATCTGGCAGCAGCTAAAAGCGGCGTCGTCCCAAGAGAAACGATCCAATACCACCCCAGTTCGTGCTAGCGGGCTTCTAAGCGCCGTTGAGCTCCCGCGAGCCGTCTTATTGGCTAGCGTGGGTATGTCTGTCACCCACCCATCAGGTTGAGTGTATATGATTGGCGGGGATCTAAGCGCCCTGATATGTGGGCAACGCATTGTTCAGATGCAGAGACTAAGCCGTCGCTACTGTCGCGTTCGGGGGGGCCCTTTGCCTATGCCGCTCTGCCTACGGCCCTACTTGTATGTACGAGGGCGTATGTAGGCAGTATGTAGCAGTCGTAGTTATGTGAGACCACTCTTGCCGTGGCATCGTACGTAGCGAGAATTTGCTGCAGCTCCGTCAAGCCGCGCTAATCTGCGCGTCCAGCAGAGTCAGTAATAAGGGAGGGGCGAGCAGAAAATTATCTCTGTGGGAGAAGGCTGAGTAGGTTGCTTCTGATTTCCGGTTTCGTATCCAAAGACTGCAAAAACTCAATAAGCGAGGGTGGCCTCATGAGCCCGAGCGGAAAGCAGCAGCTGAAGAGCCCTAGTGCTTAGATTCATCTTCTTTGGCTGTTGCTGGCGAGGCCAACTGCCGAGCAACCACGCAGAGGTAATTCTCCTACACGCGAGGCCTCTTATCCGCGGGACTAGCATCGGCTCACCGCTGGGCTGGGAACTCTAAGCTTCTCTCACCCCCCCCTGCCTGGGTCTGCTAGCCTGTTCTCTATCACCTCCTTCAGCACTCGACTTATCTTTTCACGCTGGCAAGGCAATGTAGAACCAGTTGTGCTGTAAAGTAGGATTGTGACAGTTGGTCATGCGAGTCACTCTATGTCGATGTCGCCATGTACTCTAATTGGTCCCAGCTTTCCGTTAAACTAGCAAGATTTTCGAGAAAAGTCGTGTTGATGTGCGGCCCTGAAACGAGAGGGAGGCGGGGTCCCTGGCCCGTATCACCCTGATGAAACCGGGTTAAGCCGACATTGGAAGAAGAGGGTTGGAGATGTTTTCCGCTTTGCCCAGATGGAACATTCTGAGACGAGTTCCATTGCTGCTAAATTTGGAAACACACACACAAAGAGGTGGTGATGGAAAATGTTCACCCCAATATCACACGGAGCTCTGTGGGTCCTCTCTCTATTCAGCATCGGGGAACCAGTCCCACGCAATTTTCATTCTTGCGACTAACGGCTGCACATGGCAAATCAAGATCATCCCGCTGGGGCATTGATGGCCGGACTTTTGATGGGGGCGGTCAAATGTGCACGCCTCCATCTCCACTCTTGAGTTGAGCACCCTCCATCATGGTTGGGATTATTCCATTTTCCTTCCCACCGCAAGGCACACATACCTGTAAGCGACCGAGTGGGCAAAGACTAGTCAACTTCTCTGATCTCCTTTGCGACGGCATTGCAAAGAGCAACTTTGACCCCGGCACCAGTGAGGACGTGGATCCACAGACGCTGTGTGTCGCTGAGCCTGTCATTTGCGCTCTTCACCTCTACAAACATGGCCTCTCCTCTTGCCTTTCCGGGCTCCTCGCTTTGGGCGTCTGCTCCATAGCTTTCCGCCATTCGCCAGAGGATGAGGTCCGGAATACCTCCACCTCGCTGTCTGTATTCCTGAGCCATCACCTTGCATAGAGCGGCTAAAGCGCTACCTTCAAAACAGCGGGTTAGTTCTGTCAAGTCCTCCACCCCAAAGTCCCAGTTGAGCCCTATCACACTCGTTCGCCGTTGATGCTGCTTTTCCCAGACCTCACGTAGCAGCCGCTCACCCTCTCCGTTAGCAATCTCGACGAGTCGATGGTTGATCTCCGAGGCTCGAGCAGGAAAGAAGGCGTCTGTGTGTAAGTCCAGTGGACAAGTTTGAAAGGCTGTTTGAAACACATTAGGAATGTAGAGAAACAAGATGTCATAGAACAAATAAGCAAACAGGGTGCGAATAATACCCCCCTCGGCGTGATAACCCTTCCACCCCTGTGACCGGAAGTGACTTAAGCACATCTCCTCCACGGTGCACTCACCGCCAGAGTTCGATTCGTCCAACCATATGGTTCTTGTGCTTGGAGCCTGGCTTCCCGGCTTCGGCGGTGGATTGCGCTTCAGTTGAATTCCCCCAACAGATAGTTCCAAGGGGTCAGCAAGCCGCACATGCCCAAAGTCATGCTGGAGACGCTTTGGGATGCGGAGTCTCCTCTCTAATTTGATCAATCGTTTTTGCAAGTCGTAGTGATGTATGAGGTGACAATCGGGGTCCTGGAGACCCGTCTCACAGGTCGAGACCGCTATAGCCCTCCATCGTCTCTTCTGTTGCTCCAACTGCTGAGTGGTGGAATCTGCGTCAAGGCTTGGCATATAATGCTCTTCTAAAAGAGCTTTACGTTGATACCAAGAACCCCTGCGGGATAAGTGAAAGAGTCGTTGATCCAAAAGCTCAGTCAACAGCCCATGCTCTTTGAGGTAGTTTTTGAGTCTGCCAAAGACGAATGCGGCTTTCACGATAACTCGAGTATATGAGTGAGCCGGATTGAATCTCCGGAGATAGGCCCCTTCTCCCATTTCATAGACTCGGCGTTCCTTCTCCGTTTCTTCTTCAACCAGGGCCTTCCAGCGGGGGTATACCTTTTCGAAAATGTCGATGATTGATTGTGAGCCTCTTTCATCCAGTGGCCCGTTAGATTCGAGCACATGATCAACTTCCGCCTCCATATGTATTGCCGCCTCATATTCTAACAGATGAGATCGAGAAGCAAATATTGTAGAGGTCCGGCAGACAAGATACTCGGGGAAATTTCGCCTAGCAATTTTGGCCAATATGATTGTCGTCAGTGATTTCTCTGTCCACTCCGTGGATCTATAAAACACTAGATGAACTCTCTCGAATAGTCTGAAGGTAATAGGAGATATTCGTATACATGGACCGACAATGGCAAGGATTTTAGCCAGAAAGTGCTGTTCACAGCTGGAGTCTTCTCTTTTCACTTTAGCTACTACCGACACAGGATGATCTGTTCTTTTAGGATCGCTTGAATCTCCGCTGTTTTGTCGGCTGATACCGAGGGCCATTAGCCCAGTTTGTTGCTGGCTCATCCGACATAAAGCCTTGACCATATCCGACTTGGTTTTGCCCTGGACCTTGGCTTCCTTGGCCAAGGCCTTGAGCTCATCCAGATACAGAAGCGAAGCAGCTTCTTCAATCGTATCTATATGATTTTCAGACGCATCCGCAAACGAAAAGACGTTGCACTCGGATTCTTCCAGTTCAATATACGGCGACTGACTTCCTACCGGTGACTTGTCTCCGTCTTCTGGAGGCAGAGATCGGCTCTCCTGAAGGATAGCAATGACACTACCATGGTCCGTGATATCTTTATAATACCCTAAACGAGAAGACCGATGCCACGCTGCGGTCTTCCGGAGAAAGAGGCGAACATACCTATTCTCTCCAATGAGCAGCTGCAAGTTGAAGTGCTAAGTTTACTTACAAATACTGCGCCTCATAATTCAACCCTCTCCATTGATCGAATATCTCATGTTCCTTCTTACTGAAGAGACACGATTCTTCCTCTAGGACTGTATCTAGCGCGAGGTTGAACGCATCCACATATATTGAGCTCTTTCCACGCACCCACAAGGGAGCAGTTTTCCCATCAGTACTCTCTTCTGCAGAACGGCTTTGGGATGACCTGAGGGCCTCATATTCAGCAATTGCTTCTTTATTTCCGTCAGTCGGTGGCAGTGTGTTCTCAAAATCAGTGACTCGCTCCTTGGTTCGGCGCTGGCTTTTCTCGTCCGAGAGAACCTCAAAAGAGTCAAGCTCATCAATTCCATATTCAACTGGGAGTTCACTCAATTCTTCTGACTCTGAATCGGTATCCTCGTCCCTCTTTAGCCGCTTAGGGGGCCTTTCCACTTCTGACGATGCATGGCTCAGCAACTGCTTATCATCCTGAGCTTCAGCGTCTCCCTTTGGCAGGCGCTTCACAAAAGCATCCATAGTACCCCCATTTCAACAAAAAAAAAAAAAAAAACCACAATTTGGCCCCTTCCCAGAAAATGAACGCCGACAGATGGGATTCTGTCCTGCACGAGAGGATAAGAAGTTGACGCGGAGACCCGTGAACAGCTAAACGCGAAGTCAGCTGACTCTCCAGGCGCAATTTAGCACCCCCAAGCTCCGTCTCCACCACGGCTGCTTTCTCGAAGTGGTATGCAGCTTTCTTTACCCAACTCCAGCTTGCAAGCAACCAATTGGCAGCGCCCGCACTTCGTAATCATGGCAGATGAGGATCCCAAGCCAGCGCTAGATGTTCCACAGGTGTCCATCTCCAGCAATGAAGCCTCAAACCTGCCCGCCATGCCGTCAACACAGCAAAGCCAAGGGCACGACACCCCACAGCGAGACGTCGTGATGGCCGATGTGCCAATGGATCAAGCAGTAAGGCCGTCAATATGATGTTGCTTCAAGCAATGGCTTTTCCGCCGCACTTATAGCGTTCTATTGATCGACTGACCGCCACCAGCAGTCCCCAGCACCCGCAGCCTTTGCACCAAGTCCAGCTCCTGGTCGCACGGGAACCCCAGCGCATGGCTCGAGGGCGGCTTCAGCGCACCCAGATCCGGGCTTTACGATGCCTTCAGAGCCGTCTCTACACGGCGACTCGACGCGGCGATATTTGAATACAAAGGTCACTGGCGTGCTGCTGGAAGGAATGAAGCTGCTAGCCAAAGAAAAGTATGTCATCCTGGTGGGTATTATCTGGCCCAGTTTTGAGGTGACTGACATATGCACGTATAGGCCAGAGGATCCTCTACGAGTTTTGGGTGAATATTTAATACAAAAATCAAGGGAGCTGGAAGGAACAGGATGATTTGGTTCATATAGCATCATTATATCATTGGGACAAGGCACGTTGAAGGCGTTGAGGATTTCAGATTACGGATCAGGGATTTCAGGATACCCAGAGCACATCTATATCATGAGCAGTCCAATTGCTTTCGATTTGAGCATTTGACTGCCAGCTTGGTCTTAAAGACCGACGCAGAAGAATCATAGCTCTAAATGCAGCTTTTTCATAAATGTCCCCAACTCCAAGACCCGAAAAATCTCCACGACCATGACCAAATAACCTATGGTCTTTTTCCCCGTTTATGCGACAATGGTGCTGGCAGTAGCGGACTCGTACTTCCAGGTGGGGGGCAGGACACCGACGGTCTTGTAGTAACGAGCCAGACGGTGGATTCGGGACTCGATCAGAATGAGGCGGAACTTGGAGTCCTTGTCCTTGCGGTTGCGCTCAAGGTGCTTGCGGACAGCGACGGCCTAGCATTGATCTGTTAGAATTGTGTCGCTTTCAAACAGAAAAGGTTTTTTTTTTTTTTTGGTGAAGCAAGGGAATAAATCTCACCTTCTTGATCAGCATGTACAGGTCCTCAGGAATATCAGGGGCGAGGCCTATATAGATCACTCTGTCAGTCAAGACCGCACAGAGGCACATGAGAGAAGTATCTCATGAAAAATGTATGTATAGGTAGATGCATGCACGCGTTGTATGCGGCGTCCGGACATGACACTTTTCAATCGTTGAGGGTTTCCGTACCGTTGGACTTGAGGATTCGCAGAATTCGGTTACCTGGGTTTCCATGGTTAGCCAAAATTGCCCTCTGAGACGTCTCATTTCTCGCATCTTAAAACATACCGGTAACGACCTTGACCTGGGAAATGCCGTGGGAGTCACGGAGGACAACACCGATCTGGGAGGGAGTGGCACCCTTCTTGGCCAGCTTGCAGATCTGGTCAACGACCTGCTCGGGAGTGGTCTTCAGCCACGAAGGAGCGGCACGAGAGTAGGGGATCGCAGAGGACGAAATGCCCTTGCCCTTGCTGTGAAGTCTGCCCATCTTGTCGGATTTGGTGGTATTTGCTGACGATGCAAAAAGTTGTCGAGGAGCTGGTCGCGAAGTTGCTAAAGCAAGTAACAATTAGGTCGTGTGGGGGGAGGATGAAATTTTCGCTTAGTTAGGGCAAAAGGCGGAATGCGCCGTTGTGTGGCTGGTGGCTGGTGACCCCGTTAAGCTAAATGTCCGCTTCATCACGTGATATATCCAGCTCCTCTCGCATCTCTCTATGGCCTCGAATTTTCTGACCCGTTGTACATCCTTCTCTTCAAAAAATTCCCCTTCAAAGGTTGCCAGCAGCCGCAGGGATCCCGTTCTGTCTCGACAGCAGCTCTGGTATTCCTCTCGAGGAGAATGCAGGACTGCAGTCGCAATGATACTATAGGGAATGAACATATTTTGGTAAGCACATAGTGCTGTGTAGCCACACTGAACTGGTAAGCCAACATTTTCTGTTACTCTCTCTCCTATACCTACCTACTCGATGCCTTTCTGGCACGACGCCTATGTGATGACGCAACACATTTGTTACATTTTATTCTGGTACCTCTTATGTTAGGGCGTTAATTCGCTCAATGAATGAATCGGACTTCTGATCCCAGCGCTTCTTTTCATCTTCTACATTCTACAAGGGACAGCATGATGAGAACGTATCGCTAATATGAATTATATAGATGAGTATAGACTCAAGTATTATAGCGATAGCACCGTAGTAAACCTAATGAGACTTGCCATTCCAAATTCGCTTACCATTGAGCTTTGATCCCTTCTTCTTCGCAGCCACAGCCAAGCAAACCACACAAACGCCGTCCCTTTTTTTTTTTTCTTATTTCGTACCTATGATTTTACGTTGGAACAAGTACGTTGGCATAGTGTCCGCAACGATCCGCCCGTCTTAACCAATAAAGTTACCATAATCCCATGGTTGCAGATGTGACTGTCATGAGCTATTAAACTATCTCGCCTAAATATTACATTGTTTTTTTTACCAAGCGCCTACTTCGAAATTTTCCTACATATGGTTAGCTTTCTGCCAGCTTGAATCATGGAGGCGGGATATGCAAACCTCTGGGAAATAAGTCGATACGACGGTTCGGTCTGCAAATTTCCTTCCAGCAAGTGCTGTAAGAGCCTTGGTGGCTGACTCCTCAGAGTCGAATTTCACATAGATCTTGCCTACTCCGGTAGATTGTCTGCTACCGCCAGATGGTCTTGGGACTTTGAGCTCCACGACTTTGCCAAACTTTGCGCACTCTTCGTGGACGTCTTCACAGATTTCTACATCTTGCATTAACTTCCTGGAACTGACAAGGACGTCGAGCTCACATACCTTCGTAATCGTCGTTATCCAAGAGCTCCTCGGGAGTGACCATGTTCAGAAGCTGGATTACAGAGCTTTTCTCGATATCGTTCGAGGTTTGAGAAGCGAGTCCACTGATGGCGGTAATGCCCACGTCGAAATTGGCCACTTGGGTAGGTCCAATGCTGGCTTTTGTCACCTTCAGCTTCTTGCCACCAACGTCCATTCCGTTGAGGCTGTTCAAGGCAGGTTCGTTTGCTGCGGAGGGCTCAAGATATTCGGTAAATGCAATTCCCTGGGGGGAAATGAGTTAGCACGGAACACGCTGAAAGATCTCTGCAGGTCAGGCTCGTCTCACTCTGGATTCTTCAGTACTCTGATCCTTTACCAACACAAAAGCTTTGGGCTTGCCAAAAGCAGCGAGGAGCTCAATAACTTGGTCTTCAGTGAGAAAGGGGGGGATATTACTGATGCACAGCTTGTGTACAGTATCAGGAACGACATTGGAAATGACTTCTGGGTCGTAGGGCATTTCATCTGGTAGAGCAGGCATGACATAATCTTTGGGTCGGCGAATGTTCAAACCATGGTTGCCACCATTGGCGGTACCATTTGTTGCATCATCAGCCTCCATTGTAATGCCGTCCAAGGCGAGTGCAACAGTTGCGTCGGACGCATTTCTGAACTCCAAGACGGCAAACGCTCTGTCTTGGGAAAACTGGCAGAGAACGCAAGGATCAGAAGTGTCAATGACATTCAACCCATTCAGTTGCAGGTTGAAGAATGAAATCAAAGCGTCTTCGCCAACACCGGCCGGGACATTGGAAACCAAAAGGCGTTTTGCCTGGCGAGAGTTGCTGGCTTTGAGGCCAGCACTAGTGACCTGGCCGCCCGGTTGGGTCATGAAGGCTTGCAGCTTCGTTGGATCCATTGGCTGCTGACGAGGAGCACCTGGAAGAGGAAACATGCCAGACAGCTTGGCCTGCTCAGCTGTCACGAGATCATAACCAGGAGGCTTGATGTCCCACTGTGTCAAGCGTCGCTTACGTTCGAGAACAGGGATGATATCCGTCAAGTCGGGAGTAGGTTCTCTTTTCTTAGGCGGCGACGGGCTGCGGCGTGGCTGTTCTTGCCTTGCAAATCCATCGTCACGCCCGTCACGCCCGTCACGCCCGTCACGCCCGTCACGCCTTTCTCGGCCTCCCCTTCGACGATCATCGAACGGTTCTCGCTCTCGGCGGTTGGGTCTCTCGTCATCGTCACGTCGGGCATCTCTGCGGTAAGAGCCTCGATCACGGTCCCAATCACGGTCACCTCGACGGTCGCGTGCCGATGAGTATCTGTCCTCACGTTCTCTATCACGGTGACTGCGGCTTGAAGAGTACGCATCGACATCTCCCTCTGGCCGGCGATGGCCACGGTGGTCTGGTGATCGAGAGCGTCGGCGATCACGGTCTCTGTGTCGGTCACGGCGATCATCTCTATCGCCTCGTTCGCCTCGTTCAGGCCGCTCAGGCCGTTCAGACCGTTCAGGACGGTCGCCTCGTTCTCCTCGTTCTCCTCGGTCACCTCTGTCGCCTCTGTCGCCTCTGTCACCTCTTTCGCCTCTCTCGCCTCGTTCACCCCTTTCGCCTCTTTCACCCCTCTGCAGAAAAAACAGTTAGAACTGATAGGTAAACGTAGCAATTGGTATACAAACAGGATAATCTCGGCCCCTTCGCCCCCCATCTGGTTGACGCGAAACTTGGTTAGCACAAGGACCAATTAAGTGCCGGATTGGAACGCGTGTCCCACCTCGGGATGAGTAGCTATCGCCGTTCATGATTGCGATATCTTGTCGCAAATCGTAGTGATCGGTCAACTCCTTCGAATTGATGATGACGGAGTATGGGGCGGGGAGGACAGTGGATGAAGTCGCCACGAAGTTTCCTGGCCAAAAGCTCCTTTGCCAATACTTTGCATAAGGCGAGGCTGGAGCTTTTTTGCAAGATGGGCGCTAATCCATTTCGGCCTTAGTTGGGCCATTGTGCGTCGAAGAACCTGCCGGATTATCTGCGGCTAGTGTTTTAGAGACGCGCCTCAGGACCCGAATCCTCCATAGCGCGGTGGCCCCTATAACGGCGCAGTGCCTTCGATTGTTGCAGCGCCATATTACTGTATTCTGCTCTTGTTATAGAGGCCGCTAGCTGAACATTGCTACCCTTTCTAGTAGTCATGCAAGGAACCTTTTGTACCCGTAATAATCTCTAGTATTCATGCTCTCTTCTTCCAGATACGCTTGGGAAACTCAGTAAATCTATCATGTCGATGAAACGAATTGTTGATTGGCGCAAGCTGCCAGTAAGCCTCACAGAGCTCTGCATTGACACGACCCTGCGATGCGGCCAATCGTTTAGGTGGCGAAAGCTCAATGATGAGTGGTGAGCCTCAATCCGGATCTCCTTCTCATCTCAAGCTTGGTTAACAGAGCTAGGACATGTACTTTACACGGGAGGATATTGTCTTTGAAGCAAGATGCGACCCATTTACACTATAAAGTGACTTGGCCAGAACATCAAGCGGATCTCGCTTCCCCTGGATTATCATCGTCCAAAGACCTGCCACCTAGGAAGGATGACACGGAGGCTCTTCTTCGTCACTATTTCAGCTTAAACATAGATCTTGCTTCCTTATATCAACAGTGGTCGAAGGATGACCCAAACTTTCGAAAGAAGGCACCACAGTTTACGGGGGTTCGCATTCTGAACCAAGATGCATGGGAAGCGCTGATATCCTTCATATGCAGTAGCAACAATAACATATCTCGCATCTCTCAGATGGTTAGCCTACGCGGGAATGAAAATCATCATGGGGCGATTTCGGACTAACAAGCCTCCAGGTCCATAAACTTTGCAAGCACTACGGCCCGTTTATTGGTTACATAGAAGGGGAAGCAATGCACGACTTTCCAACTCCAGAGTCTCTGACCGACAAGAAGGTTGAGTCCCATCTTAGAGAACTTGGCTTTGGGTATCGTGCCAAGTACATCGCGGAGACGGCTCGCATTGTTGCCCAAGAAAAGCCTTCCGCATGGCTAGACTCGCTACGTAATCCGGATTTTCCGGCATTCAACGCTACAGCAGTGCTAGATGGAACTCAGTCCACTTACAAAGATGCCCAAGCTGCACTACTCTCCCTCACTGGCGTTGGCCCAAAGGTGGCTGACTGCGTATGCCTGATGGGTCTGGGATGGGGAGAATCAGTCCCCGTAGATACACATGTACTACAGATTGCGCAGAGAGATTACCGTTTCGGCAAGAAGGGACCCAAAACAATAAACAAAGCCATGTACGACGCGATTGGCGATCATTTCAGAGGCATATGGGGCAAATATGCTGGCTGGGCTCATTCAGTCTTGTTCACAGCCGACCTACGAGAGTTTTCTAGCCGCGTGGTAAAAGAAGAGCTGGAAGAATCATCACAGAAAGAGGATATTTCAGCCCTAAAAGGAGAATCTACGAAGAAAAGGAAGGCGACTATTCAAATAGAGAAAAAGGTACATGTGAAAGAGGAGGATACAAGGGAGGGAGTCACTGTGGAAATAGATACGACAATCAAAAGGCGGCGCACAAGGGCTCGGCCATAATAATTGATCTTTTACTTCGCTCTTTAATTTCGGGGATCAAATGTTTTGTTTCTTTTACGACGACAATTGGTAAATCTTTGTTGGAGAAATACTCGTTGCTGCTTAGAGTAGAGGGCGCGCGGCGCGTCGGTTAAAGCTCGGATATGGCTTCTCGGCGGTAGACTTTTTGCCGCCTCAATTCAAAGCTTGGCTTGCAATCCCTATCTAAAAACCCAGCCTTCTCAGCAGCACACCTCCATGCGCAACGATCTCGTTGAGACCACTTCAAACACGTTAGAACCGGGATGAAGCAAGAAGTTCGATGAGCCAAGATGTCTGATGCAGATTTCGAGACGATCAAGAGGCTCCAGCAGGAGCGCAACGCTTCGGGAGCTACTAAGAAAGGCTCCCGCGCGTTGGCAGCCTCGAATCAACGCAATGACTCGACGAAGCAGAAGCTCACCGACAGCGCAGACAATGACCTGTACGACCGACAGGAAGCCGATAAATTTGCAGGGTACCATACGTCACTGCCCATGGGAGATGATGATGATGAGATGGAAGAAGGGGACAACACGCGTAGACTTGTTGGTCAATACACAGCTTCTCGCGAGATAATTGACGAGTTTGCCCGCGGCGATGGCGTCGAAGAAGACGATATCCTGGCTGGGAAAGGTGAAAAGAGCGGGCGCATCGTCGACCGTGAGACCGATTATCAGAAGCGAAGGTTCAATCGTGTGCTCACACCAACTCGAGCCGATCCTTTTGCCGAGAATCGACAGGCCGGTGCTGCGGAGAATGGAACAAGCTATCGAGAGATCATGGAGATTCGTGAGCTTGAGCGTGAGGAGGAACGTGTGATGCGAGCTATTCAGGCGAAGTCGACCAATGCCAACGATGGCGAGGAACCCAGCCCGACGCTCGCCGATCATGACAAGGAAAACGCAGAGGCAGGCTCCACAGAGGCTGTCACATCAGTACGCAAGCGAAAGAAGCGGTGGGATGTATCTTCAGCACCTGCTGAAGAAGAGGAATCAAAGGGAGAGAACGGAGATGCAGGAAAGCCTAAACGCTCCCGATGGGACCAGACACCCTCTGTTACGGGCCCGGGTGCCATGGAGGCTCCCAAGAAGCGCTCGCGATGGGATCAAGCGCCATCTGCAACCCCAATGGGCAACCAGGGACTCGCAACACCCATGCATCAGCCTCAAGCAGTTGCAATGCCCCCGACCTTTGGAACAGATATATCCGGACGCAACATGCCTCTGAGCGACGAAGAGCTTGATTTGCTCCTGCCTGGCGAGAATGAAGGATACAAGATCCTGGATCCCCCTCCTGGGTATGAACCTGTCCGGGCTCCAACTCACAAGTTGATGGCGACCCCCGCACCTCAAACTGGCTTCATGATGCAGGACCCTGACCAAGTTGGACTTGGTGGAAAACCCATGCCAGCAGAGATTCCTGGGGTCGGCGATTTGCAGTTTTTCAAACCTGAAGACATGGCGTACTTTGGCAAGCTGACAGACGGCTCTGATGAAAACGCTCTGAGTGTAGAAGAACTGAAAGAACGAAAGATTATGAGACTGCTTCTCAAAATCAAGAACGGGACCCCGCCCATGCGAAAGACGGCTCTTCGACAGATCACCGATAATGCTAGGCAATTCGGTGCCGGTGCCCTCTTTGACCAGATTCTCCCGCTTTTGATGGAAAAGACTTTAGAGGATCAAGAACGCCATCTGCTCGTCAAGGTTATCGACAGAATCCTCTACAAGCTGGACGACTTGGTCCGCCCATATGTGCACAAGATCCTGGTTGTCATTGAGCCTCTGCTGATCGACCAAGACTACTATGCCAGAGTCGAAGGTCGTGAGATCATTTCAAATCTTAGCAAAGCTGCAGGTCTTGCCACCATGATCAGCACAATGAGGCCGGATATCGATCATGTGGACGAGTATGTCCGAAATACAACTGCTAGAGCATTCGCCGTCGTCGCATCCGCTCTTGGCATCCCCGCCTTGCTGCCTTTTCTCAGAGCTGTCTGCCGAAGCAAGAAGTCTTGGCAAGCCAGGCATACCGGTGTCAAGATTGTTCAGCAGATTCCCATCCTTATGGGATGTGCAGTGCTGCCTCACCTGAAGGGTCTGGTCGATTGCATTGCTCCCAATCTTAGTGATGAGCAGACCAAGGTCAGAACGGTCACAAGTTTAGCCATTGCAGCTCTCGCTGAAGCTTCCAACCCGTATGGTATTGAGAGCTTCGATGATATCCTCAACCCCCTATGGACTGGCGCTCGCAAGCAGCGAGGAAAGGGATTGGCTGGATTTCTCAAAGCTGTGGGATACATCATTCCTCTCATGGACGAAGAGTACGCAAACTACTACAC
Organism: Trichoderma arundinaceum; assembly: GCA_025919625.1. Taxonomy (NCBI): domain Eukaryota; kingdom Fungi; phylum Ascomycota; class Sordariomycetes; order Hypocreales; family Hypocreaceae; genus Trichoderma; species Trichoderma arundinaceum. The sequence goes on along the minus strand of JAMQTF010000001.1, from coordinate 1,679,261 downwards.
GAGCCAAATTATGGAGATCTTACTGCGGGAGTTTTCGTCACCTGATGAAGAGATGAAGAAGGTGGTGCTCAAGGTAGTGTCTCAATGTGCCGGTACAGAGGGAGTGACGGCCGGCTATCTCAAGGAGCACGTTTTGGATGAGTTCTTCAAGAGCTTCTGGGTGCGGCGAATGGCTCTGGACAAACGGAACTATAGGCAGGTTGTTGAAACCACCGTTGACATTGGCCAGAAGGTCGGCGTGAGTGAGATTCTGGAGAGAGTTGTCAACAATCTCAAGGATGAGAGCGAAGCCTACCGAAAGATGACGGTCGAGACTGTCGAGAAAATTGTGGCTAGTCTGGGTGCCGCAGATATTGGTGAGCGACTCGAGGAACGCCTGATTGACGGTATCCTTCACGCATTCCAAGAACAAAGCGTTGAGGACATTGTTATGCTTAACGGCTTCGGCTCCGTGGTCAACGCCCTGGGAACTCGCTGCAAGCCATATTTGCCACAGATTGTCAGCACAATCCTGTGGAGATTGAACAACAAGTCTGCTACTGTTCGCCAGCAGGCAGCAGATCTTATTTCTCGAATCGCCATGGTCATGAAGCAGTGCGGAGAAGATGCCCTCATGGGCAAGCTGGGCATTGTACTTTACGAATATCTCGGAGAAGAGTATCCCGAAGTTCTTGGATCTATTCTGGGAGCCCTGCGATCCATCGTCACCGTCGTGGGTATCTCTCAGATGCAGCCCCCGATCAAAGACTTGCTCCCTCGCCTGACCCCTATTCTACGCAATCGACACGAAAAGGTGCAGGAAAACACCATTGATCTGGTCGGACGTATAGCAGATCGCGGCCCCGAGAGCGTCAATGCTCGAGAGTGGATGAGAATTTGCTTTGAGCTGCTTGATATGCTCAAGGCTCACAAGAAAGGAATCCGACGAGCGGCAAACAACACATTTGGTTTCATTGCCAAAGCCATCGGTCCACAGGATGTTCTGGCGACGCTTCTGAACAACCTCAGGGTGCAGGAACGACAATCCCGCGTCAATACTGCTGTTGCTATTGGTATCGTCGCCGAAACCTGTGCTCCGTTCACCGTCCTTCCGGCCCTGATGAACGAATATCGCGTGCCTGAGCTCAACGTCCAGAATGGCGTGCTCAAGTCTCTATCCTTCTTGTTTGAATACATTGGCGAAATGGCAAAGGATTACGTCTATGCAGTCACGCCACTACTTGAAGATGCCCTTACTGACCGAGATCAAGTGCATCGACAGACGGCCGCCTCGGTTGTCAAGCATATCGCTCTCGGCGTGGTCGGCCTGGGCTGCGAAGATGCCATGATTCACCTGCTCAACCTGCTATATCCCAATCTATTTGAGACCAGCCCCCACGTCATCGACCGTATCATCGAAGCTATTGAGGCCATTCGCGTGGCCGCGGGTCCTGGTTTGGTCCTCAACTACGTCTGGGCTGGGCTGTTCCACCCGGCGAGGAAGGTGAGAATACCTTACTGGAGGCTGTACAATGATGCGTACGTGGCGGCCGCCGATGCCATGGTTCCATATTATCCTAATTTGGACGATGAGATTTCGGATCGACCAGAGCTGGCGATTATTCTATAGATTTTCCGACAGCTATGCTACGACGCAGGCGAGAGTGCTGTCAGGGGCGGGGTGTGTGCTTTTTCTCTAGATAATAGGGGCAGCTTTGAATTTTGCTTGAACTCTAATAATGTACAAGAGTGGACTACCGGTGGCATGCGTTGGGCGTTTTAATGTTAGATTACTCAAAAAAGAAGACGTGTTTTTTTCTCTCTTGCAGTCAATGTATGCAAAGTGTCTGCATAGCAACGGTGATTGGAAGTGACTTGCGTATGCGGATTGTGATGAGCTAGTCGATTCAGCCTTGCCTTGGCTCTCTCGTCTTTGTACGAGACATGTCTTGCGCCTTTTTCCTTTTCCGATTGGCATGATGGTATTCGGACCATTCATGTGTGAGCGCGGTGTATCGTATACATGGTATAAGCTCCATGTGCTCCTCCCTCCCTTGATACACTCTGAAAGGGCTCGTTTCACAAAGAGACACTTCAGCTTTTTGATGACAGATCACAAACCTTCTTCATCGGAATGATGGGTTACCCACATGCCCCATTTCACTGCGTCATCAGACAACTTTTGTCTCGCCTCGTCTCGTCTCAAGGCATCGCATCGCAGATTGTGGGTGTCATCATTTATGAGTAATGACTTCCGCTTACCCTAAACCCACATAGACATTCCAATAGAAAATGATGAGGAAGAGAAGATTGAATAAGGCTGATCGATCGATCAGGCCATCTCACGCGGTGGTGGTGAATCAAGCAAGAGTTGGCAAAAAAAAAAAAAAACCATATCTGCATACATCTCGTCTCTCAAGTATCAGTAGTGTTGTGTTGGCTGCAAGGAGCCTATACCCCAAATCAAGATGCCAACAAAATACATAACTAGTGAAAAATATGAATTCAAAACGACAGCAAAAAAAAAAAATCAACCCAAATCAAATCGAGTCAAATGCATCAAAAAAGAAGGCTGCCCACTATCAGAGTCGAACTGATCACCTTGTCATGTCAAGTGAAATTACTAGTGACACGCTATACCGCTTAGCCAAGCGGGCCGAGAGCTTCCAAGTTGAATGCTCCGAGTCGCATAATCGCACCATAAACAATCGTCCGCCCAACGAGAAACTCTGCGGCTCTAACCATTCTGACCATCACCATGGTTACGACTTCATATCAATCATCTTACAGCAACAAGCAGCAGGCTTCTAGTGCTTCAAGCAAGCCAAAAAGAATGGCCGACGTCACGGGTTAGGGCTCAGTCGATCCCTCATACCGACGAATACTGCCTACGACAAACTTTTACTCACAAAACAGCCTCTCCATCTCGTCTGCCTAATCTACTCTGCATCTCATTCACTTATTGCCCAGCCCCAATGTCTCACTCGCCAAGAGGGTGTGAGCAATTCTCAGTCCCTGCAGTGTTTCGCCCGTCAAGAAAAAGCTGGCTAAAGGCGAGCGAGACAAGACAATAGTACGTAGTACATGCACATCAGTACACAATGTCGCACAACGAAACAGCGCTAAGAAGGAAGAAAAAGAAAAAGCAAAAAGTAAAAATCCTACCGAAAGATTGAAAAACATTTTTTTCATATTTCTCCGCTTCCTCGCCTCGCTCTCGCGCTCTCTCCATGGTTCAAGTGGCATCCCCACCCCCTTCTGCAGCGTGCATGCTGCATGCATGCGTCAAATGGTGATTCGTAGCCTTGGTCGTGCAGTAGTGCGAAGCAGCCCCTCGAGGGAATAAGCAGTGCGTGCAGCTAAGCATGCAGGTCGAAATTCACCAAAAAAAAAAAGAAAGGATGGGAAAAAAAAGAGACCATTCTTTTACCAATCGATTCCGTTGGTTGGATGTTGTGGAGGATGTTGGAACCAAGCAAAAGCACGAGCTTGACGAGGGGAGGTTGACGAGGAAAAGGCGGTCGGGGCTGGGAATCGGCAATCCTTGAGCCTTCCAAGACAGAATTTAATAGTCACAGACAGCATAACTTGTAGCATGGCACACCACACGTACAGACATGCACACACCCCATGCAGCCACAAGGTTTTGTCCACGGATATTCCACGCAGGTTGTACCGAGTAGATAGCCGTGTATGTCTCGTGGTACTGTCCGAAAGGATGCGATTTCTCTTTTCCGATGGAAAAAGAAAGCAAAAGAGCATCATATGTGCTCGGTATTCGCAGCTAACAGATCCGACGCCTTGTCGATTTCTGGAATGCCCAATTTTCGCGAATCCGGGAGATGGAAGAGCAGCATCTTATTGTTAGCCAGGTAAAGACTTGACAATGTTACTCTGCTCGTCAAAGTGAGATCTGAGCGTATGGGACCGACTCGCCCATCGATCCCTATGTTTTCCGAACCCATGGCACTGGTTAGGCTTTGGGTTGCCTGGGGGCCCAAATTACCGAGTATCACAGCATCGCCATCCAACAACAAAAGCTGTTTACGTGCCCAGGCCGCATAGAGGCGGGCGACCCAACACCACGGCGGCGGAGGAAAATGCTGTCAAAAAGCGCCCTCTGAAGGAGGAGCCTCGAGCAACAGCAAGTAGCAGGGCGAGAGAGAGCGGGACAAAATCGTACGACAGCAACCAGTCACCGGATTGGAAAAAGCAATGGCCAACAAGAAGCAAAAGGAGGCGCCGCCATGTCTCGGCGTATCTGTGAGTGGCATAAGACAATGCCCATTCTATGCGCCGGTGCTACTAAGAGATGAAGTCAGAGCCTTGTCGCAGTGCGTAAAAGCATTGGTGTTACGCCTTGGAGCTTCAGGAGGCTCTCGATCCTGGGCTCCTACAAGCAGTCAATATGACTAAAGAAAACGAAGCAATGCACTCTGTATGATGTCCTTTCTTTTCCTCTTGCGCGACATTGGGCCATGTACTCCTCGGACAGTAGGCGAGAGGTTCATGGGGTCGCGTATTGTTTATATACATGTCGTCTCTGGGTTGAATTGTATCGCAATGACAGAGCTACCCAAAGCCATCGATTTTTCCATCATCTGAGTCTTTCGATCCGCCGGCCCATTACAACGATGCTCATGGTCTCTTGCGTGTTCAAGGCATTGGTCTAATAGCTAGCAACTCCTGTCAGTAAGTACTTCTTGTAACGCCATACATGCAAAGTTCCAATAACACACACAACGCCTCAAGACTTACTATTAGTCGCCAGCCTCCTACGAAATAGTATTCCTAAGAGGCTTTTATTCACCAAGCGACGACGATATATGGCTATTTCGCCGATTCCACGGCTGTCTCACAACCCCCTAGAAGAAGCTCGCACAAAACACTGTGCAGGGGGTACAGGGTACGGCATCGGCATGCGCGTGTCACCTCGCCTACGGCAGGGCTTGTCCTTGTAACTTGCACCCACGCACGCATACTGTACGCGGTGCATGGGAATCGAGTGGGGTTGTGCGTGTTATGAACAAGCGGGTCGAAAAGTGTGAAGAGCGACAAAAAAACCAACCCGGTCACAAAAAAGGCCAACGCCTAGGACACGCAGGACTGACGTCATAAGCAGAAGGAGTCGGTCGTTGGCCGAGCATCTGCAATTCAAACGCATGTTTACGAGCAGCCCCTGTGTGAGGGCGAGGGCCGTGCTGAAGGGAGGTCTGCAATACTACTACTACTGGGTAGTACTACTACTACGGAGTAGGTAGGTAAAGCAGGTTAGTATGTACAGGCAGGTAGCAGGTTGGCAGCGGCAGTGTGTTGTAGGCGGGCAACTTGGTTGAAACCTCAAGAAAACACCCAAGACAGAGCCGGAGAGAATCCTACGAGATGAGAAACTCTGGCGATGTCAACTCTTTGACAGCTCCAAAGCAGGCGAATCCCTGCACTTTGGATCAATGCGCATCGCAGCCCAGCGATAAGGTAGTAGCAACCCGGTAGGCATAGGCATTCTAGAACACCCGTCCAAGCAGATCTGACGTTGATCGTGGCCTCTTGGTTTCTTGGCTGGAGAACAAGGGAAGGAGAACCTGAAGATCATGGACGCCGACAAGTCTTCTGCACGTGTTTGCAAGCCGATCTCTCCACCTTGGGCTCAACTTTATTTACACATCAGCAGAGAGGGCTGGATTTTGGCCCTGGAGCAAAGCATCCGGTGGTTGACTTTCATTCTTCAAACATCCGAGATGTGGCCAGCGGCGAAGAGCTGGAAAGCAAAGGGGGGAGCACTAGTATCTTTCTTTTGGCAAAGGGAGATTGGCTATCATAAATTTGCCAAATGATGAAAGGTGGTTGGTACTACCAGGTATCGAGAGCGGTGTGAGCTCGAATGCGTCTGCTCTCCAAGTGCTCCGTAATTCCTACAGAGTATTGGCCAGTACGGAGTGCTGCTGCTGCTGCTAGTATAACCAGGTACTCCATACGGAGCCGGTCGCAGCTTTACCTCCGCCGCTTCCGCCGCATTTTTGTGGTGTATGCGACATGAACACAGTGGCCACCAAGGGCACTCACCACTGTACGCTGTGTACGGAGTATATACGAGACACCTTGTCTGTTGCATGTAATAATGCCAGTCTCCGGACAAGGAAGACGGAGCTCCCATGAGAGTTTGGGCTGCACGGATACCAAGTCCGTCTTCCGCATCCCGGCAACGGTGGGAGGCTATGAGGAGGCTTGCATCTTCCTGTCCCGGACGAGAGAGCTTGCACGCTTTACGGAGTAATGGAAGTGGTATTGCAGCTGTATGCTTCAACACAGCAGCCGTCCGAAATGAGGGTAGGGCAGCCCCAAAAAGGGGGAAGAATGTGAAAAAAGGATCAAGCAGAGATTGCGAATGGATGGACTGTGTGCTCCCCCTACATGCGCTTTGGATGAGCCGTTCATTCACACTTCGCACACACACCATTGCTCTATTCAGTATGCAGCACGACCGTTTTGTGTGTGGAGGAGCGCAGGTTGTCCACAGCCCGTCTGGTCGGCGACCTCGTGCTCACCGGCGTGTCAATTAGGCTTCCAACGTTCTCGTGGTCATTTTGGGGGATGCTAGTTCCGTCCCCAAAGTAATTTCACTGGCCCTAGAGGATGGGAGTCGCTGCTGAATGGCTGCTCGAGATGCCCCAATTAGCCAGCAGTACCCACCCGACATGTAACAGCTGCAAGCATGATAATCTGGTCAATAAGAGGGTAAATACGAAGTAGCAGTACTAAAATCGCACATCATCAACTGTCATCCCGACTGAGTACGTGCCTCTCTGGGTGTTTTATCTGGAACACCATGATTGCAAAACGCACGGAGTAGTTACCGGATGCCTAATGCGTCTTGGTTAGCTGATGGAAAAGGGATCAACGATGCCACCATCGTATGCGGCCGGCGGAGTGGCATCAGCCGGCACCCGTTCATCTGCCGGTAATGGCGCGACGATCGTCGCCGCCAAATATATCGGGTATCTGATATTAATCTCAGTCGCTCCATCGCATGTAGTAAGGCAATGACAACCAGTGCATGCGTGCTCACCTTTTGCATGCTTATCTGCCGTAATTTGGGCATCTTTGCTCACGCCAGACGCATCGACGGATTACGCCGTTTATTACTGATCCATGGACCTCTTTTCGTCAAGGATCGACTCTGCCCACGGCGCTGCTCTGTCAGCCCTCGCTTGGTGCCCTTTGAGACTGCCACCAGATTAGTATTGCATTCGCCCTTTGGTCGCCGCTCTGGATGAGAATCTCCGCCTCAGCATTCACTCACCTGCCATCACCACGATGAGCACTAGCACCCTGCCATACGTAAACTGAGTCAAAGCCAGGCCATCAAACCGAAAGGGAACCCGATTCTCCAAAATTGTACTTCGCCTTGGAGCCGCCGACTGGCATTCGCATTCTCCGATGGCACACGGCGGCACTGTGCCGCTTGGGCTTGTGGAGCATGGACACCCCTTCGAGAAAAGCGAGAAAAGGGATCCCTAGCCCAAGTGGCGCGTTTCATGTGTCCCAATCTGGCCTACCGCCTCCGCACCCAAATGCTCGGTTCATGGGAGTGCATGGCGGGCCTCGTAAAGCTGCTAAGTCGGCCGCTATGTAGCCGGAGCCATGCTGTACATTCGTGCGCGCTCCGTGGGCTGCTTGGCGGTCTCAGACAGTGCCTCAGGTCTCACCTCGAGAGGACATGCATTTTCGAGGCCGCAAATTCGATGTTGGCGGGTGTATCGAGGAGACGTTGGGGAATGCGAAGAGCCAAGGGGGGAAAAAAAGAAAGAAAAGACAAAGAAGAAAAGAGAAATTTGACGACCTTGGCAGCACGGCTTGTGATTCGCGCACTCGTACCTGTATGTACCGGTAGGGTCGAGGGAAGCACCTGCCACTTGCCTCTCTCCACCAGCGTTGGGGGCAGGCGCCACCAAAAGGGCAGTTTTCGCCCACAGGATTCCCAAAGCAGCTGTACTTGTACCTGTGTATGTACGGAGTACGTGTAGCACTTGGTAAGTAGAGCCCTGTGGGGACTTATTGTGGACGGGCACAAGATTCATGTCATGTTGTTGTTGCCGCTGCCAGACCTGATACTCCGTATTGCTAGCACCGCCTAATCAAATATGGCTTCATAGAAGCGGAAAAGCCGCTGATGTTAATATCAGCCCGCTGAAAAAAAGCAAAGAAAAGAAGGAGATTCCGTCTCCACAGAAAGGGTTCCTCTTTTTTTTTTTCTTCCTCTTATTGTTTTCATTTCATCTTTCTTAAATCGATTCTAGCAAGCGGCCTTTATTGGTGCGGCCGTAGACTTACTCGTGCTTTGCGTTACGGAGCATGCTGTCCGGTGCGTTTTGGTGAAGTCGTGCTACAAGTTTTCGCATTGAGAGCACTCCATAGCAGCATCTCTGAAATGAGATTCTTCCAAACAGGGATCTGATCCTATGAAGAGAGTTTCGGCAGGGAGTGCTAGGCGGTTTTCTTGTGTGGTTGGGTGTGAAGCCAGTGTTGGAAAATCATGGTGTCTGCCAGAGGGTGCTCCAAGTATTTTTGCAGATGATTCGGAGTATACTCCGTAGTGCGAAAGTACCAAGGCACTACTGTTTATTGGTAGCAGTAATATGAGGTGTCTGCTGCCGGCAAAAATACTGGTTAGATGCTGTTTACAGAATCTCCGAGGAGCATCAGAGCTGTGTTCTTTCTCTTGTCTCTTTTTTACCCTTTTCCTCGCTCTGTGATTTCGTTGCTTCTTCATACCTCCACGGAGCCTCCTCCGGATACTACTAGGTACGTTTGAGCAGAAAGCTACAAAGAAACACGACTATAATCTAAGCCGCTGGCACTTACATTAGCACCGGCTATTTTGCGCTGAGATGCCCGCATCCATCCATGCGTCGACAAACTTGCCGCAATCCAATCTTAACCCGCAAGATTACCCGTACCACCAGCGCCCCCAACTCGCCCATCGTGAATCTCAAGTCCCCAAAAGTCAGCCACAACCAGCCTGGCGGACCACATGGGGACAGGCTCTTGTGTTAGCGAGTTTTGGGAGGGGAACAAGCAACAGGCTAGCGCAGCCGGGGAGCATCAACGGTGGAGCTGCCGCTGTGTGGGACTCCTTTTTTGATGGCCAGCTAGTGGGAACATTGAATCCCTGAAGCGGCCATCTTAACACCGATTGCGGGAGCCCGCTGGCCGGTAAGGAGATGGCCAGCAGACATGGGGATCAGCACAGTATGTCCAGCTCTGCCTCTCCTTTTCCTTGCCCAGAAATACCATCATCGCTTCCCCCCCAGCAGGTTGAGGCCAAGCTGCTCCTCAGCAGAAGATAATAAGCCCTATCTTACTTTTAAAATTTAGCTCTCTCGATATTTCCCGTACGAGGTTTCAGCCGGTGACATTCCTGTCGTTGCCACCGCTCGGCCTTCTCCCTTGGTCGTAGTCGATTTTGTCTTGTCAAGGCAACTTTATGGGTATTTCGGGGGCTCGTAGGCGATTTTATTCCCGGCGGAAGCCTGCAGCCCCCCGGAGCCAGCGCCACTCCCACTGTTCGCCAACCCTAAACAGATGCAGGCCAGGGGAGTTCCCAGTGACGTATATGGAGAGACAGTGCGGAGAGGGCGCACTGTATTTTGTATAGCACACCTAGGACTTTGCGCGCTGAAGAGGGCGGTAAGCGGCAAATATGGAGTTGCCGCGGAGAATTGATGCCATTGGACGCAGCAAAACAAGAGCACCGCTTCCGTGCGAATGGGATTTCAGACCCATTATCCGTCTAGCAAGGATATCCTTCACCAAATGGGCCACTTGGGTGAGCTGTACTCCGTACTTGTAACATGTAATAGCTGCCTTGTCACTGCCGGGAGATGAAAGAAGGCGGCCAAAGGCAGCTAAAGCACCAAGGCGTACAAGCAGTAGCAGATGAACCAACCAAACATTGTAGAAAGCGAACTTGCGAGAGGGGGGAGGGGGCCCTGATTCCATCTGCGGGCTGGGGGCAACACAGCACATGCATCCTGTGAGGCGAATAAGGAAAAAAAGAGAGGGCGTCTTTGCAGGAACTTGGCTCGCCCTGCCTACCTAAACTCAGACGGGGTAGGGAAACAAGGCGTAAAGAAGGGAGAACTTTGGTAGTGCGGCGACGAAGACGAAGTCCTACTAGCCACCGGCCAGTCAAGAAAGGGTCGATGGAGGTGATACATGCATTCAGTCTACACGTGCCGCGTAGCTGTGATGCATTCCCAGGAGGAGGCTGAACCTGAATACCTGTAAGCCTGCCAAGATGCCCCATCCTTTGAGCATAATGACGAAAGTAGAGGGCCAAAAACTTGCTTGAGGTGCCGCAAACGCGATGAGATGACGATGACGGGCATTTCATCCGACAGCCCGGTTTGGGAAAAGGGAGGGGGGGGGGGGCAACGGGTTGTGACAGCGTCTTCTGTCTTGTTTGGTTTTTTGACTTGGCCGCCTGTCTCATCAACACATGGACTGCATGGGGATGCCCAAAGCCGTCGAGCTTGGCGCGGGGAAGCAGACTGGCTCAGGCCGGCTAGGCAGAGCGTCAGCTAGCGGGCAGGCAAAGGAGGTGTGGTGATGGGCTGGCGGAGGTTATCGTGATGAGATCCACCAAAACGGTCATAGGCGTACGTCAAAGGCCTGCTTGCTGTTGGGGCCACGCTCGCTAAGCTGGGCTGCTGCCCCCCTCCCCGCAGACCAAGTTGTGCTTTTTCTCACCTCAGAAAGATGCCCCGTTTTGATGCTGCACCCAGGAGGTGAGGTAACCGGTTGGTTTAATTTTTATTGGGCTTATCATACGTATGTGTGATCGTGCAAGTGTGGATCTGGGTAAAAGCCCGTTTTGGGGGGAGGATAAATAGAAACGGCGTATCGATTGGGTGGGTGCTATTTCGAAGAGAGAGTACGGAGGAGAGGTACCTGCCTCGCAACTTACCCTTGAGCTTATCTTCTCTCTTCTGATTTATCCCTCTTGATTGATGATTGAATTATAAATAAATAATTAAAAAAAAAAAGGCTTCTTTCCCATCTTTGTCTCGTTGTACAGAGTAGAGTTGCTCCCTTTCCCAACCCGCCTCGTGCAGTGTTTCTCTCCCTGCATTCATCCATCCATCCATCCCATCTCGTCCCATCCATCTGCCTGTGCGTACATCACAGCATGTACTACGTTCATAGCCTCTCTTTGTCTCTCCATCACTCGCTCCCAATCCTCCTCTTCTTGCCCCCACCCACCCCGGACGGCGTCGACGCCGCCGTGTTTCTCCCCCTGTTTGCCGTGCTAGAGAGGGCCCTTACGTCAGGGCTGCACTGCGTCGACACCCGGCCGTCCGCCGCCAAAAGCTGCTGCCCACCGGCCCGGGCTTGCCCCCTGTCGCTGCTCCGTGTTCCGCACGGGGTCCGTACGGAGTACTCCGCTGGTACTCCGTATGAGGAATTCTGGCCAGCGCATGAATTCACTTGACTCTTACCACCCCCATAGCCGGCATGCACCCTATCCGATACGGCCAAGCCACCTCAGCTAGACAGATTGCTCCTCTAACAGCTCCCCTGGTCGACTTGAAGTTCAAATGGGTTTTCTTTGATTGCTTTGCATCCTCGAACGTCGTCGCCATCCATCCATCCATCCATCCATAGTGGCTATGTGTGAGGTACCTTTGAAGTGCTTTTTTTCGTTGTCTATTTTATATTCATCTTATAATCTTATTTGCTCATTACTGCCAATGCTGCTACTATGTACTGCCGCTACAAGTACTACTAATGTATGTCTCTGTGCTTTATACTAGCGTCAACAAAACATGCCTATCAACAACAACAACAACCGGGCTCCCTCCAGCATCTCATCACACTTATCTGGATGCATTCCGAGAGCCACCTCATCAGTGCGTATGCGCGCCCAGAGAAAGCTTGGAATATGAGATGCTACCACCTGTTCTGCGCTGCCCACAACCCACAACCCGCCACCGCCCACAACCCTCGCCTCAGCACCTTACGGCATTCTTTTGCTCTGCGCGCTGTCCCCTGCATAATCTCCTTCGCAGAGCCGTCTCTCTCCGCAGTGGCGGCAGCAGAAGCGCAACAGGTGGCCACCCTCCCATCCACTCTGTTGCAACTCGCAGGCCCCTGGTCAAACTGCCGTAGCCTTATCCAACAAGCATTTTTTCGCTGGCCCCACCGCACCTTGGGCAAATCCCTGCTTGCCTGGGGCCACGGTGCGAGACAGTGCGATTTGGTACTGCCTGAGGTACACCAGGCGCACATGCCAGCAGGGGATGTACCCGCCCTCGTACTCCGTGCCGCACAACTCCATACTGCACTCTCTGCGCTGTGTACAGGGGCGCCTGAGTACCTGAGTACCTGAGTACCTGAGTACCTGGCCCGGGTACCTTTCGTAGTTGCCTCTGCGCTGCGTCCTTCCTGCGGCAACAAGCAACAAGCGCAAGTGCAAGAGCAGGAGCACACGCCAGCTTTCTTTCCTCCAACTCCTCCCATCCTCCACCATCCACCCCCCCACCCGTGTTCCCACACCTCCCCCTGTCGTGCCTTCCCAGTCCCACAGATTGCATCTCCACCCCCCTTTCAGATCCACGCTCGCTGGCTTGTCTCGCTGTCGACATCATGGCTCCTGCTAGCTGGCCCGAGTACACACTAACAGGCCTTGTTCACGTTTGTATGTGTTCGAGCACCGGCGCAGTAGCACCCTTCCCTGCGCGATACTTGGACATGCATCAGCTTTTTTGCCTGCCATTCTGTTTTCCTCCCCATCTTACTCGTAACACGTTAATCTCCTCTTTTTCTCTCTCTCTCCCCTCCTTGGTGCTGAATTGACTTCATTCCAATTCCGCCGAGTGCATCATCGTTGCAATTGTTGGTACCAAGGTACCGGAGATACTCGACAAAGTACGGAGTACTTGCAGCAAAATACCTGGCCCGGCTGTCTTCCGCTGTCTCAACTTGCCACAGAGCAGGCTGTGATATCAACATCAGCTATAGAGGTAGCATATCTCTTTCGCCTCCTCTTGTTCTCCCCCCTCCTCATTTTCCATCATCATCCAAGGCAGAAAACCAAATCCGCTTTGAACAATACCTCGTGTCTGATCGATCAAAGACACCGCTGCCCACGGCATAATAGCAACGCATTCGCAGCATCCGCCTTTGCCCACTTTGCATCCATTCCCCTACCCGCTTCTGCGCACTTTCTAGAGTCCCAGGGCTCTTCAAACTTGTTTTTTTCCCCTTCTCCATCCCTCACCAAGCCGTCGTCATCCCTATCATTCCCAGCATCTTCTCTCGTCCTTTCTCCTCTTCGTCTTCTCCATACTCTCCACCGCGATTTGGCCATTGCGCTGCTCCATAACGGAGTTTTGGTGGTTCCCTGTGGGTTTCTACCAAATGCTCGTCACTTAATTCAACTAGCCTGCAGCCCCCCCCGGCCGGTTCTTCTTCCTAGGGCCATAGCATTACCCTACTTCATCGCTACAACCCTGTCGCCTCGGGCTTTGCGAAAGGGACATTGGCCTGCCGATCACTTTGGACCACACACAGAGAGTCGTCACACCAGACCAACCTGGGACCTCCTCTGGCATCCCGCTAAAACTGACGCACGTCAATTCACAGACCCGAGGACGCACTTAAGACTTCGCTGATCCCACCTTGGTCCTCCCGACAAATCACTCCCAACTCCAGACGGGATCTTCTCAACTTTTGGACTGTGTTACCGACTTGGCAATCTTCTAGTCGGGATCCCGCATCTGATCAACAAACCTTCTTTTCCTTTCCCACGCACCATACACACAACACGCACATCTCCCGAAGAGCTCTCTCTCTCCCTCTCTTGTCCAGAGACTTGTTCGTCACTTACACAAAGGGGAAAAAAAGAAAAAAAAGAAGACAGTAGCAGCATCATAGAAATTTCACACATTACACTGCATCATCGATCGCCCAACGCCACCTTATCATCTACCACCATACACCATGACCATGACGCTGGATACACCGCAGCAGCAGCGATTCGGGCCCGTGATGAACTTTGACTACCCGCCTCACGGCCAGCCGCCGGCCTTTTCAAACCCGTGGTCATCCTCGCCCTCCGCTTCTCAGACCGCCGCAGTCGCCGGAAGCAGTCTTTACGTCGGCGGTCCGCAGCCGCCTCCTCTCACTCACAGTCTCCTCGCCGCCAAGCCTCACAGCGCACGCGCCCCTACTACCAGCGCACCTCCTTTACCTTCGTACGGCTCAATGCCCGTCGCTACGACTTCAGCTGGTAAGTTCTTCTTTCTCTTTTGCGACCCGTCTTGGGTTTCAATTGCTTACACGGCATGTCCTCAGACCTGCTCAGCATGAACCGCCTACACACGTCTTCTGCTGCGTATGCAGACGCCACCTACGCCACGACGGCCTCTCCCGTCCACGGCCACTTTGCACCCCCTTCAGCTTCTCCATACGATGCTATGGGTTATGCACCGGCTCCTGTGCGGCCTCCTGCGTTTAGCGCTCTTGGCCATGAATCAGATGCGTCGCGACGATTTTCTCAGCAGTGAGTTGGCCTCCGCGCTCCGTCCTCACAGAACAAAGGTGAACTGACATTTGAATTCCCCAAACAGCGTCCATCCTGATGATCGAAGAGGCTTTGCCGAAGCTCTTGATGCCAGCCAGGGCATGCTCGCCATGAGCCAGGATACACCAAGGAACATCTATGGCACCCGCAACGACCGATCTTCTGTAGATTCATATGGCTTCCCGTCGACTCACTCGACCAGCTCCTCCATCTCATCATCTGGCAACTTCAGCTCCTACTACGGCGACTCCGTGTCTGACTACTCGACTGCGGGCTCTGACATTGAGTCCGTCGGCTCAAGGACGCTTCCTCGACCACACATGATGTCATCCTCAGTCCCTCCTGCGCCCCAGTCCATGATGGGCCAGTTCAGTTCCAAGGTCTCATCCAGCACACAGAAGAAGCACAAGTGCAAGGTCTGCGACAAGCGATTCACACGCCCAAGCTCACTGCAGACGCACATGTATAGCCATACTGGCGAGAAACGTAAGTACTTGACAAGCAGCGTTCCTTGTGTCGAGGCCCAAGCTCATCATCATTCCCAGCGTTCGCTTGCGAGGTCGAGGGTTGTGGTCGCCACTTCTCCGTCGTCTCCAATCTCCGACGTCACCGAAAAGTTCACAGGGGCGATGCCCGATCTGAGGCTGGTTCAGAAGACCACCACTCTGACTAAACCACGCTCCAGAACGGATATTGAACGAATATTTTTTCGGTTGTATTAATAGAATTTCTACGACTGCGGCCTGATGTGGCCAGACCTTCATTTATTTTCAGCCCCCCCGACTTCCGCACTTTGAGTCATCTGTAGCAGCATAGAAGTTGCATGAGATGCTGTTGCGGGTTAGTGGTGGCTGAAGACCATCATTACTAAGATTTAATTGGGACAATATTCAGACGACGACTTCATATCATGACACTACACTAGAGGATGTGGATCAAAAGACTCAGGAGGCCGGGCAGGAATTCTCGACGGGATGGCACCGGCTATGCACATGAATTTTTGCCACTTGTTAGGGACACCCAGTGCGTTATATTGGGTTATCGCATTCAGTTCTTTTCTTGATTTTCCTTTTCTTTTTTCAATGTTTTCTTCTTTTCCTTGCTGGAATGGCGACTCTATTGGGCTACGAATCTCGGCTGGAACGATGTGGCACACGATGTCCTTCCAGTCTGGCGTTTTGGTCGTGGGGGGTTTATTATTCAAAGGGAATTTTCTTTTTTTCTTCTTCTTCTTCAGCATGAAGTTTGTGTTGCGTTTAGCCTCGCTCGGCTTTCATTCTCGATTGCGAAAGAGAGCAACTTGGAGCTTGCTATCATCACGAAAACAGGCACAGGTGGGAGGGAAGGCAGGATGGCAACCATGCGGCTTTACGCAGCGGTTTAGTATTGTATAAATAGGCCCTATCTCACGGTGATGATATACCCATTCAATAACACTGTGGATCTATTGTTGAATACACGAAATTCATTTTCATTTGGGCTTTATTCTGCCATGAAGTTTCTCGTGAAGCATTTGGAACTGTCTCTTGATACTCCGTGCATGGTGCCTGTTGATCTTTGTGCCCACCGCTTCTACACGACTCATGGTGCAGGAGGAACTGCTCTATGGAGCAGGAGGAATAGGTCAGGAGAGGAAAGGAGAGGTGGAAACGGGGAAAGGAGCATCCGGGTCTCTTTGCGGCGACGATCGCGGCGAGGATGCCTCAAAGAGGCGGGTGAGGTTGGGCGGAGGCGCCGAATCATGTGTGATGAATGGTCTTGTCTTGCGATTCCATGTGAATGGCCGACGGGATCTACGCATCGCACGGGAGAGGCGTCTCTAGAGAATTCGCAACCGCCTAGCCTCACGCTTACATGTAAGCTCTCTGTGTGGGCTGGAGCTGAGTCTACGCTATTGCTGTCCAAGGGGACCCCAAAAAAAGGGATATGCATACGCGATGCAAATGCTGGAGCAGGGATGGTGTGTACAATGGTTATTGATTTTTGCGTCTTCATCTTTGTTTTATTCCTCATGAAGCTTGCATAGCCAAAAGCTGCAAGGCATGTCGGTTTCGCTGCTACGAGGTGGAGGCACACGAGGAAAGCTCTCTACAGGCGCATGTATATGAATTTACAGGACATGTCGACGATGAATATGACTTGGATGCATCAGGATGAGAATGACCTGCAAGGCAAGGCCGATCACTTCCTCAACTAGGAATGGGACGCGCGTTTCAGAGTCGAACATCACTGCTTGTTAGGGGATAGGAGGACCCATAGAGCAATGTTGTCAAGACCGGACAAGCTTTTGTGGGGGTTGTATGCTAAGATGTTTAGGCGCAGGGCGGAACGTGATGCTCAATGCTACTTGCAAGGGAAGCAATTTTGGGGATATTGCTACAGGGGTCGGTTGGGAAAGTGAAGAGAGAAGAAGAAGATGTGTGGATGGATGGCAGGATATGGGGAATGGGATGGGATGGTTGGTAGATGCATGGTGAGTTCTGGCGGCTGAAGCGAAGCGAGGGTGGCAATTTTTATTAAATTCCCTAATTTATGTTATTTTATTTATTTATTTCTCTCACTAGACACGTTGATTACGTCTGTTTGGTATGAAGCTTGGGGGTGGTGGGTGTTTTCTGCAGCGTGTAGCTGATGAGAAGGTGTGGTGATATAGCTATATGGCGGATCAGAGGGTGCCACGACGACAATGGCTTTTTTTGACGAAATTACGAGGTCACGAACGAATCCGTAGGAGATTGACATATATTTTCCTTTTAGGGGGGAGACGCTTCTGTACAGTGCTGTATCTACATCTCTCTTGTGCTAAGTGGGACATCTTGGTTATCAAAAAAAGAAGAGATGACGGTTTTGTGCACATCTCCCGCTTTCCGAATTAGGCATCCTTCTTTTGGTGCGCGATGTGCAGAGAAGAGGCCTGGAATGGTATAAGTGTGGTACCGAGGCAGGTTTATAGCCAAACGGGCCTACATAGACGAGGTCGTTTAGAGTTGCATGTATGACGGGTTGGAGCATATGATGCCTGTTACTGAGGAAGAGCTTATGCCGCTGCTTTTTGTTTTGTTTGGGCCGCGAATCATGATGCAGTGAGGTGATTCAGCCGATTGGGGCGGGAGTTTGGTGGTTTGGATTACGGTGCTACGACGTTATGATGCGTTTTCTGCGTATGGTACTAGGTAGTTGGCCGACTCGTGCGGCCTACTCATCAAAGTGATGCAGTCCTCGCTGAGCCAAACTCCAAGCGTTCCCAAACAAACGGGCAAATGCCGTCACCGTTTCCCCCAAAATGGTGGTTGCGGTTGGGGCCCCCCTTGGAAAAGTCCCACCAAAAACGACGACAGTGGCGTCTGGTATTTCACCGGCGAGGGCAGAAAGGGCCATGTTAACTATTCGCGTGGCGTAGAGACGGTGGGCGCCTCTTTGCGAGAAATTTTTAAAAAAAAAAAAAAAAAGGCCGCTTTCTATGGCGGGATTAGATTGATTAGCGCCTGTCACGCGGGAAGTTTTCCTTGGTTCTACTGCGGTTCTAAAAAGGTTAATTGGGAGAATATTCCTTTTCTTCCTTCGTGCTTTATGTATCCCAGGTGGCCTCGGTACTGTGTACGGAGTATGAAATATACGATGGGTGTTTACTTCTGCAAACTGGGGAGATGCTATGAGGGTGTGTTTCAGCGTGCGAGTCGATAATCAGCCACCACCAGAATATGCCCTTTGCAGTAGTTTTGCACCATTCCACAGTCGACTAACACTACAAAGAACTACTGGTAAAGAACGAAAAAGTAGGGGACAGCAAAGTACACACTAGAGCGCTGCTGCGCACATACGGAGTACTTTGGCAGAGGTGCCCTGTAGCAGCGCCAAGTATGAGGTATACAGTGTCTCTCAAGAAAGCGAGAGGTGTGCGGATGCAACTCTGGAGAGAGAAACCGGACAGGGGGGGAAGACAGAGGGGAGGGGGGGCGTGCATCTACAACGAAGCTTTTCCCGCGTTTTTTACACGTCCCGCCCTCCCGCCAATTGCAAAAGGGAGAAAGGGGGCCGGTTTTGGTTGGCCGCCGCCGGGTTGAGGTGACGACGTCGGGGGCTACTTTTCTGCGAATAAGGTGAACCAGTCTTGGCTGTGTTTCTGTTTTTGCTTGTTTTTTTTTTCTTTCTCACGCATCGAGGTACCAAGCTACCTATACTGTGCCTAGGAAAGACGGGGCTACTAGAGTACTGCTATGTATGTCCTTCTAATGTCCTGGCCACACGCTTATATGGCAGTGGGCCGTCGGGTTTCCTCTCCCGGATTGGTGGCTTTGCTGAGGCGAGACTAGCTTGCAATAGCGAATCCATACATACTCGGACCGGCCACAGAACGAGAGGCTATCTCATACTTGTACATATGAATCTGAACCAAGGATTCGACCAGCTGGTTTGGCGGGCATGCGCCAAAATACCACTTCGTGCCATGGACTACTACCTACCATACACATGCCAGCATTAAGTGCTGCTCGTGTTGCTCGTACGTGGGACCAGCTGGGCTGCGGCGGCTGTTACCTCGCCTTGGTTTCCTACTTAGAAAATACGATGCAAATTCTCCGCTGCATGCCTCTACAGGAAGGAGGCCGGCCTTGCGCTCTTACATACATGCACAGCTGTGACGAAATGAATGTCACTGGAGCAGATGGGTGGCATCAAGGGTAGCAGAAAATACGCAAGTACTTTGCACTACTTTGTGTTTATATGGAGTAGCAGTAGCATGGGAAGAGGGGACCCTCTCTGCTGGAGCAGCGCCCTCCCCGCAGCAGCAACTGAAAATGGAAGCCGAGGGGGTGAAGAGGCTGGAGAAGATTAGGAGGGGAATACGAAACAACAAGCTTGGAAATCAAGCATTGGCGGAATGTGGGCCTAAAAAGCTTCTTTCTCTTCTTCCCGCTCGACGGGGACAGGATTCCGAGGGGAAATGGCGAGTGAAGAAGAAGAAGAATAAGTACAACCTTCCTGTCTGGGAAATACAAATGCCCGCACTTGTGCTGATGCTGTAGATTAATACTTAGGTAGGGAGGTAGGTTTTCAAACAAACAAAAATAGTAAGGATGATCTGTTATCTCCAGTTGTTGTTTTTTGTGGATTAAAGAGTGCTTACACCGACGGAGTGGCCTCTTTGGTTTTTTCTTTTCTTCAGCTTTTAGGGCCGTGCTGCTGCTTGAAAGGGGGAGTGGGAATCCATCCAAACTGGGGGGGCCGAATCAGGGGAAGCGCTTTTCAGGGGATGAGCATAGCAAGATGCATCGGATCGCATCGGATCGCCGTTGTCATCTGGGTTAATGCGGTTATGCTGTTTTGTTTGTCGTTGGCGACCTGTTTGCGGTTAGTATTTCGGGGAGGGGGGAAAGAAGTAGTAGTTTAAAAACGGGCTTTTTGAAGATTTGCAAAAAAAAGAGCTTGTGTTTGTTTTTTTATGCCGAGGCACGGTGGGACTTTTTGGCTCGCCCTAGCATTTCAGCCCGTTTCTTTCTGTTGATGCTACTTGTACTTTTGTACTTCTCCGTACCCCAACTTGATTTTTACTCCAGGTTTAGCGCAAGAGATAGGATACCGTGTATTTGCCCCCAAATAACAGACGGTATGCAGAAATCTGAGAGAAGAGATGACATGAAAACCTGACCATATACAGGATTTCAGGCGTCACACGTGTCCCGACAAGTTGCATCCTCAATACGATAGCAAGGGCTGCGTCCAAACAGAGAAGGTGCGCTGAGGCGCATTCAGCGAGATCCGCTTTCCCTGCTGTCGAAATAGAGAGCGGGGCCATTGACGTCAGTGGCTGCGGCACAAGGGTCCCCTCGCATGGCGCCAAGGGCCCCACATAGGATGGATCTCGAAACGTCATTCTGTAGCGCCGTCATTGGGCGGCGGCTTCATTGCAGGATTGGGGGTTGCTTGGGTGCTGCCCGCATCTCGCGGCGGGTCTCGGAAATACACTGCAGGACGTGAAGATGCTTGGACGGATATAAACAAGGCGGGCAAGATGTGCTTGTGCGCAGATGCAGGCAGGAGGAGTATCTGTAGTTTAGGAGTGGTACTGCACCATTTGCTGCCCACAGGTTCGACGGAAGGTACTTGTACCTCCTGGTAGCTATTAGTTACCTACTTAGGTAGTTAGTACTTACCTATCATCCGAGCACCTTAGCAGGCTCCTGCCAAGTATGTATGCTACTCTGCGCATGGAGATCTGTCTGAAGCGACGACCGATGCGGCTGCAAAAATCGCCGTGCTGGATATTAAAATGTACCCGACCCGACCCTCTATATTAAATCTACAAGCCTGACAGCCCGCACTGTGACGCAGATTCCCGAGCGGCCAAAGTACCTGCGGAGCCGCACACAGTGCGTCCCTGAGCGGCTGTCGAGGTACATCCCCGAGCACAGGCGATGCTTGCGCTTGGCACTTTAGGTACTTGTAGCGCATTATCCATGCTGTGAGCTCCACTGAAGCTGCCCCAGAGCCTCCAGGCAGAAAGGCACTGCCATGCGCTGTATTTCTCCGTGCCACAGCGCCTGTTGGGTCCGCTAGCAATGGGCTTTTAGCGGCTCAATTCCCCTAGCGAAACGCCCTGAAGCGAAACCGTGACGGGAATATGGGCATCTTGTAGTTTCCCATGTCAAGATGATGGTTTGGGGAATCAACTGGTGGTTGCATCTCCAACTGTCAAGACGCATGTGGCTTCTCTTCGACGCCTGTGCCACTGACGCGTAAATCCAACTCTCGACTCGGAAGAACAATAAGGTGGCAGTGGAAGGGAAGCCACGCACTCTGTGGCTTCTGTTCAAGGGCCGCCGTTTCGCTTCCTCCCTTGCCACTCAACTCTACCCGCCCCATATGATTCTGTGGCGCCGTTTCGAAGGTTTCTAAAAAAACTGCTCTCTCGAAGAATAAGGACCGAAAAAAAGAAGTCTTCTATTTCTTCGAAAACGGCGGGAGGCGATTCAGGCAGGTGGTTCTCTTTTGATATATCGACGGAGGGTTGTGAGCGTACAATATCGGGTGGGCATGGCGTCGGCTGAATTATTCCATGCCCTTGTTCGAAAGCCACCTTCATCATCTTGTTCCGCTCCCATACACACTGTATATGGACAGTATTCTACAAACCCGACCAGTTACGGTGCCCATGTTCATTTGTCTGATGAGCGCAGGCGTATCTCTAGAGAACTTTCGGTAACGTTGTGACAAGAGTCAGTTGCTGATGCTTGCTTGATACTACTGCTCGGTAGAATTAGGATTGGAGATGACGAACTCCTCCCCTTGGCTGCTAAAAATAATCTGTAACAAGCCAAGACAGGGCCGCGTCTGCGTCTTGCCTCTTTTCGCACCAGTCAGGCATCCCGCAGAAATGGCAACATGAAATTAATTTACTGCGCTTGGTTATTTTCAGCGTGACTTGAGTTTCCTTCATCATCGCATGCTGGCAGGGTCTTTGAACGCAATTTGGCTGTCTTGGTTTTTTATTCATTTGGGTGGGTAACCTGTAGTCTTCTCATTCTTTCTTGTTGGTATCAATTAATCATTAGTAGTTGTGATGGCTTTTCTTCTTCTTTCTTCCCGCTTTCGATTAGACTTACTGTGATGAGAATCAACCCATTTCTTGTCATCATGCGAGCTGATGCTTACATGCGAAATCACAAGTCCGCAGCGCAAACCGATTTCTGCGACTCCGTGGCTTTTGCGTATCAGAAAAGTGGGCATCACATGTTCCGTCCCATGTTTCCTCTTTTCCTGTGACACGGATGATGCACATCATACAGGCACTCTCGCGTTACAGCCAACTCCTATCTCTTACTAAGAACCGAGTAAAATAGCAGTTTCCTTCTTCATCTGTACTTGTATACAGTTTGTTGTTTTTCTGTCCTTGTGGATACCCCATATTAATCAATCTCGGACTCAGCGTCTCCATTATTACCCCCCCAAAATCCTTGCTGCGCTTGGAGGTTTTTTTCCCCTTCCAAACTGCTTCGCCCCTCGGTAGGTCCGGGCGCCGGACACACGTAGCCCAATGGGAATATACTCCAAGCAGAGCCAAGACTTGCCGCTATTTAATGAGAGGCGGAGATATTCTCACAGACGGCCGACACTGCCTCCAACCTGTCATCTGTATGACTAGTAATACCCTTACAAGCAAGCCGTTGGATCTTTCCCCCCCTCTTCTTCTCTCGCTAGGAGCAAGGGCCTTGACCCCTTGTAAAAGGCGTGGGTTAAGAACAGTGACAAGACCCGCCAGCATAAGGCTTGTGGAATTGATATAATAACCGTGGGGAGTACTAATACTATACGGCACTGGAATAATCTGGAGAAGGAGATGGGTATCAGACTTCCTAGCTGGCGCTCTCGATATTACCATCCATCTTTGGCGTATTAGTCAATCTACTAGTAGTTGCTACTCTAGTACACGTTCCCAATTTAGATTGCATCTTGGAAAACACGAGCCCAAGTGTTGTCTCAGGTGACGGATGGTAAATGATGGTGCCGAGCACCAGAGATGATGAAACCCACAGCAATAGGTCAAATGACATAGAATATACCGGACCTGGATAGTAGTTTGCACCTGTGGAGTACGCTTCTTTCTCGCATAGTAGGCTCAGTTGCGAAGCTCACGTAACGTAGCAGCTGCTACCGCCAAACCTGGCATCCGGAACCCAATCACCTTGTCTCATTTCACTTCATCTCGGCCTTGCTGTTATTGTAACGCCTTGTTGGTTCAGGGTGCAAGGCAGCTCGCTCACTGTCTTTGCGTTCTACCTGGGTACTCAAATCTAAACGAGGCACATGGTTTCTCGGCCCGTTGTTGGAAAATGTAGTTTGTGAATGCTGTCACGATGTCCAGGCCGAGAACTTTGTGTATGGAAACCAAATATATTCTTTGAAATTACTGTAGGCGCGCTTTGATGTCGTGTTGACCAAATTTCGTAACCGAAGCCCAATGTTAGAAAGGAGGGGATGATATTTGGCTATGGGTTATCAAATGGTATCCATGAGGCGAAATGAAGGCGATAGGGTTCTAAGCAGACTTCCATCCCAGCGATTCTCGTTCGCACGGCAGAGCTGAGAATTGATGACTGGGAGTAAGTCATGTCCGTGGAAGGAAGCCAGGATTTGGTTGATGGTTTTATTCTTTATAGTTTCCGATGAGGGTGGAGACTGGAGTGATGGTAATTGATTTGGAATCTGGCATATAATTTGATCTTGGTGGACTAAAGAAGAGCCTTCAATAAGAAGAGGCTATCGTCAACGTTTTCTCCGTGCTGAAAACAGAGGAAATCAAAGAAAAGACATCGTTTTCATTTTACCACTTTGTTAGACAGAGGCTTGGTTAACGTAGAAGTCTCTATGTATTGCTTCATCATACAACATGGCAAAATACAAGTGAACTGGTGAGTAAACGGAAACTACCGCTGGTCTCATTATGTGACAAGTCCCCTTCATAGTAGCAAAGACTGGCATTATTTGGAACTTGGCGGACATGTTATTGCGAATTTCAGTATTCTTTCAAAAACATTCAAACATTGTTTCCTCAACACCTCTCGCGAGACGCATTACTATTTAAATAATTCTATCATTGCCAACCAGATTATCTTCACTCAGATTAGGCTGCTCCTACTCTATCTCCATGTGCCCAACCCCAGAGATGCCTCGGCATCAACCGTCAGTTCTCCCCAATTCGAAAAAAAAAAAGAGATCCTTACTACCAAACCCCCCTTGCGACCGATTCCAGAATGAACGAGAGAAAAATACCACAATATAGACCCGCAGCAGTCTTTGTGTCGGAGACTGCCTGAAAGATATAATACATTGAATAGGACCGTAAAAGAGAGACAAGAAATCAAGATGGAGGGAAACTGGGTAACAGTAATGGACGCAGAGGCGCCCTATGCGGGGGATGTAAAAGTAGACGGGTTAAAGGATTAACCAGTAGTCATAACCTCGTAAATGGCGAGAAAGAAGGTTGTCAAAGATGTAAGAAATTAACGAGGGCTTTTTGCGCAAGATTGATGCAGGCGACATATCAGTGTTTGAGAAACGATGTAGTGTCGAGCGTGCTCCTCGCATCAACACAATTGTTAATGGTAACGATAGTGGTCGAGCCACTCTCCCCAAGCCCCTTTGGGCCTTTTCTCCTTTTATAAGTCTTGTGAGACGTATTCCCAACTCCTATCCAAACGCCGGACGCTGAATCAGAAATGTATGCTTGAAAGAAATGATAATCTCGCCGTGGAGCCATTGCCTCATACGTGTGGTGCTTCTCCAGGTCGATTCCTCTCGAGTTGCTCGAGTAGTTCACGCGGGGGGATTCGTTGAATGCCGCTTCCACGGTCATACATTGACGTTGGTGCTGGGGTATATCCTTCGCGCTTCTTACGTATCCGATCCAGTACGATTCCTGAAACGACGAGGATAACGATGAGCGCCAGTGCAATAGCGAGACCGATGAGGACAACGAAAACAAGAGGCAGGTGTTTGGCTATTGAATCAAGGGTTAGCAAGATGAATCGAACTCGTAGTATGTATATATATCATGGATGGGGGTAAACACGTACTGCTAGACGTAAAGAAGTTGTCTTTTTGCGAAAATATCTTGGCAATGCTGCCGGCCCCAGTATCTGTGCTGGTCAAGGCGTAAGGGAGATAGTCGGTGCCGTTGTAAATGACGGCCGATGCCATTCCGACATTTGGGAAAGGTACAGAGCCCGTGAGCATCAAAACATGCTGATCATCGAGAAGATCAGTCTTGTCATGAGACTTGGTCACGGTGAAAACCTGCAAACTCTGGACGACGCTGCCTTCGGGTGGCGGCGCCTGAGGGCTCTGCCATTGTTTGCCGTCGTATTTCATGATGAACGCGGACCCATTCGGCGAGTTACCAGAGATCCAGATCTGGCCATTATCGTCTGAGCCGGGGGTGATTGCATTTACTGGCCCGGGAATCTGACCGGCACCTGCAAAGTCTGCCCAGACCCGTTTGCTGGTATCGTAAATGGCGAGGAATCCTGTGCCAGTTCCGTTGGTACGCAGGTCACCACCCGCAATTAACTGAGTTTTGCTGTACCACATGAAGCTGCTGACTCGTCCAGCTAACGTGCTGCCGGGCCTCGACCATTGGGCGGTGCTGGCATCGTACGTGCAAACACCAGGGCAGTCCAAGGCACCTGCCTTCTCGAACGAACCACCTGCGTAAATCTCTGAAGTGTCAGGCCTGACAGAAATGACGGAAACTGTCTGATTGCCACCCAGCAATGACGCAGGTTGCTGGCTGGAGAAAGATTTGGAAGCAACATCATAGGCGACGAGCCCGCTGACACTGCTACCGTCAACAGTGCCGGTGACATTGCCGCCAGCGAAAAGGACGCTGCCCAAGAAGGCGACTGTGGTGAAGGCCGATCCAGAGGATATGCCGGACCCGAGTCCACTAATGGTACCGTTGTTTGCACCGTCGATGAGCACTAGGTTATTGATAGTGGAGCCGTTGGGCGACTGGGCTGAAAAGTGGCCGGCGAGAACTGTGATGTTGCTGCTGTTGTCTGTATAAAAGGCTCCCGTGAGAACGCCCGATGTGGGCTCTGAGGAGAGATCTCGTCGTCGCCTGCTGCTGGACGGTTGCACCCTGGGTTGGATATCGACGGGGAATTGGCTCAAGCCTTGATCATTTAGGATGACGGCGCCATTTGCCTCAAGCTGCGAAGACTCAATGGAGCCTGCAAAGAGGGAATTGCCCGTGGTGAGGTTCAGTTGAGAGGCAGTGAGCATGCCGCTAAAGTCGGGAGTTGGACCGTCTAGATTCTGCAGCCAGTTTTCTCTCGACAAAATCCAAACGGCAAAGCCGCCAACGGGGAGCGCGTCAAAGTCTCCAAAGGCTTCGCACTCGGAGAAAGAACCCGTCAAAGCGATGGCGTCCTCGGTAACGCTGCTGATATTGACCTGGAATGCCACAACTTGCTCGACTCTGCCATTAACGCCTGCGCCCAAAGCGCTCCATTCCTGGCTCTTTGTATCATAAACTGCCACATGATTCAAGCCGGGCTTCCCTTTGGATCGCAAGTTTGTAAAGTCTCCACCAACGAATAGCTTCGTGTCTTGGAGGTACATATCCAGCACTTGGTCATTGAGACCCCCGTTGAGAGTCGAAATCTTGCCACTGGTGTCGATGGCGACAAAATTGTGGTGTGCGTTCGAGGTGAAGTTACCGCCGATGTAAGTGACATCTCCTGACGTTGCAAGAGAGTTGACACCCGTGTTATGATCGAAGCTTGCTCCCAGTTGGTTGACGGGTGAATCGTCGAGGCTGGTTGTGTTCACTTTTTTGTCGCTTGGATTGAAGTCGAAGAGGCCGTTGAGATTTCCAGTCGAATTGAGAAGAGTGAAGCCGACTTTCTGAGCGACAAATGTCATCTCACTCAGATCTTGGCCGTCGAGGGGTGTGAGTGTGACCTTTGGCTTAAAAGCGTCCGAGGTCCTTTCAATATAGCCAAAGTAAATCTGATCATACTTGTCAAAATTGTTGGTCTGGTAGATTGAAGTGGTAAATTCGGATTCGATAGTGCCGCTTGACATGATGCCGGTAATATTGACGCGACCTCTGGTAAGGCACGAATTATCGGGTATGCAGCCCGGGGTATACATGTTGACGGAATAGTTGCCAGATTCGATAATGTTCGGCACGAAGACCACGGATGCAGATTTGGACGAGATCGGGCTGGAAAGCTGTGCCGTCAAGTACTTTGAGTCGCTCTGCAGCGCAGGCGACTGCTTCCAAGACCCCGTTGTCGTGGCGCTAGAGGGGAAAGTGATGTTGCAGGCGGGCTCGTTGAAAGTGTTGATGGCGTAGGAGAAGATGTTGTCCTCGAACAGCTGCACACCGTTGAGACCAGCTCCCTTGCCGTACCAATCTGAAATTGCGACCTGGAAAGCATTCATGCCGATTCTATTGACAAAGTGAAAGTCTTGGTACGGAACCTTGGGGTCGTGGCTCAGCGGACACTGGTTTGTACAGCTGGTGTTTTTGCCGGTAGCAGGATCGATGTAGGTAAAGTTCATGA
This sequence comes from Trichoderma arundinaceum, assembly GCA_025919625.1. Classification (NCBI taxonomy): domain Eukaryota; kingdom Fungi; phylum Ascomycota; class Sordariomycetes; order Hypocreales; family Hypocreaceae; genus Trichoderma; species Trichoderma arundinaceum. Next base: position 1,651,631 of record JAMQTF010000001.1, on the reverse strand, counting down.
TGCCATTGAGTGGCAAGGCAATGAAGCGGAACGTTTTTGTGCCCCGCCCATCCTGGTGGGTGTTCCACAGGCGCAACTTTGTAGGTTCAAACCCAAAGTCGAAAGCCGCATCCCAAGAGCCAGCCGCATTGTCTTGCAGCAACCAAGTTTGATCGGCGCCGCCAGAGCCATCGGAGCAGATGACATTCTTGGGATTGTTGAACCCCCTGGTCGATGCGGTATTCTCAGCCGAGATATTCGCTGTAGAAAGATTGATGGCTTGCCCATCAAGCTTGTTGGGTGCGGTGACATTGCCCAAACCGGTGAAACTCCCGCCGAAAATGACATGACCGTTGGCTGCCTTTGTGATGGAGCTCACAGGGGCGTTGAAACCGGCAAAAGGCAGGTTCGTCCAGCCGCCATTTACTTTCCATGCAATGGCATTCGTCGAGTTGCCTCCTTTCAGATTTCCACCAACATAGACAATTCCCTTTGCATCATCACACAAGAGCGCATTGACCTCACCCTCGAGTCCATCGAGCGGCGTGAAGGTGGTCGTGTTCGCATTATAGATGGCAATGGCTGTTGATTCGATACCGTCCATGCTCGTGAAATTACCACCAAGCACCACGCCCTCAGCACCATCCTTGAGCGTTAATGAGCACATGGCCAGAATCGACGCGTCAGTCGCCGCAATGGGAGCAAGGACGCCATTGGGAAGTTGCGTTAGCAGGTATTCGCTGCCGTTTGTGCTCAACGGCCGTGCGATCTGCTCCTGGAACTGGTAGAGTGAAATTCCGTTGAAGTCTCCGGCAATGCCTATGCTGCCGAGCTGGGAGAAATCGAGGTTCGCGGAGGGAGCTTCTGTGATGTTGAAGGCGTGTGAAAGTGAAGGCATGGCAATTGCCAGAGACGCAATGGTCGAGCCCAATAGACGGGGGCGTCGCGCCGCCCGGCGTCGTTGGGAAGATAATCGCATGGTGAACTACCGCGCCGCGCTAAGGAGAGAAACCAAATCGGAAAAGGGACAAAGAAAAGGCGGGAAGTCGCAGATGCCGGGCAACAGACGGCGCGGATGATGATGGAGACGTCGGTATCGATGTTGTTCGAATGATCATTTCAGGTGCAGGCTGGCTGGGGCGGATTGAGGCTATCGCATCGCGGACTCTGAGGATTGCGTACACGATGATCCAAGATGAAGTAATCGATCGCGACGGAAGAACTAGTGGTATTAACTAAAAGAGAAAAAGAGCTGGGTATCGATCGAGGTGAGAAAATGAGCGTAACAATTATTTCTTCTAGCTGAAGCAGCAGGCCCTGGTATCTTGGATAGGAAATGCTCTGGCAGAATCTCGTCGCCTGCGATGAGTGGTGATGAAATGGGCAATTGGGACTGATTTTTTGATGCAGCGAGGCAGAGTGGCTGGTTGGGCTGCGGCCGCGAGAAGCATGGAAAAGCACAAAGAATGCGGGAAATTGCTGGCTGTTGCTCTGACGGGGCGCCTGGTCGGGGGCTAGCCTTATAAGGGTTAGTGGCCCTGGCTCCGATACGGCGAGTGGCTTCCAGGCGGGAGCGGCTGCTTTAGGAGCGATCGATCCAGGAACGCCGTTTTGTTTTCCGGGGCGTCGAGCTTGCGCAGCGATTTCTGTGCGACGCAAAGAGATGGAGGCGAATACAAAATCAGAAGAAAAAAAAGAAATGACGAGCGGTGTGGCAGCCGGGAGCCAAGCGAGATTGTGCGCGTCGAGATTTGGGAGTCGGAGTCGGTCGCCAGCTCACGCGCGGCCACGATGGAACTAAGCCTCACCTCGCTCACGCACTCTCCTTCGTATTATTATACGCAGTGCTAAAATCAGAGTTGCACTAATGCGACAGCACAGCAAAGCTTCGTGCGACACGTCTAAAGATGAGCTGATGGATGGAATGCCGCGGCCAATCAAGCGCTTTGTTTTCCCCTCTGTGCAAAGTATGACTGACTGAGTGACTGACTGCTTCGTGAGGTAAACCGGAACGAGCGAATGTATCGTGAATACGGAGTACGGAGTCGTGGTCTTGAAATGTGGGTACACAGACAAGGGGTGCAAAAAGAGCGGCAGAAGCTCTGCTAGTGAGCTTCAAAAAAACAACAATAAAAGGACCAGCGATGCCCTTTCCACCGACGATGTTGGGCCCGTGAAAGAGAGAGAGAGCTCTTTTATTTCCCCCCATGCCAGGGAAAATGGGCGGATCGTGAGCCCTTTTACCGGAAACACCCCTGGCGGCTTTTGTGATTGTGAGATGCATCGGAGCACGGTTCTGTGCCGCCCTGGATTCCTATTCGCGGATGCCTCTGAACATCATGTCAGGGGCACAAACCGTCGGTCCACTCTTGCTTGGCCAAGGACTAGGAAAAGAAGATGCGAAACGCAGCTTACCAACCTGACATGACGAATCTATGCACAGATACAATTACAGATACAGATACTACTACTACTGTCTACTTGGAGGAAACAGTAATTAGACGCCATCGATCCATCTGCTTCGATCTTCCGGTTACTACTGCTGGGGATAGTAGTATATGGATATAATCCGTGCGGAGAAGAGCCGAGAGAGACGCACAAAACCACGGAGCACTCCCGCTCGGATCACGGCCTCAATCATACATGGCGCAAGCTCAACGAGTGCCCAAGTCCTCGTGTCGACCTTCGCTTCTGCGCCCTATGGCCCTTCAAAGCTGAAGCCCGTGGCCCCTTCATCCCGCAAGTCATGCCACTCGGCTTCTCTGTTTGTCGTAGAAGCTAGACTGTGCATGCCATTACGATGACACCTAGTTGTTGATCATACCATGAGCGACGGCCCGGGTTCGTCTATGCGAATTCCACCACGCAGTTTTGGCCTGGTGATTCCCCCCAGCTAAGCCCCGTTTCGCAGATTGGTTTCGATGCTGTCTCACATCACCTTACCTAACTGCCTATGAAGAAATTGCCCCAACTTGAAAATTCCAGACCTCAGTGACGACATACGGGTGAAAAACACAAAGGGCAAGCTACTGAATAAGTGTCGTTTCATGCAAAAGCCTTGTCATCACTAAATGCCAAAGTATTGGAGTTTTGGGTGGCTGCGACAAGAAAAAAAAAAAAGTAGATAGCCTTTTGAGGAGGTTTAACCACGAAACACCGATCGCCGCAGATGGAAAGCGTCCATGTAGGCTAGCTCTAAAGATGGCTCCAAATAACCATGCTATGCCAACGGATGAGATTCAAACCCCAAAACAAAACACTGGCACCAAGACATTATTCGTAGTTACTCACAACAACAATCGTCCTAAAGGCTCTCTCTCACTGCGCCTTGTCTTGCGACGCCCACTTTGTCTTATACTCCCTTGGGCTCTCAAAGGCCTTTGGGTCTCCTGCCCACATTCCCTTGCGCTTCCTCTTTGCCTTTGCCTCGGCCTTTTCGTATCTTTCCTTGAGCCCGCCAAATTCGCCGCCGCTCTTTGCTTCGTACACAGTGGCCAGCCCGCTCTTGATCATCTCCAAGCCGACGTTCTTGCGGAATAGAAACCTGCGGACGTAGACGGTGGCCACAATCCGCTCGTACTGGTCCGTCTTGTAGATGTATGCACGCACATTTCGGTGCAAGATGTAGTTTCGAAGCCACTGCAGGGCTTCGTCTGAATAGGGCTGGGCTGGCTTTCCAAAGTGCGCTCCCTCTGGCGCATCGACCGCGGCGATGCGAATGGGTATCTATGGATCCGGTCCAAGGTCAGCAAACGCACGGAACTTGTTGAAGAGAAAGAAGAGAAGAAAGGTTGAGCCCTTACAGTTCGTCCCTTGAGCTCTTTTCTTGTCTCAGGGACCTTCCTCAGCCATCCCCAGCCCACCGCTTTCCCGCCCGGCGTATGGAACAGGTGAAAGTTGTCGCCATCGCCAACGCTCGTCACTCTGCCATACAGACTCCTGTTTCGAAAGAAGTTTGGTCGTACGTAGGCGGCGCCCGGGATTCGACGCAGATAATTCGCATAGAGCTGCAGCGCGGCGAGGCCCACCAAGGAAAATCCAACCATGGGCGCCCATGCTTTGGCAGCTGCGAGCGGGCTGGCATCTTGGCTCCCCAAGGAATCCGGCCAGGATACAGGCCGCTTCTTGGGCTGGCCGTCATGATCCGCGCTCTTGTTGGATGCCGAGGCTCCAAATGGCCATACCATCGTATTTGCGACCCGTAGGTCGACTTTGCATCGGGCGTGCTTGGGTTAGAAGCTGGGGTTTGGAGGCTGCGTGTTAGTCTTGGTAAAAATGGGTTTATAGTGGCATGTTCACTATTACAGCGCCACAGAGCGAGCCGTTGGCAGTGACATTCAATTCCAATCGGTGCCTGCCAATCAAAAAGCACAGCCAACAGCAACAACCCGTTCATGCTCCTGAAAGCCAAGAATATGTGAAAGACGGCCACAGAAAAATAGAGAGCGACATTAATGGCTTGGTTTACGGAAAATTCCAGAGTCATGGCTATATAGTTCCTCTTCATAATATTTCATCTACACCTACCAATAATCATGAACCTCACCACTCGCTGCCTCATCCCTGCTCCTAGCGAGAGGCTGCATTTACTCAACGTGCGGTGCCCAAATCTATGATTGACCGCAAGGAAGCAAGATTTAAAGCTGTCGTCGTCTCTTCAGCTGTTCTGCACCTTGAATGTCCTGCCACTGGCCGTCTTCCTTTCTCGTTCCTCGTTCTCCGGGCGTGCGCGACGCAGCACTTCACAGCCGTTAGCATCTGACGCTATAGGAGTACGCCATATCAAACTCACCTTGCAGGAAGTCTGCAGTTCGCTTCCTCATCCGAGAGTGGATGTATGCCTTGGAAGCCTTGATATGGTAATGGAAGTAGTCTCGGAATGTCTGAATATGGGAGATGACATCCGCCATTCTCTGAGGAGTGAGATGCCGGGGGAAAAGAACTGGAACAAGTTAGCACACCGAATCTACATCTGATGTCTGCCTTGTGCTTACCGAATGTGACGTATCCAACTTCTCCAGAGCCAGTGTCTCGTACGCCGGGGACCCCCTGGAGCTCAAGCGGGGGGTCATTTCTGAACAGCACCTGGGGTGCATTCTGGATAGCTCGTCTTCGCGCATCGACAAACTCCTGAATGAAGACCTTTCCATACACTCGGTCGGTTTCCTCTCGGAAGATTGTGCTGAAAATAACAGTGACACGGTCGTGACTGGCCTTTACGTAAATGGCCTCCTCCTCTCGGTAGTGGATAGCCTTGACCTCGCCTCCTTCCATCACGCCCTTGGGGGCCTCCTCTGAGCTAAATTTGGACGCCTCCTCTTTCAGCTTGTAGTGCTCCTCGTATGCTTGCTCGAACGGCGCAGCCATTGCGTGGCGCTTCAGTAAGGCGAATTGCAATGCCAACGCGTCGCGCTCCTCTATAGTGCAAAGTAAGCTTGGTGATTGAACAAGACCACTTCTGGGGGCGACAATGGCCTACCCTTAGACTCCGGTAGGTTCTCCAGGTCAACCAGCACCGAGAAGTCGTAGCCGACCTCGACGGGAACGACGTATTGTCCATATTCTCGCTGGAGAACCTGCTCAGCACCGTATTTGGCCAAGTCCTTGAAGCATCGAATCTGGATGGAGAGTAGGATCTTCGTCTTCACTTCAGGAGTCGAGATGTGGAAAGTGACGCCGTCGAAGTCGGATACGGTCTGGTCGATGTGTACGGGCGGGGCACTGTGCCGCAGTCAGCTCGGCTCATCCTCAAGGCAATGGGCGTCTCCGTACCCCGAGAATCGTTCGGTAAGCACCGACTGGATGAGGGCGTTCTGGTAGTCGAGAAGAAGCATCGTGGCGGCTGGTGTCCTTGGAACTGCTTGTTGTCTCCTCCGGATCGTCCTGGAGCTGGTTGACGACTCCGACCCCCGTGGTGGGGCTAAGCTACGTTGCTGAAGACGTCAAGCTGGGGGGCAGCGCACCACGTGACACTGGTAAGCAAGCTCAGTACGAAGCATTGCTCCGTACTCCGTTGGTGCTAATCAAAAGCCCGTTATCGATAAGCGCTCGAAAAAAAATATCCCATCTGCGCAATTGGCTAGCAGCGGCGTGTTAATGCAAGTTCCTTGGTAAGAGCAAAAGCCAGTGCTCGGGGCTGGGGATACGGCAATCATGGTCAAGTCATACCTGTAAGTTGCTTCTGATGCTATGTTTAAATAGAAGACGACCATCTCCTAACCATTGGCGTAGCAAATACGAGCATGCCAAGTCTTTTGGCACCGTCCTTTCCAGCGCATCGAATCTCGTCTGGACGTCCAAAGACCGAACGGGTACTGGCGCTGGCCAGGCAATTACGGCCGCGAACGAAGAAGTTTTGTGCTGGGACATAAAAAAGGGCGAACTAACTAGCCGATGGAGAGATGAGAGGTGCTCCTACCCCGTCACTGCCATTGCGCAGAGCGGCGTGGACAAGGACATGTTTGCAGTGGGATACGAAGATGGAAGCATTCGCATTTGGGACAGCAAGATCGCTACCGTGCTAGTCAACTTCAACGGCCACAAATCCGCCATCACGCACCTTGTTTTTGACAAGTCCGGAGTGCGACTTGCTAGCGGCTCCAAGGACACTGATATCATTGTCTGGGATCTTGTCGCAGAAGTCGGACAGTACAAGCTTCGTGGACACAAGGATCAGATCACTGGAATTCGATTTTTGGAGCCCGAGACCCAGTTTCAAGACGAAGATGGCAATAAAGCGATGGTTCTCAACAGCGAAGAGGCGCCTGAAGGCTTCCTTCTGTCCACTGGAAAGGACTCCCTTCTCAAGCTCTGGGACTTGTCTTCAAGGCACTGTATCGAGACGCACATCTCCCAGACGAACGGTGAATGCTGGGCGCTCGGCGTATCTCCAGATTTGAGCGGCTGCATCACCGCGGGTAACGATGGCGAGATGAAGGTGTGGTCGCTGGATGCGGATGGGTTGAACTCGACTGCTCGCCGGGTTGAAGTTGCCGCCTCTACGCAATTTTTACAAGACCGGGGAACTCTTTTCCGTCAAAACAAGGATAGAGCGACTGAAGTTATTTTCCACCCTCAGAAAGACTATTTTGTCGTCCATGGCTCCGATAAGAGCGTCGATGTATGGCGCATCAGGTCAGAAGCTGAAGTGCGAAAGGGCCTGGCCCGAAAGAGACGGCGAAGACGAGAGAAGCAAAAGGATGCCAAGAATGCTGACGAGGATATGGAGAATGGAGACGAAACGCTGGAGGACGTATCAAAAGCTGATGTTAGCGACGTTTTTGTTCAATATGTCATCCTCCGGACGGGGGGCAAGGTCCGTTCAGTTGACTGGGCTCTGCCAGCTGGACAAAAGCAAATCTATCTAGTGGTAGGAACGACCAACAACCAACTGGAGTACTACAGCGTACAAACCAAGGAGAAGAGCGACAAGAAATCGAAAGACGACATTCCAGACTACACCAAGGCATTCTCAGTCGAGATCCCCGGACATAGGGCTGATATACGAGCCCTGTCACTAAGCTCAGACGACAAGATGTTGGCGTCAGCATCCAATGGCTTGTTGAAGATTTGGAACATCAAGACCCAGACTTGTATCCGAACATTTGAGTGCGGATATGCTCTCTGCTGCGCATTCCTTCCCGGAGACAAAGTCGTCGTCGTGGGGACAAAGAACGGCGAGCTGCAGTTATTTGATGTCGCGTCCGCATCGCTCCTAGACAGCGTTGAGGCACACGAAGGGGCTATCTGGGCATTACAAGTTCACCCTGATGGTCGGTCCGTTGTCTCTGGAAGTGCTGATAAGAGTGCCAAATTCTGGGACTTCAAGATTGTGCAGGAGCAGGTATTGGGGACCAAGAGAACAACACCAAAACTCAAGCTTGTCCATTCTAGAACACTCAAGGTCTCTGATGACATTCTCAGCCTCCGCTTTTCGCCTGACTCCAGGTTACTGGCAGTATCACTCCTCGATAGCACCGTCAAGGTTTTCTTCGTGGACTCGCTTAAATTATACCTAAATCTTTACGGACACAAACTACCTGTGCTAAGTATGGACATATCTTATGACAGCAAGCTCATTGTCACAAGCTCTGCAGACAAAAACATCAGAATTTGGGGCCTTGACTTTGGCGACTGCCACAAGGCTTTGTTTGGGCACCAAGACAGTATCCTGCAAGTAGCCTTTGTCCCTCACAACTCCGATGGCAACGGGCATCATTTCTTCAGCAGTGGCAAGGACCGAACTATTCGATACTGGGATGGAGACAAGTTTGAACAGATTCAGAGGCTAGATGGCCACCATGGTGAGGTATGGTCAATAGCCATGAGCCACAGCGGAAATTTCCTTGTTACCGCCAGTCATGACAAGAGCATTCGCGTATGGGACGAGACTGACGAGCAAATTTTCCTGGAGGAAGAGCGGGAAAAGGAAATGGAAGAGCTGTACGAGAGCACATTGACTGCTTCTTTGGAGAAGGATCCGGAAGGGGACGAGAATGGTGAGGTTGCCGCCGCAGGCAAGCAGACTACAGAGACGTTGATGGCTGGTGAGAGGATAGCGGAAGCTCTCGAGATGGGCATGGCAGACTTGAACTTGTTGAGGGAGTACGAGGAGGCCAAGCTCACAAACCCCCACGCCATGCCTCCGCAACGGAACCCAGTTTTCATCGCTCTCGGAAATATCACCGCTGAGACCTACGTCATGTCTGTGCTCCAACGCATCAAGGCTTCCGCTTTACACGATGCTTTATTGGTGCTTCCATTTGCCTCCGTCCCTATCCTCTTTACATTTATCAACATTTTTGCCATGCGGTCGATGAACATTCCTCTCACATGCCGAATATTATTCTTCATGCTAAAGACGCATCACAAGCAGATTGTAGCCAGCCGGACCATGAAGGTCATGATGGATGGTATCCGAGCCAACCTGCGGGCAGCCTTAAAGAAGCAGAAGGACGAGATGGGAGTTAATATCGCTGCTCTCAAGGTAGTAGGCATGCAGATCCGGGATAAGAGCGTCAAGGACTACGTGGATGAGAATTGGGAGGAGGAGAATCGGGAGCGCAGCGCCAAGAAGCGAGCCTTTGTACATGTAGCCTAAGTGGAAGCGAAGTCCTACTACAGAAACATAGTAGTTTTGCATATATAGATTCACCGCGAACTTCGGTTACATTGCGGGACTAGGAGTCATTTTCGGTTCAGGGTTCGGAATAAAGAAGGCTGATTATTTGCATACACGACTGGCCAATCCGCTGTGATACGTTACTCGTCATATCCCCGTCAGCTTCATTTCCATTTTAATGCTCGAGATGCACAAGTGTGCTAGCGAAACTACGGAGTACATCATAGCTTGAAAAATAGATGCTACTATGGAGCATTAGTAGATGTTACTATGGAGTAGGCGTGCTGGGATCTTTGATGCTCTCTCTGAGCGAGATATTCCGGGATCCCCCTTTCTTTCAAGGGGTGCTGGCCTTTCGCGCTGACAACAATGAGCCGAGGCAGATCCATCCTATTCAATCGGGAAATTCTTACGGAGAACAGGCACTTGAATTACCGGATCTGCGCCTAGTTTTATGGAGTGGTATTAAGCTTGAAGCCCGGCACTCCGTAGTTGTGCTCACAATGAAACTTGGGGTTAACTTCTTACGAAGTCTAATTAGTATTCTCCGTCTTATTATATTTTGATAATGAAGATCTCTCTGCGAGCCCAGTTTCGTACAACTTGCCTATGAAAATTTTAGTACTTGTCATTCCTTGCCATTTCCGTAACAACAAAGGCTTACACCCATGCCCCGTTGAGTAAGCAGCTTGACTAAGGACTCTTACTCTCTGAACTACAAGAGTGCAACAGTATCATTTTGAAACTGCATTGTTATCCAATTAGGTTATACACAAGTTGCAGAAACCCTTCACATATCTCTTTATGTCTAAACAGTTATTTTTTTTCTCTTATACCAAAGTTCCACGGCACCAATCCGGAGACAGCAACATGCTCATTCGGACCGAACAACCCCCATGTCTGAATTACTCAACCTAAAAGTTTTACGATTACTTGGCCTGAGCGCTCGTGCTGACCGAAAAGCCTATTCCTGGCGCAGGGTTTTTCTCGCTGGGATGTTTTTTCTGAAGCGGTGATAGTACTTGTACGGAGCTGGGCCGCGATCGTCCCCATGTAGACTAAGGCGCTTCTTGGCCTTGGGGCGCCTTCTCGGTCACCTCCGAACGGCTCGATGTTATGGAGCTGACACGGGCGATTAAATTCCGGAGTTGCACTGCTACCCTATCTAGAACTGATGGGTTGGATACTACCGTGGCGGCTATGTAACTTTTACTTGTTTGAGTCTTTCTCTTATTCATGGAGTGAGACTCCCATGTCGATGGATGGATACAGTGAGACGACTAAGGTGATGGTGAGAAGTACAATAGCATATATAAGTCAAGCCCCCAAACATTGACACAACTGCTCTCAAGCCATCCAGCCAATTCCTAAAGCATCATTGAGAATCGTCCCTCTTCTCACAATGAAAGCCCAAGCCGCGTGCCTCTTGCTCAACTCACTGGCCCTTGTGGCTGAAGCCGCTCCTCATCAATGGCAAGCTGTCGCTCGTCAGGGTGTGAGCCAAGCCTCCCTTCCTCAGAATGATCGCGATCGAAAAGCTCGAGCCGCCGAGGTTGCTGCCAGGAACGTAGGCTTCGTATATGGCCCTTCGCTGATTGGAGAGGCTGCTCCTTTTCCCAACGGCACATTGGGTAATGCCTTGACACAGTCTGATATGGACCTTTGGTCTGTTGACCGTGATGACATTGACTCGCGCATCATGAGTGACGTTGCGGCTATCAAGCCAGCAATCGCAGCGGTAGGTTGCTATCTTCGAGCCCATAAGCTCCCGAGTTGTACCCAGATTCGTACCAAATATGCTAACATGGACCGCTATCGTAGAATGGTGGACTCAAAAGTCTAGACGACTATGCCAATGTGCTCTACCAGGGCCAGTGGAAGAATGCCAATCCTCGTGGCGTGGCCCCAGGCATTATGACCAACTACACCCAGGACCTTCTCTTCAGTATGGAGAGACTAAGTCAAAATCCTTATTCCTTGGTGTTCCTTAAACCTAGTGATGAGTTGCCCTTTGCTCTGGATGATGATACAACTCGAAAGATTGCTGGCGCCACTCTTGAGGAACTGCACGCAAGCTCAAGTCTGTTTTTCGTTGACTGTAAGTTTTATCTACCCGACACTAGACATTATGAATAACTAACGCTGAAGGACGCATAGATTCGTGGCAATCCGAGCTTCCCAAGACCACTGTCGCACCGCAGCGATACGGAGCTGCTTCCTCCGCCTACTTCTACCTTCACCCGGAGTCCAAAGACTTCCTTCCCCTCGCCATCAAGACCAACGCTGGCAAGGACCTCATCTACACGCCCCTTGACTCGGACAACGATTGGCTGCTCGCAAAGATGATTTTCAATGTCAACGACTTGTTCCACTCCCAGATGCTGCACTTGGTCATCACACACGACGTTTCTGAGGCTGTACACGAGGCAGCCTTGCACACACTGAGCCCCAAACACCCCGTTATGGTTATTCTGGATCGTCTTATGCTTCAAGCATACTCGTCTCGAATGTGTGTTCCACATTTTCCCAGCAAGAATCCTACAAAGCAGTGCTAATGATGAGTAGTGTCGGCGAAGAGCTATGCTTCAACCCTGGCGGCCACTGGGACCAGCTCATGTACATTAACAACGACGGGTATGAAATCGCTCCAACAAACAATCCACTCTCATCAGCACATTGTACTTACATACTTTCAGATGCCGTGACTATGTCACTCAGACTTGGCCAACCTCGGGACGCTTCCAGGCGGGCTACCTCCACACCGATCTCAAAGCTCGCGGCCTCATCAACGACCAGGGCGAGTACCCATTCAAGGCGTTCCCCTTCTTCCAGGACGCCAGCGAGATTCACGACGCGTACCGCGCATTTTTCCAGTCCTTTGTCGACTCTTACTACGCCTCCGATAAAGACGTCGTGGCCGACTGGGAAGTGCAGAGCTGGTTCATCGAGGCTACCGCACGTGCCCAGGTCCAGGACTTCCCCAAGGCCTCGCCCGCCAGCCCTGTCACCAAGGACACCCTCGTCGATGTTCTCACCCACTTTGGCTTCATCGTCAGCGTCGGCCATCACGCCTTGAACGGCGGCGATCCCGTCGGCTCCAAGGCCACGCTGCCCTTCCACCTGCCTGCTCTTTATGCTCCCCTCCCTGAAGCAAAGGGCGTCACAGATCTCATCCCATTCCTGCCTCCTGCCGCCAATGCCATTCAGTACATTGGCTTCATCGCCTCCTTCAACCGTCCATTCTATGAGACTTCGGATCGTACCCTTAAGGCTGCGTTCTCGGAGGACTCCATGTTGGCAAAGCTCAACAAGGAGACGAACGATGCTGCTTCTGAGTTTGTGAACAGCATGCAGGACCTGAGCAATAGGGTTCGCTCTCGAGGCTTTGATGAGAATGGCCTGAGCATGGGCATGCCTTTTGTCTATAGGACGTTGGATCCCAACTACATCCCGTTCTTCTGTGCTGTATAAAATAGTCTAGCGTTTATATATCTTGATGGTTAGATATAAAATCCAATTTAATGTAATTTATGGGTAGCGTTTCGAATCCTTCCAATGTCGTGCACACTTTCGATTCGTGCTCTTTTGATGTTGTAGGGCCATGCTGTTGATTGAGAGTGAATCGTAATCTAGCTACATATTCAAGTCCTCCAGCCTGCTCGGGCCCACACCTCTTTGGATCAACCATTTTGTAAAGATTTATGGATAAATGTGTTTTGTCTTGTTTTACGCCTCTTTTATCGCTCTCTCGTTTGCTTCATACCACAATTCCGTCGCTTTGCACCTTTGTAAATCCAGCTAATGTGTCACTCTGGAGCTGCTCCCTCAACTCTGCTGGCTGCGTCTTGCAAGATCACCAATGGCTAATGCAGAGATGATTTATCCAATTTAGAATCAATCAGGCTTTACATTAAATGCGTCAAAACATAATTGTTTCTTCTTCTAACTTTTCATCTTCTCTTTGTCTTGGCCTGCCAGGCTCACGAACGGGCGTCTCCAATGTGCACATCACGTGACCATATCGACTCAACGCCTCTTTCAGTAGAACTTCTTGCATGTGGGACCTCATTCATCATGAGGTGACATTTCACTCGAAAAACGGCGTCCAAAGACTTACAGCGCCCCAGAATTTAGCACATAAAGGGCTGCAGCAGGATTTCCTCATTCCATTGTCACTTTCTAGAGCGCACGTCTCATTCAAAGCGCCACATCGATCCGAAACTTTCATCAAATCACCCCGCCACCCAACCTGCTTGAGCGTAGCCGAATCTGTCATCATTATGCTCTTCTTTAGGTGAGCCTCCAGCCTTGAAGAGACAATTATGGAGTGGCAGGACCAATCCTCAAGGGCAATCTTACCGCGTGGGAACGGATGCTGATTCTTAAACCCGCAACTAGTTTCTTCAAGACCCTCATCGACCATGAGGTCACCGTGGAGCTCAAGAACGATATCCAGCTCAAGGGTATCCTGAAAAGCGTGGATCAGTACCTGAACATCAAGCTGGATGATATCCAGGTGGTAGAGGAGCTCAAATACCCTCACCTGGTATGAACGACCAACCTCATTTCTCCTTGTTAGGGTGTGCTGCTGACAACCTGCCTTTGTAGAGCTCCGTCAAGAATGTCTTCATTCGTGGCTCTGTCGTGCGATATGTTCACCTTCCCGCAGCATCAGTTGATACCCAGCTGTTGGAGGATGCTACTCGAAGAGGTAAGAACCGTGTCCAGCAAAGCTGTTTCGCCTAGAATACGCTGACAATGTCCACAGAAGCTGCTGCACAACAGGCAAAGGCGAAATAATGGGTCTCGGCATAAGGCGTATTTACCGGCTGAGGAAGAGATGGTTGGTGTTTGCTTGCGACAAAAAATGTATTCTTGGATCGGAGCATGGGAGTGTGATAAGATTTGCATTGATGGATGGTCACTAGGGTTGTTGCAAATATAAAGCAGTCACTTGGCGTTTCTCATGGCATGGGCAACGGACCACCGGGTTTTCTCACCAGCATCACTTGAAACGTTTTAATAAAGCTTTGTAATATCCAAATCTTGTTTGGTCTCTACCACCAGGCGCCGCCTCCCTCACCAGCCTTACCTTCCCAGAGTTGATAATTGCCTTTATGCTCATCGTCTTCTCCCTCCACTAGGGGTCTCACTAGCCCTCCCTTTCTTCTCTCCGTCATCCACCTATCAATCCAGCCCTTCATCCTCTTCCTTGACTGCTCGCTACCAACATTCACCGTGGGTATTACTTTATCAATGCGTAAGCTCATGACAAACATGGCCAGCTCACGAAAACTGCTATGCTCGGAGTAAGGCACCCCAAAACACATGGCCTCTTTCGTGCTGCCCCTCTGAGCGACAAGGTCCTTCGCTCCGAACCTTGTCCTCCAGCCTTTTCCGTGAAGCAGTTGCTGGGTGGATATGCTGCTCGGCGGAGTATTGGCCCCGATGGCCTTGCCGTTTCCAGGCCGAAAGTTCCAGCCACTAGGACGGAAACCAACTATGCGACTGAAGTGTGGCCTGTAACTGTCTAGATATTCCTGCAAAGTTTCTGCACGGATCTCCATGAGCATTTGCATGTGGACCTGGGCTTCGACGGGGTCGGATGTTAACAGCGACGTTAGTTCTGGATCATCCAACTGCTTGCATATCTTGATTTTTCCCGGAGATGCAAAGATCTTGGAGCCAAGGGCTTTGGCTATGGCCACGCAAATCCTCTCTTTTCCGATAGAGTAAGTGCCACAGATCACCAGAAGACGCTGCTTGGGCTGAGGCTTCGATTTTGTTTTGGTGTCGTCACCTTCTGCTGGTTTGTCACTCTGGAAGTATCTGCTCATTGTGCCTGTCTCAGCTGACTTTTCTGACCTCTGCCAGACATCATCAGTACAATTGGGATCGGGTGATATTGAGCCGCATAGGTCTGCACAAGCTTGGATGACATCCCCTTGGGGAGGAAATGAGTATCGTGGATTCAGATATGTTGTATCGAGATAGCAGATGTCAATCCGCTGCTGTTTTGTTTTGCCCGATATTGAGTCTCTCACATCGGGCTTGAGTAGCGGATGCCGAACATGTGCTGGACAAGCCCGGAAATCACCGCAATGTAATATTCTCTTCGTTCGTTTGTTCGGTCCACTGCCAAAGGATTTTTGGAAGAGGAACAAGGAGCTCCCGGGACAGTGGTTAGCAGGCATCATGGTAACCGTTGCACCGTCCGTTCCGGGAACATCATAGGATCTCTCAAATTCCAATTCAACAACCCACTTGGCCGCAGTCCGAAGTTGCTGTTTGACTAAACTCCCCGTCACCTTACTGCAGTAGATTGGGCCGTGCCGCCAATTTGCTGTAAGGCCGATATAGTGGTCACTGTGGAAGTGACTCAAGAAGTAGGCTTGGCACCCTTCAACAGCGCCGTAGCGGAATGCGTCGACGCATATTGCGAACCCAGGCATGATTTTATAAAATGGGCAGGTCCGCTCGTATGCAGGTCGGCCGCGGGATGCAGTTTCGGCCGCCGCCGCCGTAGCCCAAGCTGAGTCTTCCGCATTCCCAGACATTAACTTGGAAAAGGCACTTTTTGGTTTGCTCTCGATATTCATTTCAAAGGGGTTTGCTTGGCCAGGCCTGGGGACGGCAGCCCGAGCGAAGCGTTTGCCAATTTCGGCAGCCTCTATTTCGGTGGTGTCTTTTGCTGCAGTATTTTCCGATGCAGTATCTTCCTTTGCAGGGAGCGGTATAGGGTTGCCGTCAAGGCATGAATTGACGTGTCGTGAAGCTTCGTCTGGGGATATACCGTGCAAGCTGCCAGCACATATTGGGCAATTTTCTACCATGGATTGGTTATCCAAGAGGTCGTCAAAATCGTCGCTAGGAACACCGGCCTCTTCGGCCTCGAGTCGGGCCTGCTCTCGCATGAAGCGCATCTCCCGCATCTCCTCACCCTCAAACTCGTCTAGGTCGAAATCGTCCAAGTCAGCGAAATCCCCCAGTTGGTTAAATTGAGCATCAGTTGAGTTCTCCTGCTCGAGCGGCGGCGGTTCATACTTGTCATTGGCATCCTTGGCCTGGGCAGTGTCACGGGGTGGTTCTAACTGTATGGATGGAGGTGATGATGGCTTAATGTCTTTCGGTTTGGGTGATGGTATGCTGGGCTGAATTCTATTGCTGTTGTCGTCATCGTCGTCTTCGCTGTCAGAGTCCATGACAAAGGGAGTCTTAATCCGAGGTCTGGGTTTCTTCGGCTCATCTCCATTTCCAGGGTTGGCCGGTTTCGTCGTGGTGTTGTTTATTACATCTTCTGTTTCCTTCTTTGCTGCTGATTTGGTAACATCTTCACTAACCCTCCTCTTTTTATTTGGAGCTTCAACCTCATTGAATCGAATTTCATCGTCATGTCCGTATATGTCATCCTTGCTAACTGTTTCTGGAGGTACTGCCCCAACAAAGAGTGAATCTTCTGGCTTTTCTGTTTTCTGGAAGAAGCTAAGGATGCTTGCGTTTGGCTTGCCAGGTTTCTTAGCGAAGCTCGAAGCTGCCGACGCCTTTCTGGGCGTATTGGACCGATTGACTTTTGTAGAAGTGACCATGGTGGCGGATTCTGCGTAGAAACCGCAGCACCAGAATCTTTTGCATGACCTTCATTTGAGGCGGGACACGTACATTCACGATTTCGCGTAAAGGCCCCGAGTATGACTTCACGTGGTCACGTGAAGTCATATTAGCGGGGTCTTTCGCCCATTAAGCTGTGGTACTATTTTTAGATCTTAAAGGTTGGTGGACGGAATATTAAACAGAGCCAATCAAGTGAAAAGTCGCTCGGGAAGAGAAAAATAGCAAAGCAAAAAAAGTAGCGAGCTCTAGCAATGTTCTCTATCTAAGGTATAGCTGCATAATACGTGTATGCCTCTACCCTGTTGGGTGGTCGTCGTTGAAAGGCCTGCCAACAAGTGCGGTTTAAAAGATGTCCCGCGATGGGATGGCTGATATCCCGAATCCCAAAAGATCACAAACTACTATAGGTAGTCATGACGCTGCTTAGTCAAGGCTTCTGATCTATCCTCCATATTGCCGTAACGATTTCCCAGAGTCTAATACAAAATGCGCCCTGAAGTTCCCTGTTTCAGCTGGTTAGCGCCTGTGAGCCTCGTCACCCCCGTTGTTCCAGAAATATATAGTGCTACTCTCAGGTAGCGACGGGGTGCTACTATCCGGTTTCTCCCAAGTACCTCCGCGCCTCACCCTTCAGCATCTTTCACTAAACTCTTTATCCCTATGCAACGCTATCAGTGCCGGTGGACTGTTTACTCTTCATTCGAACATCTTCGAATTTAAAGCCGAAATATCATAGACCCGCTCTAGATTGATGCCATCTTGACTGGGAAGACCATTGTCTAGCTAACATGTCTTGTGAGCCAACAGCTGGCCTCAACTCCATGGTTCATTGTTGACAAACTTGCAGCGTGGCTCAACACTACTGCGACGTTGCAGAATGTAACAACTCTGCCTGCAGATATTTCACCTGCTAAAGCACTGGAAACCATACAAAATCACAATATTCACATGCAATGCGATCCACACATGGTTAAATTCGAGCCCATCCCTCGGCCATCAAAGGTCGAGTCTCCCACCATCCCGGCAGACAGGGGGCTCGTCGCAGTGGGAGAGCCCGCGTACTACGCGGTGACGGATAAGGTGCACACGCTCCCCGCGGGGCTATGGGACTCTAATGTTGTGAGCACAAACGAGTTCGTGAACCTGGAGAAGGGCGTTTTTGTAAGACTCTACAGCCCGCTTAATGTGGTGATGGAGACGGTCTGGACGCTGAGAGAGAACGAGAAGGGCGGGGTAGACCTGATCGAGGATGTCCTCATCAAAGCGTCGAGACTGCTGGTTGGCACGGTGAAGAACATGTGCAATACGAACTGGAAGACATTTCATGGGAGAATTGTGGATGTGATGAAGGAGAGCTCATCGTAGGGGGAAGAAAGATGCTGAATGCAAGGCGGGGGAGAGGCTGGGGTTAATGGGTGAAGTACTTACCTATCCATGCCTTGGTGGCTGGGCAGGTACCAAGGCAGCTACCTTAGTACTGTACAGTATAGATGAGGTTCCCTCTCTCTGTCAGGACCATTTGGTATGATGGATATCCAACAGTGAGATGCGGAATTGCTGTGAGATCTGTTGTTGCTTGGGCCTTAATCTTGGGAACTCCTCCAACTATTACGGCTTGCATCCTATCATGTTCGCTTGATAACGTTCAACCGCCTGCCAGGTTCGTACTGTGTTAAAGCAACTAGTACAGACTCACTCATCCCTCTGCACACAGTACACGCACTCCATCAGAGCTACCTTAGATTGGCAGTCGCGTTTTCGTCGGGCAAAATGAATGGCTGTGGCTTCACGCGGCTAAACCCCGCCTAAGCGCTGCGCCTCATACCCTCGCTCCCTCGGGACTTGTCAGGCATCTTCCCGAGCTTTCTTTCGAAACTCGAGCCATCCGTGCCTCCGTGGCATTCATTTCATCTGTGGGCTGACGAGTTTCAAGAAAATGGCTATGGCGAACTCCAAGTATCCCCTCAAAGAGTGAGCAGAGCCTGTGTGTGTCTCTCTCGTGCGAGATCCAGACTTTGTCTGCCAAATCTTCTTCCACCTAGAGATCGGCATATCCATCCAAGGCCCAAGTGGGCCTCGCATGCAAAATGTCCCTTCAAGTAAGATGGCCCGACGTGTCGGTCACCAAGCAAAAGGCTCTTGAAGATGCAAAGAAGATGCAAAATGCTGTCCTTGAGAGCTGCAGCAAGGCCGGCAAGCAAGCCCCGCAGTATGAGCTTCAAGAGCTTGTTGGCAAGGGCAGTTTTGGGCGCGTCTATAAAGCGACTGCTGTCAAGACCGGCCAGCTGGTTGCCGTCAAGATCATAGATATTGAGGAGAGCGACACTGTGAATCCCAAGCTGGCCGACACTTACAGCGACCTGCTCAAGGAAATCAACGCCCTGCAATTGCTGAGCGACAGCGGGGCCAGAAACATCAACCATGTTATCGAGGCGTTGCCAGTCGGGCAGTCCATGTGGATGGTTACAGAGTACTGCGCAGGTGGAAGCGTTGCTACACTTATGAGGCCAACTGCCCCAGGCGGGTTGTTGGAGAAGTGGATTATTCCTATTGTGCGTGAAGTTGCCGAGGCTATTCATTGGGTTCATGGCCAAGGCATCATTCATCGCGATCTCAAGTGCGCTAATGTTCTTATTACTGAGACTGGCGATGTCCAGCTCTGCGATTTTGGAGTTGCTGGCGTTATTGAGACCAAGTTCGACAAGCGGACAACATTCATTGGGACTCCGCACTGGATGGCGCCCGAGTTGTTTGATAAGGATGCATCATATGGGACTGAGGTTGATATTTGGGCGTTTGGTGCCATGGTGTACGAAATCGCGTCTGGCTTGCCACCTAATGTTACTGCTGGAATCGATTTTTCGAGATTGGGATCGCATCTGAAACATCACACGCCCCGACTTGAGGGGGATCAGTATTCGCCTGGGTTGAGAGACTTGGTAGCATATTGCCTTCAGCATGACTTCGCCAAACGACCAACGATCGAGCAGGTGCAGCTGCACGGATATATCCGCAATACGGAGGATTCCCACCCGACCTACTCTCTCATCCACCTGGTCCGAGCCTTCAAATTATGGGAGGCGCAGGGAGGAGACCGCAGGTCGCTCTTCTCTGCGGGTGGCGCCCAGGGCCTAGCTGACCTCTCAGCTGCAATCTCTAATGACGAGTGGAATTTCAGTACGACTGCAGCATTCGATCAGCAGGTCTTCGACCAAGGCGACGCTCAAGATGTCTATGATGTATATGGATCAAAGGTGGACTTTAATCCAGAGGGCTATGATGAGACTTCGCGCCCACAAAAACCCAAGTCGCGGAGAAGGCCGCCACCCCATCTTCCTTCGGTAAAAGCACCTTTGGAGAAGATTTTTGACCCCAACACGATATCGACATA
Organism: Trichoderma arundinaceum; assembly: GCA_025919625.1. Lineage (NCBI taxonomy): Eukaryota > Fungi > Ascomycota > Sordariomycetes > Hypocreales > Hypocreaceae > Trichoderma > Trichoderma arundinaceum. The sequence continues at coordinate 1,631,529 of JAMQTF010000001.1, read as the reverse complement.
TGAAGAAAACTCGAGGGCGTATTACAGCCAGCCGTTTCAGGCTCCCATATCCGATCTCCCCCTGCGAGATGAATCTGCACAGACCCCGGATGTGAGGGAGTCTCTCATTGATCTGGATGTGTCACTGCACGGCGGAGAGCTCTCTCAGTTTGTTGACATGGACACTATCAAGGCCAGCGATTCGCATGCATCCTTTGACTATGACTTTGATGACACCAGCTACGCCAGGGCGCCGATGAGTGATCCGATTGATTTAAAAGACAATAGACGCACACAAGATTGGAAGTTCCCTTCCATGGGGCCTCCTGCAACTGCAAACCTGGAGGAATTCAAATTTCCGTTTACCAATAACCTCGCACCATCGGATGATGACCGACCCTCACTTCTTCATCACGCCAGCGAACCCTACCAGCATTCTTCCAGTTTCAGCGAACTTGCACCAACTCCGACGGATGACCACCGTGCTTCTGTGGGAAGCTTGATAGATCTCGATATGAGCTTCGCCGACTCATCGACTGATTTTACTCGGCCTTCAACATCCTATTCAGATGTCGGCTCCATCAGTGGGTCAGAGATTGGCGGCACGAATCCCTTTGAGCTAGAGAAACACGCCTCACTCTATGTTGTGAATGCTACAAACCGCGAGCCGTCAATTTACATCTCCGACGACTCTGAGTTTGCACATGTGCTCACGAGCATCCCGGATCTCTCGTTGGATGAGGAAGCAAAACACGACGAATCCCACATCAGCAAAGAATCTAATGCCTCAGCATTCAGTGAAGGCCGGCCTTATTCCCTCAGCGATTTCGCTGACATGGACCCCGAACTGCCACCAGAGCCGGCTCCTGCTCCAAGCACACCTCAGTATGCGCCCTCGCTTCGAGAGTATTCTCCACGCAGTCGGTCTCCGCGCAGCCAATCACCTCCTCTCCCACGCCCCCGTCCTCTGCGCCATGATGCATCTCTTCCCCCTCTGCCCACATCACCTTCGCCAAAGGTCATGCTCGGCCAAGCTTCGCCTGAAGAAGTAAGAAGAGAGTTGCAGCGCATGGCTATGAGTCTCAGAGACCATTTGAGCTTTGCCAACTCCTATGTATCTACGTTGCCAGTTCGGAGGAAAAGTATTCATTACTCGCTGGATCCAGAGGGCGGTGCGATCTAAACTTATGGCGCAATGGCTTTTGGGGAGTGCTCTTGAGGTGCGGTCGATGGATTTCTCAGAAATGATGATGATGGATGATAGAGGTATGGTGTGTCTGCTCTATGAAAGAATGTATATTAAAACAGTATCTATTTGCTTTATTTGCTTTATTGGTTTTTTTGGAAGGAGAATATTTCGATGCTAGCAATGGCGGATATGCGACAGGGCGTGATGGATAGTAAATATTATATTTGCAAGAAGGTTTATACCTCTCAATATAGCTTGATACAACCTCACAATGCAATGCATACCTTTCATCGTGATTTGTACCCTCCGTCATTAAAAGCCAATCATGTTACCCATCAATAGGGCCTGGTACTTCTCAATCGCCTCTCCGAGCTTGATCAAGACGCCGGCTGATAACATTTTCACCTCGTTTTCCTCCCCACCATCCTCGCCTCGTATCTTGTTAAATATCGCTGCAGCCCATTCTCTCGTCTCTACGACTTCTCGCCCTTGGGCCTCGCATAATCTGCGCATATCACCGTCATTGACTTCCAGAAGTGACGCCATGGCGACGAGCCAGCCTTTCAAAGCGCCGAGATCATCTTGTGTGTGGACTCTAACGGCGAGAAGCAGGTTCCACAGCTCAGTCGTGAGTTGCGGCAGCGAGAGCGTCGAAGGGCCCGCCGCATGGATAGCAACGCCCAATGTTTGCAGATACAATGCCAAAAGGGCGGGATTTAGAATGACAGGTTTAGAGGATCTAAGAGCGACCTGAAAGTGGGCGGTAAGGGGATAGAAGAAGGACTCTGCGATGAGTGCGGCGGTGGTATTGGGAATTGAGCGAACCCGGGGTTTTGTTTTAGTCTTGGATTTGTAGCGTGCTGTGAATGTTTGGAGTTTGAGTACATCTGGGCCAGTTGTCGCGTCTGCGGCCTGGGCGGCCATTGGCTCTAAGAAAGAAGCTGTGAGGGATTGCGTTATTGTATCCAGCGCTGTTGGAGGTAATGCTTTTAGCGGAGATGAAGGATTTGAATCATCTTGCTTGGGCGAATCGAGGTATAGCTGCTCAATCTTCTCCGGAAGTCGCTTCGAAGGGAAAGATGCAGTGGACTGGTATTCAGAGGTATCAAATCCAGCCAACTCTCTGGCTGATAGCCCGATAGCAACAAGCACCTGCGTACGTTGCGACAAGGAGTAGTCTCCTTCGAAAAAGGTCCGGGAAAACCAAGGGGCCATCAACTTTGGCTGGGCAACTATCAAGGCTATCATGCCCTGCAGCTTCAGATGCCCAAAATTTTCAATGTCGAATTTGTCTTGTATTCCGACGAGCAGGCCGGCGAGCTCATCTGCATGTGAACTGACCTCCATGCCAAAGGTTGCTTTTCTTCGAATCAAGAGTGGCGAACTTTGTAGGGCCAGTTTCTGCTTATCATATGACTCTGAGTCGCGCAGATACGCAATTAAATCACGGATGTAAACCGGTGGCTTTGGTTTGTTGCGTTGAACTAATGTGGCGTCGTCATCGGAGTCTTCTGGGTCAGATCCCTTGGCGTATGGGATGAGATCTTCATCGCTGTCTTCTGAGGAATCTATCTCCTCGATGATAGCTATGGGCTTAATAGTGGAGATTTTGGGTTCAGGTTTCGATTTCGATTTGGGTTTGGGCTTGGGCTTTTGCGTTCGTTTCTGGGATGGTAGATTCCCTATCTTTACTGGTAGCCCCGCGACTTCTGCCTTCAGGATTGGTTCAATAGAGCCAACCTCGTCAAAAATATTGGTAAGAGATTTAAGCCACTGAGCTTCTTCAGACTCCGTTTCGTCCATATGGAAATCAAGTTTCTGACTCTTGTCATCCATCAGAGTTGAGAGAGATTCTCCGACAACTAGGCCCAAGAAACGAGCTCTGGCCTGAGTTGCAGAGATCCGATTTGAAATTGCGTTTAGGTATGAACCAGATCTCACAATTATTCTCAGTTTGATGGGAGATAGTCTGGAAATGTACCCTGCACTAAGTAGCAACACTTCCGCATGAACTTGAAAATGTCAGCGCGTACCAGGAAAAATGCTTATTCGACGCGACCTACCGTTTTGCTGTAGCATTGCTGCATGCTTGATGTATAGCTGGTCCCCAAATTGGGACAAGCTCTTCTCGAACACCGTTGTAATCCCATCCTTATTCTGAGCTAAAACTGCGAGAATTGCTCTTCGAATGCCAACAGCGTCCCCTAGGCCAGCACCAGAAGATGAAGCACACCAATCAATAAGACAGTGATGGAGTGCATCATTGTCCTTTATGACTGTATCAATAATGCCAGCAGCGGCAGAAATAATCGCCTTGGAAGATGGTTTGTCTAAATCGAGACTGTTGAGTTTCTGAGCAAGATGTTGTAGCAGGATGCCTAGAGTCTTTTTGGCGCTGTGTGGCTGGGAGAAGCAAACTTTCGTAAAGGCTTTGGGATCACTTCCTTTCTGAAGAAGGAGGCCGTCGATGACTGTCTTCACGAGAGTGTCTTAAGGTGTGTAAGTAATGGATCATGGTATGAGCAGCCACGAAACTCACCTAGATAGCCCAACGACATTCCCCGCTGGAAAATATCCGAGCAAAATTGCGATTCGCTTTCAGATTTAATAACCTCAGCCCATGTTATTACGTTATGAGCAAGCCATTGCGAGAACTTGGTTCCGTCAGCTAGCCATATCGGATTGGTACGACTATAATCTGGCGCAACAATCTCAATTGCCTCGGCAGCCGTAGACAATACGCGGCCACTGGTGAGCAAAGAGAGTAGCATCTGGGATTGTACTTTCTTCAAAGTTTGAGTGCTCAACTTTTCCGTTGAAGCTATCCATAAAGTTCGGATAGCATTGTCACCGTCCAAAGCCGTCGCCAATAAGTCAAGAAAAATGTTGACATGCAGCACTAGATCGGGTCGCTTGGATTCCTTGCTTCCTAACGTATGCTCTTTTATGAGAGCTTTAAGGTGAGCAAGGACGGCGTTCAGTCCAGCGACGCTCTGCAAGCATCTAACGAATAAACGTGCGTCTTCACCATCATCACCAGCGCCATCATTATCTCCGCCTTCCTTTAATAGAGTCCAGTAGTTGGAAGCAATCTCTGTCACCAGGACGTGAATTATTGCTGCGCTTTTTGGGCCAGGCACATGGACATGGAAACTGTCCGACTGTCCAGTATTCTTGGTCAGGTATTTTAGAATCTGAACAAGGGAATCATAGTCTGGCTGGTTTCGAAGAAGCTCCAGAACCTCATCGGGTGAGCCTATTTGAGAGACTTTTGTGATCTCAGTGACCCTCTTGCTCGAACTAACTTCTGATAGCAGCGGTTTGGCGTCCTTTCTGGGCTTTAGATATGTGGTGCTGACCGGGGTCAGTAGCTCGTCCATGGCCGCTACCTTGCCCTGCTGAAGATGCAACCAAGCGCTTGTGGTAGCAGCATTTAGAGAGTGTGTAGATGAGCCAGTCAATTCGCATAAAGGTATGTTATAAGATTAGACACAAGTGTTGGAAAGATGAAAGATGAAACCAGCGCTTCACTTCTCAGGCAAGTGGGTAGCTTAGAAAGACGCAAAGCTGTGGCTGACTGAAGCTGCGGCCAGACCCCCACATTCACCTGACCTCACCGAGCTTCACCGAGGCAGCCAAGCCAAGCTCCTCCCACCTTGCCTAACAGCTCGCCATCAGCTCCGCTAGGCTTCCTCCTCCAAAGCACCTACAAGTCCCGCGAGCTTCCCCTGGCATCAGTTCTTTCTTTCTGTTGCCTTTCGCCTTACTCCAATTCCGATTCGATCATCGATTGCTACAATATGAGTGTCGAAACTCAGAGGGCAGCGGACGTTGCCGCCGATAGCGAGGCGATACGATGGTCAGTGCCTGGGATCCGGTGATGCACCACGCGTACGTTGACAGGTAGATGCAGGAAGTACCTCGACCAAATCAGGCGTAACGCGGGCCCCTTTACGGATCCGGCGGCTATGGAAGAAGAGTTCCTAGCTCAGTTCGAGAGCTTCAAGATTCTGTACGTTGCACAAGAGACAAGGCAGAGAAGAAGCAAACGTTTGGCTAACTAAGAACAGGGTGATGTTCGTCCTACCTCGCACCGAGAATCCTGACTCCAAACTGACGGCGAGTGAAGTGGCGCAGGTGGCCTAGGATGCGAGATCTTGAAGAATTTGGCCATGTCTAAGTTCAAGGATATCCATGTGATCGATATGGGTGAGGCAGGCCAATTTAAATGTGGAGGTTGTCACTCCAGCTAACATGGTGCACAAAAAAGATACCATCGATATCTCCAATCTGAATCGGCAATTTCTTTTCCGCAAGTCAGACGTTGGAAAGTTCAAGGCTGAAGTTGCAGCGAAATTCGTCGAGCGAAGGGTAAAGGGCGTTAAAATCACCGCTCACAATAACCGGATCCAAGACTTTGACGAATCCTTCTACAAGCAATTCCAGCTAGTCATCTGCGGTCTGGACAGCGTCGAAGCTCGGCGATGGATTAACGCCATACTGGTCTCCATCGCTGAAGAGGCTGAGGATCCTGATGGCATCAAACCGCTGATTGACGGTGGCACTGAGGGCTTCAAGGGCCAGGCGCGAGTCATACTACCTTCTATTACTTCATGCATAGAATGCCAGCTGGACATGCACGCGCCAAGAGCTGCCGTCCCTCTTTGCACAATTGCTTCTATCCCGAGACAGCCGGAGCACTGCGTTGAATGGGCCCACGTCATTGCTTGGGAAGAGGAGAAGCCCTTCCCAAAGCTTGATAAGGACGATCCCGAACACGTCACCTGGATCTACCAAAAGGCCCTCAAACGTGCAGAGGAATTTAACATTCCAGGAATCACCTATTCGCTCACGCAAGGAACAATTAAAAACATTATCCCTGCCATTGCGTCAACAAATGCCATCATCGCCGCTGCTTGCTGTAATGAGGCATTCAAGATTGCAACCAACTCGGCGCCCTGCTTGGGCTTCGAGAACAACTATATGATGTATTCCGGCAACGACAGCATCTATACATACACATTCAAGCACGAGAAGAAAGAAGACTGCCCAGTCTGCGGTCGAGAAGCTCGGCCCTTGGAGGTGGATCCCAACTTGACGCTACAGGATTTATTGGACTCCTTGGCCGTTCGCCCCGAGGCTCAGCTGAAGAAGCCATCTATTCGTGCTGAGGGAAAGACACTGTACATGCAAGTACCAAAAAGCCTGGAGGAGCAAACGAGGCCAAACCTGAGCAAGTCGCTCAAAGACCTTGGGTTGGAGAATGGGCAAGAGGTTGTGGTTACAGACCCTGCATTCCCCCTCGAGTTCAACTTTTATCTTAGGTTCAAAGTCGAGAGTTCCTAGTGAGAATTGGTTTTTTTCTTTTGATTCTGTTTCTGGTGTTCAAATGGGGGTTTTTATCTTGGGCATTTTCCTGGCGTTGGAGATATGATTGGCGAGACACAAATACTACTTTCTTGAAGCCATATCCTTACGTCTTCATACATGGATAGGCGTGTATTTTCTCTAAAACATTCACCATAAGAACGGATCTTAGATATCTGATCTTTTCTTATTTTACTAATTTATATCCTTGAGAGATGACACACAGAAAAGCATGCGTCAAAACATATGTAGAACGCAATTACCATGCCCCCATTTATGTACAGAACGCCGCCAACCAAAACAACAAAAATTATTGAACCATGTTGATCACCTGCTGCTCCAACTTTTTGCACTTCAGCTTGAGGTGCTTCACCGACTCGAGGAACAGCTCGTCGCTGTCCCACTGCCCCGTGCTCTCGATGGAGAAGATGAAGTGGTCTCTCCTCCGCCCGAGCTTGACCTTGCCCTCAAACTCGGGATGCCGCAGCGCCTCTCTGCTGACGGTGTCCTTCATGGAATCTTTGACCACGGCCTTGAGCTCTCCTGCGTGGCCCTCGTAGCCGCTCCCAGACTTGCTTGCCTCCTCTCTTGTGATTTTCTCGAGGCCAATGACGCCCTGGGGGAAGCACTTTTGGAACTTTTCAGCATCCGCACCAATAATAGGCCTGGTGATGTGGATGAGCGGTAGTAGTCGGTACGAGGCGGTGGCAACGGGTGAAAATTTGGAGTGGTCCGCCCCGATGCCCTTGTGCATGTGCATCGCCAGGTTGATCGTCTGCTTCGGCCTCAGCTTGGCAATCAAGATGTCCGGGTTCACCGGTCTAATGGCATTCTCCCCGCTGAAATGCTCAACCTGTCTCCCCGTCGGCACAAACACAATGTCCTTTGCATACACATGCGCATGGTTATACGCCTTTGTGGGATCGTTCTCATTCGGCGCCGCGTCGGGGTTGACCGTGCATGTGATGTTGAGCTCCAGCCGCACCGTGTTCCAGTCGAAGCTGTTTGCGTAGGCGTCCTCTCCTGCCTCGGGCTTCTTATACCACTTGAGGAAGTTGTGGATGCCTTCGCGGCCGCCGTTGAAAGGGATGAGGCCCAATCTGTGTGCGAGGACTTCGTCTTGAATGACGGAGGTGTTGTTCTCAATAAATACATCCTCAATGGCGAGAGTTGGGATCTCAGCAATGAGAATGCGCCGGAAAGCGTTGGCGAGAGAGGCGTCGATGCCGATGAGGGAGAATGAAGCGTCGTTCAGCTCGTTTCTGTGGAACTGGACCGAGAAGGCAGATCGAAACCGTTCAATCGTAAAGGCGTGGTCCTCGCCGGGGAAGTGGCCGGGAAAATCTGTGGAAGAAACATTTGAGACGGTCTCTTTGTTGATGCCAACGGTCTGCGCAAAAGATTTGTTCTGTCAGCGCCGTACAAAAAGCTAGAAAATCAGCGTTCCTGCGAAAATCTTACGTTCCGGCGCAGGAGCTCCTCCGCACTGGGAGCAGCTTGTCGCGAAGGAGCCATCATGTCTGGGAGGGATGCGAAGTTGGGAAAAGCAAAAAAGTTGACTCTGCTCGGCTTGATGATCCGGGGAAATTTTTTGAATGCGATAACGATTGACGGATAGATTAGCCCCTCCAAGGTGAGCCAAGGTGAAGAAATGGGTGCTCACCGTGGGAAGCATCCGCCACTAGACTATGTTCGTATTAGCATCTTTTTATTACATCATCTTCAATCCGTACTCCGTACTCCATACTGGTACTCCAAGTAGTTGAGAGACTTGAAAAGCACTTCAAATATGGGGGGAAACAAACAGCTCATATAGCACAACAAAGAAAAGGTAAATCCCACAGAAACAATTCAATCGAATTCCTTGTTATCATCGTATTCTATGGTTTGCATACAATCGTGTTCAGCATCTAAAACTATGTGAAAGCCTTTTGATTGGTCTTCAACACGAAACAAGGCTCTGCCGTCTTGTTTATAATGCCAACCAACCACTTGCCAGCCGCGCGGTAGGGGTGAGTGCCGCGAGCCCAATAAGGCAGCCTCGCGGTCTCTGAAGAGCTGCGTCAATTCGCGTCCATTATTCCCTCGTCCCAGCCCTTCGAAAGCCCTCGTCCTTGGACAATCTTAGAGAATAGAGAATATGGATCCTCCACCATCATCTCAGATGGACTCTCCGCCATCTTCCCAGATGAACCCCCCACCATCGTCTCAATCCCACTTTGACAAGTTCACAAACTTCACGCCCAATCACAGCGCCCCTTTCGACGATGAATTCGCTCGTCTCGCCCTATCCCAGAACTGGGTCCCCGGTTCCCAGAACTACACCAAAGAGCGCACCATTGCCATGCGCGAGGAGCTCAAGACTCACTACTTCTCTCAATCGCAGGCCCCGGATGGCACCCAAGAAGAGCCCACAGAAGAAGACGTGCTCAGGGGCTATCAGGACTTGTGCAGAGAGGTCAGCATTCCCCCGAGCGACTCTACTGCAGAATGCAAGAGACAATTGAAGAAGACGCTCGTCAACATTGTGGACTTGATCGATGCGCGGCGTACGGATAAGAAGGTTCGAGTTTGGGACGATTTTGAAGCGTTCCGTAAATACACCCTTAAAAAGGAACATAGAATTAGCGTTGACGAAGCGAAGGAGGATGGGGGATATCTAGCATCTTTGCTTCAGCACCTGAGAGGCTCCCAACGCCGAAGAGCATTGAGAGTTAAGAGAGCAGGGCTTGCGAAAAGAGGCCGGGGTCTACGCTAATATCCCAGTGATAAGCTGCTGTTGAAATTGAAGTTAATGGCCGGGGGAGAATCTGACTCCATCTCCCTTACATCTAGTCTCAGAATGTTAAACCAAGTGATCACGCATCTGCACATAAACTGATCTTGTACTGAGTACCTAGTAATTACATGGCAACATCGTCATGGCATATTATGAGAGCGCAAAATTCATAACCCATAATGAGTTGCTTTGGTTGTGCCAAAGTCAAGCTTTCATGATATGCTATCTAACCTATTAACCGTTTGCATTAACCTAAATTTTCATCCTGAAGGTCAAGCGGCACTGCTCCATTGGCAGAGCGGCCAGTTTCTCCAGTCCCGATGTTTTTATGCTTCCTTTACTCAATATCTTCCATGTTCCACACACTAACGCCTTTCTTCTGTACACTCTCTTTCAATCTCCCAAGGACGGCTTGCCGCCTGGCCCTCTTGTCCATTAAGTCTCCCTTTTCTTCCCTGCTAAAGCCACTAACCTTCTTTCGTGGCGTAGCCGCCTTCACTGGAGCTGCAAGAGACATGACACTCCCCGAAAGAGACATGACACTCCCAGATAGGCTTTGGCGCATGCTGCGAGCTGGTGTCGCGTCTGGAGATAGCAGAATGCTCCTCCTTGCCTGCGGTGTCCGCAAAGGCGAATCCTCCCTACTCGGGGGTTCCAATCGCATCTTCCGCAGCTGTGTTTCCAAGACATCGATATCTCCACTGCGCTTCTCCACCATGCTGGTCATTTTGGTAATGGTCTTCATCACAGCTTCAACTGTAGGAACGTTTGCGGCTCCCCTACCGGATGCGCTAGAGAGCGATGCAATACGAGTCTTGAGAAGAGTCAGTGCTTCCTCTGCTTCAGAAAGAAGCTTTGAGAAATTCGTATACTCCCGTCTCAGTTCATTCTGCTGTGCCTGTTGTTCTACGCTTAGAGGAAGCGACCGCGCAGCATCAGCCTGGTTAGGATCCACTCTCGTCATAATAACTCTCTTCAGATCCTCCTGCTTGGCTCGGAGCCGATGCATGTCCCTAGCAAGGTCCTGGCAGGCCTCGAGCTTATCAGTAAGATCCTGCACTCGGCCATCCTCCAAGTCACCATAAAGTTCAACATCGAGAATATCTCCCAAATCGCTAATCTCGCATAGAACCCAATCATCTGGATCCTCGAGATCGTCTGGAGTTCTGCCGTCGGGGACACGATTGTCTGTGTGGCCCTTTGTAAAGGCTCTTACGGACCGAGCATTCAGCCCCAGAGTGTCAATCATCGAGTTGATGTCTCGGTAAACGGCCTCCACTTGGGCAGGAATGCTTTCCTTGGCCGGGGGTGCGACATTGGAGTGAGCAATGAATTCATCTAACTCAAGGGTGCCCTCAACTTCAGACGCAAGGACCCTTTGTACATCTTCGTCCTCTTCGTCAATCAAGAGCCGACCTTCCTCAGCATGTTGTCGCTCTCTCAATTTTCTTGATTGCGCTATGAATGGATCTTCAGCAGCGGTTTTCTCTTTGCCGGCAGTAGTCGATGCAACGAGCTGTGACCTCTTTGGGCCCAACAGTTGAGAAGCCATGCCCGGGGCGCTGACAGATCTAGTGGCATCCGAAATGAGGGCACGATTTCGAACTCCACCCCTCATAGGGCTGGGTGATCGGGGGCTCGAAACGTTTGGCCGGGGAATCACGGGTGCAGAACGGCCGAATTCCCCAAACAGCGGTCGCGATCGTTCCTGTTCGGGTCTTATGGTGGAAGGAGTTTCGCCAAGTCCATCGAAAGAGCTCTGCGGAGTGTAGCCCGGCGTACGTGTCACCAGCCCGTTTCCAACAGCGGTGGGGCTGAAATCTTTAGCCACATCCACGCCGCTGCCCTCTGAGGCGTTGTCGTCTAAATCACTCTCTGCCTCATCTTCAGATGCTGGTGCAGGAACGGAGGTCACGTTCTGCTGGCTCTTGGACGTAGATGGAGGAAGACTGAAGCTTGACGGTGGCACGACGTTGCTAGCTTTGGAGAAAACGCTTGTCTTGACCGGGTCGGGAGGCAGAGGAGCATCCTCGACTACTGTTGGCCTCTCGTCGGACGACTTGGAAGCTTTAAGAAAGCTTGATGATTTCGATGTGTCTGCTGTATTACTACTCTTTAGCGCGGTGGTAAGCAGAGGGGTATCTTTAGTAGCCGCACCTTTATCTGTGCCGCCCAGGCCTGGGGAGAAGAGTGTGCTTGGCTTGGAGGCAGCGCTGCCTCCGAACGGGCTGGGAGTGGTAGAAGTGGTGGATGAGTCTGAAGAATCACCGATTAGATAAGATGACTTGCTGGTTGTGTCTGGAGGAAGAGGTGTTTCGAATTTATCCCCACCTTTAATTGCGGAAGTCTCAGGCTCGGCTGGTTTTGATATTGCTCCCACCGAACCAAATAGCCCAGAAGAAGTCGTAGCCTTAGGAGTTCCTCCACCAAGCGATCCAAATAGGCCGGAAGAACTGGTAGGCTTGGGGGATTCGGTCTTAGCTCCAAATAAGCCAGATCCGCTTGCCGCTTCAGGGGTAGCCCCCCCCGATCCGAATAATCCAGCGCCAGTAGTTTGAGGAGAGTCTGTTTTGCCACCAAAAAGTCCGGATGAGGTAGCCGGTTTGCTTGGTTGGCCAAAAAGTGAAGCTGAACCAGAAGTCGAGGCGTCAGGTGCTGTTGAGGCCACGGCACCGAATGGTGACGGCGCTGGGGTTTCTGCTGGAGCTGTAGGTGCAACTCCAGTTTGTAGAGGCCCTTCAGAAGCCTCACCGGTATCCATGTCTTCATCTCTAGCTGAGGCAGCAGAGTCAGGAACCTTGTTTCCAGCATCGCTGAGGGCGGAGCCAAAAGCGGATCCAAACATTGAGGACCCAGAAGGCGCCGGAGCCTTGCCATTGTCTTCTTGAGCAGACGGATCAGGCTTAAACGAGCTCTGGAGTTTGAAAGGAGTAGAACCAAAAGCGCTGCCGGACGGCTTGTCTTGAGCAGATCCAAAGACGCTTCCTGAAGGCTTTGGTGGAAAGGCGGTGTCCGCTGAGCCGGATCCAAAAGCGCTTCCAGCTCCAGCCAGCTTACCACCACTGCCGAAGATGCTAGCTCCGGCGCTGCTGTTGCTGTTGTTTGCAAGAGAGGCAAAGCCACCCTGGGAAGCGAATCCAGCGAATCCTCCAGAAGAAGTGGGTGTGGAAGCTTGAGCCGTGCTTGCGGCAGCGCTTCCAAACGGACTCTGAGGAGCCTTGTTGGCAAAACTAGCAAAACCCGACTGACCAAAGGCCGGGGTGGGTGCCGCTGCTGCTCCTCCGGCTCCTGCTCCTGCTCCGGCGCCACCAGCAGATGCCCAAGGAGAGGCTCGCATGCCTAGCTGAGATGATTGGCCAAATCCCAAGGCGCTTGGCTTCCCAAAAGCTGTAGCCGGTGAGGCAGAGCCAAAAGCACTGGAACCAAAGGCTCCACCCGCGCTCGGTGTAGTGGTAGCACTTGAACCTCCTGTGGCCCAAGGGGACGCCTTTTGGCCCAATTGTGCTGAAGCCCCAAAAGCGGGAGCAGCCGTAGTTGATGAGGCGAAGGGCGAGGGCGAGGGCCCCGCATTGGAAAAAGGCGAGGCTGTTGATGCTGCCGCAGTTGGTGCAGGTGCTGTGTCTCCTTGGATTGCCGTCAATCCCGGATAGGCGGTGCCTTTTTTAATAGAGTCGGTATAAATGACCCACCATGAGCACAGAACACCTTCATGGGTAAGAATCCAGAATCCGGGCAGAGGAGTAGGTGATTCCTCAAGCTCTTCATCTGATGGTATAGGTTTATAGATCTTATCTTTGCTAGACAGGTCCAGAGCAATGCCAATGGGCGTCGAATCATCCATGGAGTCGGTCATTGGAAGGGTGGGTCGCTTGGAATCATCAAGCAACTCGGTAGTCGTAAAAACGCCGGTGATGGAATCGGCGGGCTTATCGTTTGCCAGTGGGCTTTTAGATCGAGTCAACAAACCTACATCAGTTGATGCTGTAGACGAGACAATAAGGAGGTCCTGGAGATCAGGGGGGAAGTCTCTCAGGCGCAGTATAGAATGATGGGGGATCTTGTCCGATCCAAACGGCTCAACAGGATCCGTGAGCTTCTGATAGGTGAAAGATGAGGGCGGCTGGCGTGTAATGATGTGATAGATGGAAGAGGGGGGCGAGTCACTAGTCGAATGAATAGCAAGAAAGAGGTGGTTTTCAAGCCATGTGAGCGATGACACTATTCCATCGTTAGTATGGGAGATTTGTTTTTGAGGGAAAGATGACGTTACCATGGCAGTTGCCCAAATTGGGAGGCTTAGGGATGTCGCCTTTACCCTCTCCCTCGGGGGTCATTTGGTGAATAGTTCCATCTGCCAACCCAGCGCAGAGCTGCTTGCCCTTTGCGCTCCAACTAATACAGCTAACTTGGCTCTGTAGCGCATTGCTTATTTTCCGGTCTTGGAGATTTGCCATGTGCAGGTTGCCACCGTTGGTGACGATAGCAATAAGCTCTGGAACCATAGGGTTTGGCGCCAGGGTTCTCAGCGCCTCCCCATTCGTTGAGAGCTCAAACGCGGAATTGGTAGATCCCTGGAGGAGACTTTGCACCTCATAAACAGCAAGGCCACCACCGGATTCCGCAGAGAGCACCAGGTAGTTCTCGTCGGCAGTAAAGACTAGCTGCGAAACCCGCATGGGCATGGGGATCTTGAGCTGAGGCTCAAAAGCTCGGACGTCCGAATCACCATCTTTCGGTCCCTCGAAAGCTTTTCGAATCGATTCAGTTGTTGCGATGATAACCTGGTCAGGGCCAGCGGCAGCAACGAGACCTCTTTTCGAGGCGACGCTGAGGAGCGAGGACGTAGCAGTAGGAAGCGACTCCCAAGGGGATGTGAGGCGAACTTTGGCATCGCCAGCGATGGAGAGGAAGCCGAGGGACTATCAGTTTTGCGTGTCAGTGGCAGCTATACGACGGAAGAACCAAAAAAAAAAAACACCCAGCTGTTTCCTACCTCTGTCTGGATCGTTTCTAGGTCCGGTCCTGCAGCCACACCTCCCGCTGCGTTTGTCGAAGTGCTGAAGCCAAAAGACATGACGGGCGAAGAGAGCAATTCGGACGAGCTCCGAATCTCGTTAACGATCCGACTTTTGGAACATGGGTCTGCGGCGCCGCGATGAGAAAGTCCGTCGCTGGAGCTCCGGCCAGCAGCACCAGCACCAGCACCAGCACCAGCACCAATACCAGCAGCAAAGGCGGCGGTTGTTGCCGGGGCCCAATTCGGGGGCAGAGATCGCGAGAAGGGCGAGGGGGCGGCAAACGGTCGAGGAGGCGAAAAGACGCGTCGATTGCTCTGCTGCAGCGGACTATGAAAAAGTAGCGATTGGAGATGCAACGGGAACTGCGCCTGCACCATTCTACCGGGCGGTCGTCGCGACCCTTGCATGCACAATCCAACTTTTTGGGAGCTCTGAGCGGAATCACGTGGGCTCACCAGAGCTCGAGCCAATGGCGCTTGCAGCAGCGATCCATCTTCCCACCTGCAGGCGTCTGGCCAATCACAGCCGCCGCCTTGGTCGCCCGGGGGGGCTTATAGAGGGGAACAGAAGAGTAGAGCTTGTATGAAAGTACCCTGCGCGCTAGAATCGGTGCTCTGCTACCTGCCAGTCGTGCCGCAAGGTGCCTAAAGGCAGAAGGCAGCTTTTAGCCTCGTCATCAGCTACTACCAACTATAACCAAACGTCGACCATCTTCAGCCCGCCCAGCTTGACAGGCAAAGCCGCAAGCATTGAACCGCGAACTGCACGCTCTGGACGATATCGACGGCGAATGCACACGCTGCACAGCTGTTAGACCCGGAAGACATAACGCGAAAGACATAGAGGAGACCGGCACGACGGGTCGTTAGAGCATCACAGCCGCAAGATGCCGGGCTTCGACTTCTCCAACTACAACCGCAATGCGGCCCTGCACGCCAGGGGAGTGCCTCTTCCCAAGGCTACCAGCACAGGAACAACCATTGTCGGCTGCATATTCGACGGTGGCGTTGTGGTGAGTAGGCAATCCGCTTCCCTGCCCGTCTCTTCATCGCCCCTCCCCCTCTCCCTTGGCGTCGAAACACAGACAAAAGAGTGAAGACGTCTCTAACCAGCCGCCTGACCAAGATTGCTGCCGATACTCGAGCCACCTCCGGACCCATCGTTGCCGACAAGAACTGCGAAAAGCTTCACTACATCTCCCCTCAGATTTGGTGTGCCGGTGCCGGTACCGCCGCCGACACCGAGTTCACCACCGCCCTCATCTCCTCCCAGCTCGAGCTGCACTCCCTCTCAACCGGCCGCAAGCCCCGCGTCGTCACCTGCATGACCCTCCTCAAGCAGCACCTCTTCCGCTACCAGGGCTACATCGGTGCTTACCTGGTCGTCGCCGGATGCGATCCCACCGGCACCCACCTCTTCACCGTCCACGCCCACGGCAGCACAGACAAGCTCCCCTACGTCACGATGGGATCCGGCAGTCTCGCTGCCATGAGCGTCTTCGAGACGCAGTGGAAGCCTGACTTGTCGCGGGAGGACGCCGTCAAATTGTGCAGCGACGCCATTCTCTCTGGTGTCTGGAACGACTTGGGTTCCGGCTCAAACGTCGACGTCGCCGTCATCACCAAGGAGAAGACTACCCTGCTACGGAATTACATCAGGCCCAACGAGAAGAGCGCCAAGCTGCAGAGCTACCGCTTTGAGAAGGGCACTACTGCCGTCTTAAACGAGAAGATTATCAGGAAGAGCGATGTTGGGCGATACATCACTGTACACGACTTGCAAACTGAGGGCGAGCAGATGGATGTGGATACCTAAAGACGGGAAAAGAGTGGAAAGCAGGAATGCGCAGCGCAGTTGCGATGACATTGTGTTACCAGCAAAATAGTTAACATACTAGAAATCAGACAAAGAAAATCCCAAGTTATGATGATAATAATGATGATGCAATGTTTGGGAGCTGAGAGTGCTTGTTGATCTTGGAATTATTGGATTATTCTTGTTATCGCCCTATTTGTCCTAGATACGAGACGTTCCCACAACGTCTTTTTGGATATATGAACAGCCAAACGCCCGGCAAAATCGACCAACCGCACTCTATGCGGGCTGGGTTTAAGAAGGAACAAAGGGAATATAATATATGTACGCCAAAGACAACATAGCAAACCCATTCTTACAAGAAAGAACGAGGATTTCTCCAAGAAATAGGCTGGAGTTGTGCGCTCCAACACACAGACAAAAAAAAGGGGGGGTGCAGCGAGCTTTGCACACACAGCCCGAGTATGCTTTCAAAAGCACATGAATGTAAGATTCGCAGAAAGAACCCGCCTCCTCAAATGCTAACAGTGATAAAAAAAATTTGGGAGAAAGAAAGAAAAGAGGAAGCGAGGGTGAGAGAACAGATCCTAATATTCGAAGCGAGCACAACCAAACCCCAAAACTCCGTTATAGATGGGTAAGACGAAGAGATTTCATCATCATTATAGTTGCCCGTTCACGAAGCGGGCTTTTTACCAAACATTGCGCGTGTGCGGGATTTGCTGCGGGCTCGAGTCTTCTTTTTGTCGGCTGGGAGTTCTGGGGCGTCCTCGTCATCCATGTATTTTGCCTTGTGAATCCTAAAATTTTTCAAGGTTAGCCAATTTCTGCAATAAAGGGGTGGCAAGGATGGATAGATGAAACATACCAGCTGTTGCCTACCATGCTCATGCCCTTGGCTTCAGCCATTCGGTAGAACTTGGCGCTCTTCTTTAGATTCTTCTTGCAGCCGATTCCTTGTGCGTAGCAGAAACCAGCTTCCGCCAGAGCGTCAACATCGCCCCATGCTATTCAGAGCGTTAGTAAAGACTATCAGGCAGGATTCATTGGGTTAAACTTACTGCCGGCGATTTCAAAACAGCGCAGCGCAAGGGCTTTATCTTGCTCAATGCCCCATCCGTTCATATGGCTCACGCCCAGTTCATATATGCTCAGAGCAAACTGGGCCTTGTGGGTTTTGTTCTCAGCAATATTGATGCGCTTTCCTTCCTTAGCCATGCCCTCATCCTCTGCAACTTCGCCACTTGCCATGTCAGCTGCTTTTCGCAGCCACTGCACTCCTTCTTTCTGATTGGGTTTCATACCCCAACCATGGCGACAGGCAAGAGCATACAGAAGCATGGCCGTTGGATGATTCAGCCGAGCCGCATGCCGGAGGTGGTAGGTAGACTCGTTCAGGGAGCCATTCTCGTGGCATTCTATGCCCTTGGCAAGATGCTCCTCAGCCGTCATCTCCGCAGCTGTAGCAGGCGCTGCAGTGCTCGCCGTGGAGCGGACAGACATGGTCGGACGAATTGTAGTAGCCGAGTCACTTGTTCCAACCGAGGCAGGCGTCCTGCCCCGGGGCGCTTCTCCGGCATGCATGGTCCGCGATCTGCCCCTGGGTGCGTCTTCAGGCTGTCGCCTGGATTCATTGGAGGGCCTCCTAGGATTCGGCGGAGGTTGTCCATAAGGACCGAGGACGGAGCTCTCTGAGCTAAGCTTCCCTGCATCACTCCGCTGTCTTGACATGGCACTGGAAACGCTGGCTGCATCATCAGGGACACCACGAGCAGAGGAGCTGGATGGCCGAGTAGGGGGGGAGGGTGGTGCACCCGCTTGTGGCTGATTGTCTGAGGATTCTGATCGCTGGATTGACTTCCCTCGAGGCAGGACAAACTTGGAGTAGACATAGGTGCCGTTGCCCTTGTCGTCTGACGGCTGTTCCATAAATGCTTCGCTGTGCATGCTTATCGGAGTCTGAGCTGACTCATCCGCCAATATGAAGGATGGCTGGCTATCCGATGAGGCTTGTCGAATCGGATGATCAAAACTTGGCGTTCCGGCTCTGCTGATGGGCCGAGAAAAGTTGAAAGCGGGTCGAGGAAGAGCGGAAGATTCAGACGCAACGGATGGGGATCGTTGAAAAGAGGGAATGGCAGAGGATGCCATGTGGTGTGGAAGGGCAGCGCTACCAGAAGACATTTTCCGCGAAGGCAATGACTGGACCGAGCTGGACATGTTGCCAAACGTCTCTTCGTCTGGTGGCATGGGGGAAGACAAGGCACTTGGCGATCGTCCGGGAAAGAGGCTTCTGGGTGGCGCCAATCCGACCTCGTCAAAAGAGCTCTGTTTGAACCTTCGAGGAGACGAATTTGAATGAGCAGAGGAGAAAGAGGATGGCTGAGGGTGAGTGGGAACGGGAGATTTTGTTGATTGGCGATCCAGGGGGGGGAGGGTATCGCTCTGTAGAGGTGATGGGGAGCGGTCCTGGCGTGCCCCAAAGAAGTTAATTGTGCCATTTTGCTGTCCCAATTGTCGTCCACGAGCGAATTCGGGTATGTCTGGCACATCCGGCATGTCTTCTGGCAGAGGAGGCACGCCGTCATCGGGGGTGGCCGGAATTCGACTCATCCGTGGGTGCATGGATCTCGGCCGTTCAATCTCGCCCGAGAAGGCGTCTTCCACCAGCCCCAAGCCAGCAGAAGTAGGGGCAGGAGACTCGTCTCGATCAGAGCCTGAGTCCTGTGACATGGATCGAAAGTATTCTGACCGGCCTTGGATGATCAGAGGGCTCTCCGCCGTGAGAGGAGGCAGTCGGCTAACGCGATTTCCATCCTTGTTGGTCGTCTCTTGGAGCTGGCGAGCCAGCAGTCGGCTTTGCAAAGCGAAGGCATCCAAGGGAGACAGCTCGGGAGGCGCTTCCCCGGCAACGTGGAGTCGCGGCGATCGAAGAGGTCTAGAAGAAGTAGATGCAGCAGAATTGACGGAGTGGGATCGCAAGTCCAGCAAGGACGGGCGATTGGTCACGGAGTCTTTCATATTGCTCGAAGCCCAAATCCAGCGGGTATGTTGAATGATGGCAGCAAAGGCGCAAGCGCAGGGTGCTAAACAGGATAGATAAATAAAACAAGCAGGCTCCAAAACGGGATCATCAAAGCCCTTGGCGGAACCGCGCAGAATCCTAAAATAGACGGCAAGAAGGCAATCGGAGCCACTAGGCGATTGGACGTGATCTATTCACGTCGCTGCTGCTGCGCAATGCACAGGTGCAGGTGCAAGGTGTCGTGGCGGTGCGGCAACGTTCTGGTGACCAAGCCAGCGGAGCGTATCCAAGGATCGATGACGATTGATAGTCGTGTCGGCGTCGGGCGTCGGCGTCGGTGACGGGCTGCGCGATGAATCCGGGAGGAGCAAAAGATGTGGACAAAAGAGAGCAATACGAAGCGAAGGCTGCAAAGGCAGAAGGCGAGAAGGATAGACTGGGGTGAGCTGAAAGGGCGAATCGAAAGAGAAGTCGAGAAGCAGATGCGCGATATCAAAAGTGGCAGAGGGTGCCTCCAGCAAGGGCAGGCGGCCGGCAGAGACGCTGCGGTGCGGCCCCAGGCAGGGCGATGCGCGAAGCAGAGATACGGAGCACAGGATACGGAGCAACGGGGGCAACAGTCGTACTCGACAACGTGTGTCTCCCGTCACACGAGGGGCTGCTGCAAGTGGTCGCGGGGAAGAGGAAAAAAAGCAAGAAGCCGAGAAGTGCAAAGAGAAGAGAAGCGGCAATGGCCTCGCCGGGGGGTCACAAGAAACGAATGGCTCAAAGGCGCCGAAAAGAAGAGGAAGAAGCACGGCGATGAGACTTGCACAGACGCTTCCCTTGGTCGGCAAGTCAGCGCTTCTGCTTGCCTGTCTCACCGATCGAAGAGGCGACCTGCTTTCTGGACGGAGAAAGGAGGAGGAATACAAAGTTGATGGTGGATGGATACGAGGCGCCGCCGCCGCAGCAAAAGGAGGTTAGGAGGCCAGTGGCTGCCCCCCCGGAGCTGCTACTGCCGCCCGGTGCTCTGTACATGCGCACATGGCCAGTTCCTGCAGGCGCGCCAAGTACCGCGCTACCAGCACGGCTAGTCTAGCGCAGAGGGCACGAGGGAGGCCCTTGGAAGGTGTACTTTCAGCCGGGACTAACCCAAGGTGGTGGCTTGTCCTTAAACTTCAAGGTACCGAAGTGTAATAGGTCGGGCCCTTTTTTCTGCGTCCCCTAGCCAGCAATATGGCGCCGTTTCGACGGAGCCAATCTAATCTAGGTACTTGTATAGGATGGGATGGATGGATGGATGGATGGATGGATGGATGAGTGCACGTACGGGTACCTGGGTTGCTATGGTGTGTGCAAGTAGCGCCTCTGTCTGCTGGTATACCAGAGTCTACTTGTACGTATTTTCCGTTCAAGACAGGCTTGAGATTGGCTGTATTGCGGGCATTTCAGTACCTGGCAGTACCTGTATAGCACCCTGCCGTCCAGTACTTTAACATGCTAGTATACAAACAAATCCTTCAATTCAACTTCACTACCTACTAGGTAGTACTCTGTGCATGTGCTCGCCACATCACCTCCGAGGAGTCTCTCATTTCGCCGCCTTGCCTCCATCTACGACTTCGTATAAGACCGCTACATACAACAATCGCCATGCCCCGTAACGCCTCCTTAGACATGAGATCCAGGGCAACGCCGGTATCAAGTGAGTTGCGAAGCCCTCCAGGACCGGATGCCGTGCCATAACGGAGACCCCCCCGGCTCCTGTGGCTTGACGGTCCCAGCAGCCAGCACTAGGTAATCTCGGGCAATCTCCCCAGCGTGTCTGTGGCCCCTTCAGGGCATCCAAAAAGCCTGCAAGTCATCAGACCTCATGCGTGTTTCTCTTCAACGCTCCCTTTCCTCTCGCTATCGAGCGCTGTGGTTTCAGTGCTCTAGCGATACAATGGATGTTTCCTCGGATACTTCCGCGCGATGGTGCCTCCAAGTAGAGTGCATGTACTACCATGTACTACTAAGCACGTCCAACAGCAACGATCTCGAGTTGCAACGCACATGCATGCTCTGCCCGTATCCATGTCGCTCCGCCGCATCGGTCCATGTAGCTGTACGCAGATGCCCCCTCGGCCCAGCCCATGGCCGCAAGTACCTCTACAGGCGCCTCTACAGGCACTAGGCTCGCAGGGCCATCTTGGGCGAGCTCAGGGACCCTTGGCATATAATTGGGCGCACTGGCGACAGCCATCGTCTGGGGTGCATTGGGCTCAACAAATTGAGAGCAGCGACGGGCCCTTTTTTTTCTGGGGACTGGCCAGTGAGCTACGGAGCTTTCGTCATTTTAAAACATGGACGGAGAGGCTAAACTGGCCCATCCTTATTTCCTGCATACAGACCACGGCTTCTGTAGTCGAGCAGAGGCACTTGTGCCACCATGTACCTCGGCGCATTCATCTGCAGCGAATTCTGGCATTGGGGTCCTAGCAACCAATTGCTGATAGTACAGAGTACCTAGGTACTTACTGCATCTGCACACCATCTCTCTCTTTTTTTGGCTCTTCTCATCGTTTGTTGTTTCTGACTACTCGCTCCGTATAATTCGACCACGACCAAAACAGTCGATCCCATCCGTGGCAAAAAATAAAGAGCATAATCGTGCCTTGGCAACCCAGCTGCGCCGTCGCCGTGGCAAAACAACGCTTCGTACCTACATGCATGACATGCTATAAATATAAATATAGTATACACACACATGGAATCTCAGCTTCGCAAGTCGTCCTGTGAACTTGCTGCGGTCAGCGACATCTCGACCTACAAGCCCAAGCTCCACTACGCTTCTTTCTCTACATACTACTAAATATTTCTCTTGCTTGCATGCAGTAATACTAACGCCCCCCGTACTCCGTGCTACGAGCACATACATGGCCGAGTCATTTTCATGATCCATAAGGATCGCTTAGCAAGGGGCGCAAAGGGAAAATCGATGCTCAAATTGGGGCTTTGCTGCTGTAGAGGTTACTCTGCCGCTTGGTACCTATGGCAAAAGTGTACAAACGCATCATGCGATTTCCTCCCCTCCACATGCGCGGCTCCATGTACACGTATTGCGCAGGACTTGGTCCATGCTCGGCCGCACATGCACACAAGCTTGCTGCACTATATTAATATCATTTCTCCGTCATATTTCTTAAAGCACGGTCGCACACATCAACCCGCTGATATCGGCAGTGCATGCACGATGAGGTCAATCCTACTACCACTTCACACAGAAGGGGAAAGATAATCCTTGCGCAAGGGGCCCATATCTCTTCATCTCCCTCAATTCCACAGGAGCACTGACACGCATGTTTGAATTCCAAGTTGTCGCCCAATCAAGCGTTGCCCAGAAACATCAAAACAAAAAGCGGAGGTCGGCTCTGACTCCGTCACATGCAGGCTCCGCCACAGCAACGAGTGAAACAGCGGTGGTGCAAATGCCAAAACACAGGGCGCCGCATACGATTCTGAGACGGATGCAGGGCAAGTTGGGTCTCGTCAAGATGATGCTACCGCCTTAGTCCTATGGGGAACTGCTAATAACAGCTCGTAAAAGTAATCCACCTACGGAGCAGAGAGCTCCAAATGTGCTTGAGTATGGAGTTATTACTATTACTAGTACTATTGCTATTTTATTGCTGCTAGTAGGTCCTCCTGCGGTCACGAGGCCGAAGCCGAAGGCCCGGGATTTGTTGGCACTACTGCTTCTTAGTTTGGCGGAAGAGCCCGCCTTGCTTCTATTTATAAAAAATATTCAGATAGGCTGATATTTATGGTATTTTCCGACGACAATCGATGATGCCGTGCTCGAGTTTGATGAGCTCTATTTAGCAGCACTCAATAGAATCCAAAGCCTAGGTACCTTACCGCTATAGACTACCTGCTAGTAGGTACCTCCTAGATAGATGCACTTCGTATTTCTTATTTCGTTGTATCTCGTGGGGAGTTTCGCACGCCATACACTAACAACTGAATCATGTCTTCCACTTTTGA
Source organism: Trichoderma arundinaceum (assembly GCA_025919625.1). NCBI lineage: Eukaryota > Fungi > Ascomycota > Sordariomycetes > Hypocreales > Hypocreaceae > Trichoderma > Trichoderma arundinaceum. The sequence continues at coordinate 1,608,349 of JAMQTF010000001.1, read as the reverse complement.
GCTCAAAGGTGCAACACCCACAGGATACTAATGTTAACAAACACTGCAGACACTCAAACAAAACGACAATGCCTGGTAGAGTCGCAAATACAACTGGAAGTGCTGATCATTGCCGCTCAAGTCCAATTGACTCATCCTCAATCTTCAGAGATCCATCTATATACTGACAATAATCCCTTTTCAAAAAAAAAAAAAAAAAAAAGCATAATAATATTCCAGCCAGAACGCCAATGGCCCATACGCCTCAGGAGTCCATGCGAAACTTTCTACAACGGACTTTTTTGATCATACTCTCACAGATCCTTGGCTCGAAGCTTCTTCAACCTAGTAGCGCCCTCAAACAATCCTCGATCAATGGCAGCGGCGACCGTCAAGGTACCGCCGACAATCGCGCAGAGTCCAGACAGGAAGCCAAGGAATGTCTTGGCCCGCTCTTCACGGTTGATAACCTTCATCGGGGAAATATCCTAGACACATTGTCAGTCTTCCAATTTTTCATAATCCATGCGTGCTCCGTAGATACTTACATATGAGAAGAAGACGCCGGGAATGCCGCCCTTAGAGTGCAGTCTTTCGGCGTGGCCCTCCTGCGCATCGTCGCCTCCCATCAAGCTTCGTTTGTGGCTGGTTACGGAATACTGATGTGTCTCGAGGCTGCCGTCAAAGTTGACGCCACTGTTGGTAATGCCGGACTTTCGCTGCTCCCAGCCAAGGGGAAGATAAGAAGTGGGCACAATCTTGACAAAGTACATGTAGTTAAAGTTGGGATCTCGCGTATCCTGACGGATTCCGTCCAGAGGATTGAGATGATGGTTGGTCCAAGAAGCCCTGCTGCCCATTCTCTCTATAACAGTCGCCGGAAGCTGTGGTCCGAATCGGAGAGAGTGGATGATGTGTGTAAAATCGTGCGACTTCCCCTCGGGGAGGTCCCAGTAGTTTTTGAGATCGTGGACGTGCATGTTTCCATTGCTAAAGCTTCGGCCAGGAGCAAGGTGGAAGTTTCCAATGACCTTGTTAACCTGCAACATACCCTCGATGCGGCAGCCTTCTTCTCTTTGCTGGTCCAGTCGCTCAGAGTAGTGCTCTCTTTCGCACTGCTCCACACCTTCACCTCTGCCAAAGGCCCAGCCTGCCTGCGCATAAGCTTCTCGGACATCGTCGCAAGTATTACAGCAGCCGGGCTTTTGGGCGTTGCTGGGGGCAGTTGCTCCATAGCAGGCACCGCAGTAGTTGGGATCCAAGTGTTCGGCCTTATCATGTATCGAGGGCACGAGGTTGCTCTCAATCACGCCGCCGCCCTGTGATGGGGGCTGCAGACGAATCTTGGTGATTCCATGGGCGACTCCGTGCTGCTGCTCACCAGAGACATCCATGACATCGAGGGTCAACAGCTCGCAAGGCATGTTCGGGAAGGTAATGTTGAGATGAATGTCCATTCGCTCGCCTTGATAAAGTCATTAGCCCCGCATCTCCCAAGACCGCAATGCTCAGGCCCTATCGCAAGGAGACTTGATCGTTCACATACCTCTGCCCTTGTCTACGACCAGCTCTGGGTGCACTACGATGCGCCGATAGTCCCTCCATTCTCCCCACGAAAGAAACAGCACAACCAGCAGCGACACAATTGTGACAATTCCACCGCTCGTAGTCCGGATTCGCGCCTCGTCCACTGTCTTGGTAAAGGCATCCAGCCTTGTGAATCGCGACTTGGGAGCCATGGTAGAGACGCTGTTTTGAACCGCGCAGTTGACAAGGAAATCGCTGCTTAACGAGATGCTTGTGCGAAAAGCAGTAGCACTATTCCGTTAAAGCGCAGCCTCTTGGGAGAACTCGCAGAAACAGAAAGCAAGCGGATGGATCTCTCTCGTCAATTGCATCAACGGCTCGGAACCATGGGGGAGCTTGGCTGCGCAAAAGCGGCTGACAAGAGCGACGTTGGCGATGTCTTGAGGCCACCTGTCGCAACAACACCTGAAGCTGACTACTGATGCTACCCAGTAACTAAACCCCGGGCACAGGCGTCTAGACTCGCCGCGAGGCCCTGAACTAATGCGGGTTACAGCGGCAAGGGGGGGCCGTCGGCAAATCCTCGGCTGCCATCTGGCACAGTGATCCATTGCCTATTCTGGCGCAGTGAATGCCGTATCAAAGTGCTTGACTTTCTTTGGAGGAAAACGCGAAGCTCTACCAACTTCTCACAACCTCGACATTATCTCTTCCGTCAGCCACAGATACCCATTCCTACCTCCTTCAACATTGTCGCTCCCCCGAATTCGACTATTGAAAGCTTTTGCACGACAAGATACACATTATCCACAAGCAAAGCATCTGTTGTTTGGGAGTCGCGATAGAATCCTCATACATAGTCTTTGAGACACAGCTCAGAAGCTTTCGTCCAAGCCTTGCCCAAATTTTGAAACGTCAATATGTCGACTAGACCTCCTTCTCGGGTCGTCTTTGTCGGAAATATTCCGTATGGTCAGTTGCAGACGGGTCAATGACCTTGGCCGAAGCGTCCACCCGAAGAAAGCATGTGACTGACAACAGGATTCCAGGCCTCTCTGAGGAACAAATAACAGACATCTTCAGCAGCGCCGGCAAAGTAGAGCGCTTCCGCCTCGTCTACGATTCGGAAACTGGGAGGCCGAAGGGATTCGGATTCGCAGATTATCCCGATACTGGTCCGACCCACCTCATTCAACATCTTCACAAATTACATAGCTGACCTTTTCGTTTCGCAGACTCGGCTTCCTCAGCTGTCCGCAACCTGAACGAATATGAAATTATGGGGCGAAAACTTCGAGTTGACTTCTCTAACGAGCAGAAGAGCACCGATGACGACAGCCAAGTAGGTTGCAAGTCTTCCGCCATGACATTCAACATTCACTGACCAAGCAGACGCCTGGACAGAACACTGGAGCTTCAAATGGCGGCGTAGCTGCCGGCTATAGCTCTCAATCTACACCCCTTCCTCCGCTGCCAGCCGGAAAGGAGATACCGCCCGGACTGACATGTACCGATGCCATCTCAAGAACACTCAATACACTACCGCCGCCTCAACTGCTGGATATCTTAAGTCAGATGAAGACCTTGGCCACATCAGAACCTCAACGGGCTACGGAGCTTCTTCAACAAGCCCCTCAGCTGGCGTATGCCGTCTTTCAATCCCTCCTGTTGATGGGACTCGTGTCTCCCGAAGCTATACAGTCAGTGGTTGACCCGAACGCGCCACCCCCGACACAGCTACCCACAGCCAACTACCCATCGGCACCGATCTCTGGATATCCCGGCGTCCCTGTCGCGAACCACACCCCGCCTGTCACTGCGATGCCGTACGCCCCTCCCCCGCCAAACAACTCGGCTTATGCTCCCCCAGCGGCGGCACCTGCGGCAGCTCCTACAGCCATGGCACAGGATCCTGATGCCCTGATGCGAGCGGTCATGGAGCTCCCACAAGCTCAGATTGACATGCTTCCAGAAGCCGATAGACAGCAGATTATGGCCCTGAGGGCCACGTTTGCCGGCCAACGGCGCTAGTTCCATTGAATATCTCGTTCAGAGCCATGTTGAATTCCACAACGAGCATTGCAGACAGTCATGTTTGTATTCCTATCAAACACCGGGATCACAACCGATGGAGATATTCATCAAACAAAATATTTGAGGGTTAGAAGCATCTCATGAAAATGCAAACTTTGTGTTTAACAGTCATATGATTCTGCGACACCAATGCTCCGTAAAGAGAGCTTTGTTACCCGATACAGCATCTAATCTAAAAAATAATTGGAACGGCAGACGGAGAGGGAGGACCGATTCCTTAAGTAGTGGCCGAGCGCTTGAATACCGGCTTCACAGATGGAGGAATGGTAAGACTTGCTTGCAGCAAGCTCCATCCAGCCAGCATGTTTTTCAGAGAAGGGCGTCTTAAGGTATACCGATGTATATTTTCACACGAGGAGGGAAATATTGAGATAGGACACGAATAAGGGCATCGGAAATTGAATAATTGGGTATTTAGAACATTTATAACAAGAATAATTCCTACAAAGTTGTTGTTGCCTCTCGCTTTATGAAGGTCCAACACTACCAGTGCTACTTGTCTTACTGTATTCAGGGTTGTTCACTCACAAATGTCTCTCCGGGTTACCCTACACGGTCTGCAATTCTATTTGTAAAATGGAATATGTATATTGGCTTAGAAGGATAGAGAATAATAATGCCGTTTATTGCCCGGACGAATGAAGTGAAGGCAACATTGAATAAACGCAGGTTAATATAGGGTAAGGTGTACTGCAGCTCTCACCCCAAACTCGACTCCCCAATTGTCGCGGACATGAGCTCAGAGTATAGCAATAGCAATTATCAATTAGAAAGAGAAGACGCTCCTATTCGAAAAGCGACATGGGGAGACGAACTAAAATAATACTGATATAAGTTATACTAAATCCCTGCTCTGCGTATATCGAAGCAGGTGTGCCGCTACACGGGGCGTGATAAAACCTCCCTTCCCATATTCTGTTGTTCTATGTATACCCTTTCATTCTGGATCCAACAGGACGCCACTTAAAAAAATTTCAATTTCCACGCTTTGCAACGCCCCAGCCCATTTGCCCTCTCTGGGGATCTCAAACAATATTATACACCCTCTTCGCAATCCAATAACACGCCAGGCCGAAGAAGAGCAAGCCTGCAGTGATGCACACGAACCAGGTTAGGTCGCCCTCGATTTCTTGGCCCGGCACCCAGACGTTCATTCCCCAAAGGCCCGTGATGATGTTCATGGGTAGGACAATGGTACCCAGGACGGTGAGCTTGCCGAGAACATCGGCGGTCTGCTCTTGGCGTTCATTCATACGGATGTTAATCTGCGCCAAATAATTGCCGTGAGATCGAGCCAATATCCTAAAAGGGGGAGAAAAAAAATTAGTACCTTCGACATTGGAAATATTAAGAGGGAAAGGCTACACACTTTTCATAGTGACTAAGATTGGAGGTCATAGTCACGATGTGATCTTGGATATCGCCAAGATACAGGCCAATTTCCGACCTGGGCGCAACTTCCCATCTCTCATTGCAGCGCTTTGCAAAGCCCTTGATAACATCCGCCTTGTTGCCTAGCAGTCGGTATAGACTCATTACTCGCTTTCGACAATCTCCGACACGCCGAAGCATGTCCCCACTAGAATCTACTATGGTTGTATTATCATCGTGCTTTGAGTCTTTTTCATCCTGCAGGCGCTTATCTGACGACGTATGGAGCTGCAGGATAGCCTCGTCGATTTCGTCAACCTCATCCTCGATGTTTTGAATGAGCGGTTGGAAGACGTCAGTAATATCGTCGATGATGGCATAGGAGATCCAGTCCGAGGAAAGGATCAGATAATCCCTCAGCTGTCGTATTCGTCGGCGAACATTGGCGGGATGTGGCGTAACGGAAAAGTGAAAGCTTAAAACTCCCTCCCGGAAGACGATGACATACATATTGACGGGCTCGAGGAAGTTTTCGCTGTTGATATCCTGATCGAAAGTGCGGTAGTTGACAAAGTAATAATGGCGGAACAGCTCGACCTTTTCACGAGCCTCTTGCAGCATAACATCTTCTGCGGTTAGGGGATGGATTCCAAAGGCCTTTGCCAAAACCTTCATTTCATCTTCTGTCGGGCAAAGTATGTCAAGCCACCACACTGGTCTCTCTCCGTATCGAACCGGCTTCTCTGATATCTTCGGCACATCTGTGTGGCTCTCCTTTGGAGCAAGATGATCGGGCGACCTGTTTTCACCACGAATAGAGGCGGACCTTGAGCTGCTATTCGTTCCATCTCTGGCAGGTGGTGACATGAAACCATCCCTTCTGGTGTCAAAGGAAGCTTGCCGCGTTGAAGGTTTTGTATCTGCTTCCAGTCCCTCTGCTGAGTATCGTGGCTTGGATGGCTGAGATATAATGTCTTCAGAGTCACTTTCTTCATCCGACGAGAGTATGCGGGGCTCGGGAATGAAGAGACCTTGGAAATCGCTTCCCTGCTGGACAAGTTCCGAGATGGACTGACTGTGGATCGTGCTCTGGAATTCCTCGTTGAAATAGGTGAACCTATAGGGCGCTTCTTCGTCGGTTTGATACCAGCCCTTCCGAACTGGCCGCAAACGACCGTTGATGAGTTGCGGTTCAGTAATTTTCTTTACTCGTCGCTCATCACTGCGATCCTCCTTCTCATATCGCATCCAGTCCTCCAGAACAGACAGGTCTGGCCACCGACCGCGGCGCCGGCGCGTTCTATACCGCTGGGCTTCATATCTGGAAGGCATCTCATCGTCGCCGATATCAGACATCCCAGGCCCAGGGAAACAAACGTCGCCAGAAGCTTCGGGCGCCAGCCTCCTTTCGAGATCGGGCCGGCGGTCACGAACTGCTCCCTCGGCGTCTGAAATCGCCTCATCGCCGCTCCCCATGGTGAGCTCATCTCGTATCATGACATCGCCAAAGTTCAGATCGAGCCCATCTGTTGGACCAAAGGTCGGGGAGCCGGGGATAGATGGCGGATGGTTGATGTCGTATTTGTCTTTTGTGCTGAAGGCTGTCCTGAGCCTCGCTCTCGAAGATGCGCTCGACGTCCTACGGCTTCGATTTCGACTCTGGCGCGCATCGCTTGCTCCGTAGCTTGGGATGCCTGCCTGCGATCCCGGTCGCCTTATCGAATCTGACAGCAGCGGAACGGACTCGTCCCATCGGCCGGAAGGGCTTTCGTCTCCGCTCTGTGCCGTCTGCATCGACCGGAGGCGGCTCCCACTAACCGACGAGAAGGGGTTCTGAAAGGAGCCGGGCCCTACTATCGTCGACGACCGGCGGACGCGCATCGGATGCTGTTCTCTAGAGGGAGGATGAGAGGTTACATGCTGGGCCTCCCAAAAAGAAAGGGGATGCGGTCGAAATGATCACGAGGGTGTTGCTTACCTGTGGTCCAGTAGCGCTTCACTGTCGATGCTTGTGCCGCTGAGATTGGCCTGCGCCACCTTGTAGAATCCATTCCCAGACGACTCGCCCAATTCATCGTGGCTGTCTTCGTGCAGGATCGCGAAACTCTTCCGTCTCGACCGCTTCTTCCTGCCGGCACGATGGCCCTTTCTCTTCTTTGGTGGAGGACGTTCTTGTGGCTGGCTGGCGGGTTGAGAAGTCGGCCCAGGCCCAGGTGACGATGCAGCTCTGGCGGCTGAGGCCGGCGACTCGTGCCCTAGCGCGGTAAAGCGATTGCTGCTCGACATCTTCAGCAGCTTCTTCGAGATGTATAAAACACCATGATCCGCCGCATAACCTCGCGAGGCTCGAATTAATAATAAGGGGCTGCGAAGAGCGCCTGTCTCGTCCTTTTTTTTCTCGTTTGTCGGTCCAGGGTTGGTGGCCCCAGCGAAGCCTGAAGTCGAACGCCCAGATAGTGATGTCAGCACAGCTGAACCGTAGAACTTTTACAGTTAGTTTGACGCTGTGTAGTAAAGAGTTAGCGGTCTTGGGGTAGTTCAGCGGGGGTGTGCTAGCGTACAGCCACTTGAGCGGTGCTGCTGGCTTGTTACGAACAGGCTTCCGTCACCATGAGCTTCTTCAGATAAGCTTTTACGTACTAAATGTGCCGTCTCCACTAACAGCTCATAGGAATGGGGTATCTACGGGAAAAGCCCTGTTGCAGCTTTGTCTCTCTCTCCTGCGGAGCGGGTGCTCCGAACAAGTTCCAAGGCGGCGATCCGCAGATCCGCCCTACATCTAGGCCGGGTAACGTCGCTTGATGCAGACGGGAGTCAGAAAACAGGTTGGCCGGGCCGGGGTGAAACAAGAATAAGTTGGTAGTAGTAGTAATAAAACGTCTAAATCTTCAACACTGTAGGACCCTTTTCTTTCCCATCCCGCGAGCCAATCATTATTCTCCGATGCTAATACAACGCACATGTCAAGTGATAGCTGTGCTGGTCGTAACGCACACACTACTGCATCCCACCCTGGTCTCTTATGCAGCCGCGAGACCATTCGCTGACCCTCCAAAGTCCCACAGCTTCACCAAGAGACTATCTGGATTGGCGGTGGGTTCATCTTGAGGCAAGAAAATCCTCTTTGGGATCTGGAATTCCACCACCGGGGCTTTCTTGATATCCTTTGCCATCTCTGCGTCCAGCAACTGTAAAAAGTGTTAGTGGATGTATATATATAGCTGACAGAAGGGTACACGGAAGTACTCACACTAGCATACGAGTGATCAAGGAAGTCTTCGATGTTGTACGATTGCTTAGTGAATTGCTCAGAGATGATCTTTGCAATCGTTGCAACGTTGGGATGGTAGTGCGACTGCAGTTGAACAATCTCCCACAGGCAGCTATCGATTGCGCCGGTATCCATGGGATCCGTCTCTGCAGGGTTGAATGGGTCTTCTGCGCCGTTGTTCTGAATGTGCTTCTTCAGCTCCGGATCTTGAATGTCGCGATGGATCATGAATGTGCAAGTCGGGTGACGCCTCAAGAGGTTATACATCCAAGGGATGACGGTTGCAATGGCGCTCGGTGGGGCATTTAGTGAGAGCCGTGAAAGTCTCTTGATGAAGCTTGCAACGAGAGCTGCGGGAAGATGGGTTGAGCCGAGAAAGGTATCTAAGAGGCGGAAGAAGCGCGAGCGGTGCTTGGAGTGAAGGATATCTTTGTCGAGAAGTGAGTAGAGTTTTGGGTAGAATGATGGGTAATCTAGATTTCGCTCCTGGATGAGGTAGAAGACGCCGGATAGAGCCAACAATGACATGGAGCCGCCTGTATCGTAGCAGCTTGTGAGGAAGTCGGACAATAGCTCTGGCTTTGTGAACCACGGGGCTATGTTTGTGGATATGACACTGAGGATGCGTTTTCGTTCATCTTTGGTCTGGACAATGCCAAGTATTGCCAGCCAGGCATCTTGTCCCTGTCGCTTGTGCTGGACAACTGATCTCAGATTGTGCGACTTCTTCTGAGGCCGTGGAACGTAGAAGTCTTCGAGCTCCTCAGCAGATTGGGGGACGCCGTCCAGGGCTGAGAGCAGGGCAAATACTTGATCGAATAGGCTCTCGGGAATGTCATCCTTGTCCCGTTTGTCCAAAATTGCCCTGTAACATAGGTAAGCATTATAACTTAGAATAGAGATTCGCCACTACGGATACTTACTTTACTGATTTGAACGTGTAGTATCGAATATCATCGTACTCCTCCACGTAGGATTCGAGGAATGCTTTTCTCACTTCATCGTTATCCGAAGTGACCAGAGCCGCAATAATGCCCTCTAGAAAAGCCTGCGGGAAGACGTACTCCTCCTTGTCGTACAGATGCTCCCCTTCTGCCTTCAGCGTCCTCATGCATAGAGTTAGAGCGGTCACGGCAAGATCTTCATCTTTTAGCAGATTTTGCAGCAGCGACTTGTACTGAGAAAACTGGTCCTTCAGCCAACCAACGACCACCGAATCCTTCTCTGATAAGTTCTTCCTCGCAATGAGAGAGCCTTGGGCGAGCAGACGTAGGAAGACTCGACACAGAGCCACCGCGGCAAGCGTCGACTCGTCCTCTCCCTCCTCATAGCGGCTGGCGATGCTTAAAAGAGAGGCAATGTCGTTGTAATTCTTCCTAGACTCTAGGATGCCCTGTTCCATGAGAAGAATCTTTGCGCTTGGGTCTTCAGCCTCATCATTTGATGAACGTCGCCGCTTGGCTGCTTTAGTGACCTTATCTCCTGTGGAAGCTCTTTTGCGCTTCGCGCTGTCCTGAGAGCCGGCAGGCATGTTGAGACGAAAAAAAACTGAACACGTCGAAGATTCTAACGATGTTGTGTATGAAAAATGTCAGTGCTGATTTGTTTATGAGTATCCAAGGGGAGCGTCGTATTTAATCGGTGAAAGTTGTTTGTCAATGGGGATTTTTGATACGGGAGACTTGAAATCCTTATCTCATGAAAAGAAGTTCTTGAAGATTTCACTGAGCCTTGAAATGCTGGCCAATGAGCGGGCAGGGTCTTTCCGTACCAAGACTTCAGTCGGAGGAAACTCGGCTAAAAATCTCAACCCGACAATTCGATTGTTTGAACAGCAACCGCATCACGTGACCCAAACGTGTTACCGAACTAGCGCGATAAAACCTCAAACCTCACTCCCAGCTTCCGATTAATGACAAGGCCGAGATACCCCGTCTGAATCCATCTCACAATGGCGTCCCGCTTGGTACGAAGCGCTGTCGGTATGTGTCGCTGCTGCGGAACCCCGCTGACGCCAGGTCAATTGGTGCGCCGAGGCTGACGAGTTGCGCAAAAAACGCAAAAACAGGCGCTCCCCTCCTCCGATCCTCCATCTCCCGCCGAGCGGCCCCTGCCATCTCTGCCGCTGCTGTGCGATACTCCAGCAACGTCCCCGCCGAGGAGCCCAAGAAGAAGGCTCAGAGCATCATCGATGCCCTCCCTGGCAGCAACCTCATCAGCAAGACTGCCTTCCTCAGCGGTACCGCCGGTCTCAGCATCTATGCCCTCAGCAATGAGTACTACGTCATGAACGAGGAGACAGTTGTGGCTATCTGCTTGCTGGCTGTGTGGACTGGTATTCTCAAGTACGGTGGCCCGGCTTACAAGGAGTGGGCCGAGTCTCAGAACGAGAAGATCAAGAACATCCTCAACAGTGCCCGTGCGGACCACACCGAGGCTGTTAAGACCCGCATTGAGGATGTCAAGCAGATGAGCGGCGTTGTTGACATCACCAAGGCCCTCTTCGAGGTCTCAAAGGTAGATACGAACATTTCCTTTGTTTCCATTTTCTGGGCCAATATCATATATGTGACAAGTACTGATATGCCTTTTGTATAGGAGACTGCCAAGCTTGAGGCTCAGGCTTTCGAGCTCGAGCAGCAGACTGCCCTGGCCGCCGAGGCCAAGACTGTCCTCGACTCTTGGGTCCGCTACGAGGGCCAGGTCAAGCAGCGACAGCAGAAGGAGCTAGCCGCCTCAGTTATCGCCAAGGTCCAGAAGGAGCTCGAGAACCCCAAGGTCCTGCAGCAGATTCTGCAGCAGAGCGTAGCTGATGTCGAGAGTACGTGAATACTATTAGCGATGGCTTTATTTATTCGTCTGTTTGTTGCGGTATTGCTAACACCGTTCCTCTCGCAGAGATCGTTTCCTCCAAGGCCCAATAGATGACAAAAACTGCTAGAGTCTAGATTTAAGGTCCCCGCAACTTTCCTTTGTCACAAATCAACACCCTTGTGCATATAATAGCACCTGTGCATTAGCCAATCAATCAAGACACTAGTCGATACTTTTTCGTCACCAAAGATGATTTTGACTGAGATGATGAGTGCATGTTGTCCTAGTTACTAGGCGATAGAGAGGGAGGATTGCGGGTGTATTATACTTTGTATTTTCAAAGCTAAGAGGTGGGAGTTGGCAATAAACAAAAAACTTTTTACATACTTACAGCAGACGTACCTCTTTGATAAGGCCGATGTGGGGTGTGCTGTCGACAAATGTGAAACTGAGGATAACTCGTAGTGAGGTGAATGACTGTCATACTCATTGCATGTTATTCAAATTGATACTACTCATATCTACCTAGGTGCCCTACCCAATCCAACAGTAAATAAAAACATGCGCACATTATAAACATGATCTGGCGATAGATAATAAATACAGCGGTTGGATAAAAAAAAAAAACTTTATCCCACCCGAAAAGTCCCGGTTCCCGTAAATAGCGGTAATCGGCCAAACAAACCCTTCCTCATTAGTAAATCGGCCTTGACTCTGCCCATTTCTTGCTCTCCGTCGCTGTGGCCGGCCTCGAGTCCGGTGAATCAGCAGCCGGGTCTCGCGTCCACCTGCCGCTCCGCCTTCTCCGGGCCCCGTCGCCGTTGATAGGGCCAATCCACTCCCAGGCTCGACCGACCTCACCGCTTCTGCCTTCTCGCTGGCCTGTACGAACATTGCTGTTCTGCTCAACGACCCTCTTTACTCTTTGCCAGATTCTTTCTCTCTCAGCCACCTTATGGACTGAGCGAAGCACATCATCTCTCAGGTTGGGCAAGAACAACCAGGGATCATCCAAGTCCTCCTCACCCAGCTCCTTCTGGTTAGCCAGCCTTTCTAAGACGAGGTCAACCAGGGCCGGGACTTGGGCGGAATCCACCACGTGTTGGCGGTACCTGGCACGCAAGTAGAAAACCGCCAGCACAATGGACATTAAAAATCCAATTGGGAGTCGATATCTTGCCAGCCCGAGGCGGACGGAGCGCTTGAACGCGCAGGCGATCGGAAGGCGAGCGAGAGAGCTGGACGATAGCTTGCGGTTTCGAAGATCTGAGGAATCGGGCGGTCTGTGGGATTAATCGCGGATCTGATTAGCTGTTGTGTCAGAAAGAAGAGAGATTGAAAATTCGGGGCTGGGAGGTCGAAGCCGTAGCTCGATGCCTCTATTGAGAAAAGGAAGGTTACAACACTTACGTGGTCGTTGCGATCTCCACAATCACTTCTTCGCGAGTGGTAATTTCGCCAATGGCAGCCACCCAGAGGTCTTCGAATTCATCGCTGTTCAGCCTCTTGTTGCGCTTCCTGCTCACGGTCGACTTGAGCTCTTCTTCCGCGATGGCAGGAGAATCGACCTTTGCGCCAGAATCATCAACCAATTCGCCGCATTCGTATTTGGCGCGGCGCTCCCTCAGCTCTTCAATGGCCTTATCGGCGACTGCCTGGACTCGTCGAGCCTTCTCTCCATCTGGCTCGCAGGTTGGCGGGAGTGGGACAAGGCCGCCGAAAGACAACGGGTGAGGCTTGAGGATGAAGTCGCTGTGGCAGCGAACAGAAAAATCCTCATAACAGTAGGCGTGCGAAGGGCAAGGCTCGCACTGAGGCTCCACAAATGGAATTATGAAGTCGGGCACTGGAAGCTCGGGGGGGATGATTTGCGTTGCAGGCCGGCCGAGCCCGCAGTATCCAACGGCGATTTTTTCCTGTCGATACCAGGCCAAATAGACGCCGAGCAGAGAGATAAGGAGGACAAAGAAGGGCGTCTTGAGGTTTGTCTGACGGGCAGGCTTTGAGTGTCTCCTAGTCACAATCGTGGCCTCTCCTCTCCTGGCAGCTTCTTCAAGCTCCAACTGTGCATCTGGAGTGAATTCTTCGCCGGCATCCATTGAGAAATCCGGCGACTTGTGTCTCGGCTTATAGGCAGATTGTCCATAAGACCGCGCAGTGGTCGTCGGCCGCTCAATGGTCAGAGGTTCAATAAACTCCTCAGGGCGCCGGCGAATAGTCCTTTCGCTCTTGACAATTTCTTCGCCACCTGTCCGTCTCCGACTCGGGGTCTTCAGCGTAGGAGAGCCTCTCTGGAAAGGGTTATCATCGCTAAAGACGCTTTCTTCCTCCTCGTAAGGAGCGGCAGCTTGGGGCGCGGCACTCTGCGGAGCAGCAAAATAGGGAGTGGCACCGTAGGGAGTAGCACCATAAGGAGTAGCGCCGTAGGGAGTAGCGCCGTAGGGAGTAGCAGCGTATGGAGTGGTCGCCTGTGGCGTAGCAGCGTAATGAGCAGCAATGGGTGTCTCTTCCTCGACTTCGGGCTCATCCTTGATTTTCGGTGTTGCGGATCGCCGAGAGCGAGAGCGGCGCGTAGACTTTGGCGCTTCATACTGTGGCTCCTCCTCCTCCTCGTAGTGAGACGGCTGTCGGCTGACTGACCGGCTGACGGATCGCGAACTGCGCTTCGGCTGGCTCTTAAAGGGCGTCGGCGCTGTATCTTCCTCCTCTCTCTTGATCTTGGTCGAAGCCTTCCGTGGCGACGCTGCTCGACGCGGTTTGGCCGGCGTGGGTTCCAGCTCGTAGTCGTCCCATCTGCCATTGTCTTCCGCGCTGCCCGCATTCACGATGCCCATGCTTGACCGCTTCGCGCGAGCGCGTTGAGCGCGCAGCTTCGGGACCAGCGGTAGGATGTGGTCCTCGACGAGCTCGACTAGCTGGGGCTTTTTCGCAGTGGCGGGATACTCAATGTTGTGCGTGACGAGGATCGAGCGCAGTCGAGGAACGGTGACGCTGCGCGGGTCAAACCCATCCTGAAGATAGTCGTCCGTGTCCGCCATGTTTGTTCTTTGTCCTTCCTAATCGCCTTTTTTTTATTGATTTTGATTTTTTTCAGAAGACAAAAATCTCAATTCTGCACAGAGTGAAAAGGACAAGTAGCAATTAGAAAAAGAATGAAGAAAAAAGTAAGTTGAGATCCAAAGGAATGCGATGCGCGGCAGGCAATTTCGCCCGTTTGTCTCGGAACTTGACAACTAGCTAGTAATAAAACAGCAGCCGAAGCGTTCAAAACAGTGACAGGCCCCAAAATAAAAAGCCGGGGGGTCTCCAAATATGAAACTAGCGTCCGGTCTCAACCCCCTGGTCGAGAAATGAAAGGCGAAGCTTTTTATTATCCCGGACGAAGCCACGCGACTGAGATCCGTATGGATGTTGATCAAGGGAAAAAAAAAAGATATTCTGTCGTTGGTGGACGAAATGTATGGAATTGCTCTCTCTGACGCAAGTGGTAGCGCCGTTGTCTGTGGCAACCTCTGGAGCCTGGAAAGAAAAAATATTAGTTCCACACCAGCTGCTTTTTTGTTGGGTTAACGCAGATGCCACATGGCTCAGGGCCTAGGCAATTAGGCGACATCTGCTGTGGCGCCTGCACAGCCACATCTTGTGTTGCCACACCCCGCCACAGCGACTTCCGTCATGCGATGCGGGATGCAAAGGCAGCTTCACGTATGATAGCTGGGCGCCTTTGTGTCGCATCTGCCATTGAACGCTGGATTTACGAACCACGCTTTTGCAATGGCGTCGAACCGGGCTCTTATGGCGAGCCCTCGCTTTATTTGCCGCAGCTGTTCCCGCCAGGCGCGTAATTCGAGCTCCTATCGAAGATCTTATGCTACAACCTCGTCTTCCCAGGATATCTACGATGTGGTTTGCATTGGAGGTGGTCCAGCTGGGCTGAGTCTCCTCACCGCGCTGCGTAAGGACCATTTATAGCTTGGATTTATTCTATTTGCCAAAGAGGCAATAACACTAATAGCTGCATTATTCCAGGCGCCAATCCCACTACATCTCGTCTCCGTGTCGCCCTTGTAGAAGCACAGGACCTCTCCAAGACAGCTTCTCTATCTCTACCACCGAACCAATTTTCCAACCGATGCAGCTCTCTCACACCTTCGACAGCCCAGTTCCTCAATACTATAGGAGCATGGCCGCACATGAAGCGCAGTCGCATTCAAGAGTTTCACGAGATGCAGGTCTGGGACGGCGTAACAGATGCCCGCATAGAATTTGACTGGCAGCCCGGTTCCTCCTCTAGCCAAGGAAATGTCATTGCCTATATGACTGAGAACCCGAATATCACATCCGGCCTCTTGAAGAGGATTAATGAACTCGGCGGGATAGATGTTTTCGATAATTCAAGGGTTGAGAAGATTACGTTTGGGGAAGAATCCGAGGACATGGATCTCCGAGAGTGGCCCATCGTACATTTGCTGAGCGGCAAGTCATTGGCGGCAAGACTCCTCGTCGGAGCCGACGGAGCCAACAGCCCAGTACGGTCGTTTGCGCGCATAGAGAGCCGGGGATGGGACTATGATAGGCACGGCGTTGTCGCAACACTGGAGTTGGAGGGTGATGGATGGGGAGGCGAATACCGCAAAACCGCATATCAGCGATTCCTTCCGACAGGGCCTGTTGCCATGCTTCCGCTGCCTGGAAATTACGCGACTCTGGTCTGGTCAACGACGCCTGCAAACGCCTCTCTACTGAAAAAGCTACCTACCAAGGAGTTCGTCGCAATGGTCAATGCTGCATTTCGACTGAGCCCCGTCGACTTAGCTTATATGCACACGCAAGCCACAGGACAAGAGGAGGAGCTTGCATGGCGAACAGAACACACGCCTTTCGATCCCGAGGCAATCCCGCAGCTTGCTGTTGGTGTTCAAGAGGGCAGCGTCGCATCTTTCCCTCTGAAACTCCGACATGCAGACACCTACATTGGCGAGCGTGTCGCTCTTGTCGGCGACGCTGCACATACTGTCCATCCTCTTGCTGGACAAGGCCTGAACCAAGGACAGGGCGACATTCAAAGTTTGGTAAAAGCTATCGAGTATGCTGTATCCCATGGCCAAGATTTGGGAACGCAAATGTCACTCGAGTCGTACAATAGCGAGAGATATGCGGCAAACCATGTCTTGATGGGGGTGTGTGATAAGCTTCACAAGCTGTATTCCGTGGGAAGTGGGCCACTGGTCCCCTTGAGATCACTTGGTTTAAAGGCCGCCAATGCCCTTGGGCCGCTGAAGAACTTCTTCATGGAGCAGGCTTCTGGTCGGGGGTTGAGGGTTTGATAAAATCCACCCCCGTAATTGCTGTATACAACTAGGGTTCATTGCCAATCTGCCCAAAATGTTCCCTCAGGGGACTGGAATAGAATAGTCCAGCTGTATCAATAACATATCAATACCACAGCTCACACAACATTGCGTTCACCACTCTATAAATGTAATTCAAGCGGACCACCAGACATGAACATAACAAAATTCTTGAGAGTATTTACGAAGTTCTCCCAGTCAGCTATGGCTACAGACAAAGAAAACGAAATTCTAATATTTTTGCCTTCCACTCCCTTAGTTTTACCTGTCGACCTCACCTGCACAGATATATTAGTAAGATCGCTAAAGAATATAATCGTTGTGTGATGATGATGATGATGATGATACGTACCAAACACAAGATCCATAGTACCGATTACAGCGACCGCATCTGCCAACAAGTGACCCTTGGCAACATGGTCGAAACCACCCAGGTGAGCAAAGCCAGGAGCGCGGATATGGCATCTGTAAGGGCGCTCACTGCCGTCACTAACCAAGTAGACCGCCATCTCACCCTTGGGGGCCTCAATAGCAGAGTAGGTCTCTCCAGGGGGAACAGCGTAACCCTTGGTGTACAGCAGGAAGTGGTGGATCAGAGCCTCCATGTTCTCCTTCATGGCAGTTCGGGGAGGAGGAGAGATCTTGTAGTCTTCGACACGGACGGGGCCAGCGGGCATCTGGTTCAGGCACTGGTGGATGATGCGCAGTGACTGTCTGAACTCCTCCATTCTGCACAAGTATCGGTCGTAGCAGTCACCGTTGGTGCCAACAGGGACATCGAACTCGACCTTGTCGTAGGCGTCGTATGGCTGGTTCTTTCGAATATCGAAAGGAACACCAGAACCGCGGAGCATGACACCAGTGAAGGAGAGGTTCAAAGCATCGGCGGCGGAGACCACACCAACACCCCTCAAACGCTCGATCCAGATACGGTTATCAGTAAGCATTTCCTCAGTCTCATCGATACGGTCTCCGAATTGAGTAGCCCACTGGTAGATATCATCCAGCAGTCCAATTGGAATATCCTGGTGGACGCCTCCGGGACGAACGTAGGCGGCGTGAAGACGAGCACCAGAGACTCGCTCGTAGAATTCCTGCCGAGATTAATTAGTTACCTAAACTGTTTAAGATAAGCAAATGAATCGCATACCATGAGCTTCTCTCGCTCCTCGAAACCCCACAGGAAAGGTGTCAAAGCACCAACGTCCATGGCGTGAGAGAGGACCGACATCAGGTGGTTCAGGATACGGGTGATCTCGCCGAAGAGGGTTCGAATATACTTCGCACGGTCGGGAATCTCAATGTTCAGAAGCTTTTCAACAGCAAGGGCAAAGCATTGCTCGTTTGTCATCATGGAAACGTAGTCCAAACGATCAAAGTATGGCAGAGCCTGAAGATAGGTCTTGTACTCGATCAACTTCTCAGTTCCTCGGTGCAGCAGGCCGACGTGGGGATCGGCTCGGACGATTTCTTCACCAGTGAGCTCGAGAATCAGTCGCAACACACCGTGAGCGGCAGGGTGCTGGGGTCCGAAGTTGACAGTGTAGTGTCTGACTTTGCGATCCTCCACGCTGTTGTCGCGCGGCTTTTTGTCGGTGCTCTCGGACCTGGAGATGAAGCCGTACGGGTCGCTGGTCACTTTGAAGTCCTCATCCGTGGGGACAAGCCGCGTGCCAACGTGCTCGGGCGTGGCATATCGTCGAAAAGCAGATGCTGAGAACGGTCGAGTGGCAAGAGAGGTTGTCGCAGGCCGCAGGCATAGTCGCCTGGCACCCTGGCCAATGAGTCTGTGGAGGGACGAGGCCATTGCGGAGGAGCGACGAGAGCCGATCGGAAGAACTAGGGGAGTGAAGGAATTGAATCCCCAGAGGAGCCTCTAGCCCGAGATCAATGGCTGATTAGACAGACGATGCTCGCCTTCGAAGTCGTGGCCGTCATGCCCGGGACCGAAGAAACGGGGAAGCTTGCAGTTCCGTGATGGTGGGGCGCCGGGATATTATTTTTGCGCCACAGCTCGAGACCAATCAGCAGCCCGCCATTGGCAAAATCGCGAATGCGACGGCGCATCTCATCTCGCAGTGCTGCATTTTTCAGTTTGAACAAGAACAAGCCAATAAAGCGTCGTTGAGACCCAATTAAATGGCGTGTCTCATTTGATTTCAATTTTGACAATTCATTGTCCGTAGTGATCAATTAATATCGCACGCATCGCATATATATATACATGTATTCTGTTGTCAAAACACCCCGCTTGAAGTATCTGTATGTGACTCAATACCTGTATTGAAGTCTCCAAGCTCTCCCTAGATGAACGCTCGCAAAACCCATATCAATTGCCTTTTTACAAAAAGACGCCCTCACTTCAAGTCATTACTTCAAGTCATCTCTCAAGAGGCCAAAGGCGACCTCATCCATAATCTTCCCATTCTTCTCAACAGCCCCTCTACCCCTCCCCTCTAACACGAAGCCACATTTCTGTAGCAGCTTTTGGCTCGCTGTGTTGGTCTCATACACATGAGCCTGTATGCGGTTTAATAATGGCCAAGTCTCAAACGCCCATCTGGTGAATGCGCTCAGTGCTTCAGTTCCATAGCCCTGGCGCCACACTGATGGTGAGAGGTAATATCCCAGATCCCATGTCCTGTAGAGAATATCAGTCAACGGATGCGTGCCGACCCCACCGATGAGGAGTGGCTCCGTCGTTGAAGGGTTTCCAGGAAAGCCTGGTTTTAGGATGATTGCGGATGAATGTGGGTATGCTGCCGAATCGTCATCGTGGAACGTTTGTTGAATGAATTTTTCGGCGTCGGCAACGGTGTACGGGCTTGCGAAGCGATCGCTCATGTAACTGGCAACTTCTTCGTGATTTGCTGCTTGTGCCATGGCCGGAGCATCCGATATTAGATATCGCCTGATAATGAGCCTTTCAGTTTCGACCAATATAGTTCCTGGCTCGCTGCTTGGTGGGCATGGCGACGGGAGGATTCTGTTCATCACCTTGCTCGGCATTGTGGCGATTTCAAAGAGACTGTTGTTTGACTAGGTATTTATTACTTTCGTTTCATGTGTTTCTAGAAACAGACCTAAACCGGACCAGTCTTACATATTTTTAACACGCTGGTATGCAAGCATCCGGAAGAAGGGCGGTTGCTTTGTTTTATAAGGATCGAAGGGTGTGACTCACTGCGTGGTCGCCGATTCACGCTTCAAGGCTAACTAGTAGCAAGGTGGTGTATGACTCTAATGCCCCATCGAATCCTTGTACAATTATATATTCTAAATTACATGCTATAGTTAGATTTCATGTGTATCGTCAGGCTCACTATATCCATAGGTCCAATCACATATTTCGAGGAAATGTTGGCTATACTGCGTCTCTAGCTCACTATGATCAGCATCTGGGAGATGCAAATGCGTCTCTACGCAATGTATTCGTCTAAAAAAAAAACATCAAAGAAAGAGAAAAACAACAAATGAATAAACTATAAGGGCATCATCGTATATGTTGAGGCGGACGCGCCTGGTTGCCATTCCCTTGAGCAGTATTTGTACCACCCTGCACGAACTCATCATCGAAAGCCAACATATTATTCCAAGACACATCATTAAAATTGAACAGGTCGAGATTTTCATTTGAATTGTGCGGCGTGAATTCAGGTTGCGGTGGAATTGGCTGTGATAGATGTTTCCCCCCACCCCAGGCCTGCAGATTCACTGGTGCTTCGTAGACAGGCTGTAACAGAACATCTGGCTGATGATCTGGATACCACAAGAAATTGGACTCGGTCGCTGTATTCGACATTTCTTGGCCGAAACCCGGTATCCTACTCGCCTCTAGGTATGACCGCGCTTGTACTATCGATGGTCTTTCTCCCGTGCCGTCATTCCTTATTCCTCCAGCTATTATTCCAGATGCTGGATAGAGAGTCGCCCCGTACTGGCTTGCCCAGCTGTACGTGGTATCAAGGCCTTGCTGGGTGTTTGTCGACTGCTGCTGTGTCTTCTCGCTTTGGGATCGCTCGTATTCATTCCTAAGTCCCATCTTCATCCTTCGAAGAAGCAAACAATCTCCTTGGCTCTGTGACCACCACTCTGGATAGTACTTTGCAATCTCGGCCCACTGATGCATCGTCGTAAATGTTGAATCCAGCGCATTCCGAGCACATTTACTACAGATGCGATACCGGCATCTTTGTCGCCGCACAATTCTCGGCACAGAGCAACCACAGGTACTGGTGTTCCAGTTCCAGCTCCAACTTTCGCTGTCTGGAGAGTGTTGAATTATGGTGGAGTTGGCGATGGTGAACGCCTCACATGGTTCTACGATATACCACCCAACGGGCTGAACGCAGTGATTTTGGCGGCAGTAGATTTCTTTTGCGCCGCACATCTGAATCTCAGAATAGAGCCTTTCTTGAAGAAAGAGTGTATTTGTTGGACTCTTTCTCTTGTTTAGATGTGTTGTGCTGGGGATGTGTTGTCAAGGTAAACGGAAAAGAGGGCTTCATTCATGAAAAGGTTCGGAGAGCTATTTTGGGTGATAAGTAAACCGCGCCTCCATTTAAGTACGAGAATGCCAAACAATTATATGTCAAATGTAGCGCATCACCTTTCCACAACACGTGCGGAATCGTTTAAATGCAGTTAGCACGTTTGGAGGCAAGCCAAATTGTCGTGTGCTATTCTGAGAGGTGGCCCAGAGCCTGGGGAAAAAGAATTAAGACATACTGCAGATTCACATGATTTCAACACGCTTTTGGGTGACTGTGATTCATGCTATGCTATAACTTGCCCTTCTATAGGTGCCCTTCGGTTTCTACCCATCTCATGAAAAAATTGCAGCCCACGTTAATCACAGTTTGCGGCATCAGTGCCTATATCTCGCACAAGCGATCTTGCGCCTTTACAGTCGAGCCCACAAATGGGGGGAGAGCAGAAGGATCTCATATCTAAAAATAAGTTTACTAACATGAAAAGAGATAATTTTGTCATATAAAGGTTTTCAGTCTTTGATCAGGTCATAGTTAACCTTCTTGTATCATCATTTGTCAATGATTGAAATACATTAATACTCACGGAATTTGGGTTAGGAGTAGCTCTGGGGCTTTACGTCCAAAGTACTCATATTAGAGCTTTCATAGCCTTCCGCAGTCCAATAGGGGGGGTTCTAAGTTCAGATATTTCGTATTTCTCCGCAGAAAGTGTCACATATACCCAATAAAGCACGTTCTAAAGTAAAATAAACCAGGTGCTTCTTCTCTATAAACTCCTATTTATGTGGATCTTCCTTCAACACAATACCATAATAAAGTCAGTGAACAGCCTGGAGATTCATATAGATGATAAATAATAATAATAGATAGGGATGCATCTGTCTGCATGTATTAAGCATAATTATCGCTATCTGAATGCAGATTGTATATCCTCAGGAAAGCTTTGACGCGTTGTAGGCAGTTATACAATGGGTTGATTTGACTCTAACACTCTCTAGATCTACGATCACCTACCCTATCAACTGGGCTCTTTGTGCTGTGTCCGTGAACAAGATTGATCCTCCGTATCTCAAGAATTGTAACAACATCTCTTGCCGCGTCAATTAGAATCACACATTACCCCCAATTCCCCATAATTCTACTATAATTGAGCCATTCAATTATGTATATTACTCACCTTTTGGCATTTTCCCCCTAGACTCACCCCTAGTTATGTTCCGGCATAGAAATTATATTATGCACAGCTAAACACTTTAGAATGATGCTCTAAAGCCTAAAAGAGAGTTATATTTCTAGTACACAATGAATACAAGAGGATGTCGCATGAAAATGACTGTACTTAAAGCCCAAAATGTGATTCTCATTACATCTAAATGGTGAAGGCTAAGTCTCCTGTAGTAACTTATATTTTGCTCTGCAGGTATTAGTATTCCGCATATGAGGTAGGATATAATTTAATAAGTATTCCTTAGTATCATTTCAAAGCTATTACACCTACGTCCATTTGCAAACTCAGAAGGCCGGAGAAGGGGTTGCAGATTTGGAGGATAACGCCTATATTGGCTTTCTGTATAAAATGGAAAGAGCTCGAATTAATGCGCATACTAGCGTTAATGTGTATCTTGCCCCTGATCGCCTCTTTCCATCCTACAGGAGGAGGCCAATAGTTTTAGCGGATTGAATATAGTGCACCTAGACATGACTACTGGCGGACTCATAAACAACAGCGTAATCACGAAATATTAGTAATGTGGCCTCCGAACCCCCATCACTAACTCCTACTCTAGAATTGCAACACAAAATACCGATGAATACCAGGGATCAAGGAGCGAAAAAATGTACGAATCACGGATTCATGAGCTTTTGTATAGAATATGTCAAACGAAGTTTGCGTTGGAGTGTGGAGAGCGCACATTCAGGTCCATATAATTGTACGTCAAATCCCAATGTGTGGTAAACTTATAGATAAGGGCAATAACATTGGGCATAAAATGCATTCTCAGAAGACATAACTCCAACCAAAAACGAAAAAAAAAAAGATAGCCTCAGTCTGGGTAGATAGGTTCGATATCAACTGATAGTTATCGCATCAAAAGATATCGCGATTCAATGGCTTGATCTCAATAGGTACTCCATCACTTGTTCCCGGTTTCTTTACTGGAAATTTTGGCAGTCTCTTGGTTTCAGCTTATACGTACCTCGCACTGGATTCATTATTATTGTTACCGAGATACTAAGTTATTATAAGGTTTCGCCAAGATACTATAATGTTCAAACGTCTCGCGACGTATATCTGAATAGCTATAGCTTAGTTCTTACAATACAGCTCAAGTTGCCCCAAGACCACCCCAGATCCTACATTTCGTGGTCTATGACGATATGGGGCGACTGCTTCATCTTCCACACCGTATTCAAGACGATCCAATTACGCCAATGGGACTGTTTCTTCGCTAGACACAGCGGTATACCCATTCTTCGGTCCAGTTTCAGGTTTTTGACTTTGCGAAGGTTCGGATACCCTTTCCGGATCGAAATCCCGTTGATAACTGCTGTATATCTCTGGTTAGTTTACGAAAATAATATGGCCAGGAGGAACTCACGTTTGCCAACTTATTCGATTGGCTTTGTAATCAGCTGGATTAAAACCTGGCAACTGTGCTTGGATGAACGTAAACATGCTGCTGGAATCAAGACCTCGAACCAGTCTAACAGGAGTGGCGAAGAGCAATACAGCAACAAATAACCACGATCCCAGCAGCGCACTCGGGAGAGCAATGATGACTTTCAAAGACAGGGCCGAAACATTAGGACTTCGGACAACGAAATCCCTGGCATTGTCTTGAGACGTGATCGCATTATCTGCCTGTGAATAGGCGTCGGCAGGATAAAGAGTTGAATCAGTCAATATACTACAGGTAGCGATAAATGCTATTCGAGCAATGCGCTGTAGATCTCTTTGGATACTGCTGGAGCCAGCATCAAAGATTGTATCACCGTCAACGGAGCTTTGAGAGGTCAACCCAGACTGTAACGCGAAGCTTCCTAGATGTTGACCCATATGAGCTATCATTGATAAGTTTCGAGAGGCAAAAGAGTTAAATATCTTCTGTACACCGTTTGAAAGTTCCAGCCCCGGAAGGTAGTCTGTATTGAGCGCCAAACCAGTACTATTTCTGCCTTTATATGACCATATATTCTCCTCCCAGCATGATAATACTGGGCGATGTGGCGTGACCATATAGGCGGCGCCCATGCTGAGGCCAAGCCATTCTTGTGTGAGATACCATGGATCGTTACTCGGACTGAAGCTCGTTCTGTTGACAGAGGAGATAATTGCAGACCACGTTGTATTGCTCCCCTCAAGTGTGCCCTTGGTAAGGGCTCCGGGGAAGAAGTAAGCGATGGGGGGTGGGCCATTATATAACAGGGAAATTTTCAAGAGTTCGCCATCAGTATCGTAAGTGTCAACAGCGTAAATATCGACCGAGGAGTCTGAATGGTTCACTACTACACGGCCGCGCTTACGGAGCCGCCCATAGTCCGTTGTACATGAGCCAGTGACGTATAGTTTGAGGTCGGGATATTTTTGCAAGCCAAAGTCCACCCCCGTAACATTATAACTATAATTCGTGCGCAAGATTTGATTGCCATCGCTGTCATTGCCGAGGTTTTCAGAGTCTACTGCCACTCTCTTGTCGAGATCAGACGAAGATTCGATGTTTCCAGCCGCGCGGAGGGCTACCGGAACCTCTAAAGCAAATGCTGCGGTCAATTTAGCGTTGGTAGGTTGATCCTTGCTTGCAAAATAAACAGTATCTGGGTTAACAGGCGCTGCATTGCTGAGAATAATTAGAGGAGGAACAACGATGGAAACGGCTGCCTGTGCAACCCATGCTGCTAGAACTAGAAGCAAGAGCACAAACACCCAAGGGCGCGCATTCTCTCTCTTAATGTATTTAGATAACTCCATGAAGGAACCATCAAGGGCACCTCTATTGTTCCACAAAATAGGGACCACTGGATGGAGGGTGTTGCCCTTGCTTTGTCTCATCTGCCATTTTAAGAAGAAAAATAGTACAAAGGCGGTGATTATAATCCAAACCTCTACCATCAACATGCTGACTATAATGGCGTAGGCCGAGTTGAGCTGGTTGGCAACCCAGGTTGGGACAGAGAAGGCATCCTGTGGACCATGGTCGGTCGGATAGGAGAATCGTTTCCACAACAAGTATGTGTTTCGAGGCTGATTAACTGATAACACGACCATGGTAGATAGTGATCGGTAGTGCGCCTCTTGAAAGAAGAGCCCAATATGTCGAGAATAGCTTCCAACTTCTCCAGTTCACTGTTTAGTGCGGCTCAATATTAGGATACATTTGTTATTTAAAATCATAAAGAGTGGTTTATTGGAAGTAAATAGTTGTCTGTGTGTGTGGATAGGCTAAATAATATATATCTTCTAAATAATATATTAAACTCAGGTTTCATACTAGTACTACTACTACGTAGAGAGGCTTAGAGACTGTTTCGGTATACACCCAATTGAGCAGATGCTACCCTTTCCAGAGTTCAAAAGAGAAAGAATCAACAAGGCTCATGACTGAAGGAGCACATATTGTTGGTCAGACGGAACGTTCCTTAAGCGCCCCCGTCCAATTTAGTACTAGGGGTGCGATCGAAGGAAGTGGCGTGGTCAGGGCACTCCACTAACGTAAAAACAAGTGGCGTAGATATATTGCAAGTATGCGGACTTTGGGGGCGGAATTTTGTGGCTAGAATCGTGATAGTTCAACGTGAGTATCGTAGCAAAGGGGCATTTGATAATCGCTCACTTTACTGATAGCAGTATGCGTACATCTCGTTCCTACCAGTTGCAATACGTCTTCGCCTCAGAAATTAGGTATTAGATCGTGATGCGGGACAAAATAGTACTTTTCCCAAGTTGACTACACGTGTCCTAGACTCTAAATAACTCTTATTGATATCCCCCTTGAAATCTCCAAGTTTGCGGCTCTGCATCGCTTCAGTTAAACTTAGATCCTGGCCCATTCGTCGCTAGTGTCCGCAACTTTGTCCAACGGGTGGAAGCCCTAGCTCGGGTTTAAAGTCTCCCGAAAGCCTTTGGTCCGAATGCTTCATATGGGTTGTCCGTCGTAGAGCGGTTTCTGGTCTTAGAAGCGGTCATATCGGCGTTTCAGAGGCATCAGTCATACAAGAATTTAAGTAACAGGGGGTCTACATCGGTTAGCTGGACCAATAACAACAATCTTATAAACAGAACGGAGTAAGCTAGAGACGATGCAGGCATTACGATCCTACTTCTTGATAATGCCACGTCCAGTGCCCGACTTTAATTTTAGCCCTGCGGTATGCTAATTTTTGGTTGGCTGCTAGCCTAACCTGAAGGGGGCATTGATGCCTGCCACATACAGATGGGCATTTTGTTGATGATAGCAAGATTGAATGAGTAGATATGCTGGGGAATAACTTATGGAACAGTTACTGAAACAAAGTATAAAGCCTATAGTTAGTTTCCCGTCGTTCGGGATTGCGAATTACAAACATTCGTTTCCATTTAACTGGAGCTGGTGAGCTGCTTCGCATTCCGTAATCTAACGTAGTTGATATCTTGTCTAACCTGATAGGTACGTTCGCTAGGTTTACTACTACGTAGTCGGCTAGTCAGTAGAAAATCTGCCTTTCGTTAGGTACAAGTGAGGCTTGGGTCGCATTGCCAGGAAGTGATTTGTGTAGATAATAGCCGAATTAACCGATCATCATTCTAGTTAACCGACCATCAATTCGGTCGACTAGTCAGCTTCAGATGTTTACAGACCATATTCCTTCGCGAAACTGGATAGTGGATTTCTCCAAACTTCATGGATTAACCCGTTTTCTACCAGGATCAGTAATTGGCTAGCTTTCTTCGGTTTAACCATGAGTTAAAAACAGCATAATCCGCGATCCAGTTTTGCGACGGAATACGGTATTTGTTTCTTTTCCCAACTTGGCGCAACGTATACTAATACATGTGTCTTGTATGAATCGAATGTAAGCCTATTTTGTTAGGAACTGTAACTAGTGCTACTACGGGAAGGAGAAAGAGAAAGACAGGCTAGCACGAGTCAGGCAGGATGGCTGAAGACCGAAAGCTGACGTCGGAAATGTCTCCGAGCCGTATCTTCTATGAGTACCCCGTATGAGTTGCCAATGTTGCCTATATCAACGCCTTTTCTCACTATACGTGTATGTATGGAGCACGGAGTACCGAGTATTGATGATATAGTGCTCCGTAGTAGTTTCACATATTCCTTTTGTGCACTAGCGTTGGGCTTGAAAGCACAGCATGATATTTGGCAAGGGGGAGAAGACGACACGTCAGAAAAACATCCTAGGGACACATGCGACATGTGACGCAATGTCCATGCGTTTATTTGTTTGGGTATACGAAATCCAGTTCCGCAAGAACCAGGCAGCGCGCGCTTTCTGAATATGTTTTAAGCCTCATTTCAAGGTTCAGTACGCTGTGTCCTTTATCATTCCTTCGACATATATGGAGTATTTCTTTGCTATTTTTAATCTACAGTGTGGGGGGGTTGTGTCCACTTGATGTCAGAACTTCCAGACTGAGCTATAATAGCGACTTTAATTGCTAAGGTGCGTCTGGAGCCATCAGGCAACTAACCAATCAACGCAACATATATACGCGGGAAGCATCAGAGCAAGTAATGCAACGTAGTGTTCAATAGAAGGCTACATAGTTTGAAAAAGCCAATAGGTGTTTTTTGTTCCGCTGTATCCCCGTGCACTATGTAGATATGCCTTCGTTGTTCTATAGAATAGAATACTACCATACTCTGTACATACATTCATTTTGAGGTGGCACAACTGTCAATGTGTCAATTACGTGTACGATAACTTTCGCCCTACCCAATTTATTGCTTCTAGTAAATCCCTAGAGCTAGGAGGGACAAGCCAAAGGATTCTGGCGACTCCATCAATCTATAGTCTGCTTACAAGTCTAGCTCGGTTTGCGGATGTGCTGATCACATACTGTACCGCCTTTGTCGCTAACCAACTTCAAAGCAGTGTTGACCTGTTTCAACTGTGTCTGGCATAATACTAAAAAATACCATTGCTTAAGGTATCCATTTTCTCTCATGATGTAACTAGTTTGATTCAACTTTCTCCCAATATCTGCCCTCAGATTGGGTCATGGAAGCTGGTTTGGATGACTGGATTTCACAAGATAAACGCGGAGCTTAGACCTCCATTACCATCCTAGAAACACGATTGGCCGGCGAGCTCACAGTATTATATAAACTCTGCAACATGGGCATGTATTACTTAAACAAATACCCCCATGATGCTATCCATTCTCAACAGAGAAAGTAATAAAGTAGGCGCCACTACACACTACGCTTTCACAAGCGTGAGAAAGACAAGGTTATGAATGATTTTAGTCACACACCATCCCAAAAAGCACACTGCCACTGGTGTCTACAATAATGCTTGTTGAATCACAGTGCTAACTACTATGCCAAACGGCGTAGGTACTGGGGCATTTAATATAACTTCACCTATTGATAACTTACTCGTTTAAGAAGTTGGTTTATTTTCCTTATTTTTTTCTCCCACAAAGATGACTTAGAGATAAGTGTCAAGAAACACGAAGATGTTACTGTCCCTTTGACGTGGTGCCGATACACCCAAGAGAATCTCATTGACATGTGAATTGTTTTTATACGGTTGGGAATAATATAAAGAGCCATTGCAGAATTGGGATCTGCTTGTTGTAAGCGCCAAAAGTCGCTCGTGATCGTATTGATGCTCGCTTTGAACCAGGTGATACCCAACTGACGCACCAAGGTATTAAAATTAACATCAAGCACACATAATGTGAAAGATTCCCTTGCTCTCAGAGCAGAGCATTTCTTCATCAATTCCCAAATCGATATCAGAAGGTATAGCGGAGAATCATAAGACGGATGGCTTTTGGCATATGTATTCGGTCTTTAGGCTGATCATCTAGACACTGCGGAAAGAGAGTCTATACTCTTTATTTGAAAGCACGAGCCGGCCGATTGAAACCAGCGGTCTATTGCGCTTTTACTATTTACATCATTCTTTCTTTACCCGGGACGACTTTTTCAGAGATGGTTTTGGCTCCGGGTGGAGAGGACAAAGGAACCAAAGCTAATTTAGAAACAAGTATGTCAAAGATGTGGAGAGCCTATTTGCATCATAGTTTTCGTTGGTTTTTGACGATGTAGATAATGAACAGATAGTTCGTATTTAGGTACAATGGGGTCGACTATATTGTATTTAGACGTGTTCAACTCTTGATTGCTTGCGTTTGACTACTCCATTGGTGTTTGTAGGTAGCCGCAGATCTCTGAAATGCATCCGAGGGTAAAACTAGTGTCTGCTTATAGTGCACACTTGCTCTTAGAGCCTAAGATTCTTTATTAATTCTTAGCTATTGGAACAGGAAGAGGCAGGTAATAGTAATTACAATGGCTCTCGCTTGTACTATGCGAGGACAAATGATGTCATAATCATGGTGTGTCTCAATTTGGCACTTTAGCGACCCAGAAGACTCAATTCAAAATATCTCAGAATGCGCAGTGTTCTATTCTGATTAAATGTTTGCAAGAGCATTTACTTTTATCACTCTTCTTAAGTTGGCCTTGCAGAGATTTGAGGGTTGTTTTATGGGCTTGGTAATCGAATGGCCGTGCAATCGGCAAATATAAGTATAACAAAGTCTTGTACTCCGTATTGTCCTTTATTTTAATGCAATGTCAACGCTCTAGACGTTCTATATATTGCATCTTTTTACACAGAGTGTTACCTATGATAACAGAGGAGTATTCAATGCTTGCTATCAGTAAGCCTCAACTCTCAGAAATTGACTCCTCTGGTTACTTCTATTTGCTAACATCCTTGTTTGCAATAAAGGCAATCAGATCCACTACACG
The DNA here is from genome assembly GCA_025919625.1 of Trichoderma arundinaceum. Taxonomy (NCBI): domain Eukaryota; kingdom Fungi; phylum Ascomycota; class Sordariomycetes; order Hypocreales; family Hypocreaceae; genus Trichoderma; species Trichoderma arundinaceum. The sequence continues at coordinate 1,578,468 of JAMQTF010000001.1, read as the reverse complement.
ACGACTATAACCGTATTCATTGTCGTACCAGGCCATAACCTTGACAAAATTCTTGTTCAAGGCAATGCCAGCCTTGGCATCAAAGGTGGATGAGTGTGAGTCGGTGAGTATGTCGGTCGACACAATGTCATCCTCAGTATACGCAAGGATGCCTATTCACAGGATTGTTATCTTCAGACCACGTCGTATACCAGATACTCAGAGTTCCATACCTTTTAGGCGCCCCTCTGCTGCCTCTTTGATCACAGCCTTCACCTCCTCATACGTCACGTCTTTCCCAAACCGGACGGTGAAGTCGACAAGTGAAACGTTGACAGTTGGGACTCGGACAGACATGCCGGTAACCTTGCCCGCCAAGTCAGGAATGACTTTTCCAACAGCTTTGGCAGCTCCCGTAGAGCTAGGGATCATGTTTTGTGCAGCAGCACGGCCGCCACGCCAGTCTTTGGACGACGGGCCATCAACAGTCTTTTGGCTTGCAGTATAAGCGTGTATGGCCGTCATGAGACCTTCGACGATAGTGAATTTATCATTGAGAACCTTTGCCAATGGTGCTAAGCAGTTGGTAGTACAAGAAGCATTCGAGATGACGTTGGCGCCGGCGTAAGTTTCTTCATTGACACCCATAACATACATAGGGGCATTAGCAGAGGGGGCAGAAATAATGACTTTTTTGGCGCCCCCTTTGAAATGGGCGCTGGCCTTTTCAGTGGTGGTAAAGACGCCAGTTGACTCAACGATATACTCTGCTCCACTATCCTTCCAAGGGATGTTGGAAGGGTCTTTCTCTTGGTAATACTTGATTCTATTTCCATTGTGTGACGAACCGGTTACCTATAGGTTAATATAGATAGGGATTTCCAATTACCTATTCGGGATTTCTATTGGCAGATGGGTTAGGTTGGACTTGGGTAGTATATAATATTATGCAGCTGGTAGAGAGTATGTAAATCTAATCTTATTGCTATATTAATAACTAGCTATCTAAGCTATTTAAATAAGTATAGTAAAGTGAACTTATATACCTAGTTAATCTAGGCGATTTATTTATAATTCTGGTGAGTTAACTTATTAAGTTGATGGTTGAGTTGATAAGTCTTAGCTGATTGGTTGGGTTATCTAAGGTTAACCTACTATGCCTACCCTATAGGCCTTCTATTAGGCCTATATAGGTTGGGTTATAATATAATACCCCTCTTCCTATTAGTCTTGCCCTTAAGACCTTAAGGACCTAGTATAAGTAGTAGCATCTTTACTTAGTAAGTGCCTTTCTTACTAGTCCTTCTTTAATATATTTTTATCTTTTTCTTATTAATTTAAATATACTAAATAAACTTATTAAAAAGTCTTTTTATAAGAGGATGTAATAGTATAATTCTTTATTATAAGCTATTATATTTAGTATAGATAAGTTTAATAAGTATTATTTATATTATATTTTAAAAAATCTTAAAGATTACTTAATTTCCTCTTTAGATTTATTATATTATTTTAAATATATTTATTTAAATAAATCTTATTATAATATTTAAGGTTTAATGCTTAATTAATTAAATTAAGTATTTGCATAATATTTTTATTTAAAGAAAGAATTAGAGGAGGTGGAAGATATTTTTATAAAAGCTATTGCTAAGATTGCTTATTTTTATAAGTAAAAGAAAGTTTAGTATAAGTAGATGCATTATATAGTATTATAAGGTATTTTTAATTTAGAGGAGTTAGACTAGGTTAAGTATAAAGAGTAAGAAGCAGAGGCCTTGCATTAGGCTGAAATATTAATGCCTAATTTAGCTAGTTTTATTAATGCAGTTAATTAAGATACCTTTATCCTTAACCTATTATTATTATAAATCCTAGACTTTAATAAAAGTCTGCTAGTAAGGTCTTTAAGTATTTAAGATGCTTAATAGGTTCTTAATTATTTACTTTATTAGAATATCCTTTTTATTTAATTAGATATTATAGTATTTTTGTTTTTAGGTCTAGTTTAATAATAAGAATTAATTTAACTTTATATTTAAGTTTTTTGCCTTTTATTATAATTTTATTATAAATTATTTTGCCTGTTTTTTTATTAATTAAGGCCTTTTTTAGTTATAAAATATATTTTATTTTAAAAATTGGTTTCTCTTTTTTATTAGGTAGTAATGGAATATTTATTTTATAGCTGACTTTGCCTGCTTTTTATAATACTTTATAGGGTCTAACTTTCTTAAAATTAAGTTTTTTGCTAGGGCATTTTATCTTAATTATTATACTAATGCCTTGCTATTAGCTTAAGGGTGGATGTATTAAAATATAAATTATATCTCCCTTTTTTAAAATTAGTCCCTTAATTTTATATTTATTAATATATTTTTTTATTCTACTATATATAAACTTAAGTTATATTTATAGTTTATTATATAGCTTTTTTAAATTATTTACTTAGATAATAGCTTTTTTTATATCTTTGCCTTCTTATAATAGTTAATAAGCTTTTAGTTTAAATCTAAAATTAAGGAAAAATAGTAATTTCCTTATAGATTTTAATTATATATTATTATATATAAATTATATAATAAGTAACTTTTTTACTTAATTTTTTATTCTTAGGTTAATATAGTATATTAAGTAGTCTTTTATAATTTAATTAATTTATTTAGTTTAACTATTTATTTAAGGATAGTATACTATACTTGCTTTATAGTATATTTTAAGTTTATTATTTAATACTTTTTAAAACTTAAATATAAATATAGATCTTTTATTAAAGATTATTTTTTTTAGTAATTTATAGTTTATAGTAATAAATTTAGTAAAGATATATGCTAATTCTTTTATAGTACTTGCTTTTTTATAAAGAATAAAGTATAATATTTTTATTAATTAATTAACTATAATAAATATACTATTATAAGTAATTTTTATTATTAGTTTTTTTAATAGTAGTAGTTTTATAATATAATTAAATAAGATTAATTCTTATAGTTATTTTAGCACTAGTAGAGGTTATAATAATCTATATAGTTTATATCTCTTGGCCTTTGCTTATTAGCATAAATTATAATATAATACTATATATTATATTTATTTTTTAATTTTATTAAAGATATAATATCTCTATACTTATTCCTTTATTTTCTTAATTCCTTTATACCTATATAGTAGGTATATATAGACTGCTTTTATTATTTTTCTTTATAATTTCTTTAGTATTTATATTTTATTATTAATTATAGGAAGTTTATTATATAAGCTAGACTCTTTTAGGAATTAGTTTTGGTTTTAGTCTTTTATATATTTTTTAATTTTTTTATTTACTAAGTTGTATTTTTTAAATTTAAAGATAGTGGCAATTATTTTCTATTTATAATATCTTTATTTATTTAAGTATATTACTTAAGTAATAACTTCTAGTGTTTTTTAGAAGAGTTTAGCCTTATAACTTAATGCATTAGCTTTTTTATTCTCTATTCTTTTATAATAAATAATCTAGTAGTTAAATTATAATAAGAACTTAAAATATTTTATTTAGCATTTTAATAATACTTGTATGGTTATAAAATAAGTAATATTTCTATAGTCTATAAAAACCTTAATCTTATATATACTTTTATAATAGTAATATCTTTATTTTTTAAATACTACTATAATAGCTATAAATTCCTTATTATAAGTAGTATACCTTAGCTTTAGTTTATATAGTTTTTTAAAGAAGAATATAATAGGTTTAAGTTTTTTTTTTTATTTTATTATTTAATTAACCCCTTAATAGCAAAATCTAAAGCATTAGTTTTAATTTTAATTTCTTTAGTAAGGTTAAATATAATAAATATTAGTTTTAATATTAAAGCATTTTTTAGTTATTTAAATACTTTATAAATATCTAGTCTTTATAAAAATATCTTATTTTTTTTTATAAGGTTAGATAATAATATAGTAATTTAAGTAAAGTTTTTAATAAACCTTCTATAATAGTTAGTAAACCTTAAAAAACTTTATATATCTTTAATATTTTTTAAAGGTTTTTATATTTTAACTACTTTAAGTTTCTTAAGATTTATTTAGATTTCTCTTAGGCTAATAATATATCTTAAAAACTTTACTTTTTATATATAGAATGTATATTTTTCTAGATTAATAAGAAGTTTAGTATTTTATAACTTTTATAGTACTTTATAAATATATTTTTTATATTTTTTAAGGGTCTTTAAGAAGATTAAGATATTATTAATGTATATAATTATAAACTTATTAAGATATTTTTTAAAAATATAATTAATATACTTTTAAAATAAGGTAGGTATATTTATTAATCTTTATAGTATAATAAGATATTTAAATAGTCTATATCTTATTTTAAAGGTAGTTATTTATTTATATCCTTTCTTTATTTATATAAGTTTATATACTCTTTTAAGGTTAAGCATTATAAACTAGTTTATTTTTTATAGTTATTTTTTAATTTTTATTATTAGTAGTAAAGGTATTTTATTTTTAATAATAATATTATTTAACTATTAATAGTTAATAACTAGTTAAAGTTTTTTATTTTTTTTTAATATAAAGATAATAGGGTATTTTATTAATGATTTTAAAACCTTAATATATCCTTTTTATAGTTGCTTTTTTATCTATTCTTTAAGTATTTTAAGTTTTATCTTACTAAGGTTATAAATTTTATAAAACTTAAGTAAAGTTTTATCTTTAAGTATAATTTTATAGTTTTATTTTATATATAATAGAAGCCCTTTTTCTAGAACTTTATTATAAAGTTTTTTATATTTCTAATATTATTATAGAATCTTCTTAAGATATTCCTTTTTAAAGGTATCTTTTTCTTTGATTTTTGCCTTTTATAGGGCCTTATTAAGCGCTATTAATTCTCTTTTAATATAGGCTATATATTTTTATATTCTTATTATAGTTGATTTTTCTTATTTTCTATTAAACTATGGTTTTATATTGGTTTTTTCTTTAAATCTTACTTATTTTTTAACCTTTTCTTTTATAAGTTATATAGGGGCATTTAGTTCTTCTAGTAGCGCTATTAGCCCTTTTTATTACTTATCCTAGCTAAGTTATAACTTTAAATTAATTAAAGGACCTAGGTTATCTTATAAACCTAGTTAGCCTGTCTTTTAATTTATTGCTAGATTTACTTTATATAACTATAGCTAATTTAAAATAATATTATATTTAATTTTTATTAAATTAAGCTAAAGTAACTTAATTTAATCTTAAAACTTAACTTTAAGATAATTAATCTTTATATTAATAAGCTTTTTATTATAGCTGTAAAGCTGATCTTTAATAGTGCCTATTTTATATACTCTTTCCCTAGGCTTTATATATTAAGGTAGTTATAGTTAGTTAACTAGGTTATAGTTAATAAGGTTGCTATTTAATTTACTATTTATTAAGATTAAAACTATATATCCCTTTATAGTTTTTTTAATAATTAGTCTGCTGTTTTTTTTAATTATTCTTATAGGTTTTATTATTTTTATAGCTGTGATTTTTAATATATTTAAGTGGCTTTACACTCTTTAGATTATATCTTTATATTTGCTATATTAAATATATTAATAATAGCCTAGTATTAGAATATTATACCTTATTATATTATAATATTATTTTATAAGGTAGTTACTTACTTTTTTTTTTTTATTATTATAGTAGGTTCCTTTATTATAGGTAGTGAAATCTTATTTTATTAATTATAGTTTCTTAATAGTTATTTATAAAGAAATATATTAGTAATAATATATAATATATTTTATATTATTATAGTTTTTAAATTCTTCTTATTTATATATATATTTTATTAAATAGTTATGCTATTTAAAAACTTTTTTTAATATATAGTTTTTGCAAAATAGGTTTATATAATTCTTAAAGTTACTTTATTTATAATTATTCTAAAAATAATTTCCTTTTTTAGGTTCTGCTTCTTAGTTTAATATTTTTTAGATTATTAAGATTTTAAGATCTTAAATAAAGCTTCTTATTATTTTTAGAGTAGCTTCCTTTACTAATCTTTAATTAATTAAGACAGTATTAAGTAGGCTATTATTATTATTACTAGGCTTGGTATCTTAGTTTAATTAAGCTAAGTCTTTATTTATAATTTTTTTATTATTAAATTCTTATTTTAGTAGTTGTTTAAATTAAGTAATTGCTAAAATATTTTTATATTTAAGTACCTTAGGGTAGTACTTTATAGTATCTTTATTATTGCTATAGGTCTTATAGCTATTATTATAGTATATAGTTTAATAAAAGCTAGTATGCTTATTTTTAATAATAGCCTTAACTTCTTTTATTATTTTTTTATTTTTTTTATAGGTTTTTAGTTATTTTTTTTATCTTTATTATTCTTTTTTAGGTATTTAAAGGACTTATAATCTAGCTCCTTGCAGTTATAGTAAATAATGCTGCTAAAGTCTATTCTTCCTGGCCTTATATTATTACTATTTGTAATATAGTTATTTTATTATCTTCCTTAGTTTATAATATTTTTATTACTACCTTATCTTAATAAGTTTTAAAAGTTTTAAATGTTTTTATTTTTTTTAGTTTTTTACTTTTGCTTTCTTTTTTATTATTAATTATTAATATTAATTATATCTTAGGTATAATTAATAAATAATCTATTTTCTCTTTTAATTTTATAAAGTTTATCTTTTACTTTTAGTTTAATGCTTTAATAATATATATCTTTCTTAATTTCTTTAGTCTATTTAACCTTAATAAAAAGCTAAATAAAGTTAACTATATATTTTGCTAGTGCTTCTTTTTATTTAATTATTTAAAGTTGGTTTTTAGCTTTATATTCTTTATTAATAAATTTAAAGGTTTTTTATAATTATTTTTTAAAGTTTTTATATATAAGAAAGATTACTTATATCTGCTTATTTTATTTATTTAGAGTATTTTTTTTAAAATCTTTTAAGATTAGATTAAATTATATTACTGCTGGTCCTTTTAATCTAGTTCTTGCAAACTGCATATAATTATATACCTTATTAAGGGTAAAGGTAATAAGATAATAGTATTTAAAGTAAGTGTATATATTAATAAAGAATTTTTAAATTTTTGCAGGATCTTTTATAAACTTTTTTAGTAATGTTGGTTTTATAACTTCTTTAAGCTATTTTTTATATCTTTAAGGTATAATAGCAGGTGCTAGGTTAATTATATTAACTCTTGCATTTTTAAGTTGCTATTATAGCTAGGTAATTATAACTTGATCTTAAGCTTTTTAATTTTAGAGTTATTAAAGCTGTTTTATAAGATTATTAAGCGCTGTAATAACTTTTATTAGGGTTATTTGCAGATCTTCTTCTTATATCTTGGCATTGTTTTAATATATATCTTTAGTTTAGTAAGTGATGCTTATAGTTATAAGGCTTATATAGTTAGTTCTTTTTTTATTTTAAAGTTTAAATATAACTATTTAGTTTTACCCTTTAGGTCTAAGGTGACTATCTAAATAAGAGTTGTTAATATATAATAAACTGGTTACCTATAGGTTAATATAGATAGGGATTTTTAATTATCTATTTAGGATTTCTATTGGCAGATAGGTTAGATTAGACTTAGGTAGTATATAATATTATGCAGCTAGTAGAGAGTATATAAATCTAATCTTATTACTATATTAATAACTAGCTATCTAAGCTATTTAAATAAGTATAGTAAAGTGAACTTATATATCTAGTTAATCTAGGCAACTTATTTATAATTCTGGTAAGTTGACTTATTAAGTTGATGGTCGAGTTAATGAGTCTCAGCTGATTGGTCGGGTTATCCGAGGTTAACCCGCCATGCCTACCCTGTAGGCCTTCTGTCAGGCCCATATAGGTTGGGTCGTGACACATTGATGACTAGATCTTTTCCATCGACCTTGACATCACCTTTGAAACGGCCATGTGTGGAATCATACTTGAACATGTACTCCTAGAGATAGTAACAATAATCAGAAATATTCTCAAAGTTGAAGACTATTCCTAGAAAGGCAGTAGAATGAATACAACATCCTTACAGCATAATGAGGCTTAATGAAAGGGTCGTTGAGGGCCACAATTTCAACAGTACCCGTCTCTAAAGCATTGCGAAGGACAACTCGGCCGATACGGCCGAAGCCGTTGATGCCAACCTTGGGGACCATTATAAGTAAAACAAAGATGTTTATTCAAGCCGATATAGAATAGAAAATTTAAAAACTTTTAATCGTGAAGTAGTGAAGCCGCAAAGCAGGATCTGAAGAGAGGGGGAAGTAGAAGATATATGAGAAGGAAGAGTGGCAAAACTCAAGAGATAGGTGTAGGTAATACACATTGGCCAACACATCCTTTGGGGACTTAGAGTGGTATCTATGATGTACCATTGCGCCATTTGCTACCAACAGTTGGTTTTTTCATGCTGATATAGTAGACTGATCCAATGCTGTTAGGAATTAGACCCTCAACTTACTACTAACCCTGTACCTACCCTGTAGCACTTGTGGCAATTGGAGTAACATGAGACGGTCAGCTGTCTGCAAGCATCAGTCGATGCGTGCTAACACCACCTCTGGCTTGCGCTGGTGTGCATTAAGTGGTGCTGCTGTGGTGGGCACTTCCACAACTTGTAAACGAGGGGTGGAATCGTATTGACAGGGGGTTGCCCGGCGATAACGGTTGAATCCTTCCGTGTCCTATGACGTCTATGTCCTACATAATATATCAGCGGGTGTGACTTGAACATATGGGCCGCGCAAATGAGAAAAACGGATAATTATTTTGCTCCTATAGTAATGGCTGCCCAATCGTAGGAGGATCACCCTCTTGCTGAATAATGGCATATTGCGTGATAATAATAATAGATGATTGGGTAGTAACATATAGAAGAATATTGATCAGAGAGGACGACGGCATGTTAGCGCTTGCCATGATCTACTACTATGAATGGTCTTCTATATTAGTATGCACATCTGTTTAGTTAGTTATATCTCATTTTATAAAGCGGGATCGCTGGGGTAATCATTCTAGAATGATTATAAGCTGTCTACTGTCTAATTATAGTATTCGCTCCTCACTACGAAACCTCATCATTGGTCACTGGAATGAAAGTCGATAGAGAGCGAACTTAATTTTGTGTGTACGTGTGGGTTTTTTTCTGGCAGTTTATGGAATACTTATCTCCGTCCCGTTCATTGCGAATGCTAGAGTCGCAAAAAGAGAGAGAGAGAGGAGAGCTATCTAAACATATATCAATCAAGAAGACGCAGGGATTCGCTAGTGGACTTAATCATCATAAGTTAATGTATATCGGGCGCAATCTTTCTAATTCTGTATTATGTTGTTGTAAAATGTGAGTATTGTTAAGGATGGAGTCTTTGAGAGTATCTGCATTTGACACATAAATCAAGACAAGATGGATCTATTAGCTTCTACAGAAAATGAAGAGGAAAATATTTATTGTGGTCGTATGAGTTCTCCGTGTCTGTACTGATGCCCACCAAGCTGAAAATAATAGGCAACTTTGGGGAGTTCTGACCAGAACTGCATTTCTATATCTCATCACTAGAAACATAAAACACATGAAACCTAGTGATGAGTCTCCTTTATCCTTTATAAATTTACCCGCCTTCCCATTATTGATGAAGTGCTCTAAAGTACACTGACAGATCGTCCATGTAAGCAACCACAGAATGTGCCATATTCAAGCTTCATATAATCGCAAGAAGGCTACCAAATGTATTGGTGATGGTACTAGACTGCATAAAGAGGAAACCTGAAGCGGTTATAGTATCCTATTGATGGTAACGCAAAACAAATTTATGATTACTCATCCATAATGTATTAATTTACTCTCAAACAATAAATGATGCATTTTGACTTTGGAAGATTCATCATTAATAAATCTATGCTAAAGAGAGTCATTCTACGGAGTGAAAGATTTCCTACTGTTCTTGTTATATATACTCAACTTATCGAGTAAGAATTTGGCCATGTAGTGAACAGTAATAGGGTTACTGACAGCAGAATGGGCGCTGAGTTAGCTTCAAGGGCTAAAAGAGGCTTAATCTCACCTATATAAGGGGCGTCGGCAGAGTCGATCGAGTCAGGGCGTTGGCGCACAACAAGAGGTGGCTTGTTGAATAAAAAGAGAGATGATGAGGCTGGACATATGTAAAGTTGAGCTGGCGCAGTTACGGCAATACTTTACCTTGTGCACTATCTGGTGGAAAGATTATGAACGTCTTGTGCAATGTATACCGTTTACCTGTGGCACCTCACTAGATACTCCGTAGCTTAGAGAATTGAGCCACTAGAATAGTTGAATGTTCCCTTGATATAACCTTCAATTGTCCGTTCGTGTATAGATCTGCACAGGCCGGAACCGTTTGAACTCAGGAACAAGGTCATACACTCTGTCCCTTGATACTTGATTCTGTGTATCACCACCATACGGAAAGCTCAGCGGAGTCTTCTTTTTCAGTGATTTCCCCATGCTTACAATGTGGATTGCGTCCCATTTATCGTATAGTGTAAACCCCTTCATCTTTTGGACTAGCAAAAATAGCAATCTAAGGCAAATGAGGTCACAGAGGAGACTGCCGAAGTATGGATTATGGCCTTAAACAATGCATAGACAGATCGTCATCCCCACTGATAGACACGCAATTACTAAGTCTTACTGGGACTAGAACGCGCGACTTCTGGAAGTGCCCGGCCTTACGATCGGCAACCCACAATGTTTAACGGCGGGCAATGATTTCATTCTAAGGTGTATATTTCTTGTGGTTTGTGCTAATTCAGTGGTGTCCCAATACTTTCGCTCTATCATGCTATGATGAAAAAATGGGAATAGGCTGTGCTTAGACATTATTCCGGTAGCCACCAAAGGGGGCAGCTGCTGCCATCATCAGATTGTGCCTGAATTCATTTGTATGTCAATTGAGCAACACACATAAGACTAGGAGGATGGCCAATTATTGCATGCTGTCTAGGCGCTTGAATCCTAAGTTCAAGACATTGCTTATCCGTGAGTTAACTCGACGCCAGATATTTTATTGGTGTCCATGCACGTTTTTATCTATCCATCCGGTAAAGACTGCACAACCTTACTTTAGTGGTGTTGAACCACGACAGTCCTCAGTAAGCAATACGAGCTACTACTTAATTATGGTCATTAGCGCCATCCCTTACCGATCTTCACATTAGGCAGCCTATCTAAACGATTCACCAAATTACATATAGGCTCAGCCGAGTATTAATTAAACTTATGATAGGCCTCATTAATTATGTATTGGGACACAGGTTTTATCCGGCTGTGCCATTAAGGACGCCCTTTGCAACTGGAACAGTCTGGAGGCGAACTATCCATTCGCAAACCACTAAACCTATGTCAAAAGGCCAAGGCAAGGTAATCCTTGCTGCAGCTGTGTGACAAGTACTGTAGGTGTTGCATGTCCTCATTTAGAAGGTGCCTTAAGGCAAGCATCAAATGAATACTACTCTATACTTCGTACGTACTGTATTTAAAGGGCCTGTACGTATAATATGTTACATGTATTAACTAGAAGCTTGCTTTGAGATTATATTATGCCTTGTATTAAACCATATCTTGGATGGTACCAAAGATGCCATATATGAATGCCTAAGATTCACTTAAGATAAGCAATGCAATGCAATTACTGAACACGAAGATGGAATCTGCTGTTACAGTAGTTCCTCATACATGGTGCAAGGGTGGAAATGTGCTTGTATATATATTTGATCCCCACTATTAATCACAAATGGAAGCTCGTCATTCTGACCATGCCTGTGCGTGGAGAGAAAATCGGGTGAGACGTTCCCAACTTGGAAGGCATTTGCACAGAATGAAGGACTTGTTGAGCCTAGATATATAGAGAGGATACTTTGCAACACAAATTGGCTGCGCCCTTTCTGTTCAATCTTCTCAGAGCCCAGAGCGAGGCTATTTTGACTCATCTGCTGAATAAAAAATGGTGGCATATTTCCGTTTGTTGCCTTTTCTGGGCCTGTTTCTTACAGATAGAGCTCGCGCAGATGTTCTAGGTGAAGTCACTGCAACTGACAATAGTGGAGGAAATTGGGATTACGTTCCGGGTGCATACATTGTCGAATATGAAGAAGGCCAGGTGAGTTAATGCTTTGTATGTCCACTCGGTATTAGTTGGATGCGGCATTGCGCGCATCATACTCTAACTTGAAGCATTTGCAAATATAGGAGAATGAGTCAGCGCTATTTAGCGACCTTCATACACGTGGGCTTCCAGCTTCTAAACGGATGAGCTTATCATATTCTCTGTTCAAAGGAGCCTCCATTCAATTGGATGCCATCAGTTTAGACCCTCATTCTGCGGCTACTAAGATTGCATCTGTTAGTTCCGTGAAGAATGTGTGGCCCGTACGGCGCTATCAGCAGCTACGCCATGGCAAAACAGCAACTGCAAGCAGAAGGTTGAGTAACTCAAACAATTTGTCGAAGCATTGGTCCAGATCAGCAGCAGAAGATAGCACTGAAGCGTATGCGCCACATGTTATGACGCAGATCGATAAACTTCACGCAGAAGGGTACACCGGGAAGGGTATCCGAATTGGTATCGTAGATTCAGGAGTTGATTACAACCACCCCCTGCTAGGGGGCTGCTTTGGAAAAGGCTGCATCGTTGGATATGGAATGGATTTGATTGGCGATGCGTTCAACGGCACCAATACACCTGTCCCTGGCCCATATCCTCAGGACTGTCTTGGCCATGGGACGCATGTCTCTGGTATTATTGCAGCCCAAAAGAACCCTCTGGGCTTTATTGGTGCCGCCTATGGCGCAACTATAGGCATGTATAAAGCTTTGAACTGCGATGGTGTATCCTCCAACGATGTTCTTATTGCCGCGTTTAATCAGGCTTATGAGGACGGATCAGATATCCTCTCTCTTTCAATTGGACTTGTCTCTGGCTGGAAAGAGGATCCGGTCGCCGTTGCTGTGTCACGAATAACTGACGCTGGAATCCCAGTCGTCATCGCAAACGGCAATTCTGGTCCTACCGTCTTCAGCTCGGCCTCTCCCGCCGATGGTCGTGGGGTTATGTCCACTGGATCCATTGAGAACACTATGTCTCCTTTACTAGGAACTGAAGGCTTCACGAGCCTAGATAGTTCCTCTGATAACCTGACCTCCTTCGTCTGGGTACCTGGAACTCCCGCATTTCCAAATATTACGCTGCCTCTATGGACCGTGACTCCAAATACTACTACAGATGGTACTTGGAGCGCTTGCAGCCCCCTCAGCGATAGTGCACCAACAGACCTTGGAGATAAAATTGTTCTGGTAGAGTTGACTGGTTGCAGTGACCCTACTATAGCAGATAATCTAGCAAAGAATAATGCCAAGTACATCATGTTCTATAATTATAATGATGATCTTTCAGGGTGAGCTCTGTTCCCTTCTTCAGGATTGCATGGTTTACTAACCTTGTATTCCTACCCTCTCACCAGCTTGTATAGCGTTAGCACGGCTCCTAGTACTCTCGGCGCCGGGATGATCGCCTTACAACAGGCCATAGAATGGAGAGAGCTCCTTGGCAATAGCACAGACGTATACGTGACTCTAGTTGAGCCTCAGTCTGCCAGCACAGGTGCTTCATACTATCCTAATAATTCCACTGGAGGCTATGTCGATGATTTCTCAAGTTGGGGTCCAACATGGGAAGCGGACCTAAATCCACACATCGCAACACCTGGAGGCTCGATTCTTTCCACGTACCCGTTGAATATGGGAGGATATTATGTGGACTCAGGAACTTCAATGGCCGCGCCAATTATGGCATCAATTTATGCTCTTATCATGCAAGCGCGGTCAATCACTGACCCCAAAGTTCTCATGAGTTTAGTCTCATCTACGGCGAAACAAATGCGGTACTATGATGCGTTTCTAGATACAGTCTATGATGAGCTTGCCCCCGTAGCACAACAAGGCGCCGGACTAGCGCAGGCCTATGATGCGGTTCATGTAGCTACCTCCCTCAGCGTCTCGAGCATTTCTTTTAATGATACAGATCACCTTGTTAATAGCACGGATTTTACGATTAAGAACGGAGCCAAACAAGCGGTGACCTATTCGATTGGACACCTTCCCTCTAGGTCAAGGGAAGCATACAAGACAGGGCAGGCAACTTTAGCACGCTATTCAAACTCGAGTGCTGCGGCAGCAACCCTGACCTTTTCGGATAATAAAATCACGGTTCCCGCGGGTGGTTCGGCTAAGGTTACTGTCGAAGTAACTCCTCCCCGGGGACTTACAGCATCAAACCTTCCTGTCTATGGCGGATATATTACTCTGAACACTACCAATGGCGAACGTCTTGTTATTCCCTATCTTGGAGTCGCTGGGAGTTTAAAAAATGCTCGGAACATCGATCCAGGCTACAGTTTCATTTACCATACCTCGGGTCGCTTCCCACAAGATGCACCTGACAACGACACATGGACTATACCTTATCCTAAAGTGGGCAGCCAGCCTTCTCTACCGTCATCCATTGATTGGCCTGCGCTAGGTATCGAGGCTGATGCTGGCATCCCTCTTCTAAGAGCGGATATCATCCCCCTTGGTAACACGCCTGCCAATACCACAAAGGTTCTGGGCGTCGATATAGCTGGCAGTCTCTATGGGTACCCGGTTAAATGGCTTAACACAAATATTTACTCAACCCCATTCAATGGCGTAACCCAGGAAGGAACCATATTGCCAGAAGGAAATTACGCCGTACTGCTCCGAGCGCTGAACATATTTGGAGATGTCAATAACCCTGATGATTATGCGACTAAGCAGACGCAGTCATTCAACATCAAGTATAATTCGACGACAGCGTAAGTAATGAGAATACGAACGTATATATGAGTTTTTAGGCACTAGTTGTATATAAAATTAGAACGGCCGTTGGCGGAATCTCTGGTGTGCTTCTTATCCATCTACGGGCGCGTATGCTATGGATGTCTCTACCAGGCTGCAAGGAAGTGGACATGCGCGAAATATTGACTCCCTGTGCGAGATCAGACATGTCAGTAATGCAATCACTTAGTTACTGTATAATTAAGCGACAAACACACTCCGATAATTACGCAGGAGCAGGCTATGCGTGCTGTAGAGGGGCCTTTAGAGGCATACAGATAATCTATAGCAGTTGCATTGAGGCGCGGCGAAGATTATCCTCTTACATAAGAGCTCAATTACTAGTCGCTACATACACGCAGTTCATATGGATTTATGTTTAAACCAGCCTAATTGGTCGCTTATCTTTAAAGTCACAAAACCAGCTATCAAGATCAGCCCTACTCACATTTGTAGCCAAGCCAATTCGCTCAAATGTGTTCTGTCCCTCATCTACCAGTCGTAGCAACAGGCATATATGGTTTCCTCCCCAAACAAATCCAGTCTTCATGCAGTATATCTGGCTTCCGAATGGAATATGCTGGTCTCCCGGCTCACTCAGGGGATAGTCGTAGTGAAAGGTAAGAGAATTTTCAGCAATGCCTTTGAAGTGTATGCTCGTGACGGCTGATCGAGGGTTGTGTACTTCCACCAGTGTTCCAGGAGCTAGATAACCTCTGATGTCGAGGATCGCACTCGAAATGGCTGCAAAGCGATCCGGTCCGTCCAGCTCAAAAGCAATATCGAGAACCTCGAGATCATCTGGATACGTTCTGGGGCAACCTGTCGCGTAACTAATTATATTTCCGGTGGAGATCCAAGACCACGTAGGACCACAATAAGAATCTGGACGGTTGTTAATCTTTCGAGAAGCGCAATACCATAGTAGCTCAGACGGAAAGCAATTCTCCCACATCCCTGCAACATAACGGCCTAAGTCGACCGCATGGGCAGTCCCATACTGCCGTGCGACGCCAGCGAGTGCAGGGAGCCTATCTGATGTAAAGGAGATGCGCAACCCAGAGTATTCTTCTACAATCTGGTGCCAGTACTTCCTAATCTCAGCCAAGTTAGACGCTCGAAGGCCTTCATAGTGATACAGTTTGCGATAGTCGGTATGCTCGCCTCTTCCACCACCTGCACCATTGCTACCACCACCCCATAATCCTCCCGGTATATGCTCACACTCGCAGATTTTTTCTCTGTTGCTGCTGGAACACTCAAAGGCAAGTTCATATCTTGTAAAATAGGCTATTCTGGGGGACAAAAGGCGTTCCTGGTAGACCCATGCCCTGCTTAGAAGGGGGAGCTCCGGCGTCATCTGGAGCACACCGGCAACGTCCCACGTCGTGTGCTCGGGGACCCTTCGTATGAGATAAGATGGAGCCTGTGGCCCAAGATGCGTGGCGGCTTGGACTTTGTAGGAGGTGCTTTCGCGAAAAAGTCCAACATCGCTATCCGCAGACCATGCCGCTGCGAGTGTCACGTAGGCTCCAGAATATATCTCACACATTTGTGCAGCCTGATCCTTCCAATCGTCGCTGCTGTCTTGAATAATGCACAATGAATCAATCCAGATGTATTTGATCCCAAGCCATACGGCGACTTTGGCCGCGTCTTGGAAAGTTTTAGGAAGGCGGCTCCATGGAATCTCTTGAAGATGCGCAGGTAGACTCTCGATTGTGGTCTGGCACAAATGCGTTGATACTCCCCAACGATGGCTAAGACATATGTATTTCTCTGGCGCGCCCAAATCTTCAACCAGGCGCACGCTGATGTTATTCTGCAACTCCGGGGTTATTTCCAATACCCTCTTTGGCAACGGCGCATCCGGGCCAGGTTTGCAACCGCTGTGCGATGAATTGCATTCAATGAGCCAATTGCTGATTCTGCTTAAAGATGTTTTCGCTCCTGTATCATTAAATGAGACCGGAGATTTATAAGCAAATAGATGACCTGCCAATGATTAGAATCATCAGATTCGGTTCTATAGGCTTGGTCACGCTGCTGAACTTACGATTACGTTCTGTTTCTTGTCCGCCAATCTTGTCGACATCAATCAAGATGGTCCACAGATGATATTCAGAACCATTGCTCTCCCCCCCTCTGCCACCCATATTCACGGTGAGCTCTACGCTTAAATTACTCAAATCTTTCCCGCGTTCTGATGGCGTTGTCCAAGTCATTCTCACATCTTTCTCCCATGACATAGCATCTAACAGCACGCCATCGTCTTCACATGCAGACGCGATCGCATTTAAGATAGACTCGCAACCGCGACACCCCCGCTCGCGAGAAAACCTCAATGTCTCAAGCTTGGCCTGGATCCGCACTCTAAGAAATTCGCGCCAGGAATCAGGGAGTGGAAACGGCAATTGCTCGTCTAGAGGCTCTTGATGCTCCTCATCATGAATGCGGGATGCTTCGCGCCAGGTATAGCATCTATGAACAGATGGTTCGATGAGAGACTCTAATTCTTCGTCTAACTCAAAGTAGCAAAGCCCACAATGCCTTGGTTTGGTAGAAAAACAGTTGCCCATAGTTAGTTCGCGGTGATTGGAGATGGAGATGGAAATCTGTTGGGAGGCTCGAGCGCAAGGTAACGAAGACCATCCCCGGAGCAACTACGCACACGTAATGCAAATAGACGCAGGTAGCGGAAAAATATATGTACGAGAAACCAATCAGAAAGGCTATACCGTAGTCCGTAGATTATGATAGATCCAAACGCTCGTTGCTAGCATGAGCCCCTGTCGCTTTGAGAGTGAGAGCAGGGCGAAGGAATGGCGGGTGGGGTCAGCGACAAGGCACCCTCTGCAGAATATGGAAGCGTGAGCTCATATTGTCAGTGTACAATGCCCAGTCTTGTTTTGCTTATGATTCTTTAAAGGCTATGAATATATAACTCCAGTTTTAAACATTTGGGCTTACACCGCTTGGTACTCGGTATAAGTTCCCATGCGCACCAAACAAAACTCGCGTGCTAGCTGCATGGAACTTACTATAGCAACAAGGGCAGTGTACTAGCATCGGACGTTCATGATGCACGTATACATATATTCTTCGAATATAAGTCCATATTTTTAGGACAACAGAAAGTCATCTTCGTCGACCCCTATATACTTTATCTGCCATAATTACCTAGCACTCGCCAATTGCCAGCCATGACACCCTACACGAGTAAAGCTTCGTATCCGCCCAGGAATCGGCGTGGATAATAAAACCCTTCGTAGTGATTGATGTGGCATATACTCTGACCCTAAAATTGGTCTCACGGGCTACATCTGCAGCACTGATACTCGTTGTTACTGTCGGTTTGCGCTGAAACTGGTTTGCAAAAACAATCTCCGCCTGGGTTGTTTTCTCAGGCCGCTCCCAAGAGCGAACCTCCACTGTGCTCCAGACTCCGCTCTCAACCACCATCCGTCCATTTGGTGCTTGTAACGAAAGATGCTCGACCTTCTTGGACAGATCTGCAACTTGGGAAGCTAAAAGAGAGACCAGGTCTTCTCTCTCACCGCCGCCATCATGGTTCTTAACTGTAACATTATCATCTCTCAAGCCTCCAGCGGCTAATCCGGATCCTCTAGATCCTTCCGACCCCTTTGGCATCCCCGATTCCCCAATACTCGGCCCACTAGTGTTGAACACATTGACCGTTAAGTGAGGGCGTAAGACCGCCTCCCTCTTCTCGCATTCTTTGCAAGCTGGTGCTTGATGAATATTACCAGCAAAACTCTCTTGGCCATCACTGACGTATTGATGATTTAGATCAACAGACACGTAGTCCGGGGTCATTTGAACTGCGTCATCGTCTGATAATTCAGACATTTTTAGAGATGAGAATGCCTCAGATGGGGCGATTCCGGCACTGGGCGCCTTTGAGCACTGGATTAATTACGCCATTAAAAACCATTAACAGTACTCACCCGGGAGTTTCAGTGATGATAGACGAGGCCTACGTATGTGATTTTAGATGTGCCAGCTTCCTGCCAACAATAGTACATGGGGAATGGAACAAACCTCTTATATATATCGATTAGTGCCACACAGTGAAGTAGCTTCCAGAGCATATAGTCGCACAGATCGTAATTGACAAGTTGAAAAATCAGTGCGCATAAAAGGAAAACCTGCGACTTGTCTTATTCATAGTTTGAGCATCTGATATACCCCGCACATGGGTTGTGGACTCGGTTCTGCTCCCATGCAGAACCTCAGCGAATGGGAGATCCAAGATACTTATATTCTGCACGCCCAATCTATACCGGTGGCAAACAAATCCACACAAAACCAGTGGACGTGATTTTGGGAATCTTGGCCTTAAGGTTGCAGCCATGGGATTTCTGTCACGTCGTGCGGCTTCGAAAAACCGCTACAGTCTTTCCCGCAGATTCAATTTGTAGCCATGTTGGCTATTCTCGCCAAACAATTAGAGCCGTTCCTCTTTCAATGGCAATTTCACCCGCATTAGGAACATCAGTCTCATGCCACACTTTAGCTAAAGTTTCCTCCTATGGGAATTTGACTACGCTTTGTTGATAGGATGCCAAATTTCGCATGACCGAGGATTGTTGCCGTTGTCCTATCTCCAATGGGTGCAGGAATCGGTGCTATTGTCACACAGACTTACCTAACCTGTATACTCAGTCGTATATCTTAAGTTGTAGTTCAAGAGACCAAATATAGACGCCCTTTGGGCATTTGATGCAAGATCAACTCCTAAAAAGGACTCTCATGCAGACAGATACTACCACGCTATGCTGAGCCGGGAATTTTTTCTGATGACGATTCCTTATGCATACCACTTCGCTATATTCCAGAGCAAATAATATGCTCATACATTCTCCAGATACTTTCTACATTAGACAAGCGTATTTCTTTTCTTTCTTTTTCTTTTTTTACAAATATATATATACATATATATATATAAAGGACAAATTTTCATATTCTCCTTGGGTTCGTCTCGATAAACACTGTTCAAATTTCACAAGATATCAATTTCTGGTGTCTGCAGAAAGCGACATACATGTTTGTCGGAAATGACATTAAGAAAAGGACTGCGCTTATCTCTCGCATTTCCCAAACCTGAGTGCAAGCCCCTCTTCTTATAGATAAAGCCAGCAGCTACCTAGCTGCCCACTCACAGGTGGCTCCCTGGACCAGCACCATCGTCTCCCTTGCCGACATCAATCAAGATGGTCCACAGATGATATTCTTCAGAAGCGAAGTTGAGGGTGATGTTGGGCATAGTGGGCTGAGTATTTCTCCATAGCTCTGGGGTAAGGGTTAATACAAACTGACGAGCCCGCATTAAAACGGGCTTCGCATTCTTGATTTTCTGAGCCTAGCTAGTATCACGTCGGTATTTTTTAAGGATTTAATTACCTCTTACTGCATTGGTTTTTGATTTCTTTAGGTATTTATGGCGTTTATACTCCGTAGGTTAAGCAATGTTGATCCCATAAAGGTTCCGTATACTGGACATGACGACCGTAGCTAGCTATCTTTGCTCATTCTCCGCATCTTAACATCTGAGATATTTCAATTAAAGATTATTCCCATTGAAACGAATATCATCTCTTCGGAAGCAACTAAAGGAAGGATGGCTGCAGTGAGAACATCCATGTATGCTCCAAACTTTCATTAACAAGCCAAGCCGCCCCATTCAAATTAGCAACATTATTGCAGATCATTTCGCCCTGACAAGGTTTGTCCAAGCTCACAGTGGGTAAATCACGGCTCGCTTCGCTCCTAGATGCACAGTTCAAAGGAGCGACTTCACAACCATTGCATCAGTGTTGGAGGTACTGAGCTTGATGTCTCGACCCGGGGCTTAAATTCTACTTGACATGAGGGAAAAATGAACTTCTCAACCTCCTTTCTCTTTTATATAGTTTTCAAAGAGGAAATAAAGAGCGTGATTTTCATGAATAGCGAAACAATCAAGGCCTTTAGTTCCTCAATTTTCTGCGCTTTGGTTGGTATCAAGCTCGGTGGCTGCCTGCCTATCAAATTCAGGGCACTACTGGCTGGTGACGTAACGCTGTTTGAAGCCGCGCCACATTAATACCCAAACATGAAGCTGCCGATTCAGCCCTCATGGAAGAAACAACATCTTCACAACTCAATTAATCAAAATGGCGAGAATAGATACACCCGATGTTTCGGATGATGATTTTGCCATGGTCGATTCGACAACAGGTTATGACGGCCCTGCGGTCTCTTTTCAGACTCCGGAACTAATCAGCCGTCTCCAACGAAGCCAACAGCCAGGGCCCTCAAGGCTGAACCCGGATGATGATGCCGCTGCAGAACAAACTTCAGGCCATCTCCTTGATGGCTCCTTCTCCTCGATATTCAACTCACAGATTAAAGATGGCAATCTCACAAGTTATTTTGGGGATGTCCCGGGCCTGAAATATACGAAGTCGCTATACAAGAAGTTCAGCAGCAAAGATGTCTTAATCGCTGTAATGGGGTACAGTTCCCTATTGTGCAAGATAATGTTGGCGCGAATGCCTAACTTACGATATGTTGCAGAATGACAGGATCTGGAAAGACCACATTCATCGCCAATGCGACCGGACGAACAGACCTGAAGATAGGCCACGATCTTACTTCATGTATGCTTCCAAGCAGCCCAATAGCCGCTTACATGTTTACTAATGGATCACTCTGAAAGGTACCCAAGAGATACAAATTGTCGAAACCATAATTGATGGCCATACTGTCCGCTTTGTCGACACCCCGGGCTTCTCCGATACGTATCTCTCAGATACCGAGGTCCTCGAAATGATAGCAGATTACCTAGCCGCAGGGTACAACAAGGAAATGCGCCTTTCAGGCATCATATACCTTCACCCTATCTCGGATAATCGTGTCACTCATCATGCCACCAAAAATCTTGACATGTTTCGAAAGCTGACTGGGGAGAAGAATCTCAAGAATGTGGTGCTAACGACTAGCATGTGGGACAAGGTCACTCCAGATGAGGGTTTGAAACGCGAGCAAGAACTCCAAAGCAAGTTCTGGAACGTGTTGATGGCATTCGGCGCGAAGTATTGTCGACAAGACGGATCCGCCAACTCTGTCAAACAAATTGCGTCGATGTTTATGGACAATAAGCCTTTCTACCTACAGTTACAGGAGGAGATGGGAAAAGATAATAAGGCGCTCAAAGACACCGCTGCAGGTAAGGAGATCATGGCAGAGCTCTCACGAATGAAGGAACAGCATCAGAAAGAACTTTCCGAGATGAAGGAAATGCTTCTGCGCACTTCAGCTGAGGAGAACAAAGCTGCTGTAGCCGCGCTTGAGCAGCACTATAAGAAAATGTTGCGAGACATGGAAAAGACGCTTTCGGATGAGAGACGGATGAATGAGGAGGCAGTCAAGTCACTGACAGAGAGGATCAGCGCTCTAGAGAAGAGAGGTATCTGCAATATAATGTAGCTAGAGTCTGCATTTCTAATTTACGGGTGTGAACACATCGGACCATCCAAGGACCCTAGGCGCCATCAGTAATAAGCACGATCTTGAGAGGTATATGGTCGTGGGCTACGGGTCGCTGTTCGACGGGCCGCAAAGCCTGGTTGCCTACAACCAACACAATGCCAGCTTTCCTCCTCCAATAGAGCGACTACGACAATGTAGTGCACTGTAATGGTTGCCAGAACACCACGATGATACCGCTATTTGGCAGGTTAAATGTTCGGTAACCATATTCATTGCGCTCGATTTTCGACGTAATATCTCTTACAGATTCCCGCAGTCTTCTCCTTTTCGAATGTTGTTGCATATTTCATTCTGCTCAATGGCTTCGTCAATAGTAAGGCCTATGCGTATTCCTCTCAGCTTTGGTCTCATCTTCTTCGCCATCTCTATCCTGAGCAAGGTATTCTGAGAACTCTCGAACTCTATGAAAAATTTTGTCACCAAATTTTGCCTTCAAAAACATTTGTACATCTTGATTTCCTCCAGTTGTGGATAATCCGCTTGAGCTACCCTCGATCTTGAGCCCATTAAGACTCGTCGCTCGAGACAATGCGACGTATACCTGGCCCTCCTCAAAAGCATGAGAGAGGTTAACAATGACGCGGTCTAGCGTCATACCCTGGCTTTTGTGTACGCTCATAGCCCAGCCTGCTATAAGGGGAATCTGGGTTCGATGCAGCAGTGAATACGGCTCCTTGTCGCCAACAGAGTTGACTACGCACGAGGCATAGATGACCCGCTTCTGGCCGTTGTGGAAGAGTACTCGAGGCCAAGCCACTGCCAGCCGCGGGTCTCTTTGATGCTGTTCCATAAATTGTTTTATCTGCATCTCCTTAAGCCTTGCGTACTCCCCGTTGATGCATTGCTGCGGAGGAATGGATTCGGCTTCCTTGCCCATGGCTGCTTTAGGGAGTTTATCAGGGCTAAACGCTTCGAAGCCGCAGATAATGCCTTGGCTACCATTAACCAGTCCTCTGCATAAATCCAAGTTTACCTGAAGTACAACTAGCATGCCTCCCCGTAGCGTGACCCGGCGCTCCAGGCGTTGGTCTCTACAGGCAACCAACGTTCCATCAAGGAAACGCTCAGTGTATTCAGGTTGGCCTACATGCGCTTTATCGTATGGGCGAAAGCCATCCAAGGCGCTGTACTCATATTTTGGCGTCTTCAGTCTATCAAAATTTTCTCCATTCACCAGAGCGACCTCTCGTCTTGTGCAGAGTAGCTTTGTAGCTTTTTGGACATCGCAAGGATGCTCCATCAGTGTTGCGGTCTCCTGTGGTGAAAACGGAACACCAAGACGACATTTCTGAAGCATTTTGATGAAGTACTCGTTCTTTTGGCGATGAATCTCTTGCAAATTCACGTGGACGAAATTGGCTTCCTCCCAAGCGGTGCTCTTAAAGGCCCATTTATCCGTCTCTGGGAATGGGCCGTGATTCTTGGGGCAGTTGAACTCAGCTGCAACATCGTCAGCAATCATCTGCAGTCCGCATTGCATGCAGAACTCGAATGGCTTCACGGGGGGCAATTGGCAGAAGTCTCCCGTAACGATAACCTGGACTCCTCCAAAGGCAGGAGCGTCTGCATTACTCTGCCAATCCTTCCAGGATATCGCCGCTTTCATGCAGATATTCATGCGTTCCAGATGATGATTTTCCACCATGCTAATCTCGTCGATAATGAGTGCATCTGTGTCTTTAAAGCGTTTTTGAATATGCTTACGAAACCCTCTGGCAATGAGTTTCTCAATGGGGAGTTTGTGAAAGTCCGGCGTCCAGCCCATATAGGACCAAGTCGACCTGCCGTCCACTTGGAGTGCTGCTCGGCCAGTGGGTGCCACAATATAAACCTCTTTATTCATCCCTCGCAGCATTTTTATGGCGGCTTTCAGAACAGTAGACTTGCCGCAACCTGCAGATCCCGTGAAGAATACATTCCTTCCTGTTGCGATGAGAGCAAGCAGGTCCTGCTGTTCCTTGCATAAAGTTGGCGCGGCACTAGATGGAATGTTTCCTTGAGAGTCATGTGTGAGAGGTTGATTGAGAGCCAGTGCTGGCTCATATTTCTTATTCATCTTATCAAAATAGCTTCATACATATCTGTACGGAGTACTTTTCTGATGTGAATCGTTTTTTGATCACAGTGAGAACCAGAAGCGACACTTACAATGTGACCCAACCTAGCTGTTGGGCCCACATATTGCCTTGGTGTCTGGTATTATCTGTATAACGTGACCTACCGCAACCTGACATGAACCAAGTATCAGTATCAAGATGCCCTAAAGCCTAACCCCAACACAACACAAGAATGTATATAAATCTAAGATGGCTCACATTGCGCTTACGGATTTCTGATTGGATCCCAGTAGGGTGTTTCCAAAGCCTTATTATATCTCAATACAACAATACGTCCAATTTCATTTAAATGCAGGATTACATAATCCCTCTTGCGCGAACGAGATGGGCATACAGCGCCCCATCTTATCTCAATTATTGTTCTCATGATATCCAAATTTCACCGGAATCTCCTAAAGGAGACAAAAAAATCTATTCAACTTCAGCGATCAAAATTCCAGCGTTTCCAAGATGGCTTTACCAAAAGCTGTGTTGATATATATAGCTTAAACTATTCCCTATAACGAAAACCGTATACCCACATAAGATGCTTGGGTCAAATTTGCGTATAGTAAAGTTGAGAAAAAGATATGGCATGACTAGCCTAATACCTCCCCTTTTCAAATGCAGGTTCAATTTCAGTGATCCAAGTATACAAATCCAGGTTAAACGCTCTCAAACATTCTTCTAGGTCCAGCGTATACCGTGGGATAATCTCGCAAATGTGCGCTTTTCTGCGGATATGGACGCTAGCTTGAAATAGAGAGTTGAGGTACCGGCATTTTTGAACCCTCTCCTGCCCGTGCTTAACTAATTATAGAACCGTTCAAAGCTGCGTAAAGGTTTGCTTTAGTTGCTTATAGGTTTGACAGCGTGGAGATGGTAGGTTGCATTTTACTCCGCTGGTTCTTTGTCGTGCAGATAGTTGCCGATTACGGAGTGGAGACAAACGCAAAGCACGCAATGTTGCTGTGTACTGCGCCGTCAATGCCAGTAATAGGCGACTTGAATTAGATGGGGGTCTTAACTATGTCATACTCACTCGTCTGTACATATAAACTCGGTGCTTCTTTTGATGAAAGATTTATGATCGTACTGCTCGCTCTCTCATACATCCACCTAACCAAGAGCAGAAAAGATGGTAGCGTCGACAGAGCCCATATACATCACATACCTCAATGGCTTGGACATTGCGGCGCTGAAGCTCACTGATGCGGAGATACTCGGAGCCATCGAGAAGGCTCTTGATGCGCAAGGCCGCAAAGAGACCGTCATCGAGCCACGGGTACATCTCGTGCCGCGCGATTCAGCCAAAGGTCACTTCAACGTTCTGCGCGGTGTCGTTCACCCGCTCAATGCGGCCGGCATCAAGGTCGTTGGCGATTTCGTCGACAATTACAAGCACGGACTGCCCTCTGAGTTTGGCATTCTGAACTTGTTCGACCCAGACACGGGAGTACCAAAGGCGGTTATAGATGCGACATCCATTACGGATATGCGCACTGGTGCAGTCACAGCTCTAGGAGCAAAGTACCTGGCGCCAAGCAAACCCAAAATCCTCGGCCATATTGGCGCCCGTGGCAGCTCTTACTGGAATATTCGTCTGCTAGCCAGTCTCTTCCACTTTGATGAGATTCGCATCCATTCCAAGCGTAAGGAGAGTCGTGAAGCGCTGGGTGCGCGGCTAGAGAAGGAGCTCGGAAGGCCGATTCGTGTGCTGGATAGCTGGGAGGAGACCATCGTAGGGGCGGACATTGTGGTCGAGGCATCTCGGTTGACCGCGCCAGAACCTCTGCTCAAGACGAACTGGATCAAGAAGGGTGCGCTGGTGATGCCTTACGGCACAATGAGTGCCCTGGAGCTCTCGCTGACAGACATCATGGACAAGATGGTCGTGGATGACTGGGGCCAGTGTCGCAAGGGTCTGCCGCTGGGGGCCCTGAGACAGCATGTGGACAATGACAAGCTGACGGAAGAGAATCTCCATGCTGAGATGGGCCAGATCGTGGCGGGGGTAAAGAAGGGCAGAGAGAGCGACGACGAGACGATATTGTTCTGGCATCGTGGGTTAAGCCTCAGCGATATTGCGCTCGGGACGGCCATCTTGGACAAGGCGGCGAAGCTCAACATTGGACAACAACTAAGATACGCTTAGAAACAACTAGATATACGAAAGCAGACAATATAGAAGATGATAGTCAACATGTTCCAGCGCAACCACTTCTTCTGTACGTTCATGTTTGCTCCGTTGCGGCAGGCACACGACTTATTGCTCCAGCGCGAAACTTAGCGAAATCACACATAAAAACGCTATTTAAAATTCGGAGCTACATAATCATTGAGATCCATTTCATCCACGGTTGTCTGCAGATACGCAATCTGCTCCTGTACCCACTCCTTCGTCAAGCGGTGCGTCTCAGCAGCTGGCCTTCCCTCAGCCTGCAACGTCTCACGCATCTTGGCCAGGCGTTTAGCTACAACATCAAAACGATAACCTGTCCACTGCCGGAACAGCTCATCATTATTACTGATGGGCTTGACAGTACGCAACGTGCTTGTGTCCTGCAGCAATGGATCGCTTGGACGCATTGAGACGACAAACGTAATGCGCTCGCCGCTGCCGAGCGTGCGCAGCGCAGCGTGAGAGACCATGCTGCCTTGCATCATGACGGCATATCCCATGCCTGGCTGCCTCATCTTCAAGATGCCGCCATCGCCTTTGCGCAAGGCTGTCTCGCCGCCTGACATGCCAACCGGATCGGAGAGCATCAGCACGCACACCCACGGATACGAGTCGTGATGCCAAGCGGAAACGAGATCTTTGAGATCCGCACCCTCTTCGTCTGGTTCGGCATCATCGTTACTCGCTTTTGGTGGCTCTGGCGGAGGTAGATTGTCCGTTATTGCACCGCTCCGGTCGACATGCTTGGGCAATTGAACGTTGAGCTGGCCAATCTCATAATCCATGATTATGTCCAAGTCAACGCCAGCCGCGTCTGAACATGCCTTTTGCATTTCGGGACTCCGCCACATGGAGTAGGTGAACGGCGCTGCTGGTCCGTAACCACGAATGCGGTAGACGCCGGGATATTTCCACGAGCCATATTTGCCGACAATTTCAGGGCGAAAGATGTCAGCACGGAGCTCGCGAACGCCAGCGGGAGTCAGCAGTGGGAATGGCTCAGTGATGGCCGTTTGTGAGCTGGCTTGCGGGAAGTCCAGGCCAAGGTCGTCAAGACTAATTGTTGATGAGGGTCGCTTATAGCATAGATGCTGGAGCGGGTCAAAGGCGACTGACGCATTCTGCGACGCCAAGTCTATCTTTTCGTCCAGTGGCCCGCCTGATGTAGGCTGAGGTCTCGCTACGCCAGCCGCCGCCATCGTGAAAGCGATGGTTTTCTGAAATTACTGTGATTTGTTTCACTGCACTAGGGCCAGCTGTAAGACTTCTCATATGAATAAAGAGGCAATCTCAATTTGCCCTAGTGCGAGCATGTTACCAAGTAAATCCACCTTCTACTACCGATAACGGCCCAAGGAAATGATTCCATCTCATCTGTAGATCAATGGGGCTATCACGCCACCGCAAGCTTCAAGCACACGATCAGCGCACTTATACAACCCCATACTAGCGCTATGTATACTCCAGAATTCAGCCTATTTTGGAAGAGCGAAGCCATTCTACCACACAATATAATGGTAGACTTTTGGTAATAGAAAACAAGGAAGGCGGCTATGCGGCAGGGCGCTTACTAGTTATTCCTGAAGTGTATACGGAGGACAGAGTAAGCTACTATTGCCTTTCCCCTTTGCCAACGATGTGCAGCCACGGTCAATCGTACGCCTTTTGCAGCTTGCATCAGAGAACAACTATATCTCCAGTTCTGTTCAGATTCGGAAAGCAAACTGGGTCAATTCCACAGTAACTACTCACGATTCGTTGACTGTCAAAGTCCTCAGCTATCGCGCTAGATGGCTAAAATCTGGCTCGGTAGAAGGCTGCGCCCGCTCGACGAAGTACGGAATGCTTCCAACAGTGGGTAGCGTGCCATCGATTGCAAAAGCGCTAATTCAGACTTTGGGTACTGTAGACTACTACAGAGATGATAATTCCTTAATAGCCTTCGTTTCTATTCACTTTGTTTGTGAGCTCCCTTCCCTCACTCAGTCGGACAAGGTTATACTTGAGGACTTCATAGACCCTCTGGGCATAAGCACTGCTATCCCCACTGACGTGCGGCGAAATGAAGAGATTCTTCATACCCCACAATCTGTGGCCATCTGGTAAAGGCTCAGGATCCGTCACGTCGAGCGCAGCTCCTCGGATTATACCCTCTTCAAGTGCATCAACCAAGTCATTCGTATTGATGATCTCTCCCCGCCCAACATTTGAAATGAAAGTCTTTTGTTTAGCAAGCAAAGCTAGTTCAGTTCGTGAGATGAGACCACGGGTCCTCTCTGTGAGTGGAATGGTTATGACGAGTAGATCAAGGCCGGAGCTAAGGAACTCGTGCAGGCCTACTGTATCCCCAGCCGAAAACCATTTGCTAGGAAAGATGCCTTCCGGATCACCGAGGCCCGCTGGCGTATAAGAATCATCCCTGCGCGACTCGGGGGTAAGACGCAGGTGTAAAGTACACACGTAGATATCCATGCCTAATGCTTTGAAAACACGAGCTATTTGGCGACCAACAGCGCCGTAACCGAGAATGCCACTACACACTTGTCAGAATCGCTGTTGTGCATACAGGCATTTTGATATTCGGATCTGCCTCACATTCGCTGTCCAACTGCATCATGTACGGGGTCTTTCAGCTTGTGCCATGTTGCCTGGCGCTGGAAATCAACGTATCGAGAAACTATAAAATCCAGTCAGACATTTTCCCAGTTTGTGGAGGTGTTATAATATGCTTGACTTTGATGTTGGAAGGACAGAAATGTGGTGACCACCCACTCAGCTATTTGTGGTCTTGGCAGTAGGTTAGCATCATCGATACTTTCGCTCAAATCATAGGGTCCCGTACCCATGCACACCACTGGCCGTACAGAGAGCAACATTTGTATCCCTGATCAGAGGATGGCCGAGAACATGATTTGCACCGGCACTCTGGAGCTGCACATACTCCAATTTTGGAGCTATATCAGCAGCAGGTAAGGCACTCCCAGTGACAAGGATTGTGACATCCTTCCACGCCTTGTCTGGGAATTTCTCGTGGAATGACTGCGAATTCCACGCTGCGCTCTCCACAGTGACAATTTCAAGCCCGGGAAACAATTCGCTAAGCTCATCAATCCATTCAGGTTGGAAAGTTATGCCGAGGAGTATCTTTGGTGGTCCTGTTACTCCGAGGAGCACGAGCAATTTGTGGCCATCGAGGGTTTTATTTGCAGTAAGGACCATGTTCAGCTATCCTTAATTTGAACAACAGAGTATCCCTTTGGTCCAACTTAAAAATAGAAGTATGAATACAGCGAGGGATGACTGGTAATACTACTGCTTTAAGGGATGTTGAGAGGCTGTGACTATGAGAGGGACTAAGTAGAATATGCTACCCAGCTAGATTGCGTGCTCAGTCCGCAACCGGAGAAAGCACTTGTTCATTTGTATTACGTCAGCAACAATACAAGCTACTTATTCTGCGGTGAAATTATTTCCTCGCGCAGGGAAAAGGCGAGAAATTGAACCAGAGACCTTAATCAACTTTCAAAGCGGGTTGCAAATGAGGTAGTGATCCAGAAAGCCCAGGTAAGCTATCTTACCAGATAACGTAAATACGTGTAACTTCATTATTATGTAACATTCAATAAGCTCAAGGTATTGTATTCCTTTAACTATGAGCTAATGCAAAGTGACACTAAGAGCCTTGACAACAACATTTAGAACCAGACCATTTACCAGACCAGCTAACCCACCATAACGTACACCTTTCGACCTTGTGATCCAAACAACCTACTCAAAAGGATCATCCCCGTAACTCTTATCAAATAAATCAGGAAACTAGAAACAGTTTTTAGCACAATTATGGTTATCAGACTCGTAGGGCTCAGGTCTACTTTTCAGGTGTCATGTCTGGAATGTGAAAAAAGACTTCCTGTAGAATGCTACCACAGAAGATCAAAAGGTTGACAGAAGATCAAAAGGTTGGGGATTAGGAAGCATGTCTCTCCACGACCCTAAATCTTTAAAAACAAGCAAATACTGTAGATAAACTTCATCTATATGGAGGCGAAATTCGGAGAACGACATGCAACATGACGACAGTCAGGTCCAATCAAATACCTACAACCTAGCGCAACAGAATACTCATCTTGAACTACGAATTATTACCTTGGCAATATTAGTTTGGACCTAGCGTGACGGGAGGCTTGGCAGAATCTAGTTGTACCCACATGGCGTTACCCCACAGCGGGATGGCCCGCCAACATGGTGAATGAAACGCCAAGGTCAGATCATGGTAATGTTGAAGAGATTTCCATTCTTGCGGTTGGTCTCTTTTTAGAAGACAGTATCAATCATTGCCGCTAATCGCGGCACAAGAGTCACTGCGCCTCATCATGGTGTCATTTCTTCAGCCCGAGGCAGAATGGCGACTTAGAAGCCGCAGTTACTCAAGCCAATAGTGAGGCTTCATATATCCGTTACCAAATTCACGTCCGACATGAGCAACCCAGCTCTAGACATGGCGGTTTACCGAGCCGGTAAGTCCACTCTGTGTCCTATTTAATAGCATAAGATAGACATTACAAAAACAGACAGCAAGCAATGCATGGTCTTGCAATTGGCTACTGAAAAAGAATATACAAATATAGTGCTTTTATTGATTCAAAGATCTGCAGATCCCAACCAAACTGACCATATCAGCCCAAAGCCCTTGTTCACAGTGATTTATAGCAGGAATAAGCATGTTGTGGGGACTCGTATATATGCCCCTGCTGATATCAACTACAAAAATTCGATGAGTTATACCGCTCTGCACTCGGCAGTGGGCGAAGGGCTTGGACTGTTACTACAGTTTTGAATTTATTGATTGAACAAAAGGCAATTGTCAACGGTTAGTGAAGGCTGCTTCTGTAGAAGTTAATGCATTGCAACATTTTTCGGCCTACTAGCGAGCAAAGTAGAAAAACACCCAAATAGTTTATAACTGACGGTGGATTCACTACGAATATCTACCTCTATGTGGGTCTATTGAGCAGTTTCGTCCAACCGAGTCTCCCGCAGAAATTGTTCTATTTGCGGCTTTCGACCAAAAAAAAAAAATAATAATTGTCAAAGTGATTATTTCTGGTTGAGAGCTACCCTTTTTGAGGACAAGCTGGCGATACTTGTATCCCTTTTCTGCAACAGCTCTTAGATTGAGAAATTTTGAGGAAAAGATGTCGGCTACACAAGCATTAGAGCTGCACGGCATTCTTTTAGCACCTGTAAGATATAACTAGGGATAGCATTTACGAATAAATAGAACTAAGCATAGGAATATTGATGACATCTGATGTAATTCTAGCACCTTGACTAATACAGCAGCCTTCGGTGGAATTGAATCACCGGAAAGTACAATGTTTTATATTAAAGTAAGTATTAAAGATAAGCTACTGCCCATTTGTCAACCAATCCCTCTACCTCATCACAGCTTAGACAAATGGAATATCTTGCCATGAGTTGAATAGGCTCGAAACTGTTCGCGTCGGTCCAGTAGCAACAACATCAAATGGATGTGAAATCGCAGCACTATTACTTTGCCATGTACCAGTGTAGATGGTGAAACTGGTCCCTTGAATCTTGTGCGAAGGCTTCAGGGACACTCTGTCTTGAACCCATGGGCTGATTGGAGCAGTAACATTCGAGGGTTGGGGAACGATAAGAGAAATATCCGTGAATTGTTCAGCATTCAAGACCTAAAGAGTAATCAAATAGTTAGCTATTTTAATATCTTCAAGTATACTTTAGGTTGGCCTTACTGCTGCCGTGATATTTAATTGAAGATGATCAGTGCCATCAATTGTTATTATGGTCTGATTAGACTGGCTAATTATAGGCTGAATGTCATCCGAGAAGGGGAAGCCAGCACCTCCATTACTATACGTTGTAACTTTCCCAGTAGAGCTGTCTTTAGTCTCAACTGTAAAAGACGATATACCATCTTTAGCTGAAACTGTGGTGTTGAACTCGTAATAAGTATAGTCCGGACCACAGTTGGTAAAACCGCATCCTCCGGTAAAGCCTCGCTTTGTAGTTCCTATAGCTATAGGTAAAGGCTTACCAAGGCGTGAAACGGGGTGGATGGTAACCTGACTTCCACTGCTCCCAAGTACGGTGTCAGTAATCTATATCAAGCGGTCAGTTTACTTAAGTCTATCCTTGTAGTGAGAGAACGATGCATACTCTTATAATACCATTTACAAACAGCGTTCCATCGGCGTTAACAGTAAGGAACAACTTCCTTGGCTTGACTGAAGCTGGCTTGATAACATCTGTTAGTTTTACACTGCGTGGTACAGTGTTAAGCATGCGCTCTAGCATAGTAGTGCAGGTGCTGAGAAAGAAATCTTGAGATGCTGCCATCTGAGAAATAAGATCACCGCCATCGGCGTTAAAAATTCGGAAATCTGACCGCGTTGTTTCATTCTGGCCAAATGCTAGTGGGTTTTGGGAGACATTGGCGACAAATTCTTTCGCGCTAATGTGTAAAATCTTCAGGTTAGCCAGGCTAGGGATCGCAGGATTGCATTATCTGAATAGCCACTTACACGAAATTGTCGAAATTGTCTGTTGTTGTATCAAAGGTCACGGTATTATCGGTCTGCGTAGCAGCAAGTTAGATTAACTACACCTGATTTATCGGTTGGCTCTGGCCAGAGAAGTGAAAGTTAACATACCCCTGAGTCGGGAGGGTTAGGCACAATAGTCGGAAAATCCACACCATGAACACCACCAATGCTATGCCCGCAAGCGACAAGGGCGATCATCTCAGTTACGTTAAAGCCTTGATTCGCGAAACTTTCGGTATGTGTAGCGAGGTCTTGCTGAGGTTCTGGGACGCCCGATGGACCAGGACCAACCGCATCTACACGGCCTCCCCTAAACGGAATTATAACCTTTCCATCGGAGCAGTCACCCAGTGCCATTACAGTGGCTATCGCGAACAAGTCAGCCATCGATGCCCGACTATTTCGCGCTCCTTTGAAGGTATCGAAGGTTTCTTGAAATGCTTGCCCAACGTTCTCGGCACGATCCATTTCGAATACAATCGAAGCATCTAAACCGCCAGTCCCGGTATGCACATTGGCCGTAGCCATGTCATGATATGAGTTTCTCAGCCATTCAGCACCGAGGCTGCGTCCGAGGGGGTCCGAGGGGGTCCCAATAAGCCCATGGCAGTCTCCAAGGATGGAGGCAAAGCCGCTACCAGGGCCATCGAACGGGTTGTCTCCTTCAAATAATATTTTCTCGACCTCATCGATGTCTTCATTGGGCCAAATATATTCAGCATTGGTAGGAGACCAGAGACGAGCGCTGAGAACGGAATAGACAATGGCCCGACTCCAGGCCATGATAACGGTTTGAGAGAGGCGCTAGAGTACTGGTCTCGATGAATTATCAATAAAATTAGATCGTCAAGTCTCTCGAGGAGTTTTCTTCGTCTTGGCGTGTCAACTTTATAGTTGAAGGAGTTGTTAAGCAAACAACTACATCGTACGAGTGTACGTACCAGAATTACATCTCCATCAAGTGGAATTTCTCGTATCTGCACTTACAAGCAGAGATTTACGGTGGTTATTGACTCGGTGCATTCCTGTTCAGGTATCGTGTTTTTCAATCGAATCGAACAAGGGGTGAATAATGGAGACGTTTTAGTGGTTCTACGAGCTGATTGACTTGAAATGAGGCATAAGATGCAAGGACGGCAAGAGCCGCAAGATACAACTAGTCAAATACGGACGTAGTGATTCGTAACAATACGAGGTTCTCAGCCCTAGTTTCGAAGACGCGTATACCCTGGGTGTTGAAGCTTACAAGAATGCATACTTTATAAGACACCGTAGTTCCTTAAGCTTACATTAGTGGTGCACACACCGCTAGGCTTGCTGCACAGTACCATGAGGCTTGCGTATACCCTGGTCGTGGAGGTTTGCTTGTGCGTTTACAGAATATTAGTGAACATTTCCTAATCTACCCAGGGCCCTGATCTATTTTCACTGTTGATCTCTCTCATCAGTAGCATCGCCATAGGCTATTATTCTTTACACGGAATAATTTCTTCACATGGGAATCGGGATTCCACATAAGATAAGTTTGTATCAACTACGGAGTACTCCCAGCCGAATATTACCAAGGCTTGAGAATACTTCCAGAAGGCTTCATGGATGCAAATAAGAAAGCAACAGATATCACCCAAAGAGGCAAATAGTGGGTCATCCGGTCAGCTCAAAAACCGAGCGAAGCCCGGTTAGCTCAATCGGTAGAGCGTGAGACTCTTATGAGGCACACGTTCTGTATTGCAATCTCAAGGTTGCGGGTTCGACCCCCGCATCGGGCTCTTCCTATATTTCCAGAGATGATTCTGCCTTTCTTTTTCTTTCTTTTTTCCAAAATTATGAGCTATTTCTTTTTCTCCTTCTTGCAGCCCGCATCGGCATGAAGAACTCAATATATAAGATCCGTAGTTGTTGTCAACTAGAAGCCATTTCTAGCCCTCTATATATGTGAGCAGGTAAACACAAAAGCCCCCAAGCAATGGCTCAATGTGAACCAGCTGTAAATAAGTCATGTCAATGTCATCAAATCCTTCAAACTCCTCAACACCAATGGTTCCTACGGCTGGATATAATCTACAGCCACAACCATGCACCCGAAAGATGAAGAAGAAGAAGAGTTATCTTCACGTCTTCATCTCATCATTGCTCGCTCCTAGTAGTGATATGCACAATACCGCCGCGATCGCCGCCAAACTTCCCAGAATCATCATTTGCAAGCCTTCCCACAGGCAACGCACCCAGCTAGACGATGCGTCTCCACCTCTCAACAACCAGCTCTTACCAGCGCCGAATAACATCAAAGCCACCAGGCACAGGGCGATACTCCATCGGAGACCGAGGCCAACCGTTGCAGCGAAAAAGTATGGGAGCAAAGGAATGGTGCCGCCAATAATGTAACCTAAAGAAATGGATAGACCGGATGCAATTGGCCAGACAGCCAGCTGGTCACCGCAGGATGGGCTCTCATCAACCGGGAAGTCGGGTCGGGGGGAATGTATCTGACGGGCTGCATCGTGTAACCCCTCGGGGCGGTCCTTGAGAGCTGACATGATATCCGCAATCATCGTTCCAGGCAGGGCAAGGGGCTCCAGGTGCCGCCTTATGAGCATCTCTTGTGCCTCCCTGTTCTTCTCATCTACACTCTCCCTCTCGCCATCATGGCGCAACATACCCTTGAGCTCCTCCTCGTCGCCATCCTGATCCTCTGTCGCGGCTGAAGGTAGTTCATCTTTCGCAGAAAGGTAACCGCCGATGCCCATGCTGATGCTTCCCGCACAGAGTTCCGCCAGGCCAGCGTAGATGACGGTGTCGGTGCGGCCGAGGGAGCTCAGGCCTGCGGTGAGGGCGAAGGGTACAGTCAGGCCATCTGAGAAGCCGAGCGTGAAGTCCGAGAGAAATCGGATGAGGAGAGGACTCCTCGATTTCGTCATGGCGGAAGATTTGGTGCTGGTTGGGAGGAGGGGAGCTTTGGAAAGAGACTCCCCCAAGGTGAAGTTGAGCGAAAAAGAGGAAGAGGAAAGATGATGGAAATAGAGACGAAACAATTAGCCAACGCGTCAATGGAATACTACTGACGATGGCTCCTAGAGACGTGACGGAGCGACAGCCGGCCTCTCGGCAAAGCTCTCGTCCATGTGCGTACAAGTAGTGCTAGCAGTAGCTCTGCAATGGTCCCTTGACCGGAACAAGATCTCCAGGTCTACACCGGTTGAGCACGCGGTCTGCACAGGAGGTCTCGGTCCACACCCTTGCGTCTGCACGTCGGTTACATCGCCCGAACAAAAATTTGCGTCCCCATTCATCCACTCATCCTCTCCATCACTATCAAATAGGCCGCCACCAACCCAACTCAAGACACCGACAGGCTCGCCAAAACGGATTCCCGCCTCAAAAAGAGGCCTGATTTCCCTCGTGGCAGCCATTGGCCCTTCACTAAAACACCTCTTCGGCAGCATTCCTGCCGTCCAGCCGCACACCGGCCAGGCTCTCCGGACCACTGACAGATGCCGCTCCGAGCAGGTGCTCAAACTAGGCTCCACGTGCGCCCTAGGAACCTTGTGCTTAAAAATGCGTGAATGCTGATTCGGGCGGCGCACGGAGAAAACAGACAGGCGCATAAGACTAGGGCCAGAGCCTTTTCGGAAAGCAGGGGAGATGCTTGGCTAGAGACGTGGGGTGGCGCCGCCATCGTCGACGTGCGTCTTAAGTGGAGATCCTCATAGAAGGACGTATTTACAAGCACAGCATTATTGCATCTACTAATAGGCATTTTCCTCATCTGTGTTAGGCCGGTGAGTCTTTCATAACCGGGCATAGTTTGTGTTTATCAATTGAAGAGTTTCTTCAACGGGAAAGCTCTTGTAGTGGAGAAAGCACGGAAACTGGGATTGAAAATGGCATGGCACAAAAGAAAGGAGGGGAACCCAGCACGATGGATAATAGATAAGATTTTTTCCTTCTGTTGGTGAGCAGAAAAATGGAGTGATTGCCCAACTAGGAAGCTGGGACTTTTGCGATGTGCCGGAGGGTGGCGCCGCGCACGAGCCGATGCAAGTCTAAGCCACGGCCAGGCACGGGTCACCATCACCGCTGTTTTGCTGTGTTTCCTCGACAATCACGGGGATCTCCGCGTCAAAAGCTGAGAGGGCGGGGACGCGGAGACGCGGAGAGTGCAGCAAGGATGGCGAGCGATGATAGGGGCATACGGTGGGCAGGCAATCACCAATTGGCGCGTATATACAGTTTTTAATTTTCTCTAGCAAGGTTCAAAGCTACTTCTGTAGGTGCAACAGCAAGCATTAATCTGCATTCATGTCTCCGTCTCCGACTTCATCAATCCCAATACACAACTTTAGTTAAATATATATACTAAACAAGATGAAAAGGGGAAACACTTAGTCGCTGGTCGAGACGGGAGTGTAGCCCTTAGGAGGGTGCAGGCCGTCAGGGAGCTCAACAGTGTCGGCGTAGTAGGTAGCAGCCTTGCTGTGTTGCCAAGTCTTCTTGATGGAAGGCAGAATGGTGCGGCCGGAGAAGCTGTGGTCGAGCTTCAGGTTGGGGGCGGGGTACTGGCGGTTGCCACCCTCCTCGTTGAAGACGCCGGCGTAAGAGACGTTCCAGTAGTAGCTGTCGAGCTTGCTGGTAGATGACCACTTGCGGAGGCGGTCACCGGTCTTCTTGGCAACCCAATCATAGACGTTGGCACCGACATCGAAACGGCCCAGGGTGTGGAGGTTCCAGTTAGCCTCGACAGTGGCAATCTCAGAGTAGTGGTTGTAGTAGTTGTTGTCCGTGGTGCCGACAAGGTGCTTGGGAACAGCGTCACCGAGCAAGATGCCGAGAATGCGGTTGCGGTCGGTGTAGGTCTCGCTCTCATCCCAGGTGAGGAGCACCAGGGTGTTCTGCATAAAGTGCTTGTCGTTGAGCAGCGGCTCGAGGAAGGTGCGGCACCACTGGCCGGCGACGGCGACGTTGGTGTCGTGACCGTCAGACGTCATGTTGGGGGTGATGAACATCCACTGGGGCAGCTTGTTGGCCTTGAGATCCTTGTGGAACTGGGAGGCACCGATGTCGATGAGAGACAGGTTCTTGACCTGAGACAGGCGCTGCTCATAGTGCGTCACGCTGTTGGCAAGAATGGCAGGGTTATGCTTGCGAACGTAGTCGTTGGCACCGTTCTTGTGGTTGATGTAGCTGAAGCCCTCGTAGCCAGAGTAGGGCATGTCCTCCTGGTAGTGGCCCCAGGAGACGCCGCGGTCCTCAAGCAGGTCAATGACGGTCGACACGTTGAAGTCGGTGGCCCACAGGTCGTCGTTCTCCATGCCGAAGTAGTCACCCGTGATGGCTGCCATGTAGTTGGGCTGGGAAGGGTGAGTTACGGCGAAGTAGTTTGACAACGTGATACCCTTCTTGGCGAAGAAAGAGAAGTTGGCTGTGACACTGTTAGCTTTTTCCCGTCCCACCTGTCTCGCTCAAAAACTCACGATCGCCGTCAGACTTGTCGTAGTCCTGATTCTCAAAGTAGACGACAACGAACCGGTCAAAGGCCTTGCCCTTGACATGGCTGGTCGGGCTGCTCGTCTTGGCCGTGGCGGCAGCGGCAGCAACTTCAGCAGTGCCAGTAGCAGTGTAGACCGACTCCCAGCCAGTTGTGCTGGCGGATGGCTTGCACGACTCCTTGGCAACGCCGGCCGAGGCCAGGCCGGCAGTGGCCAGCAGAGAAACAACCTTAGACAGCATCTCGAAACTCGTCTCGGACTTTTTTCTTTCCTTCGCCCTGATCCTGAGGAGCTGTGCTGGAGGGGATGGAGGAGAAAAGGGAGGCTGTTGGCGCAGGGACGTCGGGGTTTAATAGAGCCTTGTTCCGAGACATTGCTGGGGTCGATGCGATGTTACCCAAGCATTTCCTCCCTTGAGCGCAGTTGGTGCTCCGCAAGAGCTGTGGGCTGGTGCTCCATGAACCATGTCAACATGTGCACGATATACGACTAGTACTACGGAGTCCTATTCCGCAATATGCAGCATAGGATGGAGTCGCCAACCTAGCTATCCACACATACCAGTCAGCCCGTTTCCATGTCCAGCCTAGACTCTGCTTCGTAACTGGAAACCATTCATTCGTTGACCGAGGCAGCGCGTCGCTGCCAAGCACAAGACTCGGCAATCAGTCCACACGTTCATCTCAACGGACGAGTTGGCGCCACTAGCCGGACCAAGAAGGCTGCCCCAAAAGAACCCTGCCAGCAATGCTTAAACGCCCTTTAGAGTAAAAAGGTGGCTTGACATCAAATTGGGACTTACACGGAGCCCCAGACTAGCTGCTTCAACCCACATCGCTAGTTGATTAGCTAACTCGTAGCACGCTCAACTTCGGGATCTTCTGCTGCAGGTCCGTCGCATTCGCCTCCTGTTCATTCGCTCGACTGAATATCGGGCGTTCCAGCACGTGGGGGACACAGCGTCGCCAAGAGGCGCGTCTCGGGTTGGCCAGCTTCGATTGAGATTTCATACTTGTAGTGTCGTGTGCCGCCTTATCCGTTAGGACCCTCGGGAAGTTTTTTTTTCTTTGTATCTTCCTCTTCGCTGCGCTTAGCGTCTAGCCCGAGAGTTGGGAGCTGTCAGAATCTTGCCAAAAGGTTTAATCGGAGCAAGGCCACAGAAGCTTTCGGCACAGAGACTGGAAGCTGACCATCTCCAGCGGATCCTCCCGCCCAATCGCTGTTGCGCCCGCTGACACGCCTCTCCCGGACGCCTAAACGTTGTTCCATCCTCAGGCTCTCCCCGCCATTCTGCCCTCTGTATTCCGGCTAACGCCTCCAAGCCATTTTGGACAGACAGGCCATCTGGTCTCTCGCATGCCGGTCCAGCCAACCACTCAATTCTCCAGCTACTCCGTTTTCGACACCGGGACGTTCAATTACTCTTTTGCACGTGGGCGCAATCTGTTGGCCCCGATTCTAACTCGATCCTTCAGCTTGTCCCGGCCAGTCGGATGCTTGTGTTTCACAGTCGCCTGCTGCAGACAGCTCGTAGTCGCATATTCCTACTTCTCCACAAAGCCACCATGTCAAGCTAAGGAATATGAACTCCGGTCGTCTTGATGAAGGACGCAGCATTGATAGGGACCGATTTCGGAGCTCGCCGTACCATGAAAGTAACAGCCGTAACGGTTCCCAACCCTCCAGAGCCTCCGCGGTGAATGCAATGGACGCTGCTGGAGTGCGTCAAGAGCTCGGCGAGCAGCAGCCGTTTATTCGTCACTCATTACCTATCCCTTCTTCGCGATCTCACTTCGGCCGCGGCTCTCGGTCCCACTCTCAGTCCTATTGGAAGCTGGGTCTTTTCTTCTTCATTGTTGTCCTCTCTGTTCTGGCGCTGTCCATCGTTCCCTTCTCTCTTCAATCACTCTCTCGAGAAACGCTTTCGGATGGGCTTGGAGATGGCGACCAGTCGTCAGGAGAGTCTCCTGTTGAGGATGAGACTGGTCACCATG
This sequence comes from Trichoderma arundinaceum, assembly GCA_025919625.1. Classification (NCBI taxonomy): domain Eukaryota; kingdom Fungi; phylum Ascomycota; class Sordariomycetes; order Hypocreales; family Hypocreaceae; genus Trichoderma; species Trichoderma arundinaceum. The sequence continues at coordinate 1,537,680 of JAMQTF010000001.1, read as the reverse complement.
AGGCGGAGTCTGAGCCGACAACCGGAGAAGGAGACGATGGAGGCCCTGGACCGGCCATCATTCACTATGAAGAAGAGATGTCGAGCACTCCAAGATTGAGAGATGCCTCGCAATACGTCTTATCTGCTTCTTGGGACTATGACGCTGCCCCTACTATTAGAGAATACCACTGGACAATTGTAGATGGACGCTTGAACCCTGATGGCATCTATCGGCCAATGATACTTATCAACAACCAGTTCCCCGGGCCACTGGTAGAGTGTAACGAAGGCGACACTATCCGCGTCATTGTTGAAAACAAAGCCATCAATGCTACTTCGATACACTTCCACGGTCTCTTCCAAAATGGCACCAACTCCATGGATGGCGCTGTTGGAATCACCCAGTGCCCTATTGCCCCCAACTCAAACTTCACTTACGAATTCCAGGTCCAGCACCAGTCGGGCACTTACTGGTATCATGCTCACCATAGTGCTCAGGCTTCTGATGGCCTTCTTGGACCTGTCGTCATTCACTCCAAGGATGAGAGAACCACTCTACAGAAGCTGGAATACGCTTCCGATAGAATAATCATGGTTCAAGATCACTACCACAATCTCACCTCAGAGATCTTGATGGACTATCTCCGGCCCGATATGGAGAATAACGAGCCAGTCCCAGACAATGGTCTCATCAACGGCCGTGGCATGCGTGACTGCAAAGATTTCAAAGGTTGGGACTGCGATACTACCAATGTTTCCGTCTCAAACTTTGACCTCACTGCTGGCCAACGACATCGCCTACGGATCATCAATGTCGGCGCCTTTGCCGAGTTTCAGATACAGTTCGATGAACACCCCTTCTACGTGACCGAAGTTGATGGGACCGATGTGTTCCCCGAGCCTTTTCATCGTCTCAACATCCTCCCAGCCCAGCGGTACAGCATCATTGTAGAAACCAACGTCACTACCGCAGATGCCTTCTGGATGAGGGCCCGCATGGTAACCCACTGCTTCACTACCAAGAACCGCCGCCTGCAGCCCGAGATAAGAGGTGTGGTGCGCTACACCTATCCCGACACGAAGGCTTTGGACAAGGAACCCACTAGCAAAGATTGGCCCGAGGCCATCGAAGTCATATGCCGTGACCTAAACGTTTCCGCTCTTCATCCAGTCATCTCCATGACACCACCTCCTGCAGACAAGTATATGCGCTTCGACGCCAGCTTCATGATTGGAGACTGGCGTCTTTCGCGCGGCTTTTTCAACCAATCGACCTGGCACCACAACGTCACCCATCCATCCCTCCACCGCTTCCTGGATGCATCCACCAACATTACCACCCTCAGTTCGCCCATTGCCGTGAACAAGTTCGCGTTCGACTACAAACGGGAACTCGTCATCCAGACCGAGGGCATCCGCACCGTTGATTTCGCCATCAACAACTTCGACGACGGCACCCATCCGTTCCATCTCCACGGACACAAATTCTTCGTCCTCTACCAAGGCCGCGGCGGCTATCCCCCTTCCGAGGAAGATCTCCCAGCTTTCATCAAGAAACACGACCTGGAGAACAATCCCCTTCGGCGCGACACAGTCACAGTAGAAGGCTACAGCTGGGCCATCATACGCATCGTGCTCGATAACCCCGGAATGTGGGCGTTCCACTGCCATAACATGTGGCACGCCGAATCGGGCATGTTGATGCAGCTGCTGGTGAGGAGCGACGTGGTCAGGCGATGGAAAGTCGGCGAGCAAGAGAGAGCTATATGCGGCCTCGAGGCTGTCACTAACGGCATGAGGCCAGATGATAGCATCTGGTTTGGCTCTTTTGACAAGACATGACGCGCGTCCATTCATACTATATTCTTACAAGGGCTTGGGAGGCGAATCTACAATAATAAAGAAGATGAAGAGGGGGAAACTAGCTGCCAAAGAGCAGTATTCACTCCTCAGCCAAAGCTGGCGGTAAATACATCGTGATGCGATTTGATGAGATCCATATAGAGTATATATTATGTACCATATCTATAAATGCCTAGGTACAGCTCAATTACTATATTAAACACTAAGAAAGAAAAGAAAAGAAAAAGCAAATGACAAAAAAAAAGGACACTTAAAGGGAAATTTTTGCCCAGAAACATCTGGAGCAGGTTCTTTTTTTTTTTTTTTTTTTGTTTTTTGTTTTCGATATGAATCAGAGGAATCTGATGCAGCTTTATGTAGAGCTGCCCGTCTATTAAACCAGCCATTCCCACACCCCAAGACCATTGAGCGCAAAAATCAACCCTTCCTTTCTAACTTGTAGTAAAAAAAAAAGTCTATCTTCGTTCATTCTTCAGTTTCCTTTCCTCCATCTGATTCGCTCAGCTAAACATTAGTTCCACTAGGAACTAACGTTCAGCGTAAACCTTGTGCCCTCTCTCCTCACTAACTGAGAGAGCTTCATCGCTTCTGTTATCACCGGTTTGCTCCATTTCGTGTAAAATCGAAGTAGAGGATAATAACAAATATAATACCGCACGGCGGCCAGAGCAAATCGAACCGCTGCGGTGAATCGCATGTTAACGCCCATGCCGTGAAATGTGACTGTAGGAGGAAAACACCGCCAACAAAGGAAACTAATGCAACAAAAAAAAAAGATAGCGAGCAGAGAATGCCTTCCCCCTTTCCTTAGCCGTAGTTCTCAGTGTCCGAACTCCTTGAAAGCACCCAAAGGAAAATTTTCAACAAAAAAAACTTTTCTGGCGAAGTATGAAGTCCCGCCATGCTTTCTCATGATGACACGAGAAACTGCAGGAGTTGCTACAGCGTTCCAGTCAAAGCCATGGGCCACAGCATGCGCCAATATGCCGATGCTGATGACAGCTATATATATGTTATAAAAAAGAAAGCGCCAGAGATAAGGAAAAGAAAAGAAAAGAAATCGGGAGATAAGTACACAACTCCTTGACAGAGCGATGTAAGATATAATGTCAGATGGTTCCATTTGTCTGGCATTTATAGCAGATCTACTATACTCTTCGTGCGATGTTTACTCCTGGGTTGACAAAAGCCCGGGAGGCGATATCGCTGAATCGGCGCACGACATTGGTTGTCCCACCAGTAACTTGTGACTCATCAAGAATGAATTTGGAGGCGACGGCCAGCCTGTTCTTCGGATCTGTCTCATCCAGATGCTGCGGAATTGTAGTTGCATATCCGGAATCAAAATTTGGGGCAAGTTCGCGAACAACAGCTATAGAATAGAGAACGTCGCGGTTCTCACGGCCGTCAAGAAGGTGACGCATCCGGCTCAAAACATCCTCTCTGATCTTGACGGTCGCAGGAGCGTTGGGGTTATCCCTCCTGCGAACGAATTCGGCTAGACTGTACCAAAAGTCGAACTGGCGGACACGGTGGTGGTCTCCATCCGCCACTGGAGGAGAGAGGGGGTTGCTTAACAACTCGTCGCCGCAGAGTAAGGCCTCGACCACCTGGAGGCGGTTTCTGGCCTCGACAGCATCGTTGTCGAGCGGCAAGCTGAGACGCATGGAATTATTCACCCTCTCAGGCACCTGATATGCCGTGCAGGCCAGCTCCCATACAATTCTGGTTTCCAACACCCCGGAATAAGCCATCTGGGTATGGTCGTTGGCCTTGACGCCCTCGAGAATCTTGAGGAATGTCGCCATGTGTTCGATGAGGTTGGCATCCTTGGGGAAAGACATTTTACCGTTCTCAGTGAAATAATACCAGCTGGTTTCGAAAAAGGCACTGAGCCCGCTGGCGTACATTTCATGGTAGACCTTTGTGATCTCATTAAATGTCTCTTCGGTGTGACTGATCTGCTGGATGGGTGCCGGGGGGCCCAACAGGTCGATGATCTCATCAATCTTCATTTTTTTGGCTGTTGAATGCCATCCGAGTCAGTAATCTAGGTTATTATTTTTTTATTACTAGAAAATGAAACGCAGGAGAGGAGTAGGTCTTACCTCGTAAAAAGCTATGATCCGATAGAGGCAGCTGGTTTGCGGACATGGAAGTCATGGACCGTACGGCAGGATCAATATTTGAGGAGTAGCTGTAGCCAAGATCGGGCTTCACAGACAGCGCTTGTGCCGATGCTGCGGTGGAGAGAGGAGGATTGTAGGTGTTTGGGGCGATCGACGGGGTAGTGGGATTTGAGCCTGTCGCATAGACACTCGGCAGCATCGGTGATTGGCTGCCGTACGAGTTGACCAGACGCGGTGTAGGCGGTTGTTGACCAACCGCCGACCCTTGCTGCAGGGAAGCAATTGCAGACGATTCGGTGGACTGTGAGAGGTTGTTCGACGCCGGCTGCACGCTGCTCCCGGCAGGAGTGCCGACTTGCTGTCTAAAGATGGGATCGTAGCCCAAGCACTCGCGTTTCGATTTCCTGCAGTTGTTGCAGGTGGGATGCGTCTCGTCGCACTGCAAGGACAGATAAACGTCAATAGAAGCTTCTAGGTGGGGCTCATGGAGAGGCTGCGGCAAAACGGCTAGCCAGCAAAAAGCGACGATGATGTAAAGGGAAAAAAAAGAGAGAGAGCAGAGCGCGAGCCAATGGCGGTGAGACTAAAGGGCGGAGAAAAAGTGCTGAGACGGTCAATGGCCTTGCGAGTGGAATGGATAAGGAAGAAGTTTGCAGTAGCGTGAGTGAAGGTGCCAAGTCTCTCATTCGCGCTGGTTCATAGCGGCGCGCCACGAGTTTCAAAGTTTCTCAGCTCTCGGCAGCTTCAGCTCCAACGGAGGGGCCGCTTTTTTTTTTCTCTCTCTTCCCTGCCTTCCAAGCCTGGACGCAACGCGTAGCTCTGACCCCCAGCTTCAGATGTCGCAAAAAAAGTGAACGGGGAATATAGAATAGAAATTGAAAGAATAATTTGGAGGGGAAATGAGCAAGAAATTGTAATGGTGAATGACTCGTAAGAAGGGTAGTAGTGAATGTCCATTTGCGCACCTTGATTCGTCGCTTGCGGCACGTCAAGCAGCCTGTCTTGGTTCGTCGCTTGATTTCCTATGTACCACCACATCAGCTCCGGTTCAGACGCTAGTTCAATTGCTTTCCCCAGGTCCAATTGGGCTCGTGACTGCTCTTCAGTCTGCAAAGAAGACGTACTTTCTTGGGGCCTCGGTGATTGATCAGTCGAGGATCATGCGGGAGAGGATACCGAGCCAAGGCTTCCTGAGGGAATCCGTAGTTGGAGGGGAGAGGAGTCGAATGGCCCGCGAAATAAGGAGGGGTCGCCGAGACGGCAGTAAGGGGCATGCTCATGCCCATAGACATGGAATGGTGAGAGATTGGGGGGACAGATTGCTGTGACATGGCGTCGATGGTCCGCATGCTGGGCAATGACATCTGAGGAGTGCCTACGGGGCTCACGCGATATGCGTCGCCCGGCTGAGCTGCAGATGTGACTGTGGGATATGAGGCGTACTGGGTGGTCGGAATTTGGGGAGAATAGAGGGCGGATGAGGAGCTTGTGGGATAGCCGGCGTGCAGGCCATGGAGAGTCGCCGCTGATGATCGGTGGCTCGCCATGTCGGAGTCGGACTCGGGAGTCGCAGTAGTGGTGGTATTGGTCTCGGACGCCCGACTGTCGCCGTTCTGCTGAGGGGGCGGCGGCTGCGGTTGCGGCTCGTGATGCTGTTGCTGCTGCTCGCTCAGCTGCGGTGGTGGTGGTTGTTGCTGCTGCTGCTGCTCGTCCTTGTGCTCCTGCGCAGGGGCGGCGACAGTGGGAGTCGAGTCTGATGTGGTGAGGGCTGTGACTTGTAGCTCGGGAGAAGCCACTCTTGGGGGAAAAGCAGATTGAGGAGCAATGTTGGAGGCGACAGCAGCGACGGCAGAGTCGTCGTCTTCGCCTTCGCGACCTCCCGAGCCTGGAACCATCGTCTTCCTAGGTCTGTTTTTTAATTAGAAATTTATGGAGCGGCCGACATGGGATAGCGTTAACCGCGAACAAGGGGACGCGACCCCGGCCCGTAGCGACAAGCGACAGGAGAGGAGGGAGGGCTGGCGGGCGGGCTGGATGCTCTAGTCGTGGAGAAGAGATGTGGTGGTTATGTGATGTGCAGTGCGGCGCGGTGCAAAAATGTCAACCGCCAAGTGAGGTCTGGAGCATCAACAGGCAGGGCGGCCATACAGGCAAGGTACCTGCCCACCTAGTAGAACTGTAGCTCCCGCAGAAAGCAGCCAGAACTGTCGAGGTACAGGTACATGGAGCAGCGTGCATGTGCTCCGTCCGCTAGTGGGGGGCGGGTAGCAGGTCTTGCAGCTCTAGTTGGCTCAGCGCAGCAGCACCGCCGGTACCTGCTGGCACCTGAGTACAGGTACCTTGGGGACCCAGAGCGCTGCCAGCGACGGAGCACCTCCTAAGGCCCAGTAGCTCAGGCCTTGACTTGGCGGTGGCAAGGGGTCGGCCCCAGCTGCTAAGGCTTATTAGTCGGCTAGCGCAAAGCTCCTTGGCCAACTCCCGGAAGCTGGCCCGTACAAGACACAGAATGGAACGCTGAGGGACGGCAAGGTTTCTTCAGCAGATGGCCAGTGCCTCGATTGGCAGCGTGCAATTGCTGCTTTGCACGGAGTACGTACAAGGTCGTATGTCTCGAGGGGCCTTGGGCGGTCCTCATACGAAAAGCACCGCAGCACTCCATCACTCTCCTCCATCTTTAGTATGTTTGGTGCCGGAACAAACGATACAAGCAGAGACCGGAGATACAAGGGACTACCAGACAGACAGGTACAAGTACCGTGGCAAGGCAAGGTATAGCGCGTTAGTACCTACATGTGCAGCGGTAACTGCTTCGAGCAAAACGGCAATGGAAACATCTCGCACAAACCCCATTGGCGAGTCGGGCGATGTGCAGATGCAGATGCAGCCCACACAATATCAATACAAGCGCAAGCACACACGGCACCAGCTCACCAGGGCACCGCAACGCCATCCCAACCATGCATCCTGCCTGCACAGGTGCGCGTACAGCTGGTGCGCCCATGCAGCGACTAAGGTGCGGAACAGATGCCCCTACATAACGCAGCAGCGCTACCAGCACCGCTAGCAGTTAGCACTTTGGCACCTGGCGTTTCCTCCGTACGAGGTCGCAGCAGCAATTGGGAGCCTTCTTAGTGTCTCCTAAGCGAGTCCTGCTGGCTGGCACAAGCAAAGTAGCACCTACAAGTGATGTACAAGTACTGCACGCGCGGATGCCGGTTCGCTCAGAGTTTAGCTGGCGCTCCGTATGCTTGTTCTGTAATGGAGGGAGGGAGTGTCCGGTAGGGCGGCTCGGACTGCCGACCCGGGCCAATCGAATTCTCGAGCTGCATCGGCAACCCTGGAGATCTATTGGACTCACCCTCACTACCACCATACTCTACCAGTCAAGCCAGCGCAGCGTCATTCGCCCGTACCGCACGAGAACGAGGCACGGCAGCCCGCACAATGACATTGGATGCTTTACGACCAGAGACAGGTGGCTGGCCTTACGGTATAAGTCGACTCCCGTAGGGTGTACTACTACTAACCTATGCCCGACCTCCGCTTGGCACAAGTAAGTACCTGGTAGGTACGGAGCGCCGTGCTCGCCGGTACCAACCTTGTGATGCTCCAAAGCCGTGAGGCCCCAGCTACCAAAAAACACCGGCAGGCAAGATGCTGGCAGGATTGCGGTACCTTGGCAGTAGCAGCAGTAGCAGCACGCAGTACTCCATATAGCGGGCGCTACGGAGTAATGGCTGCTGCTTCAGGGGTCGACCGAGGAGCAACTCAGGATAGACACGTGCTACCTATTAGGTAAGGCAGATAACGATACGGCATGGTTGTTCTCGGTCAAACTGCGTGACCACGGCTTGATATCTTCGCAGCGACTCCATACTCGTACATGCCGACATGCTCTGTGGCCCGTACTTGTGCAGCCCGGCCCCCGATTCCACTCTCTCAACTCCATGCTCTAGTCTCTGGGCTGAGCTAGACGGAGTGCATCTGACTAGGGGGGATGCGGTGCCAGCACCAGGTACGCTGGACACCGCCGAGGCGGGTGGGCCTCTTGCTGGCTTCTCATCCTCACGAACCAGCCTTCGGCTAATAAGTGCTCCTACTAGCTAACTACTGCTAGTAGCAATACGCAGAACGGTCCACTAACCTCCAACACTTGTCTCGGACGTGGAACCTCTTCGTCCAACACCCGCATCCTTTGCAGTGTAGGCAAGAAGAAGAGACGCCCGATAACGCCTACCTGTGGATAAGATCGATGGAGATGCAGATTGGCGAGCGATAATACGAGTAGGTAGCAGCGGAAGGCGCCCATACTTACACGGCTGGCTTCCCAAGCTCCGACTAACTCGTCATTTATTATGTACCAAGCGCCATCGACGAGCTGACACAGCACAGCTTTATGAAGAGGAAGAGATACGTGTGCACCCGCCAGCAATGCGCTCTACTTGCCCAGTGCGTTGCCTGCACGCCAAATGAAGGTAGCGCCCCTCGTACTTCATGCATGGAGTATGTACGCACCGAGAGAACCTCCTCCGTACAAGGTACCATCAAGGCATCTGCATGCTGCAAAGACAACGAGGACGACTCCCGCTATTAGGTCGCGGTGCCACCCAGGTGCTAACAGCACCACTACTCCGCAATAGTCCTCGGATCCCTAGCCACAAATTCCGGCTCGACGGAAAGTAGCGTGGAGACAAGGGGAGCCAGGTCATAAACGGTGAGGGCTGCATTGTGCTGCATGTGAGCACTGGCTTTGTGCATGCATACCTGCACATACTACTCGTACATGTATACATGTACTGCAGCCTCCGAGGGGCTTCACCGATGCACAGTCGTTCGAAAGAGGGGGCAAACGACCTGGCATCAAGATCGATACTGCAGCGTCTGGTCTCGAATATCCCCGAGACAATGCCTGCAGCGGTGTTGGAGGGGGGGAGCCAATCGTGCTCCTCGCTACCGCCTCGCCCGCATCTCATCCGAGTGGTAAAAACCGTAGTCTCGACAAACAGGCGAGACAGTCGAGCCGCCTGCTTCGCTAGTATGAGTGAACGAAAAAAAGGAGCTCACCGAACCTTCTGGCCAACCTTGCTGCCGCCTTTGGGCCTGCGCTCATACCCCGGACATGGTCCCGCGGATAGTCCCTACAGTTGCTTGTTCATCCTGCTTGTACGGAGCACCAAGTACGGAGCGCCTGGATATCTGGTGGATCCTCCTCGCGTTCGGCATGCAGCGTCTCCCGTGGCCCTCCGTACGGAGTGCATGTAGCGACTCTTTGCTCTGTGCTCCGTCTGTATGTCCCGGTCACATTTGGGGAGCCCACTGCTGCTCTACTCCGTATCAGCGGCTGACGAAGCCCAACTGTCGGTGCGGAGGGCCATAATGTGACAAACGCCACCGCCTGACACCGACTAATGTTTCTCAATGAATATATCATTACACATTGCATTTTAATAGGCTGGCGCCGGATGCTGAACTGGCTCAAGGGAGGGAGAGAAGAGGCCCATAGCTGAGCAACCTTGTCCTGGACGGCGCAATTTCATTAGCGGCCCAGCGGCCAGCCACCAGCTCGGGACAAAGTTCTTTTCACATGATCGGGGTTGACTGGATCTGAATGCCTGAAGGGGGGGGAATTGGAGGGGGTTGGAATAAGAAAAAGCAAAGAAACATGCGCTGACAACGATGGTCGTAATCCCACACGACGTACGGAGTGCATATGAACAGGGCACTAAGGAACGGCTGCTTCCTTGGCGAAGCGAAGGGGAGCATCAGCCACATGGACAGCCGCAGCCGCCGTGCTGCAAGCTGCTCCGCACTCCCCAACAACCATCACGGCCGGACCAAGTCAATAGTCTCTAGGAATACCTACTGCTCACCATATGTGCCAGCGACATCCCTCCACAACGTCGATGCTAGCAGCTTCATAAGAAACTTCGGTACCGCGTCATCACCATATCGCCCGATCCATGCGTCGCCAAGCAACGGCTCAAGGATTCGCCTCCGCCTGGCTCCCAGCGAGAGCCTTGGCAAGCCGTCAAAAGGGACGACAGCCGCATGTATGTATGGCCGACAAACCTGGCTACACTCCTCCATGGAGGGGGGCCCCCAGCAGCGCTGCGACGCTTGCATTCGAGCTCAGGCGCCACTGCACCCAAAGGCCACGCAGGCCGTATCGTCTTTGTCTCCAGGTATTAGCTCCGTGCTCTGTACAGCGGAATACATTCCCGTCGCCACTGCAGGGATCCGGGCGGTTGGGAGGAGTGTCATTGCAGCACGGCGCCAGCATCCGCGGCCAAGATAGACGTGTTAATGCTACATCGTTGCCTCCTAGCGGCCTCTCAGCCTACATCGCGGGCTGAGATGGAGGTCTGATACATGTACTCCGTGCACGAGTGCATCAACTAGTTGTCTCAGCGCTTCATGCCAGCCCTCGATGCACGGAGGATCTAGCCGCATGCCTTGACCTGCTGGTTCTGTGACTTCTCGGCAGCTCCACAAGGCGAAGCGTCCCTTTCTTAAAGAGATGGTCCATCGTGCCTGGTGGCATCGGCTATTAGAGGGCATCAGTCGCAGCGCAAGCTCCCTACCGTATGAATCAATCGGAATATTAGCTGTACATTCAGATAAGCGAACAACAAAGTCCTGGACAAGGTTCTTAGTCCTTGGTGCTCCTGGTTCTGCTGCTGCTGCTGCTACTAGTAGTAGTCCTCGTACTGTACGGAGCGCAGGTAGCAGTCCAACTACTTCCGTGCTCGCAGCTCGAGAGCAAGGTAGACAGTACTGCTTGCTGGCAAGTCACTGCAAGACGCTTACCGTCAAGCGTCACATTGCCAACAAAAGCTGAAGACGACCTGGTCCTGGCCCACTTTGAAGCCTGCCTGGCCCCCCTATTATCGCTCCATTGCAGAGCACAAATACGGACTGCAAGTGCCTGTATGGCTTCATACGGCTGGGGTATGTAAGTAGGGAGGACTTAGTGCGGCAGAGGTGGCAAGACAGAGTCGTAACAGACATCATCACGAGACAAGGCTGCATCTTCACCGTTGTTCGGGCTCGAGGCGCGAGACAATCTCCTTGTTGGCAGAGACATACAGCATGCTGTGAACCTCTAAATCATTACGGGCGCTAACTCCGCATTATGCATACAGCCTCCTGCAATGTTGGTCTGATCTTCCAAGGTCCGGGTATGCAAGCTGGCCGAGCCACCGAAACCACCGAGTCATTCCATGCCCTGTCGGGGCTCGTCTCCTTTCTTTGCGGCAAAGGGTAGGACGCTGACTAGTACGCTCTATTTATCCGTGTTTCCTTTTTTTTTTTTTTTTTGCTTTTTATTCCTTTGGCCTCCTTAATCGTGTAGCCTCTACGGAGGTATACCAGCCTAAATTGAATGCGGCAGACAGCCCCTGGTCGTAATGTGCGGAGAATGCTACAGGTTACCTGCAGGCGTGCATTTTGTGTGCGCGTGGTTGACATGGCCACGCAGTAGTATCATATCACATGCAGACATTTCGATATATACGAAGATATACGAAGCAGTGTCACAACAACCAATACTCCGTTGTCCTCCTACAGCACAGCCGGTGCTACAAAGTGCCCTGTACCTGTACGAAGCGGCAGTCCTGTTCCGTCTTGTTACAGCGACGCATTACATAGATAGCGTCTTGTGGCCGTCCTATAGGATTGCAAGCCATTGCAAGGCGTTCATCCATCTGCAGACGACCAAGACCTTCCCACCCATCCCACCGGTTGCAAAACAGCCAACCGCACGCAAAGTTACAAGGATCCTCGACCGCAGCGCTGCAATAGAGGCTCCACCATGTGCCAATCAAGCCCAGACTCCTCCGTCTCTGCGTTGTTGTCCCCAATGACCATCCAAGGGCTGATGCGGCATGCCCGCGTCTCTCTGTCATAAGTCCACGCCAGACAGCTCTTCCTATTCCGGCACTTACTGCGGCACGCGTCTGCCGATGCGATCTTCTCCCATGTCGTGGTGCCCTCGCCCGTCGGCCCCACGTGGTCCCGCATCTGACGTACCGGCTCACTGCCAGCTCTCCGAAGTGAAGTGTCAGCAAAGAGCTCCCACAGCTCACCCCAGACAACTGGCTGATCTCTTTTGGAGAAGGCATGGCCAATGGCTTCCATAGCCCCCGGCCTACGGAGGCCATGGAGGGACACAATGGGGGAGCAAAAGCGGTCTCTCTGAACTCGGGCCCTCTCCGGCGGCTCACCGTTGAAATGATGGCTATACCGCTCGTTGAGATAGATCCCCAGCTTGATCAGCGTCAAGCCTACCAGCCGGTCACCCCATGTCTCATCGAGCGAGTCGATATATGACTGGGCGACGATGTCAGGGCGATCAAATAATCGCCGCATGGCCTCCCCTGAGAGCACAATACCAGACCCTCCATGTGCAAATCGAGTTTTGTAATCTCCCACAGCGTTGCCTATATACTGCGGTCTGGTGGGATCCAAGTGGCTTAGCAGCAGATACAGCGAGGGCCCGATCAAGAAGGTGTCGTCGTCCAGGATGATGTACCACTTCTTGTTGGGCAGTTGCTCGTACGCCAACTCCATGCCCATTATAAACTTGACCGCTCAGGAGATTAGCAGATGGAAGGAATAGCGGAACACTAGTTGGAGATTTTTGCGAATTACCTTGAGCGCGTCCAACTCCCACCCGACATTTCGGCCAACTTCCCTCGCCTTGTCCTCGTCGGCGGAGTCTACAGCTTCCTGGAGAGCGCGATACTTCCAAAAACGGGGATGGTCTCGTAACAGCGGATCAACCTTGGTCTCCATCGTCATATTAACAACATTATACACCCTGGGTAGTCTGCTGCCTGTCTCGTTTGCCGCCGTCCAGTCTCCAACTACCACGAAGTTGCTGTCTTCCTCTCCCAGAATGTCACCGCTGCGAGAGAATGCGTCAAGTAGTGCAGGGATACGATGGCGAGTGCCATAACCTGTTTTGATGAGATAGCCGACATCGCTGCGCAAACTCAGCGGGTATGGCTCTGGATGCTGGTTCAGCCATGAGTCTCTATCGGCTATTGACGCACGAAGCGAGTTTAAGAAGCGAGCAGTATTAAAGTTGATGGAGAGTCGAACTGGAGAGTTGGCAGGTAGTTGGAGGTAAGTGGTGCTGAGAGTGATGAAGAGACTTGAAAACAGGAGAATGAACCGCCGGCGGGTAGGGCGTGGCACAAAGACCATCGTGACTAGGATAGCAGGCTGGAGCACGCAGCTGAAGCTTTTCGTGATTTTGAGATTACAATCTTCCAACACAACACAAGACCGAGAGTACGCGATAACTCAAAATCATAATACAAAAGGAATGATAGAAAACTCTCCTCAGATCATTGCTGGCAGCACAAGGCATATGAATACACTTCGACAAGTTTTTTGGCCAGGTATTTCCAGTGTCATACTCCTTAGCAACTTCCCGGGATTTCTTTTTTTTTTTTCCTCCCTTTTGCTATAATATTGAGTGACCGCATACATGAAACGAGGATTGATTACACCCATAACGCCCAGCATTTATTATGACATGAGAGTCAGACTCTTGCGCTTACACCCCATAGTCCTTGCGAAGATCATCCAGCCTGATGATTCTATTGGTGGAGATATCCGTTGACAGCCCTTGCACTCTTCTCCCCCTTTGCTCTCTCTCTCTCTCTGTGTTTATAAGAAGAAAAAAAATTCTGTTTTGTGTGCATTGGCTGATACAATTGCTGACTCCACATTTGTCGTCAAGCACGAAACTCGCTCATAGGGATTGCTGTTGTATTAGTTACTAGCGGCATGATCGACGAAGCTGATGCGCGTTTGTGAGCATCAGAGGCAAGGATAGTACGACTGTGTGGGAGTTTGCCCAGCTTATGACATAGCCACTATCAGAGCCATTCTTTAGTGTGCGTAGGCTGAATGAATGTAACCCGTCCCAGTCTTTACGCCCTGAGCAACTACTACTAACCTACTGCAACCTCCTACGGCCTTTTTCACTACAAGCGATCAATGATGCAGGGCGAGGTAAGCGATTTCGCCCAGATAGTCGACAGTCAAGTCTGCTCTCGGCAAGCGTGCTCCGTAGCAGAAGGCTTGTTTGTCCTCGCATAATTAGCCGCAATCAAGCAGGAAATTGCTGACTCACAAATGGGAGGGGTGCCCCAATTGACTGGGATCTCGGCAGTTAAGCTTAATTCTGGATATGAGCAGAGCATTACAACGGCGCAGCGAGACGAAGAAAGAAGATGAAGGATTTCTATATAAAGATTTGCCGGGCTGTTTTGAAGATTACCAAATTTCGGGGCAAGAGGCATCTCTTCTATGAGGGACCCATATTTAGATTACACTGAAATGCTTCTGGAATAATAGAAGTGGGCTGTGTGCCATTCCGTTCTTTTCCAATCTCATCGCCACCCACAGGGAAATTAAAAATGACAGAAGGACCCGAAATATTGCGGGAATGCTCAAATCCACCACAATTTACACGCAGCAGCGCTTTTTTTAGATGCAACTACCACTACTACTACTGCTACTTTACTGTTACAAGTACCTGTACTCTCCTACAATGCGCCCTCATGCTGTGCAATCAACGGCCCTCCCCCTTTTTCCCACTCTCCTATTTTTTTCCAATAATACTCCCCTCTCCCCACCATATGTTCAACGTAGCTTCCGCGGCGGTGTAAGCCAAAGCACGGTTCTAGTCCAAATATGTTCTTTTCGTCCCCTTGCGACTTTCTACGGTAGTACAACCCCGGATTGGGGAAAAAACGCCGGACCATGCATAAAGCAGATAGAATAAAAGGAAAAAGAAAAGAAAAAAAAAAGGGAGAAATTCCCCAAAAAAGTCATGAGTACTTCGTAATACGCAGTCAAATAAACGAGCAGGGAGAGGCATGTGTGCGGGCGCATGGCGGATGGAGAGCTTTTTTTTCTGGAGCAAGCGACTCCTTATTCCTCTGCCTCCAGCTCGTAAAATAGCAGATACACTTCTTTCTGCATGCCCAGAACTTCGCTTGTCTTGGCCTCGCGTACTTTTTCGTCGCTCACTCTCCACCACTTGTCCGCGGGTCTTCGCTTCTTAGGCCGTGGCTGAGGCTTGGCAACAGCCAGTGCGCCGGGCGACGATGACCCGTTAAGGCTTGACCTGGGAGGTGCGAGTTTGGATAGCGCTGATTTGGTGGACGCGGCGACGGATCGAAGACTGTTAGTCTCGCCGTCCCGATCTTTGCCGCTAACAAGAGGGCTGGGAAGGTCGCCAGGGACGCTTCGGGGAGGAGCTCCAGAAGATTCTATCGATGGTGTCGACGACGTTGTGGCCGAGGATGGAGACAGCAGATCTGGAGTAGAGATGGAAGGGCTGTCGGCGCGACGAGCAGAAATCTGCGGTGTTGAAATGGGAGTGGGCGTCTTGCTATATATTTCAGAGCGCTGGAATGTATTGACGTTGGCATAGGGAGACGGCATATTCTGTCGCCTAAATGCTTCGTAGTGGCCACTGTTGTGGCCTCCTCGGTGTGTCACCATGCCGAGTAGCTTATACTTGCGCTGCTCAATGACACTTCCAAGAGGTAATCGCTCAGGAAAAGACACCTTGGCCGAGTTTTTCTGAGTGATCTGACCAACACCGTAGATGGACCGGGACAAATGAATAGCCAAGATTCTGGGGAAAGTGGACATGCGTGTCGTTTTGGCAATCTTTCTCTTGGGCGCATATCGAATATCGCCCAGTTCCACGTCCTCGGGCGGCTGCTCGGGGTCAACATCTATGGCCACTTGCAGCTTGTCAATGTTCTCCTGAGCCAGGGCCCTGAAACTCTCCGACGTAGACTTGGCCATTTCTTGTTCGAGATTGGTCTTGGTCTGCACTAGCCGACACATTTCGCATTTGAAGTCGTCGATATATTCCGTCTTAAAAATACCGTCAAAGCAAGCGTTTAGTGTTGTAGATGAGACCTGAGGGACTGCCAGCGTGAGAGTGCAGAAAGTCTCCTCTCGCGGCTTGGTGGTGTAGCCGCAAGTCTGACATTGGATATGCGACTCGTATTTCCCTTCCAGCGGGAATCCTTCCTCGAGCTCTAGCGGAGCTTGAATCTCGCGAACAGCCCTCTGCACCTCGGCCAGATCGATGTTGATAGGGATCTCCGATCCGGACACAGATGCGTCAACTTCGTTGGTGCCGTCGGCAGCGTCCTCTGATCTGTCGCTGTCGTTGCCGTCTTTGGTAGTCGGCTCGACCATTGCCATCATGCCCAGTTTCCGGGCATGCAGCCGCGCCCGCTGGCCAGCGTGATACTCATCTTTTAGCCTCTCCGCCACAATCTGCAAAAACTCTTGCGCATCCTGCTGCTGTCTGCTGATGCGCTGCTTGAATGCTATCTCCAGCACCTTGACAAACGGAAAGGGTGAGATGGCCTTTTTCGAAATGGGCCGCTCGTTAAGCGCGTCCAGCATCTCCTTCAATCCATGTGTCACCAGCCCATCCTGAAGGCCCTGCAGCTTCCATTGCGCCAGCTGCGTCCCATCCAGGGGCTGCACCAGGTTTGCGTACACGGCCGGGTCCTCGATGCGTCGGCGATGCGTCTCGCGGATCAGGTAGACGCGCAGCTCGCCCAGCCCTGCCAGGGCCTGCAGCACCGAGTTGATGAAGCAGTCGTTGGCCTGGTTGCGCAGGCCAACAATGGTCTTCTTGCGCGAGCTGGTGGTGTCATGGTCGATGGTGAAGGTTGGGCCGAAGACGTAGATCAGGGCGGCTGCGGCGAGAGACGCCCCGGCGGCGTAGGAAACGACCGACGAAGCTTTATCGGGCATGGCTGATGGCTCGCGAGGATCTTGGGTGAGCGAAGCGGAAGCCTCGGGTCGACGGGCAAGAGGTGCGGAGAAGCGGATATACGAGAGCGAGAGCACGAAGAAAAAATAAGGCTCCCGGCTCGGCCGCACAGGGCAGACTGAGATGCGGGCTCGGCTTCGGGCTTCAGGCGGCAGTGACAGGCGTTGCGGGCGGCGACAGCATTGCAGGCAGGATCTGAGGGTGAAGGAGAGCAAAAGGCGGCACAGTCACACACGCTGGCGCATCCCGTCTGGACGAGATTATGTGTGCCGGCTTAGTATGCAAAAATAGTAGGAGATACGAAGCAGTCGTTGCTCCCGGCTCCGCAACGCTTGGTACTGGCTACTCCGCTATGGATGCAATCTCGAACAGGCTGACGGGCGGGGAGCAGCCCCAGATTCTTAGCGCTGGGTAACACCTGCGAGGCCAGACAAAGAATTTGCACAGTAAGCCCAAGGAGCGATTCGTGGCGTCGTCACCACCCGCATTGTCGGTGCCTTGGCGCGAGGTCGAGGCGAAGGAGATGCAGGCACTCTGGCTTTTTTTTTTCGCGGGTACCTCGTGCCTCGTACCGAGCACGTCGCCATGGACGAATCGAATCCCAGGGCCCTGTGGAGATGCGAAGATGCTACCAGAGACGGGGGCCTCTTCTCGCCCTTCTTCCGTCTTGCCCCCAACTTTCTGGGTCCCCGATTTTCGGGTCCGGCAGGCTGGTTTATGTGTGCGTTTGTGCCTGGGCTAGGAGAAGGGACAGATGGCGCCGATTAGGCTGAGGGATGCGACGTTAGCCGGAGCCTTCGGGGCGCCAAAGCCGAGCCGCGGTTGAGCCGAATTCCGGGGCAGCACGCAGCGCATACATATCCTGCACCTACCCTAGATGAGCATCGAAATGCGAAATTCTAGGGATGATTATTCGTGGCAAAGACCGAGTAACTACTAATGTTTGTAAGCTGAAAGAATCTGGATTATCTCTGTAAGAAACTCTTAGTCAACGGGTATTTGTCCATATTTCTACCAACCAGGGCACTCTACCAACGTAGTACTACTAGGATATTCATTAAGGAAACGCATCATAGTAAAATCTCCATCAACTTTCTCATATAACTTCACTCCAACCCTCAGCCACGATTTCATGTTATTTCTCTCATATTTTAATCTCCGCTTAGTACGCCCATGTCATCCATTTAATCTCATTTCGCGGCAAGCTGCTGGAAACTACTTTCGCCTAATAGCAAGTCTGATCCTACGAAACTGGGCTTCAGCGTTGAACAGAACTGACATATATCTGGGCCCGTTATTTTTAATCTCCTTACGCCCTGTATGAGGTACGTGCTACCGGGGTGGGAATGCCGTCGCTTCTGGCCTCTACAGTAGGCTAGCGAGAAGCATTTGGGACCGATCCGACGGAACCCACCGGAAAATGAAGCCTGGTTCTATTTTGAACCCCTTGTCAGAATAAGAAAGGCTAGCGAAAGGATGACAGAATTGCCAAGCCAAGCCTTCTCCTTAGGTCGGTTCTTGAAGACGCACAGGCAATATCTTGGTAGTACAATCTGGAATGGGACCTAAAGAGATGGTAAAGACATGTGTTCCGTAGATGGCCAGTTCCTCATGTGACCATGTATAGTCAGAGAGGACTTGACTTCCATGTCTCAAAGATAAGGTGACAATAGAGAATATATTTCCAACAGATGTGAGGAACAATGTAAGGATTCTACGTCTGCTCCAGAACATCTGCCGCAGTCGAGATCTGTTTCATCTAGTTGGCCTTGTGTAAGCCGATTGAAAGGCGCTTGGGGAACTATTGATTGTTGGCGTTCTGTTGGCTAGTTGGATTTCGTAAGATTCCACTGGAGACGATTGAGTCTATAAACCAAGCATATAGACGTTCAAAGCATCAAATCCGAGCTTATTACAAAATTCTACATTACTCTATGCATTAGCTTCAAGTAATACCTGTAATGCAAACTGTTGAATAGAAGTAGTCACGACATGACTTCACTCAGTAAGCTTCTCGACACATAGCTACTCCTAATACTAACCCTTCTGTTGAGCTGGGGGTAATCTGTTTAATCTGTTTAATTTCCGGTCTTTCTCACCTGGTTGGAGCTTTCGCAATGCTGCATGGCAACATTAATATGCCAGCAGGAATATCACAAGTCCTAGAAAGTAGTCTTGGTAAAGAACGCGGCATCGGGTATATGGTGTGGGGTGCCTTCTGTCTGGCAATTATTAGTATGGTCATGATGACTTGACTTGGAGAGAGCTTAAATATAGCAAATTATTTCTTTGCTGGCAGCTTTGCACACGAGTTCAAAAGGATTGCCTCTATCGCGCTAGCTGCAACGTCACGTTTGTCTGAAGGAACGAGCGGGGCGGGCACATAGCCAATAGAACCGTTGTCCGTGAATAGAAGCGTGGATGTGAATGGAACCCCTCAACACAGCCTCACAGCTTTTAGGCAGCTGCAGAAAAACGGGCCATTGAAGCATGCGTATTTAAGTGTTTGGCTGTGGTATGGCAATATACCGCAAAAGGCTCATTACAGCATCTCGCGATGCGTCTAATCAACGTAAAGACGTTACAACTAGAAGAATTTCTCGACTATAGAGCCCCTCCCTACGCTATACTATCACATACCTGGGGAGAAGACTGCGAAGAGCTTAGTTTCCGCGATGTTGAAGATGGAAACATTGACAAGCCTGGTGTCGGATCTGTCAAGTTCCGAGGATGTTGTCGGCAAGCCGAGAAAGACGGCCTTCGCTACGCCTGGATCGATACGTGTTGCATTGATAAAGCAAACTTGGTAGAGCTTAGCGAGGCTATAAACTCCATGTTCCGATGGTATCAACGCGCTGCTATTTGTTACGCTTATCTGTCCGACGTTCCTAGCGATGATAATCCTAGGAAGCAGGATTCGAAATTCCAAACAAGCCGGTGGTTCCAGAGGGGATGGACTTTACAAGAACTTCTTGCCCCTAAGACGTTGCGCTTCTATAGCGTTGCCAGCGGTGCTCACCCTACCACTGGCGCTGGGGTTTCTTCTACATTACATGATAGCCAGAGTAGCCAAGATGCGAGATCAGAACAGCGCTTTGGCCAGAATCATGGGAACCGTCAACAGCCAACCGCTGTGCGGTTCGATAACTACGTAGGATACGATGTCGACGAGCATGGACGTCTGACATCCCGCGTCAAACAGTATCAGGCCCCTGTATCATCAAAGGGCACTATTGCGGCGAATGATGTTGCAACTGCCGATCTCAGCGTGGCCCAACAGTGGCATTATGTAGGAACCAAAGGGAGTATGAGTACCATCATTGCCAAGATTACGGGCATACCTCGTCAATTCTTACTGGGTATTGCTGAGCTTCACACTGCCAGTGTTGCGCAGCGTATGTCGTGGGCGGCGCAAAGGCATACAAAGCGTAAAGAAGATCTTGCATACTGCCTTCTGGGCATCTTTGATGTTACGATGCCAATGATTTATGGGGAGGGAGGTGAGAAGGCGTTCTTCAGGCTACAAGAACAGATTATGAAGATAACCAGAGATGACTCAATATTGGCATGGGGGTTAGGAAACAATGGCCCATCAGCCAATAACACTAGCCAGGCGGTGGCCGGGAGAATTTTGGCCATGGCACCAGAGAATTTCGCAAATTCTGGGCATATCGTGCGCCGAGAGCAATCTCTCACATTTACGAGCTCCATCGATATGTCCGGTGGCAGCCTTCGAGCCTATTTGCCGTTAGTTACCACCTCAACTGGTAACTTAATTGGACTACTCAGCTGTGGTCCTGAGGACAATGCGAGCCAAGTGGTCGGAATACCGCTCATTAAACTGGGTACAGGGTCGTCCGACGAGTATGCTAGGCCAAGAGAATGCTTCTCGGCCCTGCAGTGGACGATGACATCCGAAGTTAGGCCCAAGTCTATTCACATCAAGCACGGCAGCCAAGAAACCGTGACTGCAGATTCGAGCCAGCTGTACTATCACTATGAAGATGATGACTTTGCTGAACTGGATCTAAATATAATCGATGTGTACCCTCGTACTTGCTGGGATAAAGAGCGATCGCTGATTACGACAGTGGATGGAGAAATTGCTGGTGCTCTGGGGCAGATCTTGGTTCGACTCCGTCAAGAGGGGGGAGAGTCCCACGATTTTGTGATAGCGATTGGGTTTAAGGAGCAGAGCCTCGAAATTGGGACTGACTGGTGTGTTTTCATATGCAACAGAGACACTCTGCTGAGAGACTTGGCCACACACCTCCCGCTTATGATGGAGAAACTTGAAGGAAAGATAAGAGCGTGGAACGGGACATTCTGTTTGCGCGTCACATTGGAGCGTCTTGAACGGCAGCCAATATTTTTTATCCGACCCGAACCAACCCTAGCTGAGACGTTCACCACTGTTAATGCAACAGAAGAGTTGGAAGAAAACATATTAATCCTAGAGTCTTTACGACTTTTAAGTGAAAACAAACTCGCAAAGAGAGAAGAAGAGAAGTTAGAGGAGACTGTGAAGCATCAGAAAGAAAGGCTAGAAGAGATTAAGAGCGAGAGGAATTCGATATTGCTAAGGATATCAGAGCTTGAAGAGGAGGAGAGAAGATTAAGAAAGCAAGAGCAAGAAAACACCAAGGCGCTATCTACATCAACGATGCAGCAAGCAGAAATGCAGGAGAAACGAAATGATGCGTCCAGACAATGGTTTTACACACAGGGGCAATTGAAAAAATTCAGGCGCGTCGTTGATTCCACATGTGATTACGATAATTTTGACATGGGAAGTTTCACGCCGCTTCAGTGGGCTGCTATAAGCGGATATGCGAAAGTAGCTCAACAGCTTATCGACAAAGGCGCTGATGTAGATGCCATGGATGCAGAGGGCGCGACGGCGCTGATTATGGCCGCGTCGAATGGACATGTTGCTTCAGTTCAGCTACTCCTTGACAGAGGTGCTGATATAGAAGTCGGAGGCAAGCGGGGCGTTACAGCACTGTTTGCGGCTACAATGGAAGGGCACACTGGTGCGGCCCGGCTACTTCTTGATAGAGGTGCTAACATAGAAGTCAAGGCCCAAGACGATATCACGCCGCTGATGATAGCTGCATCGAAAGGAGATGTCGAGCTGGTTCAGCTACTCCTTGACCATGGTGCTGACATCGAGGCTAAAAGCAAAGAGGCCGGCTTCACGCCACTGATGGTGGCGGCATTATATAGATACAATGTCGGCCCGGTGCAACTACTTCTCGCAAAGGGCGCTGATCTGGAAGCTAGGGACAATACTGATAGAACGGCACTAATCTATGCCTCAAATGATGGGGTTGTTGAGTCAATTCGGGTGCTTCTTGATCAAGGAGCTGACATAGAAGCTAAAGACAAAGATGGCATGACGGCGCTTATGTGCGCTATATCTGCTGGCAAAACTGAAGCAGTGTGGCTGTTGCTCAACAAAGGTGCTAATATGGAGGCCAAATCGAGAAAAGGCGAAACGCCGCTGATGGTAGCATCATCAAAAGGACACAACGATCTGGTTCAGCTGCTCCTTGATCGGGGTGCTGATGTAGATACAACGGGGGAAAACGGCATGACGCTACTAATGGCAGCGTCCGTTAATGGAAAATTTGAAACGGTTCAACTACTTCTGGCTACCGGGAAATATAGTCTTGATGCTGAGGATAATGGATATGGCCGGACGGCGTTGGAATGGGCTGTCCACTGTGGCCATGAAGACATTGTGGAGCTGATCCACAATACAAGGGAGCGCGATGAAATGTCTGACTTTGACGACAGGTTATCAGCATGTGCTGTTGCGGATTTAAAGGTTGTCTGAAGGTCATCTCTATCCTTGTATATACGAAATATGTGTTGGTAGCTACGATGTGTTATTGTGTCCTGTACAGGCAGTAGCCAAGCTAGAGGCCACGATTCTTCTTGATCGGCAAGTTATCATCTACTCTGCCATGGTTCCTCCTAAAGACAATCGCATCTTGCTCTTATTAGATATATATTGGTATCACTGGTGTTTGTTTTGGTCTACATCACAACGCAACGTCCGCTAAGGGTTCTGGCTCACCCATAACCGCTTAAACCACCCTTGCTCCCTCCCCAGCAACTCCTTCGGCCTTCCATCCTCCACCACCTTCCCTGCGTCTAGCACAATAACACGATCACATGTCATGGCCATCTCCTTGCGATGTGTGACCATCACCATTGTGTAGGCCGCAAACTCTTCCTCCAACACCCTCAACACCTGTCGCTCTGTCTCGGCATCTGCGCTTGAGGTAATCTCGTCCAGGAGGAGAAGGCCCCCGTCAATGTTGGTTTCTCGCCGTTTTACCCGCCTTCGGAGCACCACGCGGGCAAGACTGAATAACTGCTTTTGCCCTGCGCTTAGCTCTGCTCCGTTGGCGGCAGCACCTAATCCGCCCTTGGATTCTATGGCAGTGGCGAGACCGAGATCTTGGAGGACGGTCAAGCAATCATCAGATGAGGCTGCAGCCCAGGGATCCAGATTGGCCTGGAAGGTGGTGCCGCTGGGCAGAAATATAGCGTCCTGTGAAGCGGAAATGATGCGCTCTCGGAGGATGGTGCGGTTGATGGTGTCGAGGGGGAGACCGTCAATGAGGATCGGGGCCGGTGTGACGCCTGCAGTATTTGATGTGTCGGAGGGCAAAGGGTCAATGAGACGGAGGAGGAGGGCAAGTATAGAAGATTTACCACTAGTGAATATGAAGTTTTAGCAAACGAGGGGTGCTATTAGTATGCTCGAATCATCAAAGTAGGCAACATACCTCCCAGTCCGTCCGCATATCGCAATCTTCTGCTTAGCTTCAACCACCAAGGATAGGCCTTTTAGCACTTTGCTAGTGTCGTTGTAGCTCGCCTCGATGTCTTGCATCTGCACACGTCCGTTCATTGGCCACCCTTTGTCAGGGATTACATCGTCACTCGTGTGATCTTCCTGCTCTGTTTGTTCTTCAAAGCTCTTGAGCCTGCTGATGGCGCCGAGCGAGGTTTCTAGGCCGGTGTATGCAATGATTATGGTTGTCAGCGTGGAGCCAAGAGTTATAAGAGAGACCAAGCCTGCGCCAACGCTACCTGCGTTGGAGCCCAGTTGAGCTGCCACGCTGGTGAGAACAACAGCGATGATGGTTACGAGTAAATTTACTGTTAGCATAAGCCATTGCTGTGCCATGGCTAGCAGATATGAGGGGCGTTGAGAGTCATCGAGAAGAGCATTATTGCGGGCTAACTGATGTTGAAACCAGCCAAGGGCCCGTATCGTAGGCAGGCCGGCGAGAGTATCTAAAAAGTTGGTACTACAGTGTTATGTTGTGGTCAGCACACGTCGTGAGAAGACACAGCGTCCAAGTTGGCGGAGGCTCATTTCACGTACTAAAGCGGTGTCTTGGCTTCCAGATCCAAGATACGGAGTCGTTTCGAGCTCGGCAGGTAGATGTGTTGCACTCCCCAGAGAAGCGCAATAAAAAAGGGATAGCTTATGGCCAGCCATGCAGAAGATGTAGCAATCACGACGAGCTGCCCTACAGCTATGGCCAGGCAAATACACAGGTTGTTCACCATGCGCGGCAGCTGGGTGTCCATGATATTAATGTCTTGGCTAAACAAGTTTAATACTTTCCCTACGTCGGTACTACCCAAGAACCGCAGGCTGCTGTGCATGACGGTGTCGACGGCTGCGTGATGGAGGCTGTTTCCCGCGAGGCGCACAGCAGTACGTAGCATTACAAGCCCAGCGGGAAACACGCACAGAACGAGGCCTACTCCGAGCAGCACGTAAATGCCAATCCAGAAGGCGAATGAGTGCTTAGGCATCAAAGATACTGAGTCGGCCGACCACAGTTTAACCCAGATGGTCGGGAAGTTGGAGCAGAAGCTAATACTAATGATGAAAAGGACGTAAAACACCAGAGGAAGGGGCCCAATGGTGGAGAGCCAATACCGGTAAACACCAGCATCGACAGCTGGAGGGTTCGCGGATGTGGGCTGGGCTTTAGTCACGGGAGTTTTCACAGCAGGCTGACTCGCTTCTGGTTTTGGTGTTACTTCTATGATGCTTATTTCGTTCACCTCGACATCTGCCTGGTTCAGCTTAGAAGTGTGATCCAGAACACTCACAAGACCGATACGTAGGGCGCGTTGCTCATCTCTTGAGATTTCAGCGAAGCTGCCTTGTTCTGCGATATGGCCGGTCGAGGAAAGGGCAACAACATGGTCGGCAACTGATAGGAAATGTATCGATTGTGTGCAGATGATGGCGGTGGTTCCGCGCCTCCGCAGAAGCCCACGCGGACCAAAAACGGACTGACACACCAGATCCTGTGTTGCGCCGTCAAGGCCACTAAACACGTCATCCAGGACCAGAATCTCGGCGTCGTGGTAGAGTGCCCGCGCCAACGAGACGCGCTGCCGCTGTCCACCACTGAGCGAGATGCCCTTGGTGCCGATGATGGTCTTGTCTCCCGAGGGGAGCTGCTTCAGGTCCTCAACCAGCAATGTGGCTTGTATAACGTCGGCATAGCGAAGCGCATCAAATGATGAAAACCCAACAATATTATCCATAATGGAAGCATTGAAGATGAATGGTGCCTGGTCACAGTAGGCCACCTTGTCCGATTTCAAGACTATGCGGCCTTGCGCATGAGGCACCTCGCCGAGCAGCGCTCGGCACAATGTTGATTTGCCTGAGGCTACAGGGCCAATCACAAACGTGATGGATGCTCTGGAGAGAGAGAGATTGATGTTCTGAAGGACGGTGTTATCAGCCGCCCAACCGAAGAGTGCATCTTGGACAATAATAAACCCCTCTTCATCTGCATCAAACCCGTCCATCATCTCAGTCTTTTCATTAGTCTTGCCAGTTAAATCTAACAGACGGCCATCTATCCTTTCTTCCTTGTCTAAGAAGACCTTGATTCTCCTAAGACATGCTACACAGGCAGCAATGATTGGCAGACTCTGGAGCACCACCAGCAATGGCGCCGTTAGCAGAGCCAGAAACGACAACGCTGTGAAAGCCCTGGTCTCATCCAGCACATGTGGCCCAAAGGCAAACGCCAGCGCAGGTGCTACCGCCTGCGGCATCTGGCTGAGGCTCGCACTAACAGCGATCAGCACGCGTGAACGCTCACCAGTCCGGCACTCCTCTTCACGCTCGCGCTGCAGGAGGGTGATCGCAGGAGTAGTCATGCCAGATATGCGGAGGTCTTTGATGTTGCCGAGCACGGCCGAAGTAACGCCAATGCGTTTCTGCACACGAGCCATCCAGGCGCTTTGGTATGGCACCGCCCGACGGGACAGGGCAAACGAACCGGCAAAGCCAAGCAGCACAACGACCAGCGGCGCCAAGAAAGCGAGTCCCAGTTGCCGTTGCACTAGCCAAGCTGCCAAGGCGATCTGAATGACGTTGACCCACACCTCGTGCAGGAACCGCAGCCCTGTATAAATGCGGTCGACGTCAGCGCTCATGAGAGTGACGGCCGCGGAGTCGCCATCGCCAACGTGCTGGACGTAGGCCGTCTTCCGGTAAATGGACGATATCAGGAAGCCGCGTAACAGCGACTGGAAGCGCTCCTGGTAGTACCAATAGAGAGCCGTCGAAACAGCGATGCCGAAGTAGGTCAGGACCGCGATAGTGACGAGCGTAGATGCCGTGGATGAGTCGTTTCCGTGGGAAGAGAGGTAGTCGAGTAGACGCTGGAGGAGGAAAGTCTGGCAGAAGGTGAAGCCGAGGAGGCACAAACGAGGGAGCACAGGGAGCAGCAGAGAGTAGCCCAGAGGCTTCGCAAGCCACAAGACGATGTGCCATACTGAGGTTCCCGTTCCCGCCGATTCGCCTGAAGAGCCTGAATCCGATTTAGGCGTATTGTGAACATCAATCGTCTCAACGGAAATGGCACGATCCAGCGCATACAGATGCTTCATGGTCAAAGGTTCGCGGTACCCCCGCCATAGCAGCGGATTCAGCCATGCGTACAGCCCGAGGCTCAGGATGCTACTCGTCTCCTCTGGGCTGTGGTCTGCGGCATCCCAGCCGACCCAGCGCCTCCGCCGCACGCTCTCCAGAACCAGCAGCGAGAATTCGACAACAGTAGTTGCCGTGAATAGCCCTGAAAAAGTGGCATGATCCCCATTGAGGCCATGGCGGCGAGACGCAGTCCAGAGGAAAGGGCAGCGCGTGATGTCGTAAACGAAGGCGAGGAAGAGAAACGAACAGGCCAGGACAGACGGCGAAGGGCGTCTGAGGTGTTCGAGGAGCGATAGCACAAGGAGGATACAGGCTGCGGCGAAGTCGAGCGCTGTCGAAGCCACAAATCGCGTGCTTGGATGGTCGACTTGGCGGAGAGTGACGATGAGGAGGGCGAGGCGGAGGCTGGCAAAGGCGGCGGAGGCTACGAGCTTAGTGGCCAGCAGAATCACTGGGGCACTCGCTGTGGCAGGTGGCGCATAGCGAGAGAAGAGCCCTGAGAGGTGTAGCACGCGGGGCGTCGCAAGCGCTGAAAAGGCGCCCGCTGTAGCGACCGAGAACCAGAAGATCCACCTGTATTCGACTGCTGGCAGGCCAGATGTGGTGCAACCATAGAGGATGCCAATGGTGCCACTGCCGATACAAGGGCCATGGCCGTCGGCGGACATGGCTTGCGGACTCGATACGGAGAGTGACGTGCGCCCGATTGAAGCTATACAGACGGATAATGCGTAAATATAAGCATATACATATGATGTGTCAACATAAGGGGGGCCGTGAAGTGTTGCGAGTTTATGGGCTACCTGCTAATGGGAGTTAAAGGTGGTAGTGCTAGAGGTTTAGGTAAGGTGGGCTGACAGAGGGAGAGGTCCAGACGCTTCCCAGGCCCAGCGGGCAGTGAATCGTCTAGGGAGCGGTGTTTTGAGAAGTCCAAGTAGTATCACGCGATTCCGGGCAGTCATAGCCCGAGCCGTATTTGCTCATCCGGATGCTATCAGTCCGGGGCTTTTAACGCCCAACTCGCCGTTGACGCTAACCAAGCTCGCCGAATGCTGGCCTCTACGTGGGGTAGGTGGTAGTGGGATCGGGTATATAGCGGGGAGGCGGGTGGTAGTGGGATCGAACATAGTCTGTTTAGCGGCTCCTTATCTCTCCAAATATGTACCCTTGAGGCACAAAGGGTGGAGAGCAAAAGCGGGACTGCGAAGCAATCTGTTGCGTAGCGAATCATGTGAAGCAGCAAGGCTCTCAAAGGAATCATTCTGGGATTTCATGTGAAGGGCAATTAAGAGGCATGATTCAAGATTGACGTAATTGATCCGGACTTGAACAAATTCTCATAACATAGCTCTCTAACTCGGCATTTGTTTCTCCGTATACAGTTCATCACTGGTTCTGGGAGAAAACTTACCAAGGTAATGTGCTTTGCAGTTAGTTACAGGTCTCTTTTCCCTAGGTTGTTGTCCCCACCTTGGGCACTATCAACGTAGTTTTAAACAGACTGGAGGCAGCCGGGCCGTGGTAGCCAGGCACCTAGCTTCGTGTTGCTGGACAACTCAGGCATGGCCCGGGCTTTCATGCTACTAGTATGTCCCTTTCGCCACAGCGGTCAGGGCCCGTTGCAGACATCGCGTAAACAAAGGTGGTGGTGTTGCTATTGAGGGGAAAAAGCGGTGGCGTCTTTCAGGGGTGGCCAGTCCGACTGTCTAGTTGCCAAATAATACTCCGGAGATTGATAGAATACCCCGCTCCGGAGAGAGCCTTCGGCGCTTCGACGGCTTCCCAAACAGATGATCTCTGCTATCTCAAGGGGGCTTGCGGCAAATACCAAGAGATCTACATCCCACAAGGATCACAAAGGCCCCGTTTTTACTACATTTTACCGGGCCCATGTTACATCGAGATGCTAGACAGAGTACTTCGGCCTACTAGTAGATACACTTACAGAGCTTTCTGGTAGATATATACTCCGGAATAGTTAGACTGATATACATGGATAAAGGAATTACTAGAACTGATACAGAACGTCAATGTTTAAATGTTAACCTATCCTACCAAAAAAGAAGAAAAAGAAAAAGAAAAAGAAAAAAAGAAAGAAAAGCTAGTTTTTGTATACCATATAAAATAAAAACAACTACAAAGTAAATATCACAACCTATATTAAAGTAAATATTACTTCTTATGTAAATTACCACTACATATAATGACTCATACAAAAAGCCCTAATCTCAAACAACGAAACGGGCTAAGCTAAGTTTTGCCATCCTTGCAGCATGTGCCTGTAAGCTAGGCGATGATGATGTGTCGGTGCAAAGTGCCATATACTTGCAGTAGCGGAGCTGATCCTTTCAGAAGGCTGTTGCTGCTGTGTGAGTCTTGCTATGTCCTTAAAACGGATGGACCTAATTGTGTAGTCCGGCTGTACTCAGCAGGAATGCCGCTACTGAGCCTGTCGATCCAGATCCAAGATTCCTTCTTTTCCACAGCCATAATGGCTTATGACGATTCAGATCACGAGCGACAGAAAATCACACGGAGGCGAGGTGCTTGTCAATTATGTCGTGAGAAGAAAGTCCGATGTAAGTGGCATTGAAATTATGGTTGTTGACCCAGACGGCATAACATCCTGAAATACGGCTCGAATGGCGTCAAGAATCATTGCATCGGATGTTATTGACACCGATTTCCATCTACAGGCAACGGACGAAATCCATGCACTTTCTGTGAGGTTGGTATATGCATCCCTTTTTTCTGCTTGTGTCAATGATCAATTGCTCACACACAAAAAAAAAATACAGAAACACCAAGCTGCTTGTGTATATCAGACGACCACTGCCAAGCCGCCAAGCCAGGCTCCAACCAACAATTGCACTATGCAATCAGCCGTCACGACTTCGTTGCAACCATCACAAACGCCCGGTTTTACAGGTGAACCCTGCCAAGCCGGTACTATCAACTGTCTAGTCTCGGACCATCCATCCGAGACTTGTGGCTTGGATCCTCCTCCATGGCTGGATATGCACGGTTTTGACGACTTTGAGAAAGATCTTGACCTCATAGATTTTGATATCGGTACAATCCACGACATAGAAAGCCCCATTGATCCGCAGTTGTATAATCCTTCTATCTCGTCGCCCATAGCCAACCCGGCGGCATTTGATATTCAAAACTATGACTGGCCTCTTTCATCTCAAAAGCAAGGTCAGTTTTCTATGTTGATGTCGTAGGAACGTGGCCGAAGGAATTCAACTGACCCAAACACGCCCCAATTGGGTTGCAACTAGATACGCCAATTATCATGCAAAATCTGTCAAATTCTAGCACTAACAAATTTCTCGCACTGGGCTCGGAATTTCGTGAAAAGAAGCGTAGGCGCTCATCTGTACCCCACGTTTCTACTCTTCGAAGAAAACAGCGGCGGAAGACCGTCTTGTTCCCCATTGCGACATCCACCAAAAACTCTTCATCGGGCAATACATTCTCCTCTTCGTATAATCCGTATGCGTTTAGTCTACTTTCAGGCTCGCCAAAGGTCGATCCTAAAGTCGGCGAGTCAAAAAGCACTGTCAACCGCATCGTAACTATGGTTCTTTCGCGAGAGTATTTGCTGGGCCTGCCGACCTCATGGAGAGACTCATTGATGGACGACCAAGGCCATGAAGCATATCACCTCCTCCACAACTTTGCCGCATTGCCAATGGAAAAACTAGTCAACTGTGAGTATGATCCCTCTGAAAACACCAACTTAGTGCATTATGCTTAGCATAGAATCAGCGTGTTTTAGGGAGCACTGGGGGTAAGTAGCTCACTTTCCCCAACGACGTCCAAATCCTGTGCCACTAACATGATTTTTCCCCCAAGGGTCGGCTGCTTCCTTCAAAACTCCGCAATGCTAAAGCTCGCCCAGAAGCTCGCGAATGGCAAGATAGAGAGAGACCAGAATGCAGTGACTATAGTGGAAATTTTCTTACTCGGCATCATAGCGGCCTGGGGCGCCACCATCGATCCAGATGAGAACCCTGTTTTAGCATGTGCTTTGACCACGCAAATAATAGATCTGAGGCAAGACGTTGCCTCAAAGCCTGACTCAATATCCAAATTCTTGGTTGGTCCCCTCCTGCTTTTCTGCAGTTTCTCTAGAACCTCGCTAATACCTATCTGGTTATAGGCTTTTGTTGCTATGGTCCGTCTACGAAGTACCCAAGCCAGAAAATTCAATTTTATTTTGCTCACCACTCCATCGCAGGCACAATTCGCTTTCAAGACCGGACTTTCCCAGTTGCCAGCAATCCTAGCTGAGACCATCTCCATCGCCCAATCGCTGAACCTACATCGAGAAGCCGCCCTTCAAAGCGTATGCCAGAATCACACCGTTGTGACCCAGGTCCAGCGCGCCTGTTGGGTTCTCTTCTGCGTTGATAAAGCCTATGCCATGCGTTGGAGGACATTTTCGGTAGGTTTACAACTTGGTGCATTCTAAACCATTTTATGGAAGACTTCACGCTAAGAGAAGGAGATGCTCCCTAGCATTGAATACGATCCACCGCCACATCAGCTGATGGGTCGTGATTCTACCGAATCCCATTCATCACACGGTAATGTCAGCCAGAGTGAAGATTGGTTACTCTCGCAGTGTCGATATGCCAAGATTTGTGCTCGAATAAGTGGGAGCTTTGCTTCTTTGCCTTCATCTGTCGCCACGACTAAAGTGCAAGACAATGAAGAAGATGATGCTGACGACGACGACGACGATTATGATGCTAATGAAAATGACTATACCGATGACGCTTTTGATGGCGACGCAAGCTTGAAACCCAAAATCTTAACTCTTCAAAAAGACAGGACTAAAGAACTCCTCATCAACAGCATTCTTACCGATCTACACTCTTGGTATGAGTCGGTTCCACGTGAGGGCCGCCCTCTCTCACTTGCTAAATCAGCAGCCAGTACATCATTACAACGACACATTGCTATCAGTACGGCGTATCAATATCACGAAGCAGTTCTTGCGGTACTGGGCCTTCTAAATCAGCCGCTCTTATCTTCCTCGACTCTGCATCTCCCACAGTTGACTAAGTCACCTGGCATCACCGGCTCGGCCGTAAGGATCCTCTTTATGTCAATTCAGGGCATATTAACACTAAGTAATTACGTTTCAGACATACTGAGTGATCGGTGAGTTGTTTGTTTTTTGCTACACAAAGAACAATCTTTGTCTACGTGTATATCTCAGTTTGTGGAAACATAGAAACTAAGGCAAAAGGACAAAAAGAACATTACTACACGTGCCGACGCTGGCTCTGTGTACACTCGCAATGGAGCAAATCAGAGGCAACTCGATGGCCTTTTCAGTGCCCCCGGCCCAGCGGGAGAGTCGCGCATTGTTTGCCATGGCATATGGCTTTTTCGGGAGGCTAGTAGGGATGCTTCCCCACGACCACTTTTTTGACTGCGTTGCGGAGTTGTTTGAATCGGTCAATCGAGGGTAACGATTCCGCTGCCTCTTCTTTGCAGTCTTCTTCTAGGCTGTAGCATTTTCAAGAAGCTAGGTGTTTGCCAGGCCTTGATTGAATCGCGAATATTGAAGATATATTTCTGCATTATTGATATAACCTCCCAATGCTTGCGCTAAGACCCTTAGGTCGGCAGCTCCTGCAAATCAGATGCCCGATGTTCTGTCGCCCACGTCGAGATGCTTTCAATATCACGACACATGTGCCAGCTCCCAAATCCATCAATACCAGGTGACTTTACTGTCTTACCCTGGCCTTCTAATGTTGCATCACCGCAGCAGCGCAGCGACAGCCGAAGGTACTCAAAGCAGTGCTCAATATGCTTGCGGCGTGATGAGCGGATGCTGACCGCTTCCGTTGAAGTGAGTAGCTCATCAACTAGGCCTGCGATGCTATGTAGGCAGTGTAGTTGGTGAAACACGGCTATGTTATAGCTCTCCGTGCCATCGCTTGGTGCGTGGACGGGCGCTGGAAGGAGAGGATATTGTTCCCATGAGGGTATCTTGACAAATCCACCACCAACTGTAGCTGTTTCAGCGGCAAACCCTAAAAGTGTGAGCTGGGAAGAAGAGTTATGGCTTACGCTCAGGGAGCAGATTCGTCCACCGTGGATCTGAGGCATTCAAGGCATTGAAGTTGGGCTCCTTTTGGAACAATGTGGGCTTGACGCCATCTGATTCACTTTCTATCAGTAGCCGTACATCTAGAAAGGTAGACTCATAATAATATTAAGTGGGTTTGCTCACATGGTGGAACATGTCCATTAATTTCCCCCAGTATCTCTGGCAACGGCTTGCCAACCCAAAGCTTCCAGAGGAGGAACCACTGAACTAGTGTCCCAATGACGATTAGGCTCCGAATGATATATGTCTTTACAGTAAGCTGTAAGCGTGCGTTTGGCGGGCAAAGCTGCCCAGGCTTGTGGAAATCGTCCTCATCAAGCATGGCGCGCACCCGACACGAACACAGCGTTGGGACAGTAGGCACGCGCGAAGAAATATCGACTTCATTAAAACGGTGGTGGGCTGGACATGGGGTAAACGTAGGTATAGGACTTGATGCGGCCGACTTCCGGACCGATGGTGGTGTTGCTACGACACCGGTCCGGAAAACCGGTACGTGCAGACCGGAACTTCATCGGTTTGTACAGGTAAGTATGCCACTCACATGGAGTGAGAACGCTACTCAGGCTCAGGATCAATTAAATTCTTGTATCTAATAAAAGCATATATGCTTAATCAGCGAGCCAGAGTATGTTTTTGACCGTCTGTTCCTGCCTTTATTCTGCAGTTTCCCAGGGTAGACATTCTGCCTCAGGCTGGAGCACATCATATGCGCCCCCCCCCCCCCCCTTATCCCAACTTGCGGTATCAAGGCGCTGCCCGTGTATTCTGACCAAACCTCCCAAAAGTGGTTTCTAGAGCCGGAAACACAATGGGTCATGATGCTGATGCAGACAATGTTCCTCTCATGGAGAAGAGCACAGTATCAGATGTCATAGATGATGAGCTATCAGACGAAACGCCCAGTAGATGGGATTTCTTGATTCATACGATTCCCTTTTTCGGGTAAGCTGTGACTTCATGACTGCTTCCGAGGAATGAGACTAACTAGGCATGATCATACAGCCTCCAATTGGCCTACACTGTTCAGCAGGTCTTTGGTATCGTGAGTGACTAGACCCCAGAGTCCTTTCAATTTACCAAGCCCAAGATCGTGTAACGTGAGCTGATAGGATAGAGGGAACCGCTAGCCATACTTGTCCTCACTCGGCGTGCCTGATACTCAATTGCCAATCTTCGTGATGTCCGGGCCTCTGGCAGGTTTCGTCGTCCCCCCAGTCATCGCAGTGTTCAGCGACACAATTCGGAGCCCCTGGGGGAAGCGAAAGCCATTCATCTTTCTCGGCGGCTTCGGCATCATCTTGTCCTTTCTATTTCTGGCCTCGGCCCAACCTCTTGCTGAGACATTGGCTCCTCATGCATCGGTGACAGTGTCACACATCATTGCTGGGTTGAGCATCTATACCCTTAACTTTGCGATCCAACCACTGCAGCTGGGACTCCGCGCATCTGTGATTGACCACTTCAAGCCGAACCAACAGGTCGCCGCAAATCTATGGATCAGCCGCTTGCAGTCACTGGGATCGGTCTTTGTCGCCTTGGTTGGACTAGGCTACAGTCCAGCCTTCTGGGATCTTAGCATTGCCGTGGTGTGCGTGCTGGTGCCGCTACTGGGCATTGTCGCCTTCACCAATAACATGAAGCCTGGCCCACAATGGTCAGATCATGTTATAGATGAAAAAATTACTTCGCTGCGTTCCCACATATCCTGCCTGTTCAGAAAAGCGCAGAACCTGCCGCCCATTACGAGGCAGACGTGCCGGATACAGCTGGCGTCATGGTTTGCATGGTTCTTGGTTCTTCATTACTCAAGCGCGTACGTTTACCCACAATCTTGTCTGCATGGCAATGGAAAATACCTCCCAACTCTACATTGACGAATTCAATGATGCTAACCAATGTTAAAATCTTCTAGTCTTGTTTCTCGAATCTGTTAGTATCCTATAATTCATGACGCAAAAAAATCGTGACTAACGTGTGCTTAGATGGCGAGCCCAATATTTCTAATATTCATGCCCAGTCGGCATTAACATCGGCATCCGAATCCGAATCCTCACATGCCGTGGCTCGCGAAGCTTTACTCTTCCATATCGCCTCCCTGACCACTCTCGTGATGGTTTCCTTAGTTTGGAACCCCAGTAACGGGAAAGACCGTACGAAAATACAGCTTGATGCCAATTCAGATGAGAAAGATGAATCTGGGACTCTCTATACTAAGGGGCTATCACACATACGCGATGTCCTCATGCGTTGGGTCTGGAAGCCGTCTCTTGTAGCCCTTGCGGTTTCGCTAATCGCAACCTGCCTCCTTGCTAGCCTTAGCACGCCATCTCCATTCCCTATCACCGCTATAACACTCTTGCTAGGGGCTAACGGAATTTTCTTTGCGTTGGCAAATTGGGTGCCAAATGCGCTGATTGCTCATGAAGCTACAGCGCAAGCTTGGTCGCGAGAGATGATAGCGGCGGAGGAGGACACTGTTGACGAGGAGGATGACACGCCAATGTTGTTGGCAGTGCATAATATGGCTATTACGGTGCCGCAGATTATGGCATCAATAGTTAGCTGGCTGTTATTACAGGGTCTGGCTGTGCTTGGACTCCAGCAGGACATTGTGTGGATTTTCGCCATATGTATTCCACCTGCGTTATGGGCGGCTTGCCTGTAGCTGAGGTGAATAACAGTTTAATTTAATTTGTTCGGAGCATTAACCTGTGCTAAGTAAAACCTTTCCTATACCGATCAAGTTTTGTTTCTTTTACTGTATACAACTTCAGCTCGCAAATCATACCTTTGCTGCCAGCCGAGATTGCTTGACCTCGATCGAACGGTGATGAAAATCATAAAATTCCTTGATCTCATTTTTTCACATTCCCGTGTTCTCTTCAGGACCCTTAGGCCTTTGTACAATTACATGATGATTCCATATCAGTCGGGCTAGGAGCCTTGGTGTATTAATCCAGATGATTGTATAATAGTATAATAAAGTAGCTTTCTGCTTAAGTCATAGACTAGATTTCCTTCGCCGTTTCATTGTAGCGGCATGTAACATTCTCCGCCTAATCCAAATCCTTCGGTACCACCACCAAAAACCCCTAGAATGACTTTGGTAAGTTCTTTTGCTTTTGTCTCAGGAGTAGCCTCCTCTGTGATTAGATTTAGGCAATGAAGCGTGTGACTCGGATCCAGTGGGATGTACCCAAGCCCCCTATTCTTCCGCATGGCATGCTTAATCCGGAGCCTCATGACAAACTTGCAATGCTGAACATGAAAATCCATCACGGTATACAGAGGCGTCATAACGCCACCCGGGATATCAGCAGCCCAGACCTTCTCCTGCGGGATCCTGTGTTTACGTTTTGGATCGAGATACCACCCAAAGTCAGGCAATTTCATCCATTCGCGGAGCAGACCAGGATCATGACACAGCTCGTGCACCCAGCCGCCTTGAGTTGGGTCTAGAACGCATCCACGAGCTTTGGCTCCCTGGGGGTCCTCCCACCCATTGCAGTAAGATGTGTTGTAGACGAATCCGTACCCGGCAACTGGGAGTGTGCCACCTGGAATGAAACCAATGTTGTGCGTCTCTTGATGAGTGTGTGGGTGCGGCCGATGTTCATTGCTTGTGGTTGTGGTTGTGGTTGTGCTAGCGACGGTGGTTATATTTGTAATAAGGGAGCGTGCCTGTCCAAGCTCTTGGGATGTGAGATAGACGAGCCACATGGACGCTGCCCAGGCGGCCACACTCGCCGTGATGAACACAACACGAGTGCAAAGCCAGAGCGTTGAAAGAAGTGTACGTGGATGGCGTCGGCGAAGACCATACGGCCAGTTGGTTGGTGTAGTTGTCCCTTGGTCACTGTCGAGCTCGGGATCTGTCAACGCTACCTTTTCGTAGGCCCCGTTACCGGGCCTTGACCCGGATAGTACCTCCATGGTGGGTCTGAGCAATTTGTGCTCTGAAAGTAAGGCTTGATGGGGGAAGAGTAGGAAGTTGGAAGGGGACCAGGCTAGATAGCAATATTGTAAATCGTAAATTGTGTGGTATATTACATTTGACCGGGACATGTGAATGAAAGAAACGCGGATGTCTGTTGAGGCAAGATTGTGATCCGGACCGAGGTTTCCGAATTGGGAATTCCGGACCCCGGACCCGGATCCACAGGTCTCCGGTCAACAATCAGCCCGGAACAGTATCTCATATCATTAGTCACAGGCTAAATAAACGGGCAGCGTTTTACGCAATTCGGTATTTTACTCTATTAACACTCGTTGTGCTATTCTACTTTTATGCTTATGGCCTCCAAATTGATAACCGTAACTAGGCTGGCATTCGGCCCGCACTAGGGCGCTACGGGAATGCCGGCTCAGGCTTGGACTTACAACCATGGCTTGTCCATACTCTCACGCAAAATGGAGATCAGGTTGATTTCAAGATCTCCTTAGTAAGGAATTTTGCTGTGAATTTTATAATCCTGTGATGACGCAATTTATATTTGCCTTCCAATCATCTTAACCAGCATCATGGAAGGTCTGTCCAGCCCGCGCCATACGTAGTCAGCCATAATGAAGACTAGAGGAGTGAAGGAGAAGAAAGCCAACCACAAGCCAATTTGCGCGCCGGCCTCTTCACGAAACCCCAGTTCTCCACCGGCCAAGATAAAATATTTCCTGAGCTTGTCGGCATAAAGCCAGCCGAGCGTCTGCAATAAGGGCTCGTGTACAATGTAGAACGCAAAAGACACTTGACCGAGATACTGCATCAGTGATGTTGTGAGAAGTGCTCGAGCAAGCCGAACTCGCCGGACCGACCAAACAATTAGGGCCGCTCCGATAGCATTCCAAGGTTGTGCTGAAGGATGGATGGTGCCGATAAGCCCAAATCCGACAGCTTCTCGGCCACGCTTTTCTGGATATGATGCTAGCCACAAGCCCGCGACAAGGGCAGCGGCGTGTCCGGCCATAGCGAGATAGGGAGAGTACTTCCGAGCTGTGAGCCAGGTTGGCTTGACCATGCCCGGCTGGCCAGTCATGCTGGCCCCCGTCATTGTCGAACGGACATCAGAATCTGCAAATGCCGTCCCGCACAAAAACAATGCCACGTCCCAGCGACCCCATAAGGCACTATATACTGTTATGCCAGCCCACAATGCTCCTCTGGCCCGCAGGCTTGGTACCCTGCTCAGAGTCATTGCCACCAGAAACAAGATCATTGAACAGTGAAACTCGTTCTGAATTGTCCATAGGTGCGCACCGTAGTAGCTCGGCTCCGGCTCGGAAAACACTTCTTCATACCACACCCAGGGATTGGTCAGACGGCCAACCACAAACTCCAACCAGTCCTTGGCTTGCTCGCCGAATGAGGCCTTGAACGTGGGACCCAAGGGTGGCCAGTGAGCTGGCAGGTGGGCAATCTGAGCCTTATCAGCGTAGAGGCCCCCTGATACGAGCAGCATGATGACGAAGCTTGTGACCACAGCTGGCAGGAACAGGCGAACGCCACGCTTTAGGGTAGCGGCTGAAAGCGAACGCAAGGCGCCGTCCCAGTCGCCATTGTGGCAGCAGCGTGATGCCGAGAGGGTCAATACGTATCCAGAGATGAGAAAGAAGATGAGAACTACAGCTGTGCCAGAGCGGAAGAGGCCAAGGATAGGGAGGCCGAAAATGGAAGTGCCCCAAGTGGAAGGGATATATCCCAATAAAACTGCGCGGTCGAATGGCACTAGGAAGTGGAAGATGTAGACAATGAGAGCCGCAAGACCACGAAGGCCGTCCAAATAAGCTGTATCAAGATGGACAGGCGTAGCATGTGAGTGAGCCGGCGTGAGTGAGGAGGATTCGTGCTGCAATATGGGGTGAATGAAGCTTGGTGTGATGAAAGTGATTATTTTCATTGAAGCTGAATAGAAACGCCCTTTCCGCGTTCGGCTCATGCCACCAGCGGACATGGGAAGAAGTGAGTTAGAGGATGACATGGTTTTGCCTCTATCACGATGTAAACAAGATGGTAGACTACGTTCCTGAAGTTTGAACTGTCCGACATTTGCGTAGATTTAGACATCTCATCAGATCTTAACTACATATCAGTGCCAATAGCCGGCAGAGCCCGAATACCAACGAGACTTCTCAATCCGCGGGCTATACAGATCCGGAACCCCACCATTACCGGACCGGCACCTTGAAGTCGTCTTATTACTCAAATCGTCTGTGTGCTTCGTTAGGGTCTTGAGTGGTTGGGCCTCTGATCATACCTAGCTATTGACTAGGTTACGTATGTGTTTCCTCTACACTGTTGATGTAGCCTTATCGTACTGAGATTTAACAAAGTGAGTTGACAAGGACAAGAGTAGATTTTGATTTGCAAATTCGAGACTTTGAAAACTTTCTTTTCTCTTAATCCTACTCTCGATAATTTTTGTATCAGGAGTGAGGAAGCGGAAACTGGAGCGCGCTTCTTGCCTTACACTACGGAGAACGATGATATGAACTTCTCATTCTTGTCTAGCACTAGAGACCTTTGTTAATTTTGTAAATTTTGGTCAATTATTCTCCGTATCTTGTCCATTCGAGAACTGCCTAGAAAACTAGCGATATGCCTACAATTCATCTATTTGAGATTTCATAAGGTGAACTATAATACCAACATTTAGGCCTCTAAATAGGAATCCTTGTTAGCACAGCCAAGCTATGTTGACTCCCATTTTGGTTCCACCGCTAAATAGGCGTCGTCTGTTACTTTTTAACTTACATGAAGTTTTTGTCGTTTACAGTTACTAGGTCTCTTGAATATCAGTGTCCGTCTTGTAGTATAAGTTTGTCAAATTGTGCTAGAGCTTCTCCAATACATGAAATTTGAGCCTATATATCAAGAGTTCATCACAAGATACATAAGTTGGAGCAACCTTCCTCTTTGTTATGATCCACACAGCACCACCATCCAGCGAGTCATCGCATTCCGATCGGATACTTGAATTGGTATCAGCTTTTCTTTTGTTAAAGAAAGTAGCTGCATTATGCGGATTCATTTTCGTCTTCATAACGAACAAGGTAGCGCTTATCATGAGCAGCATCCTCCTTCTCGTCTTCATAACGGACAAGGTAGCGCTTGTCGTGGCCAGCGTCTTCCTTCTCGTCCTCATATCGGACAAGATAACGCTTATCATGCGTGGCATCCTCCTTCTCATCCTCATAGCGAACAAGGTAGCGCTTATCATGAGCGGCATCTTCCTTCTCGTCCTCATATCGGACTAAATAGCGCTTATCATGCGCAGCATCCTTTTCATCCTCATAACGGACAAGGTAACGCTTGTCGTGAGCAGCATCCTCCTTCTCGTCCTCATAACGGACAAGGTAGCGCTTATCATGAGTAGCGTCTTCCTTCTCATCTTCGTAACGGACGAGATAGCGCTTATCATGAGTAACATCCTCCTTCTCATCTTCATAGCGAACAAGATACCGCTTGTCATGAGCGGCATCTTCTTTCTCATCCTCATAACGGACTAGGTAGCGCTTATCATGTGCAGCATCTTCCTTTTCATCCTCATAACGAACGAGATATCGCTTTTCATCAACGCTATGAAAAGGCTATTAGCTGAGGCCACATGGCTGTCTTTTTGATCGTGGACCTACGGTGTTGGCAAAGCGGCTGCCATAGACAAGCCAAGGGACAGAATCACGAAGGTCTTGTTGAGCAACATGATGGCTTAAGATACCTGTGGAAGTTGAATGAGTAAACTTTGGTTGATAAACTTTTGATGAGGTGGTAGACAAGTAGTTCTGATAAGATGGTGAGTGATGGTGGGCTAGGTAATGGAAATTCTGGGGGAAAATATACACAGATGTCTCTGGGTCGCTGCCTCTGCTTCTGTTGTGACCATTGATGAGTCCCACAAGATGACCATGCCACCGGTCCGGATTTTTCTTCTACTTCAACGGTATTCGGCCCAAAGCATGCCGAAGATGATATCGGTTCTGGTGACGTGCTCGACTCGGAACTAGGTGTCACAGCTCGGAATTTTGATACACAACTGCCGAGCTTCTCCGGCCATCGGAACTGATTCGGTCCAGGACCCTCTATCATGTTAATCTATCTGCTCTGAGAACCGATTTTCCCCTACATCCAAAGCCAACTTTGTGGACACAATCCATCTTTCAAAGGATACCCATAACTTCACGTCAGAATGGCCTTAGGTGCATATCCGCAGAAAAATAGCAGAATGAGTATCTCCCTTGAGAGACCGCTTCTAGATGAGGCTGGCACAGTGTCAGAGACCTCAGAAGAGCTAGATTCAGAATTCAAATTTCCTTTTAGATCTAGATATGAGCGAAGATGTTTTTCAAAGCGCTATCGTTCTCCTCTCATTGTCATAGCTGTTAGCACCAGCATATTCATTTTGGGTTTCCAATCAATTCTGCTCTTGAAATTATGGCGGCGACATGATGGCCTGGAAGTTCTCGGAGAGATGAATAGGCTTGTCGCTTCAGGTAAGTATCAAAGGTTATATGGACACTGCAGCTGCTCATGCCCCATTACAGTTGGAACAGAGACCAGACTTTTTGAGCCTGACCCGACTTTCAACCCGCTTAATGCTAGCGATCAAGGTTGGGAGAGTGTTATGCCAAGTGAGTTGATAGTCTATTAGATGAGTCCTACCTAGCCACAGCGAACTAATTTCACTTCAATGAGCTAGTGGGTGGCGGCTTTGTGACCATCCAAGACTGGCAAGGTAAAGATCTGCCAAAGCCTATCCATTCTCGCGGCAAGGATTTGTATAGCATCTCCGTATTCCATCAGCTGCATTGCCTGCACATGCTAGCCGAGGAATTTAGCAATCTACTTGAGGGTAGAACAATGGGTGGTACCGCAATGAAACAAGCTACACACAGGCGCCACGGAAGTAGCATGGAAGAGGAGATGGATAAGGATTTGATGATGTGGCACATCGGGCACTGCTTTGACTACCTCAAATCTTCCCTGACTTGTTGCGCCGACACGGCGTTAGAGGGACAGAAGAGTGATACTGAGGAGCCGGCAACGGATGGGTTTGGTGCGCGTCATGTGTGCAGGAATTTTGATCAAGTCTACCAGTGGGCAGAGACGCATCGTGCATCAGATCAGACCGGATATCCACACGGTACTGCGTAGT
Organism: Trichoderma arundinaceum; assembly: GCA_025919625.1. NCBI lineage: Eukaryota > Fungi > Ascomycota > Sordariomycetes > Hypocreales > Hypocreaceae > Trichoderma > Trichoderma arundinaceum. Next base: position 1,495,602 of record JAMQTF010000001.1, on the reverse strand, counting down.
GCATATTTAATGTAGATATTGGATGTTTTTTCGTTAATGTGAATGCTTGGCAGCAGAAGTGAAGTATATAAGTTACCCATAGTTATCCCTGCGATCCTAGATGGATTAGTTTGCCAAATAATTGCTTGCCTTTCAAATTTATGAACCCATGTTTGACGGTTATTACCTGAGACTAATTTGCCATAAACGGGAGGGGAGGGGGGGGGGGGGGGAATTTGATACAATTATTTGAAGGCACTTTCAAGGTAAAGGTCAAGATAGTTTTTAATTATCTTACGAGTCTAGGCAGCTTCCAAGTTCGAATCTAGTGTCCTATCATGTAAAAATCATCTATTAAAATCCTTTACGCCCTTATATACTTTCTGTTTTCAAAGCCCAATGATCTTTTTATAAGTTGGCCTTTGACCTTTCACACCGTACAGCTGAGCTCTATTCGGGTGAGTGAGCTTTGTGGGCAGGTATTACGATTGGGTGTTCTCGAACCAAAGGGTCCTAATCGGATCTAAATTAGCAACCAGAAACTGTTTCTTTTCCAGGTTCTTTCAGGCAGCGACTTACCCTTCTAGGGATACCGGACATGTCAGCCCAACTATAAAGCACTGAACTATCCCTACACATATGCCAAAGAGCATTTCCATCAATGATCTTTTGTTCGGGCGTAAGCTGTGCAACAGGATGAAGTGTAGTGTCGGCGTGGCAAAGGATTCCCTTTTTAATCAATTAGACGCGAACAATAATGTGACATACAAATGAATTGCCTGAAAAAAGAGCTGGGCTGATGTTACAAACCTGGCGGACATAGTCAAAACAATACGATATGTTCTGATACGCTGAACCAGGACCCTTTTGGCTCATAAACCGTCGCGCCTCATCACCTGGCTTGGACAGCGCTATGAACTGATTTCGAATCTCCCGTAGGCACCGCAGCTGGTGGAACATGGCTGGGATTGCCCACACATGAAAACCGCTGGTGATATTGGTCGCCAGAACGGCCCCATGATTTGGAGGCAAGATAGTGTCCCAGAGCCGACGGGCGTTCTCATCCTCGAACGGCCGATAAGAGGCATTTCCAAGTAAAAATTGTGGTGTGTATTCTTGCCGTGGGAGGTAGACATGTCGTGCGACCGGCGGTGGCGGTCCTGTGTAAGAGAGCCACATGAAGCAGATTGATGCGGCTACGGCCAATGTAATGTAAACGTACTTAAACATTATGATAGCCCGTTTTGTTTTTGATTTATGCTTGCAAGACTGTCATTACTCCCACTTCTACTGTTGTGACTGAGATTTGAAGAGGAGGACCATTCGATATGAATTCTCTGGGTCAGGCGTCGCCCTGGACCGGATATGTGTGGCTGATGGGGCTTCGGACCGGTTCGATTGATTCCGGATCAATGTCGAAAGCCGCCGGAGCACAACAAGAACAATAACTCACTTGCTTTTCTTTGTTTGCATACCCTAAAACACATAATTCAATTCTTTCTTCTTCCTAATTATACCTACCAAGTTGAAGCTCTACCGGAGTCTTTCACGGTCAAATCCACCATGGTAGCATTCACCACATCTCAGGCCGCCAAGTTGCCATGGTTCACGGCCCTTCTCACGGTGACGTGCATCAGCCTCGCCATTGTCTTCCATTTACGTTGGACGCGGCCCATTTCACAATGGCCTATTAATTTGCCTCTTCGTCGCTACCAATTCATCGAGCACCCAGACCTCCGAGGATTCGATGACGAAGCGATCAAAAATCGCTGGGCCAACATGGTCTGGCACAACTGGTGGGATACCGAGTGGCAAGACGACACTGGTCGACGATTCCCGCGAGGCATTGACGTCTTCCACAAGATGCATTGCCTGGTAGCTATACGGGAGGAATTTACTGAACTTGCAACGGATGAGACAAGAGCGACGAGGGAGGCAGCGTTGCGTGCTCGTGATGTGGAAGCGAAGGGCAAGAAGATTGATCTCATCCTCAATCGAAACCACCTGGAGCACTGTTTTGACTTTCTGCGACAGGTATGTTTGTTTAACATGACTAATTAGATGAGGTATTTGTCCTTCGTGGGCAAAAGTTGTGCCATGCTCATTGTATATTTATACAGGATATTCTCTGTGCGGCTGACATGACCCTGGAACCCCTTGCCGACGGATACATGGAGACGGATGGGCTGGGTGTCGAGCATGAATGTCGCGACTGGCGACTTCTGTTGCAGCATGTTGGACTTTCAGATGTAGATGAAATTTAAGCGTAGATTGACAGAGTGTATGTGAATACAAATGTCTCGGTACCGAATGTTCTCATCTCACCGCTTCAGATATTTAAAATGTGCCGGCTGTTGAATGTTATCTTTCTGTAAGAGTGACCAAAAAATATCATGTTCTATTCACATAGACCGCATTAGAGGCCTAATTTTGCTTGGAGAGAGAATTCTAATCAAGTTCTGATGAGCTGAAATTAAGAATTGTGGCTGCAAGGGTAACACCTCCCTTCCGCGTTCCCCCCATTTCATGATTTAGTTCTCTTTGTTTTTTTTCTTGAGATGCGCGTTGCGTTGCCTACAATCACTTTCATTTTAATTTAAACTCTAGTTCTTTTAACTAGTAGTCTAATGCATTGATCTTCCTGCGGACAAGATCATCGTTCACCAGTTGTGAAAGGCTACTTAGTTGTGTAAAGCATTACGTACGTACATATCTGTTTCAAGGCTTCAATGTTCAAACCTATCGGAAACTAGTTGATATGAAAAGGCTCCATGTATATAAAGAAGACTCGTAAATAGAAAAAAGCCAATGTCAATTATTGGATACCCGAAAATCCGACATTTCGGTCCGGAAATGCAAGCTGGCAATCGCCGAGAGACCAAGGCCGGACCGGGACATATTAACATACCCCATCTACCAACCTCTTTCGCACAAAGAATGAACTGTAGTGCAACACCGTTCCCTTCCCCAGGCACCTCGCTACATCTGCAGACATGGCGAGACGTCACTCCGACTGCGAATCTGATGAGGAGAGCATCTTTCTTGCCCATGAGAAAGAAGAAAGCTCTCTCGAGGCCGAGATCGAAGGGGCACTGGTGCCACCAAGGAGGTCACGAAGGGTTCTACTTCTTTGCGGTCGCACAGTTATCTGCATACTACATATTCTGTTCCTTGCCATTAATGTTTTTTGGGCGACAGCAAACTTTCGCTACCAATCAACATCCCGTACCGCCGAGTCAACGGCCTATGGTAAGCTTGCTGCATAACATACCCCATTTTACCTCCTTACTTACCACTGTCCAGAGCCATGGGGTGCGCCATATGAGAAAGAGTTTACTCAATTTGACATGCAGTTGGGAGAAAAATCACCCTACACAACATTTGACCGCGCTGTTGCGGATGAGGCCTGGGAAGCCATCAGCATGAAGCAGGGCTGTGAGAGCACCCCCCAAAAAGCAAGCTAGCTCCGCATATGTCAGCTAACGACGGCGTCCTTGCCACTGCATCAGTAGGATGGCTGCAGGTATCACAGGAAAAGGTCGATCTAATGGAGCAGCCATCGGTCAAGTTCCATGATGGATCCGGCTACTTCTTCGGCATGGACGTTTTCCATCAGCTTCACTGCCTAAACTATCTCCGCAAAAAGACCGTTCTCTACAACCATCTATACCCATCTGAGCACGAGATTGAGGATGAGCAGGTTCCCCCTGAATTCCACATCCGTAAGTCAAAATCTTTCGGCGAGGTTATTCTCTGTCGTTCGCCTATCAAGCTGACCTGTGTCTGTCATTCATAAAAAGCCCACTGTATCGATTCGCTGCGCCTCTCCTTACAGTGCCACGCCGACCTGACCCTTGTTCCGCAGCGCTGGTCCGAAGGTTGGCTAGAGCCGTGGGCAGTGTGGACAAACAAACACACGTGCCGGAACTTCGATGCGATCCGGGACTGGGCTGCTGCAAATACTCCAAAGACAACTGGCCGACTACGGCATCCGAAGCTCGGAACAGTGGTATCAGGTCGGTTGAATCTATCGGCTTTGCCTGTCTGGGAGGAAAAGCACGATCGGGAGGTGGCACTTGGGCATATGCCAGTCTGCATTAAGCCTTATTCAGAGGAGACATGACTATAGAGAGAACATGGAGTACGAGAAAAGCATCATATATGAGGGGGGTAGAAACCTCTTGAGTGAGGCTTAAACAGATATCCACTATCTCATCTACATGTAGTTATAATAGGCGACTCAATAGTTCCCGATTCTCCAAACGGATATAACTACAATCTTAGAAGTCATAACAGCGAGAGAAAAAAAAATAGAGGCATACTGCTCAAAGTAAAATATGAACAGGATCATCGATTCTCTGCTACTAGGGCCAATATGTGCCAGAGAGACTCAGGTACTTATAGCCAGAGATATAGCTACCAACAAATAGAAGGATCTAATTAACATATACTTACCTTGCCTACCTATATTTATGCTAATTTATGAATCTTTCCATCTTATTAGGCTGGCTTGGTATCTCCGAGCATGTGTTGATGGGGGTTGGTGGGGAAGCAAGTATAGATAGCTCAGATGCAAATATGCCTGCACTGTATTCCATTGAATGGCTAATATTGCTTCCCTACGGTAGACTCTCTAACTAAGAAGTGGCGTGGTCAATGTCCGCATATGCCTATGTTAACTATTCTGTTTAATCGGCATTTCCCTTTTCTCAAATAATTCGCACCCTTCTCATCTTCCTGAAGCGTTCAAAGTAATTGTCTCTATCCTTATTTCCATGCCAACTAACATAAGCGAGCCTTTTATAGATTTTGGTTCTTTGTGAACTCACGCGAGCGAGCAGCAAGCCAGTTGAGCCTCCATACTCCACGGCCTTTGACCCGAGTTCAATCACTACAAATAAAGCTCGAGATTCGTTTTGGGAAAGGCTAGACTCCAGAGCAAGCCTAACTTCGTCAAGAATCTCCACATCTGTACCTATGTCCCAGTCATTGAAATTCCAGGCCGAGCAGAGCCTTTTTTCTTCATAGTCAAGGATAAAGCCTCTATCCGCTGACATAGATTCCTCTGCTGAAGCATTTTGAATGCCAACATCAACTGCCCATGCTTTGAGTTCAATGAATGAGTCTTCCTGCACTGGCCCGAACGGATTCTTCGTCGCTGGCTTACACCTGAAGTCAAGCAGTTTTGCTGTAGGGAGTCCCTCAAATTTGAACCTAACAGGGCCTGTTAGTGATGCCCAACTCCACGTTGGGACGTGACAGCCAGAAATTCGTTCCGCTGTTTCGTCGTGACTCCCACCCCATTTCCAGGCAAGATGTTGTATCAATTTAGATTTCCACAGGCCTGCAAGGTATGTCTCATGGTCTGGGAATCGGCCCGCGAGACCACCAATAGCTGGTAATCGATCAGCCTGGTATGTTATGTCTCGTAATGTCATCTCCTCTACCATGACCATCCATTGGTCTGGATCAAAATCCGTCTTGCTGGAAATCCGGCTGCTTCCCTTCTCGGGTAGAACACGACACTCGCAATATGTTCCTTCCAAACATTCCCAAGCAACTTCTGTTGATGCAAAATGAAGAGTACGTGGTGGAAGGACTTGCTCTTGGAAGCACCAACTTCTAGAAGTTAGGAAACCACTGTCTTCATCTTTATATAATTCATCCGCATCTGGCAGTTGTGCTCTGTGCCAACCTCGAGAATCCTTCTCGCGCAACAGTCTCACAAAAACTGTAGCTCCCTTATCTTGCTTCTCTGGCCCCAGTAAGTCAAATGACCAGGTCCTGTTGGCCAAGCGTTTGTGGTCATGCTGAAAGAGGCGACCAAGGCAATTTTGTGTTCCGTCTGCAGCAATTGTCACCGTCGCATTCTGATAGACTCCCTGCATCTTGGCTGCCTCTTTCTCCCAATCCTCAGTAGAACCCTGGATGATACATAAAGCATCGATCCAGAGGTACTTGAGGCCGAGTGTACGCACGGCATAAATGACATCCTGAAACAACGGAGGAAGGCTCTCCCAAGGCACAGAGTCCATATGGGCTTTTAAAGTCTCCGCGGTAGTTTTTAGTGGGACCTTTCCTCCCCAGCACCAGCTCAAAGCAACGAAACGTCTGTCGACGCCACTGATCTGGTCAGTTTCTACTAAGCGAACGCGTCCAGCAGAGACATCCAACAGCCTTGATGGGATAGCTCCAATAACCGGACGAGCACATCGTTTGTGTTTTTTCAAGCATATCGATAGCCATTTAGAGGCCAATTTCATGTTCGATGATTTGTCAAACGTTTGATTCCTGGCTATCATATTCCGGGGCAACCATGGGTATTCTATTTAACATCAATATTTTAAAGTACAGTGAGTGCATTAGTGAGACGGATTTTAGAAGGACTGGTTCTCTACCTTCAATGGTATAAATCTCTAACCTCGCTTCAAGCGCTTCATTTCGCCGAAAACTTATGAGGATCGACAAAGGACCCTCATTTGCTCGCTCTTCGTCGTCCATTACTCCTTCGATGTCAATAGAATCCGGCGTTGCCTTGAACAATTTTGTATAGGCAAGAACTGCTCCGCGCAGTAGTTGGCAAGAGACGCAGCCACGGTCTGCCATGCGCAAGAGGAGCTTCCAATCAATACGCGATGAGGCTCCCCTTTTCGCATAGAATTCTTCCGCGCTTAGATTGTAACATAATTGGCACACATCGGATGTACGCCACTTGACCGCTAGAATTTTGTCTTTGACGCCGCGAAACAGCCTCTCACGAGTGGTCAGGAGGCTATCAAACGCGTCGTCACTGTCATCATGATATGGTATATCAAGATCTGGCTCCGAGGAACCCGATGAGTTGCGGCTTGTCTTGGCATCTTGGGAATTTATCAATTTTGGCATAATCTCGATATGGTTGTAGTCCAGATATTATGAGAATTTGATCAGACTTAGACCAGGAGATTCAATATCTCGTCGTGGTACCTTATGCCGTATTAAGATCAATGGTACAACAGATAACAGATTTCCGGATTCTTACACGGGTTCTTAAACTCCCTACGACCAGGGACTTATACAGAATTATAAATCATGCGACACTAGTTTGTCCTTCAGTTTAACTTACGCATAAACCCCTCCCTTGTTGTCGCACGACACCGTTGTAATCTTTAAATAGAAAATAGTCACTAGTACTTCGTATACTACTGTTAGAATGGTGGCGCGCACAGTCCAATTAGCCCACTTCTAATCACTACTGAGTGCTCCAAAGAGTGCTATACGGAGTATATGATCCTTCATGCATACTGGAAAAAAACTTGTCTAACTTGGTGACAGGGGGTCATACGGAGTGCACCTCTATAAATGGCGCAAATTTGGTGACGTCGGGACATGTAATGTGGTACGTGAAACGGCTGACTGACATCAACCGATGAATGCAGGCATAAATAAGAGAGAAATAGGTGTACCACCCGGTCAAGTCGATAACTGAACCGGATCATTTATCACAACTAGACAGTAACTTCGTCACAGCAGGGCGCTCGCAAAATATGGAAATTTGCAAATAACTAGATCTAAAGCGCTGTAAACTACTAGCTTTAAGTCTGGTGGATATGATCCAATATACTCATTGTTGAAGGTTGCGGGCCTCATAGTTGTGCGTCATTATTTCCGCTTGTCACCTTTCTCTTGTTCTCTGAACCTCATACGGAGGGGACACTGGTAATCACACTCGAACCCCTCCTAGTTGAACTAGCTGACTGCAGCATGCCCATGTCGATAGCTTCAGAAGCTTATGCAAAAGCTCGGTAAAGATGGCCATATCAAGCTTAGTACCCCACTATAGAGATAACTGTACTACGCAGCACCTGTTTACAGGTCATGGCATTACAGAACTAGTAAATCATCTGCTGAGGAAGTCCGGACAGACCGTTGCATTAAACGATCGGCGCAATATGCAATACCAATGCCGATGAGCGCCATAACTATAGAGGGCAAGGGAAAAAAATGATTCAATAAGGGCACATCTGATTTGTTGATTGTCTATGTCACTTTATTAGAATCATAAGGCTTTGAAATAATGGAAAGTTAGCCTTAATAATTAACTTGAGTTGGTTTGGAAATATTTAGTGCATAAGTTCAAGGATTTGCCAATTACCAGCTACTCTTTGAGCTAAATAGTCTTCAGAATATAGATATCTCAACAAGCTGGCTAGCTTTTGAATTTCCCTAAGTCATTATTTATATCTCAGTGTTCGAAATATGGTTCTTAAGCATGTATCTCATATGTTATTTCTTAGACGTAAAAGTAAAAAGCTTATTTTACAAGGGAAGCAAGTCTCTGCTTATCATCATCCTCTACAGAATAGATACCCGAAAATCCGTTATCTATCCCGAGAACCTCTCCTTAAGCCGCTCAATCCAAGAGAAGAATTTGCTGCCCTTGCCCGCTGTTTCGAGTGGAAGGGTGACAGCGCTGTGAGGAGGCGGTGTATTGTCCTTCTGCTCTCCTAGTAGATCCTTGATCTTGCTTCCGTTTACCTCCATCTTATCAAGTCGACCTATGATATCGGCGATATCAGCATCGCTTGGCACTGTGGGTGGTATGTTGAGTTCCGCGTCACCTTTGGTGATTTTCTCGAGCTGTTCCTCATAGGCGCGGCGTTGCTCTTCAAACCGACGTTGGTCATCGGCTTTCCCCTCCTTCTTTGCATTGTCAACGAGATAGTCGAGATACTTGATTGTCGCATCATTGTATTTAACCATCGCAATGCTGCCAAGGTAGGCTCCAAAGCTAGCCAATGAGTGGTTGATGAAATCTTTGCGATCTTTCAGAATCTTCGCCTTCTCCTCAAGAGATTTGATTGCTGCAGAGGCTTTTTCGGATTCTGATTTATTACTGTTATATATTTCCAAGATGGCTGTGTTATCGACCTTGGTGTGCTCCACAGTGAGATTGTAAGAGATGTGTAAATGTTTCATCCACTCGTGACCACATATTCTGCACGGCTTAGCAGCGCAATCAAAAGCCCAGCATTCTGAAAGCTCTGCCACCCCAATCTGTTCATTATTAGTGTTGATGCCACAATTGTCATGACATATCTGTTTGTAAACGGCGTATTTTTCACCCTTTTCATCTCCATCCACAGTCTTGCATGCTTCATCTGCACAGACAGTGCGAGGACTCGGAAGCATTGTTTTGATGGGTTTCCGGACTGTTATCTTCAACTTGTCCTCTAGAGCACTGTTTGAAACACCAAACTTTTGAATATAGCTTTTCTGCTTTTCAAGTTCTGTCTGATCTTCATCAGCAAGCTTGTTAATCAAGATCATCGGGTTTTTCAACCCTTCGATGTAAAGTCGTGTATCGCTCAGGCTCAACGTCTTCCGGACTTCATGCATAGTCATTCCTATGGTCCTATTAACGAGGCGCCGAGCTTCTTCAGCAGACTTTTGAAAGCTTTCGTCGTAATTCGACTTGTCTTTCATTGCTTTGTTTATAACCTTGTATGCTGCTAGATAGCGGAAACTTTCTGAGTCGAAGAAGAAGGTGTTATCATAGTCGACTGTAATATCGGTCTTTTTGTCGTTGAGCAGCTTTTGGAGAGGAGTTCCTGTATCTCCTAATGAGTAATTTGTGCTTCGAGCGTTTGTAAATCCAAAAACGATATTCTTATTTGTTTCCTTGTGGAGTTGAGATAGCAACTCTGTCATACAAAAGTTGAATACTTGTCCAAGACGAGCGCTGTTTGGTTTCATAAGGAATAGGATAGTGCTAAGCTTGTCAACAGATTTAAGTGTCCGTATAATATCCTTGACATTATCTTTGTCTTGTTGGAGACCCCGAGTATCACCAATGCCCGGGGTGTCGATTAAACGTAAGGTCAAGCCATCCATGTGGAGGACATAAGTAACGCAACTCTGGGTTGCTGACTGCCCCTCTAAAGAGTACTTTTCAGCTGTGGTCTCTGTTCCAACGCTTACAGTAAATGTCTCCATTTTCTTGTTAATAAGCTCCGTGTACTTGAAAGAGGAAGCAATGGCCCAGCGCAAACCAGGGGCCTCTAAGGCTTCATCTAGAGTCTTGAATAGCATATAATTCATGAAACCATTGATGAATGTCGACTTCCCTACTCCTGTCTCTCCTAATATAAGGATGTTATACTGTTCGAATTCTTTGAGATTATTCAATATAGTTAATAGTTCATCAGGATCTTTGTACTTGATGTAGTCACTTCCGTGAGCTGGATCCAAACATTTGAACACGGCGTTGGCAGGCCTATATCTGCCACAATTGCAATACATATATCTATCGTCTGCCAAAAAGAAGATGGTCTCCTTGCAAGTTGAACAAATGCACTCATTTGTCTTGCCCGCGGGACAGGGACAGGGAATTTTGACGTTTCTCCGTATGGAATCACGCGACTGGTCGGGTAACTTGTTAAGATCTGCTGGAGTTGCAGGGCGCACAAGGCACTTGCCCACGAGGCCTTGTTGTTCCACCACAAAGTCGGGTGTCATAATTTTGCCATTCTGTCGAAGCTCTATACGAGGGCCTCCTAGCTGCTGGCCACCCTCAAAATCGCAGTCCACAACAAGGATTAATTGCTTATTGCCTTTCGTATGAGCAATCTCCATAAATTTATCATGCTGATCTTTCCAAACGGGAGTAATCGTAGCGGCATCACTGTAGTAAAATATATATATATCACCCTTATTCTTCGAGCAAGCTCCCTCAACCTCTGGTGGCTGGATATACTTGATTGCCAATTTCGTAACTTCGCTTTCAAAAGCCATTTTAGTAGCGTATCGGGAAACCAATGATTCGTATTTTTCAATCCTATCTATCCATTCTGGATTATTGAGCTTAAGCGACCCATCAAAATCGGGATCTCTGGCGCGAGGAAGATCTTGATAAAGTTCGCTTTTCAGTGAATCCTCCAAATCATTGAGCTGGAAGATGTCTTGTTGGGTATTTTCAATGTGCTGCTTCGGAACTGAGAGCGCATGCTGTGACAACGTTTGGAAGTAATTGTTGAGGCTTAGTTTTGTAGCGTAGAGCTTCTCAAAGAGAAACAAGATTCGTTCCTGGTATTCCTGGATGACTGGCTTGACAGTCTTTGCTTCTTGTCCGAGATCCTTATTAACTCTCTGAGCAAAGTCCTTGATTGGAATCAAGTCATATGTTATGCAGGTGCCTTTTCCGGCCTTTGCCTTCTTGATGGCAGTGGGAAGCTTAGAGACAAATTGGCAGACTGCGTCAAAGTCCGATATTTGAGCAGTCTGCTTCTCCGGATCAATGTCGGCATTAACTCTGAATGACATGTCTTTCGACATCTCTTTGAAGGTCGCATCATCAGTCGCAACTTTCCCGGTAAGAAGTTGGCCTATATGCTCGATCACACGTTCCTCGGCGCTTGGCTTGGCTTCTTTGGTGTTGCCATTTGTGAGTAGGCCAGCTAGGGAGCTGTTGCATGATACAACAGTTCTAGCCCCCCACCAGATGCCTATGATGACATGAGTCGCCTCCTCGGTCTCTAGGGCCTCATCGTCCACAAGGCCTAGCAGCTCCTCATTATCCAGGTCGAGTGTGTCGTGTTTGGTTACTTCAGTACAGACAATGGAAACGTCTTGCATGGCAGTATTCAATTTCTTTTGGGTAAGGTGACCTGCACTGCCTTTCGTAGTGTATGGTCCGGTGCCAGTAAGGAAGCTCAGGCCTAGTTCTGAAGAGAGGCCTAGTTGGCGAAACATCGCCGATAGAGAGCCGGACTTGTCGATTATACATTCTTTAGATGGCACTTTTGCGCTATTGGTGGCGTCCGCAGACAGTGGCTCAGAAAAGACAGACTGTGAGAGGATTTGGTCTTTACGTGCATCGTATAATGAGCCAAGAGCAACAATTTGACCAAGTGCTTGGCGTTTAGATATGATTGTGGCCATGTTTTTCTGTTCGTAAGGGATTAAAACTCTGAAGTTAAAAAGGATGCTAGAGGATATAGCTATATAAGATGGGTTGAAAAAGCGGGAATATATTCTAATAATCGTCTTGCGATGCGAAATGACTTCTGCTGGATCGTTTACTTAGATATATATACATACATATACTTGGACATAAAGCTTTTCATATAGGTCAACGCTAGAGTATTTACCGTAGCCGCTCCAGATTCAATAGTCTGCTATGATATTGGATTCTAGATTTGCTATATGAACCCTAGGAACTATAGCCACCACTAATTGGGGCAGGCCTGTGTGACATACTCAGTAACATTTGCCGTAAATCAATGCAACAGCTAGCATGACCATCCCGTGTTATACAAGAGAGTTTGGTTGGCGGTGGCGGAGGTTGGAACGCGGTGACTGCTACCACTGTAGTTCTATGGACTTCCCAAAGCTAGCTGAAAACGGGGGCCTCTGAGTAAAGAGTAGTTCATGTCAAATAGTGCGTTGATAACGATTGGTGGCCGCAGCCCTTCTTGCATTTGCTTTCAATTTGCCACCCCAAACTATCAATATTCTATTCGCCTAACTGAGGCTGAGGTTCTTGTGCATCACTTGTATTATTCACTCGGGGCAGATGTATCTAGGTCACCCGTGTTGATGGAGTACTGAGTACAGAGTGCTCCGTGCAGCCACTTGCCTTGTCACACCAATTAGCAGTAGTAGCAGAGGGAGCGGTAAGCGGCACGGAACGTTAGCTTCAGCAACTAGCCCCGTTGTGGCGGCATTATGTTCAATAAAAGCTATACAGACACTTGTGGAGAATTTAGATAGAGATTTAGATCTAAACAGGGATGTAATAAACTCAGCCCGGCTCAATATATGATATGTGATGTTCAATGTTATATCTATATGCAAGAATGCAGCTGACCTTTCAATAGTACGAAGCGCGGCATCTAGACCTAGAATCCTATCACGTCCGTCGATAATGCCCACGACTGGACTTCCCTGAACGTTGATATTGGTAGCAGAATCACTTCGACAACCAAATTGGAGCTCCACAACTCTCTTAGCCTATCAAATGTGACTGCTTCGCCGTGTATCAGCCCCTTGTCTTCTAACCTCCTTGTCACCCTCTCTGCTAATTTCAGGCAGTTCGTCTCCAAGCTGCCAAGCTTCTGGTCGAGTGCGCCAACTGACTCTAGTGATAGTGGGATTCCAGGACGCACATGAATGCCATCCAGTGTGTCGAATCCCTGAACCCGGAAGCTGCTGCTTGCACTCGCGCTGTGGAAGAATTTTTCGTATGTCTTGCTCACTTTGACAAATACCACTTTGGCCGCTACCTCAACGGAGAGTCGCTCTACAGTATGCGACGAGGACTGTGATTCACTTACAAGGACAGCGGCATCCCCTCCAAGCCGGTATCCCGCGACGTAGTAATCACCGTAATGCTCCTTAAATGCCGACAGGCCGCCTTGATGCCTGAGTATCACGCGCGCGTCGTCTGTGAGTCGAGGCCTGCGCTCAATGATCACACTCCCAGCGCGAAAAGAGGCTTTGGTCGATGTTTTGCGAGCTGATAAAGTAGTCAATGCGGATCCAAGTTAGTCACAGTCGAGACCAGAGTGCACAAGTCATTCGTTCAAACATTCAGAGGGAAAAGAGAAGAGAAGAAAAAGGCGAATATTTGCATTAATTTCTTGCACTGACCATCTTTGTTTTCCAATGTATCCTTATCATAGCCTCCTGTGACGCTTGCATTCAACCATTTGCAGCCCACGGTTATGCCGAAAGCGACGCTTAGGTGCTCAGATGAAGTATTCCTAGAGCTCGTTTCAATGGACTGATAGCTCGCAGAACCACCATCATCATTTCTAAATTCTGCATCAATATTTTCAAGCCATTGAGGCTCGAATGGTGATACATTTGACCACGGATAACTTGTCGAGCATAATCGTGAATGAAACGTCGTGCCTAACGGGACCGGCGCGGTGGAAGGAGTCCAAGGCAGTGTGAGTGGCAATTCCAACTTGGCGCTCCCAGAAATAGTAGCAATACCTTGATCATTGTTCATTGTGTTTGCCTTTGGGTTTACAATGCCATTTCAGATTAACCTGGCTGGAATCGGTGGATTATACGTAGGTAGAGATGACGGGTAAACATGCACGGAGAAGTTCTTTTTGGATGTAACACAAATCTCCCCGAGCGGCAAGATGAGATGCCACCACATCTTGGTCGCAGGCCTGTAGTATTTCCACTTCAGCCGTAGGTAGGGGAAGACCTTGGCAATCAATAGTCGAATGCGGCAGACCTAGGTCTGCAAGCGGAGCCTGAGCTCAGGCAGCCACAGCAGGCAACGGTTAGAGTCTAGATGGACCTAGCCTGTGGCCCACATAGTTAGTCAACTAATAGTGTTCAATATTGCGCTTCTGACAATGTACGAAGTGTGCTCCGTAGCTTGTGGCAATCTGATAATAGATAATGATTATTTTTGTGTCCAACCCTGGCAATACTCTTATTAGAGAGGATTCTTCTCAACAAGGGGTTTCTATCTTTTTTTTTTCTAACAACTAAGAATCTAGCTACAAATCCACGCTTCAATTTTCCTTCTAATCACCAAACATTCGATTAATTGCCAAAATGGGTCTTCTTATGGCACCGTATAATAATGCCATGAGGCTGGGTAAGTTATGCTCAAGATTTCTGATGCTTCAGTGGAAGAAACATTGCCGACTAATACATTCTTTAACAGGTCAAGGGTAGGTTTGTGCTCTTTGATAACGGACACTGTCATTAACTTTACACCAATAGTTTCAACTCTTATACGCAGGAAATTTGTATCGACGATGCCGTCATTGTGGATCCTGGGCGGCCGCCAAATCCTCTAACGAATGATGGGACTACTATGCTGGACCTTAGAATTAGTATGAAAGGTCTTTCTGCGTATAAGGAAATTGGACAGCGATATCCAGTAGACGCAACTCCCATCAGCGCCCAGATTGGTGGAGATGAGAATGATGAGGATAATGCACAACCAAAGAAGAAGTCACAGACAACGGAAAAGGAACACGGGAAGAGTGCCGAAGAAAACGAAGGAGACGAAGAAGAAAAAGACGAGGAAGAAGGAGCCGAATCTCCTCGGAAAAGAAAACTGACAGAAGTAGACGAGAACGACGAGTCTGGACAAGAAAGTGGTGATATGAAGTCCAAGACACCAGGGGGGTCCGATGAAGAAGACAAAGATGAAGACAATGATGATGAAGATATAGAGTCTACCGAGCGTAGCGAGCAGAAACCCCACACAGAAAAGTCTGCAGAGGTTGGAGAGGATGATGAAGATGAAAAAGGAGGGGATGAAGAAGTCGATGAAGGAGAAAAGAAAAGACGGGCAGGACTGGAGCGCCTGAAAGTAGAAAAGAAAAAGAAAGAGGATAAAGAAGCTGCTGTTCGCAAAGAGGATGATGAAAAGGCTGAGTTAAAACGTATGGCGAAGAGAGAAGAGGCTCTTGACCAGGAAGATGAGCGCACAAACAAAGCACAGAAACGAGCGAGAGAGAAGTGGGCGAGTGAGGCAGCCAGCCTCAAGCCCTACACCCTAGAGGAGCAGAGTGCTTGGTTGGGTAACGTGTCCAAAGAGCACAAACTCAAGTCTCTCAAGGAGCTTGGCGATACGACTGCACGCAAGCTATATCGATATGATCCTACTGGGGCTCGTGGCCCTTCTCAGGTTCGTAGCCTTTGAAGGCAGAATGCTACATATTCATGTTTCTGTCATCCAACTTGGCGACTGTTACTGATAACTCATTTTCAGATTGTTACATACTCGTCAAGGTTTGTTGAAAAATTGAGGTATGAGGGGTCTATTTCTCTTTATTCTTGTATCTTTTAGTGGCTAATCAAATCTCTTCCATGGCAGCGATATTACCGATGACATGAACATTTCCGGTGCGCTCAGCATCAAGTACGGTACCATCGGCGGTTCAGGTAGAGGCGCCTTCATCAACAGCGAGAAGTTTCAAGAGAGTGATCTCAACTTCTATATAAGTGTGAAGGTCATCAATCAAACAGTCAACATGAAGGACGCTTTGGTCTACCAACCTCTCCGTTCTGTAAATGCTAACAATTTCCGCGAGGTCTATGGAGACTCGTTTATATCTGGTGTGTGGACTCGACACTCCCCTCTCATTATCGTGTACAATGATGCGACAAACGACAAAGAGTGACTAACTAGTGTACAGGCTTCATTGAGGGTGGCGAATTCAACGCCGTAGTGAGTATGAAAGTCCATAATAAAGAGAAAATTACCGATATCAGAGCGCAGTACGTAGCGTTAATTCTCTTCTAATCTGGCCCTGAGACTTTTTTCGCATTGCTGACTCACGTTGGGGGACAGGGCCAAAGTCGCGCTCTCGGTCGGTATGGCTGAAGTTAAAGCTGAAGCAGCCGTCAACATCGCCAAAAAAAATATTGAGAATAATACAGAGACAACCGTCCAAGTGAGTTGGTCTGGTGGTGGCTACATCAAGCCAGGTAAGTCTTGTGGAAATTCCGAAAATTCGCTATACTGCTTATTATAGCCTCTTAATGACTATGTGTTAACTCTGAACAGTCGACCAGCCATGGGACATTAATTCTCTAACGAGTGCGGCTGGGAGGTTCCCTGATCTAGTCGCCACAACACCGCAGCGAATATAGTAAGTTCAATAACTCGCATATTTCTTCAGTCACACGACAGCGACACTGACGGAGAAAAGCGCCATCTTAACAAAGTACGAGACCCTTCGCAGTTTTGTAAAACTTAAGCCGTCATCATATAGCACCATGCAGTACGAGAACGCGCAGCTTCACACAAATATGCTTATGGATACATACATGGAATATAAGACGGTTAGTCTGAAGCTACTACACACCGAGGGAGATGATACTAACAGATCCTGAAACTAGATTCTTAAACATCTGGGATCAGGTATGTGTAATCTTGCATAGCTTCTGTACCACCAGGTTTCCTGAATGATTATTCTGACATCTAAACAGCAATATTTGATGTTGAGAGTCATCTCAAATGTATCAAGCAGCGATCAGAGCACGTAAAGGATGGAACCTCAAAAAAGGTGACTAAATACGACCCAAAGAATTTTCAGGATGAAACACCCTTCCCCTCTACTTTAGGTGGCTTAGACCGTGCACGGAGGGCTTGCAGGTTTCAGATGGTTAAAATTGTGAATGAGGTAAGGCTCTTATATGAAATCTTCGGTAGATGCCATATCACCGTATTAATTTCTTCATTAGATTGATGAGATCACAAAAGATCCAAAGCTGGCTACGGACGAGGATAGACATGAACCTTTCCAGACTCCTCGAGTATTCAAGGAGCGTCTTCCGGTATGTAACAGCACTTTTATAAGGATCTTTTGTGCTTTGCGTCCCTTGAACTTTTCTAAATCTGATCCTGTCTTGTTACTGACCAAACATTGGGAGAAAATAGCTTATTGAACCTATCGTTCCCGAGCCAATTGTTCCCCTGTCTAATGAGGAAATTCAGCCGCGAGCGAATCATCAATATCCACCTCTATGCACTGAGTTAAAAGAGCTTGAGGACTCAGAGAGGCTTGCTCTCACAGAGCTCGTGCGAGAATGGCCTGATGTGAGCCGGTACTTCCGCTTGACTAAGCCGCTTGGCTCTTTCAAGATGGGCACACCTTTTAACAATATTGATTTCCTCAAGCATTCTATCCAGCTCTCCAGTGTCAAGGCAGCCACTTTTAAGGGCTGTGTGGTTTATCTGGGTGTTACCTATTCTAATGGCCTAACCGTCTCTCTTGGCTGCCTTCGTACCGACTATGATGAGTTCAATCTGGAATTGAACTCAGACGAAGAGGAGAAAATCATCGCAGGAGTGATTGAAACAGGTGAGCAGACTGGTAGTGCCAAAGCTGAGCCACGCATTACCAAGGTCGTACTCTATACCAACCGTGGCAATAAACTGGTGGTGCAGGAACCAGAAACGCCCAAGATCAAGACATCCCAAAAGCGGACGTTTACTAATAGTGAGACGATTTACCACGATCCAGTAATGGAAAACTCGTCCATAAAGGGGTTCTGGGGTTATTCTAAGAATGGACGCGCTGGCGTTGACGATGATGGCATCTGGCGCCTCGGTTTCATTTGGGGTAACGAGCTCAAGCCTGAAGTGCCTCCGGAGCCGAGGCCTACCGAAGAGACCACGACTGACACTGCACAAGATGCTGCTAGCAAGGGGAAATAAACGGCTTATACCGAGTATGAATTATAGATAACTCCCGTATAATAGCCCTATCCGACGCAAAAGATTAGTAGGAAGTAGAATATATTTTGTTACAGTGTCATATCCTTTCAAATCCCCCTAGCGGACAACTCCGCTATGTATAAATTAGGAGCCTCAATAAGACGTTTGACCCTAATTTCGAAAGGTATATGCGCATGTTACTCGAATCAATTATAGATTGGCTGGAGTAGAGATCCTAGCTAGTTCATGGGAATGGTAGATTAGAGCTTTACTTCGCATTCTGTTCTGTCTACGACGACTACAGGGCGTTGGTATAAACTAAGTCCGAGGCCGCCTCCCTTGCTTCAGTACGAAAAGTTCCCGCTGATTACGGCTACGAACTCTCGCCACGGCCAATAATCTCACCAGTAGTACCTATATTTTATCATAAATGACAATAATCAAGCCAGTCAGATTCCAGATATACATTGGCTCCCAAGTGGCGGAGGCTTTTCAATCCCTGCCAACTGCACAAACTATTGTAGATGAGTAGCCTAAGTCTACAGTCTATTGTGATTAGTATAAACAATCCTCCCTGTCTCAGCTCATTTCAGCTCCAAGGGCATGCGGTGTTATAACCAATATTGCTAGATATACGCGCAAATCTCTACCCGAATTGAGTTAATCTACGCGGCTACAGGCGCTAACTGGCAACTAAATTGACTTCTGCTTTGTGCCGTAGCAATCTAGACCATGGTGGAGTTATAGAGTTCAATATTGGGGTTGAGACATGGCAAATATTGCACCTACACTACCGGGTATATCTCATGCTATAGCGGAGAAATTGACGTAACAGCGGCTACAAGAGATATAAAATACCCTACGTGCACTCAAAATCAGAAATGCTTTAGAGAGTCATTAAAATTGAACAACAAGAACAACTTTTCACATAGTAAAAGGAAATTTCTTCCCGAGAAATATTTGTAACAAGTTCATCATCAAAATGCCCACAATCGTCGATGTTGAGGTCGGAAAGACGACGTTTAGATACCAAGCCGGCCGTGTGGAGAGTCCAGCTTTGCATGCAATTTCTCACACCGCTATCTTTCCGCCTAAGGCTGATGAGAAAGACAACGAGGTGAAGCTATTTTACCGCAGGCCGATTGATACGCTCAAGCCAGTAATCGTGTACGTCATGGAGAAGGAGATCAATATGAGAAGTAAGAAAAACGACAAAGGCAAAGCAATTTCAGAACATGGTGATGTAAGTACTTAACACGAGACGGCTTTAAAGATTGAATACTTCCTCTCTCGCTCTTCAACATTTTGGCATGCTAACTATTCTGCTTTCCAAGTTTCCATACCCTTACGACTCGAAGAGGCTCCATATCGGCCTGCCCAACAAAGAAGGGACTGGAACTATTCTAAAACCTCGAGAAATCACTACAGCAGAGTCAACCCATGGCGGTAAAGTAGTTTCTTTAGTTGGAGGTGCAAAGTACGGCGCCGCTCAGGAGTGTCAGATATATGTTGTTGGGCGCGAAGGCACCGCAGTTCCGCCGACACTCTCTCCCAACCTGACGGCTGAGGAAAGAGCGCGTATCCTAGAGGAGATTTCCATGGGCAGGGAAAAATCTGGCAAGACGGTGTACAATTGGAAACAGAGCTTCGATGAAGTTGTTAGGCATTTCAAGAGCGAGAAAAAGAAGAAGCCCGATTTGCTCGCCGTCATGAATATTTCTGTGGGATTTGTGTCTACAAAAGAGCGTCGGCAAGCTCTCAATACAGTAGCCGACGCAGGAATTATCATTGTAGCGGCTGCTGGTAACGATCATGTAAGTTGAGACCAGGCTAACTTATAATCTTGATGAATGTGGTTGACCATCACTAGTTCGATTTTGATAGACATCCCGAGAGTATGGTCCTTCCAGAAGCAATGGATGAGGTTATCGTGATCGGAGCCCTGAGCCCACAGGCCACCATTTGGCAGCAAGATTCAAGAAATGAGAGAGGCGAAGATATAATTATTGGATCTAACTATGGTCAACGTGAGTGGCTGCCGATATTTTCCCTAGTGTGTAAACTCTATCAACGAGAGAGAAACGGTGCCAAAATGTCCGCAGATATACAGGTTTACTAATTCTGGATATACTCAGGTGTTGACTATTGGCTGCGAGGGGAAGAGATCCCATGCTTAAGCGGTGCAACTGGTTACAAGATGAGCGTGACGGGCACTAGCTTCGGTAAGTAATCTCAAGTCTCCATTCAAGAACAATGATTATATTTCAATAGTTATAGACCAATTTCTAATCGATTTAAAGCTGCGCCTGTGGCTGCTGGTGTTATTGCCAATATGTTGTCGTCTGGCCAGGCATCGACAGTGAAGGAGGTACGGAAGCTTCTTGATGCATGGGCCAGAATTGTTGATGGTCGCAAGTACCTGAAGAATGCTCCTGGCTTAAACGTGAATCAGAAGCCTTCGCTATGATGTTGCAATTAGTTCAAATAGGGTAGATTTGTTTCTCATTCAGCACGTCCGCAGTTTATAGCATACATGAACAATAATTTGTCTTTTATCATTGGAGAACTTCCCGCTTCGTGTACCCATCTCTCTCCTGGTAATGCATGCAAAGAGTGGGCAGTTTCCTTTGCTATTGCTCAGCGCAGTGTTGGCATGACTGTGTTGACTTCATGGTAGCGGTTTGACTCAATGAAGGACAAGGCAAAAAGACGCCTTTTATACTCAATAAGGCGGGATGAGGCGTCTGGCGGAGCCTTTTATAAGGTTCCGCCACCATGCGGCTCTCGAGTCTTCGTCAGCTCCACCTTCTGATGCGTGGCATGGATGAGGTTCGTCCAGCTAATTCCAGTTTCCACCTAATCTCACTCAGATTTCAGATACGCTGCAGTTGAGAGTGGGCTTTCCGTACGGTTGAAGCAGATACACAAGTTGGGGCAATTCTCTAATGCGCAGGTACGGCGTGCTGTGTGCGTAGAAGTTGATTACCTGAACTCCACAAAGTGCAGAAAGATCCTAGGCAGCATGGTGCGCCTTCAATTAGCACCAATAAGTGCTTCGTACATATCTAAATAAAGAGAGCCTTGTCAGATTTCGACCCAGCGCCAAGCTGAATTGCAACACGGCTGCCGTTAAGCCGCGTTCTCGCGGCGCAAATGCGCATCCGCGCAAGAGAGCACGGAAATTTAAATGGCAGGGCAACCGATCCGGGGCTCTTCATTTAAAAATCTCCATGGTTATAAGCCTATTACCTCGAAGCTTCAATTTTTATCATCCTCTCCTGTTCAGTTTGCTCAGAAAGCACTATGGTTCTCTTCCGCGCAGGCTGCTCCAAGGCTGCTGATAGCCGAAGCCAGCTTAATGAACATTCAATGATGGAACGATACATATCCCAAACGCCTCGGGAAGACAGCGAACTCTATAAACGGTTGATGCGATGGATAGAACAACCATTTGCCGACAGGGGCTACTCCTGGGTCGCTGCTAATCGCGCATTGATGCAGAAGAAAATTACACAACTTGCAGAGCCACTCATGGAAACAAATACTTCTATTATCTGCCCTTATTCTTTTGCAGGATGCACGTTTACTTCTTCTAGCAAAATTTCTTGGATGAGCCACATTCAGATTGAGCATCTCCAACTGGGGTATTGTGCATGTACAGCCCAGGGAGGGCATTGCCAGATATCCGATGGTTTGCACCAGTCCAATGAATCAGCAGCTATACTCACAAATCAGAGCCGCCGATATCCAATTAGCATACAATGTTCAGCCCCTGAATGTGCAATACAATTCGTTGGAATTGATGCGTTGCAGCGGTGGCTTGATCATATTTATACACACTTAGAGAGAGTTGCTACTGCGGGTAATCCTCAGGCAATTTCCAAGCTTATTGAAGGCAACACTGGGTTTATCCAATGGTCAAATAGTCCAGATATCAAGATCATTAACAGGACTGATCATAGTAGAAGGTGGACCTTGTGCAAATGTCTTTGCAAACTGCTTGAGTCTTCTACCATCAGCGACACCTATCCAAATATCGATCAGTCAGAAATCCAACAGCGTTTGCCGCCAAATTCCCTGGAGCTGAACTCTAAGAGCCCATCCGTGGATCGAAGCTGCACTAAAGATGGCATATCTACGACACGTACTCATCGGAACTCCGATTACCCAGATCCGAACCATTTGGGGAATCAGATATCGTCTTGTCTTCCCTCTATGCTTGCATCCAGATTTTCTAGCATTCAATCTCTTCTGAATGGCCGAAAAGGAGGCAGTACTGTTATTTCTGGCCACTCTTCTAGTTCTCCATCTCTGGCCATGGATGAAGTGTTTTCTCAAAAAAGCTCATCTAACACCAACACCGACTCGGCGTTAATGCCTCCAGATCATGATGATAATATGCTGCACAATCCTGGGGTTGAGCATGTTTCTGGTTCGGACTTGGTAAACGAGTTCGTGCACTTCACCATGTCCTGGTTCATAACCTGGTATGCGAACCATCTAAACGACACAGAGGCTGATAATCAAGAGACTCAGCGCTGCAGTTGTGGAAATAATGTTCCTGAAAATAACCGGAAAAGGCCAAGGGGAAATCAGGGCACAGAAAGGAGCAACAAGATAAGGCGAACAGATAACACGAAAGAGGATGATCCTGATGATGGCAGCGGCGAAACTCCCGATACGACCAACCACCAATTTAATTTAGATTTAGGACTCGTTTTTGCGTGTCCACTTTTCCAGAGAAATCCGGCGAGTTACGGACATGGTAGATGGAAAATTTGTGCACATGGTGGCTGGAAATCGTACCACCGAGTCAGGTTCGTTTGATATTATTTACCAAGAGGAATAGACAATCATCGGATGAATACTAACCCTTACAGAGAGCATGTATATCGCAAACACATACGCCCAAACTTCCTTTGCGAGAGATGCTTTAAGGACTTCAAGGATGCCCAGAGCCTACAGCAGCATCACGACCAACCGCAGTGCGAGGAAAACAGCATCTGCCCATACATAGATTTAGACACGATGTCTCAAATCAAAGCAGCAAACATGCGAGGAATGGCAGATGAGGAGAAATGGGAAAGAATGTATGCCATCATCTTTCCTGGCGATGAAAATATCCCTAGCCCATGTGTGTGTTGTTACTTACTGGCGCTACCTGGCTGTTGGCTAACGCGAGCTATAGATAAGAGTGAGTTGTGCTACAGCGCCTATGTAGAGGGGATCTTATCTCCGGAAATTGAACGCATCCTGTATTCTCCATCTCCCAACACTGACCCGCAATGGAGAATCCGACAGATTATAATTGCTACTATCCAGGCCATACAAAACACCAACATGGAGGCTTTGCGGGAGCAGTACAATTTCCAAGGAGTCGAAAATCCAATTGACACAGACGCAATGGCGACCGTTCATGGCGTAACTGAGAATACAACCACAGACAATGCTGGTAATCAGGACTACCAAATTCCTTGTCCCGTTGGAGAGACAGATGCATTGTTTTCTGATAGTGTTGCAGACGATCATGGGGGGTGGGCCAATGAATTCATGGATGGTTTATTTTGGGAGCTTTTCAGTGATAATTTCGACAATCCTACCGATGAAGATTTATTTGGCGATGGAAGTAGGCAGCAACGTGATTCTTGAACAGAGAGTATGTTTTGAAGTATTGATTTGCAGTTATTTTTATTGCTCTATATAGTGATCGTTATGGGCCACCTTCCGCCCTCCATGCTAACCAGCCAGGAATTTAAGATTGAATGTTGCGGTGCAAATCAGTAAGTCTAAAAAGTACATAAGTCCGAGTTTTGGCGTGTAATACTACAGGTCGGTGATCCAATATGACCCCAACATAAACCCAGCGGCAAACGTAGCACAGAGGTACGCACGACGAATTTGGCGGGAGCATCTCATAGCAAATTATGCTTAATGTTTAAATATTCCTAATGAGGCAATTTACTCTGCCACTAAGTATAGGCTGGCGGGGAGGACGCGTGGAGCATGCGGGGTTCAATAGAGACAATTTGATGCTCGTCTCCCGTCAACTATCGTGCCACCTAAGCTTAGACAACCTGAGCTTTCGGTCCCAGTTTAAATACTTATACCACGTTGATTTCCCACGGTATAGGGCATCGTATGGGCTATATCTGCTGGATAAGATTCTCCCACCAAGGAACTTTCCCTCCTCACGTTGCCCTCATCCTGCCACAGAAGCGCTCGCCAATGTACACCCCGTGCTAACGTCTATTGAGGACTTTGGAAGACAAGCTATTCATGCTTACCTCCCAATACGGGTTAACAGTCTAGAAAACTTGCCCATATGTTCACCTTCAACCACCCTCGGAACTCACTCTGCGAGTTCTGTAGAGGCATTGATATCGAAAGAGCCATGAAGCCTGATGGCTGCTTACACGCTCCAGATCTCGAGACCATAAAGGCGAACGCGGATTCTTGTATTTTGTGCCGATGGGTTGGGCGAATGTCATGGTATGATCCTCACAGTATCAACTCACGGCAACCTCTACATTCCCCTCGACTTGGGCAAATATCCTGTTTTATTGAGAAAGGATATGAGAATACGCTTATTCGCTTCAGCAGTGGACACTTCCATACAGATTTCATGCATATTTATACCTCTGAGAGTTTGTACTCATACTTGTTCCTTGTCGTATTCCGGCCCTAACTTGACTCCAAGGTGACTGGGGCGCTAAGCAGTTTAGTCAAATTTCCACAAAGAAGAAATTTATCGGTTCTTCATCTTCTAGCACCTTTGATACTTGCGCTAATTGGATCTCCGATTGCCTCTCGAAGCATGATTGCGCCCGCTGCACACTCTTGCCATCATCACCGGACGGAGTCGGGCAGGCCGCCAAAGGTCCTATAAGTGGTCAAAACACTCTCCCTCGAAGGCTTGTGGACTTGCGAGAATTCTCCACATCATCTCCCAAGATCCGTATAGTTGATACTGATGAAATGGCGGAAGTCGAGAAGAATACCTTGTCATACGCTACTTTAAGCTACTGTTGGGGGAAAGAAAGCTTTTACAAGACCTTGCAGGGCAATCTCAAACAGTCAAGTGTCAATATCCCACATAGCAGACTACCACGTACTTTCCAGGACGCCTTCGTAATTGCGACAAGGCTTGGGGCTGCTTTCATTTGGATTGATGCACTATGCATCATTCAAGACTCCGCAGCTGACTGGAATGTCGAGTCTGCTAAGATGCCATACATATATAGCCGGGCACTCTTTTGCATTGCAGCTGATTCCAGCCCGAATGCCGGTGGGGGCTGCTTTAATGACTCCGATTTACCCCTTGAGCCAGCAGAGAATCCCATCGTCCTTCGATGCTCCAACTCTCATGGGGAAGAAAGCCTCTTTTACCTATACGAAGATGCTACTGGTAGGTACGCGCCTAAGACGATTGAAACGGCACCTGTTGCACAAAGAGGCTGGACTTTTCAGGAACGAATTCTTTCGCCGAGGATACTTCACTATACATCTGAGCAAGTTTTCTGGGAGTGCCGGAAGGAGTATCGTGCCCAAGATGGGTCCTTGACGTGGCTGCACGAAGGCGACCCGTATCCTTCAATGACTGTGGCAGCACGTGTAGTCCACACAAGACAAGATCCGTGGCATTTGTACCAAGATTGGTACCCAATGATCGGAGAGTTCACAGCTCGTCATTTAACCTATAGCAAGGACAAATTACCAGCCCTGTCAGGAATTGCACGGGCTTACCACACTGGACTGAAGTGCCAATATATTGCAGGCCTTTGGGAGTACAAGCTGGGATTCGGACTTAGCTGGCATCGCTCAGACTCGACACCTCCAGCGCAAATTTTCCGACGTAATTCGTTCTCCTGGACCTCCATAGATGGGGCTGTCTGGTGGGGGGTGGTAGTAACAGGGTCTGATGAACCAGGGTTTCCTCCTACCCTCAAATCTTGTGACATCCCGCTTGTGAATGAGCACGACCCTTTTGGTGAGACTGGGCCATGCTCTATCACTTTCACAGGGCTCCTGAAGAAGGCAAAGCTCGCTTATAGAGAGTGCGGGCAAGGTCACTTCGATTGGGTTGTCATTGGAAGCTCAGAATACGGCATTACGGAGCTGGACACGGTTGATCTAGACGTGACAATGGCAGAAGAACAAGAGCATGACGTATGGTGTTTTCCAGTCTCAAAGGTCGGAGCCATGGACCTTTACGCGCTGGTCCTGGCGCGTGTGCCTACAGACAGCAAAGAGGATGCAAAATACAGCCGTCTAGGCCTGCTGAGAATAGTGGGAGACAGACAAAGCGTTGACGGACAAGCTCAGCGTGTCTGTCGTCGCTGCCATCGAGGCTGGGAGCGCAGTTACAAGCGATTCCCTGGGGCATCAAACTCCATGGCGACTTGGTTTGGAGAGTGTGAGATACAGAACGTGACGCTTGTATAAGCACTAGATCCGTGGTGGAAGATGTGGAATCGGTGGTGGATTTTAAGTTAGCCAAGCCCACTTCTCGAGTTGTTTAATTCCCTTTTTGGATAATTCCGCCTATCCTCTACGGAGCACAGATGTTGAAGTTAGGTCTTGGGGCGCACGTCTTGGATCCCCAACAAGCTGTCTTAGATATAATCACTTTGCCATAGAATAAGAGTATGATGCTTGCCAAGTATTTCGTTTTTTCTCTCCTTTCCCTCCATTTCCCCAATTGTGGCACTTGGTGATGCAACAGAATAGAGCAGGTACGTACCTATTAGCTCCCGCAGCCCCTCAGCCCCACCCACCTACCGCAATAGGCAATGGAAAATGCTAGAAGCCTCTAGCAAACGGCAGCCATTTCTACACGCTACGAGCTCATGATGAAATTGCTAGTAGCTTCTAGTGCCTTGACAATTGTCTCACCATCACTTCTAGAACTCTCTAGTAGGCTATTTTCAGTGCAATGGGGAGAATGGATAATCGTCCTCGATCATCGAGCTTTCAGTATAAAGCAGTCGTCTGAATCCTTCTTTCCCCAATCTCTCTTCACTTCAGTCAGCACACAAACAACCAACTCTCAGCCTCAAGAGCAACAAGACCCTAAACCCACTATCAACACAAAAACCAACTATACTCCTCGCCACCAATCATTCAAAATGGTATTCTTTCAGCGCAACTTCCATGCTCCCGAGACCTCCTTCACCCCACTCTTCCGTCTTCTCGAGGACTTTGACAACTACTCTCGCCAAGACAACAACCACCAACATGCGACTCGCCGCACTGTTGCCCACTGGCAGCCCAAGTTTGACATCCGGGAAACGGGTGAAGCATACGAGCTGCACGGCGAGCTCCCTGGTATGAACAAGCAGGATGTGCATATCGAGTTTACCGATCCACAATCTCTGCTCATCCGCGGCAAGGTTGAGCGCACCTACACAGCTGGTACTCCTCCGGCTGGTGCCCTTGAAGGCGCTTCCACGAGCGGCACTATCACCGAGTCTGGCGAAGAGGAGCGCCCCAAGTCTCCTCACCAGGCCACTGTTGTAGACGAACTAGAAGAGGGTTCTAGTACTGCGGCGGCCGATGGTGACGTCGTCAAGGCAACTTCTCCTAAGCAGCAGCCAACCGACACAGCCAAATACTGGCTCACTGAGCGCAGCATCGGCGAATTTTCTCGAACCTTCAACTTCCCCACTCGTGTCAATCAAGATGGCGTAACCGCCAGCTTCAAAGATGGAATCCTCAATGTTACTGTCCCGAAGGCGGCCAAGCAGGAGCCTCGCCGCATTACGGTATTTTAAAAAGTCAACAAATTTCGCTTAAATTTTTATTTTTTAGCAAGCGTGTTATAAAGTGTTTATTTTTTGAAGGAATGAAGAAGGAGGTAATACCTGCACGCTAGGGGCGTTTTGGAACTTTGAGTGAATGGGAGATACGCTGTGAAGGAAGAATGATGAATATGGCTATTCACTTTGTGTTTCTTTATTTTTTTTTTATTTTCTCTCACATCCTTACCGTTATCAATAATACAGATAGAATTTGTTATCAATCATTGCGTATTATGTGCAGTCTCATCCCTCATAGCCATCAATCGTTACTAATATTAATCGCCGCTTTTCCCACCTCGCGGCCTTCATATAAGATCCTAAATGCCAAATGGCCAGATTCATCATCTAAACGGATATTGAGTGTCAATGGGAGATGGTAATGGGTAACACCGCCCTTTGTAAGTTGTTGGAGGCTCGCAGGGTCAACTCCATCCAGTGTGAATCCCACTTCACCGACGACTTCAACCCCTATTTGTGGACGTCGTTAATCTGATGAGTTATGTAAAGGGGATATGTAATTGGTACAAGATATAATTCCAGGATCACACGTACTTTCATTCTCCATAGTGCCAGGACCGACGTCCAAGTTGCATGAATATAGAGTATGTATACTGCTTGGTGGAATAGTGCCTTCGAAATGGGAGAAGAATTCTGAATTAATCTCGGTTTCGTGATTAATTAGATCCCCCTAATGGGTATTTTCCGATAATATTAGAAGAGGTATTTCGGGGTCGTAATTTAAGATTTAATGAAATGATGAGAGAATGTCTTCTCAGAGGGTAAATGGCTATGTAGCTTACCTTGCTAACTTCCCAGTACATAAATCCTGATAGGTACGTAACATTCTGAATGTGATCTACCCAAACTTTTCTTCTCTCTTTATCGAATTTCGTATGAATAGACGGTGTGTAAACTCTGGACAAGCTGTGGCCATAATGCCTTCTGCATTTCTTCTGCCTCACAATAGATCCTTCTAGTCCACGCAAGACCGCTCCACAAACAACAGCAGACCACCTAAGAAGCGCATTAGTCATAGCTTAAAGGTTATCGCATTCATCAGTTTCTTTTATGCGAGCAAGGTAAGAAGAATGTTGTTCTTGTCAACGGAAATCCTACTTACGCGCCGGAGATGGGTGTGGTGAGTCGTATTATCCTGAGTTGGCACCATTCTGTCAGCCGCTCTTTTAGGTATGGCGAAGATCCGAAACCACCAACTAGGACAACCGTTTCAATTGGCTGCTCATTCTTTGCTTTAATCTGGTTGACTTGCTCCTCCACGAGCCTAATAATCATGTCTATGACTGGGTCGAAAAGCTTTTTGTAGTCTTCTTGGGTAAGGAGCACAGACGAAGACCGCCTCTCGTAGTATTTCTCTATTGCTGGGGTGATTTTGAGATCAGGCATATGAAGAACAAGTCTATGAGCGCGTCGACTTGGCGTCTTCATGCTGAAATCTTTCTTCTTGAGCTCGAACTGATCCATGAAGGCACTGCCTGGTCCAATCTGTTCGGGTCCAAGGGACGTAAAAGCATCGCCGAACCGATGTGCCAGCAACCTAAAAAGGTTTCTATCCACAAAAGTTCCGCCACATTTACCAGCTGTAGGGTGATTGATTAGGTTTATATGCTAATATTTGGTTCTGCAAATACTGGGAATAACACTCACCAATACCGACTGCGATTTCTCTAAGTTTCAATGTCGGGTGCGTTTCTTCGACTTCGTATGTGGTTATATCCTGGCTACAGCATTAGAAACTGGCTAATAATTAAATGAATGGATGTAATGGCTCATGAAATGATAAATTCCAAGGGAGAACTTACAACAGTACCGCCTCCACAGTCACAGACCATCACACCGGTTTCGGGCTGCATGGAGGTTAGTGATTGGGGGTGGCGAGCAAGAATCTCCCAAAAAGCTCCTGCACATACCTTAACAAAATCTTCCAGTCGATGTAAACTTGACTTCAACGCAAGCTGTGCCGCCGCCTCTGGTTCTGAAATAAGCATGATCTTATCAATTGACCGCGTGGCGAACCCTGCATCTATTGCTGCAGACTTTGTGAGCAGCTTTGCCTTCTCACTCCAAGATGCCGGGACAGTGAGCCAAAATTCAATTGGTAGATTTTCGATCTTGTGCGCGCCTAGGTGCTCCTTCACAGCATCATCAAACATGTCCTTCATGCCCCTAAGGTACTCGGTAGCAACGTCCTTGGCTGACCGGCCCTTTGGCAGCTGCATAATCTCCGTACCATTTGAGAGATATAGATCAGGGTCGTCATATTCGGACATGAGGGCGGATTTATCAAGCAGGAGCTTTGTCCAGGCATACGTTTTCATGCCCGGCTCGACTTGGTATCCCCATGCGTTCTCATCCAGCTCTGGATTTTCATCCATGAAAGCGACTCTAGTCGGGGCCTTCACGCAGTGCTCAGCACTATGAGAGGATGAACCTGGATATTTGGTCCATGGGAAAATATCTTTGAAATCGGCTGCATTGGAAAGCGCAAAGCTGAGACCTGAGTAGGTTGTGCCGTAGTCAATTCCTACGATGAGTTTGGTTCTTTCTGTTATTGACACCATTTTATTCTAAAGAGTTACGGATGTCTGCTGCAGTTGAAAACGAAAGTTGCACCTCATGACTTTGAATTTAAGGAGATGGGACGCAGATGGAGTGTTCACACTTTTTCTTGTCCTGTAGGCCGCCCACAGCCGTGCGTTGGCGCTACTATAAATACTCGTATTTCTATTCGCAGCCTTACCGCGACAATTAGTTCTAATGAATCATGAGTTGATCACAAGGCTTGAACATGCATACGCTTATGCATGTGTTGGCCATCCTATATACCCGTTATGCCTGCCAATGTTATTCACTTCAGTCGCTGAATATTTAAGGCATCAATTTTGGGCTTCAAATTGGATATTATCACGGTGTGGGTGGATATTATCAGAGTCAAACCCATTTAGATTGGATCGCGTCAGCCTCAAAAGGTGGATATCAAATACGCAGCCTCGTTGGCCTCCAACAGTTGTTGCATTGTGGGTCATATCGGTCGATGCTCCCTAAGGCCAACTTGCCTTGTACACCATTTCTTTCCCATTATCCACGGTTTATATTCAACGGTAATACATATCCAGATATATACCGGGATCCGTCACTACTCATACTTGGTAAGCGCATCCACAATAGGCATTTGTGATGCAGCTAGAAGGTGCGGCTCCTGAGATATTGATTTCCACAACGATGAGGGAAGAAGTACTATCAGAGCCTCCATTTGATTCTAATGGACATGGTGCGCAGGATAAGGTATTCCTATGATGGCTTCTTTCGCAAACCCATGAATCAGAGGCTTATACTTGTCACGTTACACACTAGATGAAGCAAAAAATACACAAGCAAATACAGCCACATGACATACAGCCAGCAGGGCATGCATCAGCAGAATACCAGCAAGATCACACAGAGCCTGTTTATGTACAACGCGTGCGACCTGATCCAACTGGCTTCTCACAAAGCACAAGTTCAAATTCGATCTCAGAAGAAGATAACTCTAATAAGCAGCCTGGCCGTCCAACTGGAATCATGAAAAGGATAAACGGGGTTCTATGTCGAATGCTTCCCGGAGACGTTGGTCAAGTGAGGCAGAAAGATAGATCAAATCTCCACAGGCAAGAAGCAGCCGTAAAGCCAACCGAACAAGCAAACTGTGAATCGAGTCAAGTACAAGAATTGAGGTTCCATATTCGAAACCTGGAAAACATGGTATGTACGTTGAGAAGTGACCTCGATAATGCAAATAAAAGGGTGGCCACACTCGGAGAGACTGTTGCTGAGAATGAGGCAATCATCACCCGAGCCCATGCCACAGCCGTCTCTACACTAGCGGGCAATGTTTCTAGAGGCATCACGGATGATGTGATCAGAGAAGAGCTCAAGAAATTCTTTCAGAACGATTTCTTTTCATGGTGTGCCGATTTAAGTGCGGAGAGTGTTTCGAATGGGGATGCTGTGCTAAAAAAGCTCCGGGAGGTTGGCATCATTAACAATAGCGAGGGCTACTGGAATGGCCCAGGGTATTTGAGGTTTATCATGGATTCGCCTGACGGAAGCAGTCCCTTGGTGCTGCTTCAGGCAGCCCTAGCTAGGCAGCTTTGCCTCCTTTTTCTGAACGATGCGTACTTTCTAGCAGACGAAATGAATACAAAATACAGAAATCGCCACAGATTGTGTCGACTTGAGCAGTATTTTAGTCAAGGCGAGCCCCCACAACTTTTTTAATAACTAAATCCACGATACTGATATACATGAGCCTATAGCACAACCCGATGCCGTCATTGACTGGAGAATTAAGACCGTGGAGTGCTTGGAACAATCGGCGCCCTTGACGGAGCAATACATTCAGAAAATGGTGCATGAATTTGTGCAAGAATACGGCTTTTTGTTACGCGTCGACAGCTACGATGAAGAGGCCAACAGAGATCTAGTGCAAATCTTTGCCAACTTTGCCATCTTAGCACTGAAACTTTGGAAAACGCGAACCAATATTGAATGGTGTGACTTAACGAAATTTAGGGGTGCGATTTTTGAACTCGGGCATCCGTGGGTAGAGGTCGATCAAACCTTGGCGTCAAGGATGGGCCAAAGATTAACTGGCCGTCCAGTTGGACTCATCATTCGTCCATTAATCGCATCCAAATCACTGTCAAAAGAAGGCAAGGTGGAAGAGGTGGTTTGGCTCAAAGCTCTTGCCTGGGTATCTGGCGAAGAGGAGCCTATAGATTGTGCGCAGAGAGGTTGAAGTGTACCACACCGTACGATACATATGCTTTCAGGTTGCCTAACTATGCCTTGCCCTTGTGCTACGCGCTGATAGGTACAGATTAAGGAAGGCTACAGACAATATATTTCGTCACAGTAACTTTTTTATAAAGGTGGCGATGAACCTGTTCATGTTCATCTTTCAAAATACATTGCTAAAAGAATGTTAAATCTAGTAAATTTAGGACCAGTGAAAGAGACATGATGATCTCCTCTTTCATAATTCTGCCTTCGTATTGCAGGAGTGCTAATAGTAGAACGCCGAAGGTAACAATATGCGTCATAGATAGATCACATATTTTCAGCAGAGGTCTTCTCCAACTAGAATGCATATATAAAGCAGGTATGGGGGACAGTTCAGGCAGTGGTGGGAATCCAGAGAATTGAGCCAGGGCGTTGGCAAAGATACCATAAACTGACAGAAAGCTATTGAAATGCAAGCAATAGTTAGGATAGATTCCAGATGACATGGCAGGCATCATAAGACCAGCAAAAGTAGCCAATGAGAGTACAGTCCTAGGCGGCTTACGCCATCTGACACCGAAGCTTCCATCTATGCCCTCTTATGCTCCGTATATTATCTAGTTATTAGGATGGCCTTCGTGGCAACGCTAGATTCGTTGCAATAACCGCCCTGCTTAAGGAGTACAGCCACAAAACAATCCATATATTGTCTATTCGTCAATTCAGCTGTGGCACCTGCATGGCCCGCACCAGTCATACTTAAATTGATACCCGGCCCCAGCCTTTAGAGTCGCTACATGCGTTCTGTACCCTGTCATCAACACATCGTCTTTCTACTATAATGTATCTAGCGACCGGGATGGAGTGGGTTGTGAAAATGTGTTCAGGATCGAATACACGAATTGAGCCTTGTTTAAGAGCAGAGGATCCAAGACTTTTGGAGGCATGGAAAGATCAAAGGATAATTACGAATGATAATATCCTACAGATGTAGAGATACCCGCATCTAGATGCTATTTAGATAGAGTAATATAGGGCTCAGAGTACTATAAGCGCGATTTATATTTATCAATTATGGGTCGTAAATTCTCCAGCGCGTTTCTTCCACACTTAACAATGGATTTTAACTGCCTTGCGCGTTGCCAGTTATCTTATAAAGCCTCAGGGCAGCTGCTGAATGATACTTATAGAAGCAGGTGCTTAAAGCAAAGATAAACCAGAATATGACAGAATAGAACCATTCATAACCAATACGCCCCTGCTACTCTCTTCCTGTTTCCTTTTATGTCAAGGGAAAGCGAACAGACCTGTGCGATGATGTAGGTGGGCTAGCGGCCTTGGGTGTTATGACTATCGCTTGCCTTCAAAGGGCCAGCAAGAATCTACATCAAACTTTTGTATAAAAATGTTTGTTACCAAGCTATACAAGCTGTAGAAAGAGAGAGCAGACAGGAATGATGGACGAATTCTCTAGACAGTGGTTCCTGGCAACGATTCCGCTGCCTATTCTTAGCTATTTATTTAAATACCATAATAGACACACTTGGTTGTCCTCATATTGCAAATTCCATAGTGAATGGGAGAGGGACTCTGCTGTAATCTCAAGTGTGGCCTTGTTGCCTCACAATACTTTCATGTTAGCAATCTCTAGAATTCTGCTAGAGATGAAATATTGAAACGTATGATGTGCATACATATCAATATCTGAAATGTGAAGGCTCAAGTTTACTCTACTAATTCGACATGATGAGTTATATACATGGCTATGACAGCCATTAATCTCCCATCGAAGCAAGTCTAGCTGCGGTAAGACTATCTCATAGCGTGTGTTAGGAAATATTAATGGTGAAAGTGGCAATGAAGCAAGTGATGAGCAACGGGGGTTTATCATTTAACACGTACTTTCTACAATTGGTGGCAGTCCTTTATCTCATTGAAACACTCAGCCGTGTTTCATCTTCTCAATACTTGTGTATGATTAAATTAAAACTAAATTTTTGAAACTCCCAACACTTCGGTGAGCCAAGGTACAGCAATGTACTCACAGCGTTGGAATTCTCTTCAGGGGAACGCCAACGAGTGCCAACATTTGGTGTGCGACACTAATAACCAGTAATTGATTGGACCCTAATATGCAGCTCTACTATTGGACTTTATCTTGCAACAATGACGTCAATTAGGTAGGATTCACTTCGTCATAAACTTCATCATATGGGCGTCATCTAACCATATACGCGCTTGCGTGTCAAGACAGTAGCAGTCTGAAAGTTGCGCACTGTAATCCATTGACTAGCAAAGAGAAGCTCATCTCAAGCTTTCCCTTCCATCGCCACAGAAAATGGTACTTCGCGTTGTCTGAAACCGTAAATCATGGGAATCGTCGAACTCGTTCACACGATCGCGGACTATTTTTTGTCTTGGGTGAAATTGGTACAGTAACTTGATCACTTCTGCTTATACAGCGTGTTGACAATGCTTTAGGATACAAACGCTCCAGTTGGATGGCTCTCGTTCAACCGTAAGGTACTCGTTCCAGAAACTTGTCCCCATTGCGGAAGAAGTCCATTTGCTAATAAAGATAAATTTAAATAATATAGACAGGAAATTTAGAACGAGAGCAACAGCCGCTATGGAAGAAATTGAAACTATTGCTCCTGTTCAACCGTTTTACAGAATGGATAGACACGACGCAACTAATGCGTTTATATACGCATGAAGAATCAGAACAAGAAGGTATTCCTGTCATGTCCACAAGCTGTCCATAATGTAATAACATAGCAGTAGGAATAAGGGAAAGAACACCGGCTTCTCGACGGCGTATTCGAGGATTTGTTGATGCATATGCCATCAATATGGACGATTTTGAGCCATCCGAGATCGACAGTTATAACACCTTTGAAGACTTCTTCACTCGGGCACATAGGCCAGGATCGCGCCCAATCTACCATGAAGATGACCCTTCTCACGCTATCGTCGTCGCAGATTCTAGGGTGGTCGTGTACGAGACACTATCCGATACAAAAACACTCTGGATTAAGGGTGCGAATTTCAGCATTGCCAGCTTAGTTATGGATACAAACATCGGCAAAGCCTTTGATAACGCCGCAATTGCCAGTTTCCGTTTGTCTCCGCAAGATTACCATAGGTATCACTCACCTGTCGAGGGCGAAATAACCGGTTACCAGAGCTTACCAGGTGACTACTACCAAGTCGATCCCGTCGCTTTACAAAGCGACGTAGACATATTGACTCGCAATCGGAGAGATTACGTAGTTATTAAAAGCAAGGAATTTGGCGATGTACTTTTTGTGGCAATTGGTGCTACGGATGTTGGAAGCGTTCAGTAAGTATCACAAAGACTACAACACATAGGATACTAATCAACTACTACAGAATACATGCAAAATATCAGAAGCATGGGACAAAAGTTAAAAAGGGAGACGAATTAGGGATGTTCCAATTTGGTGGTTCTTCTATTATTGTTGCTTTTCAGCATGGCAGAATCATCTTTGATAGTGATCTGCTGAGACTTAGTAAACAGAAGGTGCAAACATCGGTGGAAGTTGGAATGAGTCTTGGTTCTGCTTCGTAAACAATCCTTTGTCAAGCTGTAAAATCCTCTAATAATAATTAAATGTAGTTATATTTAGTCCAGAGCAATGCAATTGGCACATCAATGATCTGTCCCACCACGCCACAATATGATACACAAAGCACCATGTTCCATGATATGGCATGGGCTACTTCTGTGTACAGGCCGTGTACAGTGAGATTTGACATAATCCTTGAAATCATAAAATAATTTGTTAGCCAAACAAGCGCGATAAATGCATACTGCAAACAGAGTCTTAGTACTAAACTTCACGGGAGTGATATGAGGATAAGCAAAGAGTCAGGAACTGTATACTTTAAGCGCTGTTGTTCTATTGTATTCCAGCCTTTCGTTAGTTGGGACGAGAGCGATGAAATCTTGCTCTATATTAGCCTTATGGACACTGTGTTATATTTGAACACAATGTCTTCGAGCGATGAAACCTTCATGTTTTCATCTGAGGACTTTTGTGGCAAGGCAACTGTATAAACTTTGCTTGACTTCCAGGAATATTGTGTACTGCTTGCCTCATCATAGACATTACCTACTGGAGAGGTAATTGAGATAATATTTTTTGCATGCCCCTTCTCTGGCACATCAAATGCAGAAAGTATACGCACGTCGATTAAACCCAGCTACGAATGATGAACAATAAAGGCAAGATAATTCCCGAGACGAGATCGAGTGCGTATTCCGAAGAAAGTAGTTTTAAACCAGCTAATGGTGAGCTTTTACATTTACGTTCAATCAACCAGTGCATTCATATAATGACTCGAATTGGGTCCCGTCGCTTTTCATCGCGAAGCCCACCCACTATGGATGGATTGACGAGAAGGCATCGCGACTCTATTGGAGTCTGTAGCCCAGATCGGATAAACTCATACAACACATTGAGCAGATTGAAACCCCCACCCCCTGCCATGACTGTACGCTCATAAGCCTCCTGAAGAGCATTGAAATTTATCCATTCTTGCCCATAGCCTTCATGTACGTGCCCAAAGACGTGAAGCCTAGGACGAGTACGCCACAGCTCACGCAACAGGTGAACACAGCCAAGTCTCATCAAATCCAAATGACCCCGTGGAGGTGCATGAGTAACCAGAATGTCAAGTTTGCCAGGTACCCGTTGTGACCAGACATCACTCCGCTTGGGATACTGGAAAGCCCAATTGCCGTGTTTAGGAGAGTATGGACTGCCATAGATGCGTAAAGAACGTCCATTGGAGCATGTCAATGTTGTTACGGAATGCTCTAGGTAGGTGATGTTACCCCAGTTCAATTTCTCACGGCTCGCAGAGTAATCCTTGCGTTCACTATCGCGAGCATCTAGAGAGGCATCTAAAATAGTGTCGTGATTCCCAGCAATAACAACCTTATGTTGAAAAGGTTGGTTATCTAGCCAAGTGAGGGCAGCTTGAACTTCTTGAAATGACCCTGATTGCGTTAAATCGCCTGCATGGATCAAGACATCTCCAGTGGGCAGATGTGGCTGGTGATTATGAGTATCAGAAATGCAAATGACCGATACAGCATTTGATACAGGTTGGGCTGGGATGACATGGCGACTTGAATACAGCTTTTCAGCAACGTATAGGCACGGCGCGTCCAAAAACGCCTTCCAAGCGCTCTTTTTCGGCCGACGTAGGAGCTCCTCCAGCCCAGAGGATCTTTGACTAAACATTGCAGTGAATTTGACTATGAAGTAGTGGTGATAAAAGGTAGCGAGCTGCAATTTCGGAGTCCTTGACCAAGGGTTTAACAATGGATGAAAGTATCTTTTAGAAGAATGCAAAAAACTAATGATCCAAAATTCACGGTATCGCTCGATGTTGCAGATAAGTTCGATATTACACGTGTCCATATGCCGAGATGGAGGAACTGGACGGGATGCCTGCTAGTTCATAATGCCACAATACCAACTGGATAGCCAATATAAATTGTTTGGCATACTGCTCAAATAGGCAATATTTGCAACGTTTCCATTTCCTCTCATTCTGGAGTATATTAATATAGAAAAATTCTTAAGCCAAGTTCAAACACATATCGAGTATTTTTCTATAGATAATGTAGATTGTCGCGTAGCCAACCCTCAATAATTCAGATTACCCTACAACTCCTCGGGTTTAGCCATCAATTTCGAACAAGCGCTGGCGGTGTAGCCTTCTATGAGACGTCAGAACCCTGAGATATATGATATGGAATTCATCGTCCTGCTACGGAGAGTTGTAAGCTGGACCGGAATCCTGCCTCTCATTCAACACATAATCTTATATTAGAATGGACTATCATATCCACCATTGCAAATACAAGCCTGTGTACCCCTACCCACAGGTCTCACTAAAGGGAGAAAGCCTAATATTGCAACATCGTTTGGGGGACGCCATCAGCCTGCGACATCCAAAGATCTTTTCCGTCGGCATCGTTCCTATTACATTCTTGCTCGATCCAGCTGCTTTTAGGTAACCACAGATGGGGCTGTATACAGAGCAGAAAGCCTGATAATGCGCCGTTCATGCTACTGGTTGGGCTGCGTCATGTGATCCTGCGATTTTGTACACAGGAAGGTCATGATGCTGATCTAGGAGCATGATGGCCTGTGAAATACGCGATTTAGGCAGCATGCTGCGCGTGTAATCGGATGGCACAGATTGGCTGGGCTCCAACTCTGCCACCAACATTTGCTTCGCCTCATCATCAACAATTCGCCTACAAGTACGCCTTGATGGCCGTTGGTTCGATACCTGGAACTAACAATCGCTGCAAAGAGGGCAATTTGGTATTAACCACAATATTATTCCTGTGATATGAATGTTGTTCGTCTAATCACCCTATTATCTAACAAACACTCTTTCTGGAATTTGAAACAATTATCAGCTTTGCGGTATACGTATGGATCGATACAATTACGAGCCGATCGATCTTGGTGGGCTGGCGATTAGGCTTATCCGCCTTTGCCACGGGTCTGGGCTCGCTCAAATATCTTGTGAGCTCTTTCAAGCATGGCTACACGGGGGGGGCTTTATGCCATATGAAGCTTTGTCCTACACTTGGGGCTCTGGAGAAGCACCCGAACACATCATTGTTGATGGAAAGAACCTTCCTGTAACGAGAAATTTATATGGCGCCCTCAAGCAGCTTCGCTATGACCACCAAGATCGGATACTCTGGGTTCAATCAGGATAATAATAAAGAAAGAGGCCACCAATTGCAGCAGATGGGAGAGATATTCAAAAAAGTGGATCGAGTCCTCTTCTGGTTAGGTGAAGGCACGCCCGCAACTGACATGTGTCTTCGCTATTTGAGTAAACTGCAGCAGCACAGTCTTAGATACCCGTACAGAACATGGAGTCGCGACGATGACGGTTGGGAAATCATATGGTCGAGTGCTGTCCGCCTGAGAATGGGAGATTCAACGCCTCGATTACTTGAAATGCTGAGGCATGGCCTTCAAACGCTTCTGGATCGACCTTG
This sequence comes from Trichoderma arundinaceum, assembly GCA_025919625.1. Classification (NCBI taxonomy): domain Eukaryota; kingdom Fungi; phylum Ascomycota; class Sordariomycetes; order Hypocreales; family Hypocreaceae; genus Trichoderma; species Trichoderma arundinaceum. The sequence goes on along the minus strand of JAMQTF010000001.1, from coordinate 1,455,800 downwards.
GTTTAGGAGAGTCTGGATCTTACAAGAGGTGACTAACGCTCAGAAGGGGTTGGTGTGCTGCGGTACGAATATTGTTACGCCATGGCTTTTGAGTGTTGCTCCAAGACTCCTTCGTGTATCACCTGATAGTCACTGCCAAGCTGTTCTCGATATCATGCCTGGGCCATGGAAAGGATCGTCATGGTGGAGCAAAAGCCAAGTTCTTGGTACCTTGTTAGCAAATTTTCGAGGTAGCGAGGCTACTGAGCCATATGATCTGATTTATGCGTTGAGGGGCATGTCTTCTGATGCTAGAAACGCACCCAGCTTATATCCAGATTATACAAAATCTGAGCAACAATTAGTTCGGGATACCCTTTTGTTCATGCTTCCCATACAAGCCCAGCAGTTGAACAGATATCGGCTACCAGCAACGATTCGCCAATTTGTCCAAAATTTGTCGTTGTTGTGTGAAGAAATTTGCCGACCTATCCTTGCTGAACTATGCGGGCGAGGCCAAGAAGCTCTCAACAATATCGCGTCATCCCATGTCAGGAATGAAATATTCTTATTATCCCTACGAGATAGCCATATCGGAGATGTTACGAGTTTCTTCCAAGGCTGGGGAATAGAAAATGAAATAAATAAGAACCATTTACTGGCCGCAGCTGAGAATAGGTTTGAGGCGGAGCCGTTCAAGATGATTTTTGGCTGCATAAACGACAACTCAGAATTGACAGAACAAGTGCTGGTATGTGCAGCTACAAATGAGATCTGTGGGGATAAGATTATGGAACTTATCCTCCAGTATCCCAAACATCAACTTCTTATAACGAGGATGTAATGATGGCGGCAGCACAGAATATCCGCTGCGGGAGTGGAACTATGGAGATGGTCCTTCGTGATGACAAAAATCACGAGCTTTTAACAGTTAAAATACTCCAAGTTATCTTACACCAGACTTATCCTAGCATGAAGATATTGGGGACTATAAAAGAAGTCATAATTGGCGAGAATAGCTCGACGGAACCGCTACTCCGTAATGCTTTTCAATATTGGGAATTGAATCCTTTGGTACTGGCCTCCCACAATATGACGAGTCGGCCGCAAGAGGACTTCCTGGATACAGTTCTGCTACCTGAGGCATCAAATCCACACCTCAGAAATGCCGAAGGGATGCTCAAACTTGTTGTCAGATTTTGGGGGAAATTGGGAATCTCCGTCACAGATGTGCTTCTCCGGGCTGCTGTCGATAATAAGACCAGCGGAGCTCGTGTTCTCGACATCTTGTTCACGCAGATGGGAGATGAAATTGAAATCCCCTAGTCAATTATTGACTTTACCTTATCATCGGAAGAGAGTGGAGTGCTCAAATTGCCCGTTCAATATTACCCTGATCGGTTTTCCATACCTGCTTACTTGCAATCAATTGTCGCAACCCCGGGCTGCGACCCCTCAGATCTGGACGCCGTAGTATGGCAGTTAAAAGAGTAGAATCAAGACCCAAAAACGCCAATCGATATTGATAAGATTATAAGGAATACAAACACGAATGTGGTCAGGATGTTTCTCCTGAATTTCAATACTCAATTTGTATTGACTACGTCGGTGTTTGACGCAATACTCGCGAATCGGCGACGTGAAGTAATCTTGTCCGAGATAGTCTGTGGAGACTTATCGCATATTAGTGTCGACATAGATGTAGCTCTGAGGATCGCCAAAATTTGTGGATTTCCCTACACGGAGGACTTGCTCTGGCATAAACATGGTATTTCCTTCGACGAAAAACGGGATGAAATCCAGCCTTTTGAGTCAGCCAAGAGCAGTGCTGATGACTCCATTCGCGGCATCCTCGTGTACGACTAAAGAAGGGCCTGGAGCGTATGGCGCGCCTCGTACTTGACCATGTGAACGACATGGATGGAATATTTGGCCACTATCAGCCACTCCTGATGATAAAAGATGCCATCACCTCTGAGAGGCGCCGTCATATGGTGAAATTACTTGTCTCCTATGGCGCTGATCTTGAGATGAGAGACGAAGACGGCCACACAGCTCTTATGAGCGTTATGAGCGTTGAGGAAGGATCCAAGTTTGGTAGACAGAAAGCGAGACGTATGAGCATCCTGCTGGAATTTGGAGCTAACGTGAATACGACAAATGCTATGGGAGAAACGCCGCTTATATTAGCCGTCCAACAAAGTTTAGGTTACGAGATCACAAAGCTGCTACTCAAATACGGAGCAAATCCTGCACTACGCGATGAATTGGGTCTCACTGCTAAAGATTATGCCCTTACCCAGGAGGATTACAGGACCGTGGAGTTGTTGGAAGAGTGGCAATCTGGACAGTAAGCAGATATGAAAATAGAAGGCAGATGAAGAAGCATTGGTATATATAACTAGGTAAACATCAAACATCATCCCCCACCATCCTCCTGTCTCACCTTATTCCCATCCAACGCCCATATACTCCCATCCAGCGCCCCTCTCCTCGACCACTCCGTCACCAGCTCAAGCGGCGTCTCGTCCCCGTAAAAGGGCAGCGGCACCTCAAACACCTCCACCGTCATCTTCTCCTCCGGATCAATCTCCTTCCACCTCTCCGTCCTCACCAAGCCAAGGTCGTACACCAAATCCATGAGCACAATCTTGATGTCCCTGCCCAGCCTCGCATCGTCCCGCGGCAGCTTGTGAAAGTACTCGTCCTTGATATTCACCGCGTCCAGGTGCAGCGGCCGCGCCAGCACCACATGTTCCAGCTTCGGCAGCGTAGCAATATCCCACCACAGCCAATGGCTGTCCATCGGCACCCCGAAGAGCACCAGCCGCTTCAGCTCCGGCCACAGCCGCCACACATCCGTATGTGCATCCGGCACGCTCAGGGCCGGATACTCCCCCACGCACGCAAACTCCTCCAGCCGGTGAAGCTGCTCGAACCCGTCTCTCAGCGTCCGCCTCACGTTCAAGTGGTCGTCCAGCGGGTCCAAGCTGCCAAACGGCATCTGCACCACCAGCCGCCGCAGCGTCTCGCACACCTCGCAAAACAGCTCCCGCACCCACATCGCCGTCGGCTGGTCGTCCAGCGAGCCCCCAAACGGAGCTATGTACAGCGCCGTGATGTGCCGCAGCGACAGGACAGGAGGCAGACCGGGTACCAGGCGCGGCATACACAGCAGGACGTCCGCCAGCCGGCGGCTCGAGTCCACAAAGACGCACCGCTGCCGCAACAGCCGCGTCGCCTGGCCATGCGTCGCCCGCGATACCCTCGTCAGCGCCAGGAGCGTCCGGGTCGAGATGTGCGATGCGGGAAGCAGCAGATGCGGGTTCGGCGGCAGAACCGCCTCGACGACGAGCAGCAGCAGCTCAGGCGGCAGAGATGGCGATGGCATCTCGTCTGCCGATTTGGGCCAACGGGGAGAGGAGGGAAGAAGCTCCATCAGCTTCAAAATGGCTGTCACATGTTTAGACGGACAGGAAAGGGAGGAAAAAAGAGACGGCGAAAGTGAGAGAGGAGAGAGAACTTCGATACCCTCAACTATTTAGCTCTCGCCGCCTGTGCTGTGACACAAGGAAAGTTGGTGGGTTCAATGATCATTTATTAATTGAAATTATTATTAGCTCTTATGCATGCCAGCTGAACTTTGGCCGCTGCCCAAAGTACAGGGTACAAGTTCGCTGCCGAAGCCCACCACCAACTCCACCTTAACTTAACTTGGTATGATTAAAGGATATACATGCTTTTTAAAAAATCAATAAGTGAAAACAATTATCTCGAAATTAAAAGTATCGTAATGCAGTTACCGTCCTGCTATATATACCGCCCTTCCACCATCTCGTCTACCCACCGCGCTGTCTAATACAATCTACAATTAATCCCTCCCCCCAAAACCTAGAGTTGTCCCGAGAATCTACGACAACTATAGCATCCGACCTTGAATATTCCCAAACGCCACTGAAAAGATTTTACCATGATATGCCCCAAACATGGGCTGAGTAAATGAAATGCCCTTGATAAAAACGTGATGGCGCGCGTGCCTAGCTGTCGCTGCTTGAACGCCGTCCCTAGAGCCAACTCCGTCTCTTTCCCGCAAACGACTACTACCCTGATCATTATACTCCGATTGCTCGTCATCACCATCATCTCCTCCTAGGCGTGCTCTCATAACTGTAGTCCATGCTCCATAGCTGATCCCACAAACCTGAGCTTTTCAAGGGGCTGAGAGCACTGGAGCTCCTCCGCCGGTCGCTCCTGTGTAGCTGCGGCTGCGGCTGTGGCTGTCACGAACCGATCAGTGACTTAGGGCCCAAGGAGAGAGTCAACAGCTCGTACCTCGGGGGCCTTTCCCGATTTATCCTGCGCGGACGGCTCGCCGTTTCGCTGTCCCGCATCGGTAATGGCGGCGCTGAGAACGCTGCCTTGCACCGGACTTGTGGCTATTGGTGTGTCGGGGGGAGCAGCGCGGAGGGAGTTTGTCTCGCTCGCCAGCGCGCTGTTCTTCAGCAGGGCTGTTCCGCCACTGATGTGGAATGGAAGGGCTTTCTTAGACCCTGAGCTGCTGCGACGGCTTTCCAGGCTCTTGGAGAGGGTCTTGTTGATCCCTTCGATGCTCGCTATACTATCTCGACTCCTCCCTTTCCCCTTGGCTGCGTGGGACTGAATATTAGCCGTGGCCTCGACGTTATTGGCGGCAACGGTTGATTTACCCATCCCAGGCGTTGCGGGTGCTCCTGCCTTGTCCTCTTGAGCGTCTATGAGATACCATCGCAGGCCATCCGACAGCTGGAAGGGGTTGTCGTTCTCCTCGTCGTTCGAGTCAGTTTCGTTGCTCGGCTGCAGGCTCTTGGAGAGATCCACGACACGCTCCTGGATCTTTGATATTCGTGCAACGAGCCATTCCCGGTGACGGAGCCGATGGGCGTCTTGCTCGCGGAGGAAATAGTGTGGGAATCCCACATTAAAGGCCGCCCAAGCTCCCGCTTGCTGGTTCCGCGTTGGTAGGAAAAGCGCCAAGTCGCCCTCCTTGAAGTTCCTAAACGCAATCTTGTTATGAGAGTCTTTTTGTAGGCTATGCGCCCGGTCCCGATACGATCTGGCCTCCCGTTGCCACTTTCGAGCCTTGTGTTCTGCTTCCTTGACTCTGTGGTATATCGTGTCCGAAAACAGGTCGGTATCGAATGTGCCCAGCTTCTCCATGAATGACTGGTATTTCTCATCCTCAACTGACGGGTCGGTGCTGTTAACCCAGTAGAGAAGCTCTAAATCGGCACTATCAGTCATGGCACGGCCGCCCAAACTAAGCGACCGGCGAATGGATGATCCAGGATCGGAAGAGTCGTTTGGATTTGCAGGCAGCTTATCAGATCGCGATATTCTCGTGATTACCATTTGCCCTGCGTCCCGGCTGACGGAATACCCTACCCGTTCCAGTAGTCTGGTTAGACGATCATTCTGAGAATAGAGCCTCTGGGTAAGGTCCTTGGTTCGTCCGTCGCGCGCTTCGTACTGAGCGCTGAGCGCAGAGAGTCTTGACTGGACGTCTTCGAACCTCTGTTTGAAGAGCCGGGACTCCTCCTCAAGACTGCCAACCTGAGACTGTCGCCACGCAACCTCTTCGGAAAGCTCTGTAACTTTCTTCTCCTCTCTTTCGAGCTTCTTGCGTAGCGTCTCAGACCCAGTCTCCCCATCAGACAGCCGGCTTCGAAGTTGGTTGAGTTCCTCCCTGCTCTCTGTTACTTCACGTTCCAAAGCGGTTACCTTGGCCTTTTCCTCAGCGAGGTTCTCTCGAGCATGCATCGTAGACATCTCTTGCGATGAGAATCTATCCTTCATCTGCGTCAGTTCGGCTCGAAGCTCCTTGACTGCATTAGAAGCTTTGTCGAGCTCAGATCGTAAAATCGAGGTGTTGCTTCCAGAGTTTCGCAGCTTTTCGACGAGATCAGCAGCATTAGACAAAAGGGCCTCGGCCAAGTCAGCCTCATCCGTTGGCATGGCGGCGTCTGGCGATAGCTCAGCGTACAGCTTCTTCAACCACTCGAGTCGAGACTCGGCACTCTCCTCTACAGACTCGAGCTTCTTCGACGTAGCTTTAGCCTCCTCACGTACAGAGCGCAGCCTCCGTTCGGAAGCGTCGAGCTGATCCCGCTGCATCTGCGTCTCTTTGCGTAAAAATTCAACCTGGCCCTGGGCTTTCAGTGCATCATCCTTCCGTTCCTTGTTGACCTGCTCAATCTCAGCCTCAAGAGCTTGGATTCTCTCGTCAAAGGTGGCCTTTTCGTTCTCCCGAGACTCCCCAAAATGGTCCATCTCTTCCTCCGTGTCCTCCAGCCGAGCCTTGAGCGTCTTGATCTCGTTCTCAAAAGAAATCCTCTCGCCCAAGAATTCTCGCTTCAGTGCTTCCATGTTCTCAAGAAGATCCTTTTTCGTCGAGTTGACTTCTTCAATCCTATCTCGCATGTCGTCTCGCTCAGTGACACGAGTGTCAAGATCTTTCTGGAAATCCGCCGACCGCTTCTTTTCCTCACGAAGTTCATTCTCCAACTGTGCTATCCGCTGCGACAGCTGCTCCGTTCCGTCCGGTAATGGTTGTCGGTCTTCAATGCGGGCCGACTTGATGGATGAAATTGAATTGTGTCTCGAATGCCCGTTTTGTCCTTGCAGCGGGAAGAGGTTTCCAGGACGCGTGGCCTGGCTCTGCCGATGAAGAAGATCTTCAAGGCGGCGCACTCTGCTGTCAGCTGTCTTGAGCTTGTTTTCCAGCCTCAGTTTCTCGTCTTGCAGAGAGGTGAGGAGATCATCATCGCCGCGAATCATAAGCCCACTCCTGCCTAAAGCCGCCTCATGCACGCTGCCGTTCTTAAATGCTTTGAGTCTCTTGGCTTGCTGCTTGGTGGGAGTAGTGAGCTCTTGAAGGAGCTTCGCGATGTCGTCAACAATCTCTTGATCCGTATTTCGCTCCTGTAGAAGTTGAATAAAATCTTCCAATTCACTTTTTCCAATGGCAGGCCAGGGAATGTCCTCGCCCCGCAGATTAACTTCGAGTCCCATGACATTGGTGTCAAGACCAGGTCCGTACATGCTACCAACCATTTTTTGCCACTTCTTTCGGCGTTTTGATTCTTCGTCCTGGAACAAGGCCATCTCGTTGGCAAGAGTCGAAGAATCGGCCTTTACCTTGTCAATCCATTCCCGTCGTCGGATGGCCTCAACCATGAAAGAGGCATACATGTATGGTAGTTGCTGGATGAGCCGTAGGTAATCAAAGGTCGTCATGTCATCCTCGGATTGATTCAGAACGTTGATTTGGTTCCTAACACTGCTGTGCAGGGAAGTAATGTCGGTGATGTTGCGCATAAAGCTTACAGAGTCCGCTGCAATGATATTTCGTGACTGCGTTGCGTACTGGACCATTTCATCCATCTCTTTCGCTCGCTTCCGCAGGGTAGGGACCAGCCGTTCGGTATGGATAGAGGCCGTCTTCGAAGCCTGGGCAAGATCTCGCTGGGAATTGCCATAGCTGAGCGCTGTACGATAATCCGAATCAATCTGCTTAACCACGGCCTCGATATCTTCCATGAGTTGCGAAGAATCGGTGCTGTGGCCCAGGAGCGACCGATTCATCAACTGATTGAACTCGACGACGAGGGTTTCCAGACCCTGGTACATCTGGGCTGCCGCCCCATCTAATTCGGCGGCCTTTTGGCTGAACCTCCGATGAGCCGTGGGAGCAAGCTTGCCAGCCTTGTTGGCGGTTTCCAGCTCGATAAGATCTTCCAACGTAGGGTCGGCTTTGTTCACCTGGCCGCGAGTCATAAATCTGACCAAGCCGGACGATATCGGGACGCTTCTGGCCAGCTCAAGATATTGTTCCCAAGAGGAAACCAACTGGTCGTGCTCTGACAAGGCTGGCGCAACCCATTTCTTCAGCTCATTGTACTTTGGCTCGATCTGCTTGACGCTGATTTCGACATTTGTGACGGCGGCATCCAGGCATCTAATCATGACGTCTATCTCATCATATCGGGTCTGCGCGGTGGCGTTCAACTGACCACAGTCCTCCATTATCCGCGTCGCCCAATTCCGGCGTTCCTTGCATAGTTCTTGCCATGATGTAATTGCCTGGATGTCGTCGATCGAGTTCGGTGCGTTGGGGATGGACTGGCGCCGAGGCAGCGCGGCCTCGGAGATGAGCGATGACGCACTGCCGGGAGAGGACGGCTGCGTGACACGGATATCGTAGATGTAAATCTCTTTCTAAGTGGGAGTCAGCTCTGTGTTTTTGGCGCATGGCTTTGCACAAGCGGACTGCTATCGATCGCATACCTCCGCGTGAAGACTAGCCAGCTTAACGCTGCGGCCCTGGGGGGTCAAGGCAACGATATGCTGTAACGAGATGGAGCTGTTCCGCGCCACCCACGACTTCAGGTCGTCAAGACTGTGGCAATCATTTAGCTGATGCGCCGGATACAGCAACCGGCGAGAGCAGACAATACCTGGAGAACTGCGACGTATCGACCTCGAGCCGCTGGCCCGTATGGGCAATCAACACCTGTGTAGCCATCCCAAGACATCTCCCGTCAAGCACAAAGCGGCGCTGGGCGGCCGAGGTTCATACGAAGCGGTATTGAAGGGTATCGGAGAACGAGCTACGGGGGGGGTCGTGGTTCTCAAGAGCGACAAAGAAGCGACTGCAGCGCGCCAACTCGGAGGGTTGTTGGACGGCACAGGCTGCCAACCTTAAAAAGTAGCGAGATGCTCTCTCTCTGCCTTATCTACGGCAGCCGGGGCCTTCTGGCCGGCATTAGGTAGTGTGACAGGTGCCTTGTGACTTTTTGTAGCGCTGGGGGCTGCCCTGCATTACAGGGACACATTGGGCGGCATTAGATAAGCTGGGCCACCTGTGGCTTGCGCTGCCAGAAGAGCGCGGCGCGCCACAAGCCGCCAGCACATGGCCTCGCTCGTCGACGGCATCGAACAGAGTCGGAACAGCATGACCAGACCCAGTCAGTCGAACGAATCAGCGTCATTCACCCGGGTCTGAGTAGACCGCCAACATGAGTGAAGTCGACGAGGCCATGGCCGGTGTAGACGGCGGTGAATCTCACCTGCCCCTCTCCGAAGACGAGACGAAAGTGCTGGAGCTGTATGACAAGCTGCAGGAGTTGAGGCTTGAAATCGCCATAATCAACGCGCAGCAAGCCGGTAAAGTCACATGCTAGACGCGCCGTTGAAGGGCTCCCTTACTCACCCAAGCTCTGCTGGCTTCAGGCGGAAAAGACGATGAGGACATCACGGCGGCGCAGAACGCACTCCTCACAGCGAGAGCAAGATACAGGCTACGAAACGATGCCATTGAGGCGGTGATGATGGCAAACCCAATCCTCAAGGCCGTCCACAATGGCACGCAAGCATCACCGATAGAGCGGCACGTATCATATAAGCTGAGTCCTATGCAACCCCCTGCTAACCCGGTTGGCAGAGATCTCTTCCCATACGTGCAGCAAAGAGACGAGACGTCCATTTCGGTGGCCAAGCACGCAGACAGCATGGCAAAGCTCCGCAGTGACCTGTCCGGAGTCCAGGTGCAGAGTATACGCGTATGTCGCGAAAACATTGAGCTTACGGGAGAGCTATTCGAGCTGGCTGAGAAAGCCAAGCAGAACAAGGCCGTCCGCTTGGACAACCCACAAGTTCAGCAAGAGATGGAGAAGCTGACGCGGGAAGTCAAGTCCAGCAGGCAACGGTGGAAAGTGATGAAGGGCGTAGCTAGCGGTATCATCGCCGGCAGCGGCGTTGATTGGGCCAAGGACGAAGATCTGTGCAGCCTCGTCCTAGATCCTGAAGATGAAGACTAAAAACATCGATTGGCCTCTAAAAGCGCGTACGTGAAAACAGTACTCTGTAGCAAGTTTCCGGCAGCAGCCCACCAAGCCCATTTTCTCAAAGATGGCGCATTAGATACTGAACGTCAACTCAAGCACCTGACTGCTGCCTACACTATTGCTCTACCTTGAGAGGGCTTGGATCATCAGGCTGCAGGAGGCAGTTGGGTCACTGCGCGTCAGACGAACTCCCGTAGATCCACTACGTGATCCCCCATATGATCTCACAAAACGAAAAACGTTGCTTCCGGAATGGCAGCTATTCCACGCTGCGTGCTCGTAGAAGCGTGGCATCTATCAATACGCGCCTCTCACCGCGTGGGGCAAAATATTGAAGGAAGTAGGTGAGATGAGAGCCCTGTGCTTTATATACGCATGACTAATCAGTCCCTCGACCCAGACCCTCCGCCAGATCAGAAAGAGCTGGGAGCATCTGACAAGTCCAGGGGCAAAAACAAAAAAAAACAAGCCTCGAGGATGGAGCACAATGGGGCCAAAAATGAAATTGAGAGCGCGGTACCTTGCGTGCGGCAAGAGGGAGCTATGACCACCACCCACGATGCGCGCCACGTGATGATGCCTGGCAGCTTGTCATTGGGCGTTCGAGGACGCAGCTGAAATGAAGCTTCTCCGTGCCAGTACACAAAGTACCTTTTGGTACTATCGCCGTCGTTCTGTTGGCTTTAATATGACACCGTGTTGTTGTTGGATCAGCCACCAGGGCGTTTCTCCCGGTGCTCGATTTGTTTATGCCTCCCAAAAGAGGGTGATGCTGGGTGGAGCGCCGTAGTAGCAGGAAGTATTACTACAGGCATTGAATTTTTTTTCCTCTTCGAGTCCCTTTTTTTTTTTTTTTTTTTTTTTTTTTTTTTTTTTTTTCCGCAGAGGCGTGCGTGGGGAGTGTGAGAAGGGGGGGAAAGAGAGAGAGAAAAGTCTCCCCCATTCGGCTGAGTGTGACAGGGCCGAGGCATGTACTGCACAGTATCAGGTCCATGGGGAGCTACTTGCGTAACGGCTCCTCTGAGTGACAAGCATCCGCGCTCCTACTGGAAAAATAATGGGGTGTGTGTGTGTCGCGTACCCGCAATTCCCTGCCCAGGAGGTACATGCACCTCGATTCGAGCTACTACTGGGACAAGTTTTATTAGCTGCGCATAGAACACTCCATGCTCGCAGCCAGTTGGCGGGTGCCCGTCTCGGCTTCTGATTAATATACGCTGTTTTGGTCTCAGTGCCGATGCAGCACGCCGCTTTGCACCTAATTTCGCCGGAATGCTGCAGGAGTCGGAATGCGAGGCCAGCGCTGTGCGCGACCCTGTGCGCTGCGCCATATGTACGCACCCACGGGAGGAATGCGCCCTCGAAGACACGCTCAGTACTTGGTACGGTATGTAGCACTCGCTCGTCCGTAACGTGTATCAGCGAGCAGAACGAGATGCATGCCTGTAGCACATCCCGCATTGGACAGTTTAAGCATGGTTTTTGGTATTCTGCACTCGAACAAATTTGCCGTGCCCCATCTGGCTATAGAAAGGATAATACCACAAGGGAATCGCTGACACGCACCAGTACAAGTTAGTAGTGCTGAATGTCATCCATTATTGGCTCCGTTCCTAAGAAAAAGCGTTGGTAATAGATCGCTGGTGCCTGGGCCTGGCCAAGGCTACACACAGTACAATGAAATGTCCGGCGCAAGTAACCGTCCTGTTCTCGTCCGCAGGCCAGCAGCATCTACCAAGGCACACCCGGCGATATTAATGGCTCTGGTCAAAACTCCATTGTCCGTAATATTCCGCACAGAGAAGCCCAATCAAGAACATCAAGGCAAAAACTGCCTCCTCTTCGGTCCATCGCCCACAAGCATAGAGCAGTAGTGGCAAACCTTGCTGCTGCTGATAGTATTTGTGAGCGCCTGGTACCTTATCTGGTAGTGGCGGCATGGAGGGCGAGTCTGCTGCGAAAAGGGTACCAAGACCAAAGTACCAGTACTTGTAAAAGTCGTATGACGGTACAATTCGTCATGCAACACTAGAAGTACACCCTTCAATGGGCAGCTCTAGCCTGCAGTGGCACAACCTTCCGAGGGCTCCGCCGCTCCATCTCGCAAGCGCAGCTGTAGCATTATCTGCTACCTGCTACGGAGTAGTGCTGGTATGTGGTATTCCCCTCATACGGGTTTGCGCGCATGTTCGTGACGTTGCTGAAGGGGGCTACCGTTGTTTGTTTACCGGCCGGAGCTTCTTTGTCCTAACCACCGAGAGATGTCCTGGCATTTGCGGCCGAGGTAGCATGAGGGGCTGTCTCTCTCTTGGGACTTCGTAGGGGAGGCATGCAGCCGGATCTGGGCAAAAGACGGGCAATATTGGTAAAAGTCTATACCGAGTACGGAGTACCAAGGAATACCGAGCAGCAGCACTTGACGGCGGTAGCACTCACGGAACGGCCGATTGAGCAATCAGCAGCCAAGAGCTTACTGGCAATGGCCAGCTCCCGGCACGTTTGGTTACCGTTACATGAGCGCTCGCATCTCGGTTGGGTGAGGGTGATGCTTCGAGAAGACCCGAGCGAAGTGCCTGCTGGAGTGACGGCCGCTTCGCATCCATGGTGAGCGCGCGCGCCCTTGCGACTCCCAGCGCCTGTTGCTTCGCAGCACGGAGAACCCCGTAGTAAAGATTGTCGAATCCAGCAATATGAACCGCTGGACCCGTGGCAAGGAGAGGCCAGAGCCCCAGTTTAGTCGCGTGTGAGGGGGGAAAAGACTGAGGATGGGCTCCACGCTAAAATCTTGGGAAGCCCGTGGCAGCAGGTCGGCGTAACTCTCTGGCACGCCAATGCGAGCCTGCGTTGCAGCGAGCAGTGCGAGTGCCTGGCAGCAGGGCTACCCATAATAATTTCCATGGTTCCTCGAAAGTACCCCGTACCCATACGCAGCCGGGCAAGACAGTCGGGCCAGCATGTCATAGCAGCAGTCATGGCGGCCATCTCCATTTCCACAAGTCAAAGAAAGGCATGCAACTGAGTTAGTACCTTGCTAGGCGTAATATGGCAATACATTGGTACTTTAGTAGTAGTAGTAGTAGTAGTAGTAGTAGTAGTAGTAGTAGTAGTAGTAGTAGTAGGTGCCTTTGAGGGCCGTGTTCAGCCGGCTTGAGACTTGCTCGTACAGTAAAGCCGATGCGCAGCAGCAGCGAAGCTGGGATGTACCACGGCAGCTTGGGATATGCGAGTCTCTTCAAAAACGGCCATGCTAGAGGTAGGGCGCATACAAGCGCTGGACTGGAGATAAAGGGCAGCATGTGAGTACTACTCCGTAAGCACTGCGAAAACAGACACGGCCATTTGCTCTGCTGAGCTGCCTCCATGCGTGCAGCTGCTTTTATTGGCATCAAGGGAGACGTGGTGTACATACGTGGGCAAGCCTCTTTCATGCAGTACTCCGCACCCATCCATCCAGGCCAGCTTTCCAGCCTGCAAAAGCTCCGTGCCATGTACTCCGTACCACCGCAAGTACCTCGTAGCTATGCCCGCTCGCAACGCATCCGGCGAAAACATGGGTGCTGGAGAATGCGCAGAGGTGTGGCACGGCCAGAATACAAGGAGGGTGCCAGTAGTAGCGTCAATATATGGAGCGAGAGGGAAAAAGCACACCTGATGGACGTGGGTTATGAATGGCGGAAGCGCGATACCAAGAGCTTCCTACTAGCACGGCCAAGTCCAGGGAGGCAGCATGGTGGATTCGCCCCGGTGGGAGAGAGAAAAAGCGGCTGGCAGCTAATAGAACCAGCAGTGCTCCGTACGAGTACAGCCACGGTCAAGGATCAGAGAGGTATGGCGCTGCCGCAAGTACACAGTGCGGATTCTGCAGCGGACGATGGGGTACAAAGGGCGTGTACTGTCCTTCAGAGGGGAGGGCTAAGCAGGCCTTGTACCTGTACAGTATTGCGCAATCAGCAGACCAAGCAGCACTCGCCTGTGACTGCCGTTCCTAACGTCCATGACGACAGCCTATAGCTAAGCTGGGAGAAGATGGACGCGCGAGGCTTGCCTGGATCACCAATTGATGCCCGCCCGTGCGATGCCACCGCAAGGGCACTGACGAAATGCTGGTTTCACTGCTTTGTGCTAAGGAGCAAATTACGTCTTCTGTTCAGAGGTACCTGCGCAGCTTATTACCTTGGGCATTGAACATTGGTACAAGAAAAAGAACAACTGATGGCTGAGCAGCAGTGCACGCCTCCTCCTCTTTGTCTTTGTATAAGTGCCTCCATCGTGACGCTACAGCAGCGAGGTCGATGCCCCAAGTTCAAGAGACGGCGATGCGTGCTTGCCATTTCCCTCACGCTGCAGAGTACGTAGAAGGCGAAGAAGCACTTTTTCGCCTTAGCAACACGCAGCCAGAGCGACATGCAAGCATTGGCAAAACTGCATGCTGCACACAGAACTGCAGGCATCGCTGTTAGCAGGCGCTGGGAAAGAGGGACAAGAGACAATAGCTCGCCTCCCTCGCTCGCGTCGTGAAATTGGCAGCCATGGGGCAGGGCCTGCTCCTGCTGTTACCTCAGTGCCGCCGCAGCAGGTACTCAGACACTAGGCAAACCAGGGAGCAGGTACGAGTACCTGAGCGCCCGGGAAGGCACCCCGTGCCCAGTGTGTGTTGCCCAGTGTGCAAACAGTCGCAGCAGCGCCGCCAGTCCCCCGGCGCGGCCATAGTGGTGCCTCGTACCTCGTACTAGCAGCCAGTACTAGCAGTACTCCGTGCTCCATCCCCCGTAGTAGCTGTACCCAGCACCCAGCGCAGCAGGTACCCAGCGCCAGCGCCAGCGAGGCCACCTCCTCTAGTTAGGTACCCAGCAGCACCCCCCCCAACCAAGCCAGAAACTGTCACCCCTCCAGGCAGAGGGGGAAAAAGTGTGAGAGTGCGTGCGTGGGCGAAGGAGAGAGTGTGTGGGTGGTAGCTTTTTAGGCCGTTCGGCGCGTGCGCGCGTTCCCTCCGCAGTCCGCACTCACAATCACTCGCCCATAGTAAAAAGGCTGCTTGGCCCTCCCCCCATACAGACTCGCTCCCCTTCTCCCTCTCCCATACAAATTCTCCCATACAAAATCCTCCCATACAAACTACACCCGCGTCTTCGTCGCAACACAACGCGCCTATCTGGTGAGTACCTCGCCTTCACCGTGCATCCCAGCCAAACACAAGGTCACCAGCAACAAAGTTTTTGGCCTCGTGCGCATTGAGCTTGTTTAGCTGTCCAACTTGTTTTTGCGTTATTTTCCGCCTCTTTTTTGCCTTCGCAAGTTTGCTTTCGAGACGCTGCTTTGCACTTCTCGTCGCGAACTTTGCTCTTCCCATTAGCACATCTCGCTTCCCTGCTGCATCTTGAACAAGCCCAACAACGCGCTGACTTGCGCGGTCGCATTGGAGAGAAAAAATCTCAACATCGCAACCACGCCCGTCTGCGCAAAAATCTCTTCAAAGTATGAAGATGGCCTCATCCTAGACATTTTCGAGCTTCAAATGCTCTTCAGCCTGCGCAGGCAGTCTCAATTGCATTTTGGCGCCTCACTTGCTACCTCATGCCTAGCTCCATCTACCTTTACACCTCGAAGCTACCCCTCTACTTAGCCCACGTCCATTATGCCCTCTTTGCTTGTGATGAGCGAGCTTCTCTGCTGAGGCTGTTTGCACTATGGCGGCAGCGCTCGCCATCCTATTCTTTTTTTTTTTTTCATCGCTCATTCAAACCAACATCTCATTCCATAAACAGTCGCGACTAACGCATCACTCTAGAAATCATACACATTCACAATGCCTAAGGCTGCATCTGGAAAGCGTGGTGCCGATAAGGGCAAGAAGCGTGGCAAGAAGGGTATGTTACCTTGCAAGTCGCAAAGTCCTCAAAGAACCTGACTGACTCATTTCCAGACCCCAACGCTCCCAAGCGTGGTCTCTCTGCTTACATGTTCTTCGCCAATGAGCAGCGTGAGAATGTCCGTGAGGAGAACCCCGGCATCTCATTCGGTCAGGTCGGCAAGCTGCTCGGTGAGCGGTGGAAGGCCCTGAACGACAAGCAGCGTGCTCCTTATGAGGCCAAGGCTGCCGCTGACAAGAAGCGTTATGAGGACGAGAAGCAGGCTTACAACGTACGTGCTGGAGTCTGCTGAATCGCGCGAGCCTGGTGCTAACTTTGTCTCGATAGGCCGACCAGGAGGAGGACTCATCTTAAGCTGGGGCTTGCCTCGGTGGAAAATTCTGAACCATGGTTATGGTGATTCTTTCTGCAATGATTCACGAAGCATTGGGCTGAAGGATAATGGCAACGGGCACGACTGCCTTGCTAAGCCAAACATGACGGCCCAGGCTGGTGATGTCGAATTTCTTTGTATTATGGGCAGGACGGTGTTGTACGAATGCACGGAATGGGTTGCGTACTATTTGCTTTCAGGTGCCGGAATTCAACGGAAACAGGGTCTCGCATACTTGTAATTGTGAACGGGAGAGTAGTGGCCGGCAGAGCTACAATGCGATATCAAATACTTTGACGTGAGCTTCATTCATCGTAATAACAATGAAGCCACGCGACCATGAATTGAGAAGATCAAAAAACCATAGCTGCAATCATATTGTGCCTCTTTGAACTAAACCGTGTCCACCGTCCCGCGACTTGTGATACTCACGCGTTGGAACCGATAGGATGATTTGCCAGCACTTTTGGAGCCGATGGCGATGAAGAACACCTGTTGAGCCTTCTCTGTTCTCGAGATGTGGCTGGTACAGGGCGACCCGGGTGGCGGTGGAGGTGGCGGTGTGCACGTCGGCACGGATCAATCCAAGCCTGCGGGGCCCAGAGCCCGGAACCCGGAAGGGACCTCCGTCCGCTCTAAGCCAATTGCCCTAGTAGACAGAAGCCTCTCCCAAGAGAAATATACGCCAAAGCAAAAGGTAACCAGAAAGGAAAAGGCAAAATGGCCGGTGGACGGAGGCCCGGGCCGTCAGCTCTGCCTCTCCACGCTCCACCCGCTTCATCAGCCTCAAAGGCGGCTCTGCGACCGTCTCTCCCTTGCCAGAAGTCCCTCGCTCGTGTTCTTGCATTAACAAGCAGCCACAGGCGGCAGGCTGGTGATCCGTTAGCTCACCCATCAACCGACCATGCTTCGAATAACCCCATTCTCCAGCCACATCACCACACAGCACCGCATAGGCTAAAGCGTCTCCTGCTCGCCCACCGCTCAATCAGAGGCCGGCTGCTATCTGTTGGCGGCGCCGTGCCTCCACCGCAAGCGAGCCAATGATCGGCGGCGGGCGCAGAGCAAGGCCAGTGGGATCAGTCGCCGCCTGGTTGCGATTAGCTGCGGCGATGCGTGCGTGTAGTTGGTGCTGCGTACGAACATGCTCTGCTGCATCGGGCCATGCAAGTGCCGGCCCAATGCACCGCAGACCAGCGTCGGGTCGACACACGCTTGCTTTCGTGGCAGGCTCTGAGCTGCTGGTGCTGCTGCGAGCCTCCTCCGGCTCGAACCCGCCACCGCAGATGGGGTGACCGACTCTCCTCTCCTGGTGGGCTCTCGCGATGCACCAGCTGGTCATCCGATAGAGCGTTGCTGCACGCAGCGGTCTGCACTGGCAGAAAGGGTCCTTTTGAGGGAGCTGGGCGAGCGCGTTGACGCAAAACAGGATATGCACAATTTATGCTGGACACGCTGGCAGGTGTGCAATCTTGCTTGGGGATGCATGTCTCTCAAGGCCCAAGGCGCTGGCGTTGCGATTGACACCATTTCCCTCCCTTGTTGCTTGATGCATTGGGCTGCCACCGGTTCCCCGTACTACCAGGTGTGGGAAGATGCCCCTCCATGCTCCCGGATTTGAAGTTGCACGCTCTCATTGATCCCCGCCCGCCCCGACATAACTACCGGTCCACCCTGCTACTCCGACATTTCAAGTGACCTGCTCCGTTCCAGTCTTTCGGATCTCCTCTGGCTCTTTTCCACGCTCTGGTGCACCGCTGTGAAAAGGATTCCCAGTTTTCCTCCTTCCTCCCCACGCTTGGCCGATAGGTGCAAAGAATCGTATGTCGTATAAAGTTGCTGGTCATAACCAATCCAATTCCATCGCGACGTGAAAACGGCCAGCCAGCATATTGTGAGTGGCCGATAGACCATAGGCACCAAGTGACTGGTTAAATTACTTTGCTCGCCTCGGTTCGTCGAATATCGATTTCCGTCTTCATCGGCCATGCTTGGATAGGACACAGCAATCCTCTTGAAATTTCACATCGGGTTCCGTATTACTACTATTATTTCTACTATTCA
Source organism: Trichoderma arundinaceum (assembly GCA_025919625.1). NCBI lineage: Eukaryota > Fungi > Ascomycota > Sordariomycetes > Hypocreales > Hypocreaceae > Trichoderma > Trichoderma arundinaceum. The sequence continues at coordinate 1,437,633 of JAMQTF010000001.1, read as the reverse complement.
CTCCTCCTAATTTAATCTTTTCTAATCCTACCATGGAGGTTTCCTCGCCCATTGAGGATGCAGGGGCCATGGTTGATGCCCATCTGCTAAAGGGATGCTGCTTGGAAGCGGAAAGATCGGACAGTGTCTGGCTGCGGCTTGAGGGCTTGTTCCTCGCCTTGCCAGAGGCGAATCGTCGGCATCTGAGGTCACTCATCGACGAGATCAGGACCTCTAGCTTGATTTTACGAGAGCTGGCCGACCTGTCCCAAGTCCACCAAGACCGCGTGCCGCTGGTGCTGGACCCTCTCAACACCATTCTGCCGTGCATGTCCCGATCTCTGAGGGACATCACCACGCACTATGAGAACCGAAAGTTGACCAAAGTAAACCGGTGGCGAACAATGTTTCACGAAATGACCAACGAAGCCGGTGGCCTCCAGCTGCCGCAGCGGTTTGTTGTATATAACCACTATCTTACTGCCATCCGGGACTTGCTATCCAGGTAAATAGCCTGCCATCCGCCGCCGTCGTCCAGACTGCTGACTTGTATATCAAGATCTCCCAATTTTGACCTGAACATGATGGAGGCTTTCCGTCTGCAGATAATGAACCTGCGAGAAGCTAGAGGAATTCGTACGCAAAAGCATTCAAAGCAGAGAGCCAACCTTGATACTAATTAAGAGAATAGCTCCGCCTCCGATACAAGCCGGTCCTTTGGTTCGTTACGGGACCATACCTCCTGCAGACAAAGACCCCGTAAGATGGGCCTGTTTTTCTTGGTTGACATCTCGCTCACATATATTGATGTAGTCCATTCATTGGGCTGAGCAAATATTTTCTCTGCCGCTGCCATCTCGATCACCTCTCAAGGGCGGGCTCCCGTAAGTTATCAGGGCTCAACGTCTTGGATGTAGGAATTATTCACTCATTTGGCAATTATAGATCTGAGTCCTTCGGGCCACATCGACCGTGGGGCCATCTGAGCATCCCCAACAATTCACAAGTGTTATTCCGACGGTAGGTGATTTTACGCATTCGCATCACGGCAATGTTGCTAAACGCAGTTCAGGCCCATTGATGGTGACAAGATCTCCCTCATCGCCTACTCGGATGGACGAGATGGCTCACCATACCTTCTTCTTCGAACGTTTTACATGGGCGGACCATGGTTCTCGCTGCGCGGCGTTCACGAACTGTGTATCCAGCGTGAGAACGACTCCATTCAGTTTAAGAGATGGAGCCGTTCCGAAAACTGCTCCAAGCTCTGGGCAACATTGCGCTTCCAGACCTGGGAAGGTAAGTTGACTTATTCACTGCAATGATGGCGATTTGGATTCGTTGCTGACGTAACATAACTTCAGAGCTCACTCTCATGTACTGCACATTCCTAGCTCTCAAGTCTCGCAACACCTTGACGGTCCAGCTAGGAACCAAGGAATACGCCCTCAAGAGCGAACAGAAACTCTTTCAAGCGTGAGTCATCTATCTGATCTCAGTTCAGTAGTGTGAGTTCTTTTGGGCCTTCTCTAACACCCAAACAGATGCATTTTAGATGATGGCTTTAAGCATTCCCTCATCGTATATGAAGACCGCCTCACAGGAGGTCGCCGCATCCACGTCGCTGTCTGGGAGGGAGAACTGCGTCAATGCCCTGTCTGGACTGCTTTTGGTCAGTTTAATTTGCCGAAGCCACTACAGTTATAAGATGACCAAGATTTGAAAGACTAACAGTGATACAGTGACCCATCAATCCGCCTCCCCTACTTGGCTCAAGCGAGTGAGCCGTAAAAGGGTCCGCCTGGCCGACATCCAGCTGTACGTCTTCTGTCAACAGTATCGACAACAGACGCAGCGAAAGGGGTCTGGGGGATCATTCGAGATTCAGTTTTATAGCGAAGAAGGCAAGTTTCTTCCCAGTTTCTGACCCCCTTTCACAAACGAGACTATGCTAACTCTGTTCCAGCTGCTCAAAGCTTCAAGGACTTATTTCATGTCCCGACCAAGTCGAACACATCCCGACCCATTACGCCGAGACCAAAGACGCCGAGGCCAATCGCGTCTCGACCGACAACTCCAAGGGCTTAATATCGAGCGATGCAACTCCTTTTTCTTCACCTTCATAAAAAGAAACTCACGATTATGGTTTTATCAAACAACCATGGTCATTACTTTGCTCTTTATTTCCTTTTTATTCTTCACTTTTATACCCGCTCAACATTTACGACAAATTTAACGATGATATGACTGATAATCTGGTGCCTGGCATCCCTCTCTATTATACAACGCACGGCGTTAGGAAAATCGTATTTACACACAAAAAGTTTGTATGGGAGGATCATCTGAGACGACCCCTTTTCAAGAGGAATTCACTTTCGACTTCCTAACACACCACTCAAGTTCGTTTGAACGTGATCCAGTGTCGCTTTGGCATTGCTTGATTATTGATATCTATCGGTATTGGTAATGACTTTTACTTTTGACTTGAAATAATATGATTTTTACTATTCTTTGCTTTTTAATACAACTATTGCTGGGCATCATCTCATGCTATCTTTTGGGTTCCTCCCCAGTTCAATCACTATGCTTAAATTAAAAATATGAGTATTCTTCAAACACCGGCACTTTAGGTCTTGACATCGGGCTCGTCACGGCCAATGTGCTCCTTGAACTTCAACAGCTCGGTGGCAAACTTGACCTCATCCTTCAGGAACTCTTGGGCATCAAGGTCATACTTGGACGGGTCGCTAGTGTGCTGCTCAATGTACAGACGGATAGTGGCGCCGGAGGAACCAGTACCTGACAGACGGACGACAATACGGCTGCCAGAAGAGAAGCCAGCGTACAGGCCCTGGTTGGATGAGACTGAACCGTCAAGGTCAGTGTAAGAGAAGTTGCCAGCCTTGGTGACAGTGCGCTCTATTATGTCAGATTAGTAAATGCTGCAGTCGATTTGTTTTTGAGGTTAGATGATAAGAGTGCTTACCGCCAATCTTGCTGCCGACAAACTTGGGGTCAGCAACCAGAGCTTCCAGCTCGCCAACAACCTTGTTGGCACCTTCGGAGTCGACATCCTCGTAGTCGTATCTGGTGAAGAATGTACGTCCATATTGTGTCCAGAAGTCCTTTTGGATCTGTTTAATGGAGGGGGCAACACCAGGGTTCTGGACGCCAAGGGCGGCAATGATGTTCAGCCAGGCCACGATAGCCCACAGGCCGTCCTTCTCACGGATGTGGTCGCTGCCAGTGCCGAAACTCTCCTCGCCGCAGATGGACAGCTTCTTGGCGTCGAATAGGGCGCAGAAGAACTTCCAGCCTGTGGGAACCTCATAGCTGGTGAGGCCTTGTGCCTTGGCAACCAGGTCGACGGCGCCGCTGGTGGGCATTGATCGAGCAAGGCCGTTGACACCGTTCTTCTGGAAGTAGGGGATGAGCTTGGCGTGATGGGCAATGATGGCGAGGGAGTCTCCGGGGGAGACAAAGGCGTTGGCGCCATAAATCATGTTTCGGTCGCCATCACCATCGGACGCAGCACCAAAGGGAATTTCGTTCTTGTCCACGACCTCGACCAGGGAGTGGGCGTAGGTGAGGTTGGGGTCGGGGTGTCCACCGTTGAAGTCGGGGCTGGGTTCACAGTTCTGGGTGGCACCGGTGAGTCCAAGCTCCTTCTCGAAGATGGCCTTTCCGTAAGGGCCAGTGACGCCGTGGAGGCCATCAAACAGGACCTTGAAGTCGGAGTGGGAGGAGAAGAACTTCTTGATGGTGTCAAAGTCGAAGATGTCCTTGAGCATGTCGACGTAGTCGGCAGTGCTGTCAATGATCTCGACCTCCAGGGAGCCATAGGTCTTGGTGCCAATGGTGGCGATGTCAATGTCGGGGATCGAAGCGAGCTTATACGACGTCAAGGTCTTGGAGGTCTCGTAGATTTTGTTGGTGACGGACTCGGGGGCGGGACCGCCGTTGGCCAAGTTGTACTTGATGCCGAAATCGTTCTTGGGGCCTAATTAACCAATCCGCATCGTCAGTGCACTTGCTCTCAGCTTAGTAGACGGAAAACTGAGCGACTTACCGCCGGGGTTGTGGCTCGCGGTGAGCAGGATGCCACCAGTGGCCTTGCGGAGGCGGATGACATGGCTGGCTGCGGGAGTTGAAAGAATGCCATTCTGGCCGATCAGGAGCTTCTTGACGCCATATGCCGCACTGATCTTGGCAATCAGCTGGATAACCTCGGGGTTCCAGAAGCGGCCATCACCACCAATGACAAGGAAAGCACCTGGATGGATGGGAGCATCAGTTTAACCAAGCTCTCTATTAGCGGCATGTATCGTATTTTAGACATCATACCCTCAGCGCCCTCGGGAATGGACAGAAGAATGCTGGCAACAAACGCCTCGCTGTAGTGCGGCTTCTGAAAGACGACGACCTTCTTCCGGAGACCAGAACTGGCGGCGTTTCAACCCAATGTCAGCAACACAAGTTCTCGCGAAAAGTGGCGAGAGGTTTGGCGGGGCAACAGCTGTGACGTACGTTCCGGGCTTCTGGTCCTGGAAAGGCTCAAACTCGACAGTCTTGATACTCATGGCGACAGCACAAACTGGGCGTATCGGCTCGTAGGGTTGAGGATGAAAATCCGGAGAAGAGAGGAAGAGGCCGCGGCTATTTATCGCCAAATATCGATTATCCCTAGGAAGCAGAAGCAGCGGGAGAAATAGGGGATGTCGAAGCTTTAAGGGGCGATGAGGGGAAGCTTCAAGGAGCTGGTAGTGGGGGGGATTGGGCATCTCGACAAGCGATGGAGGGGCAGGCCGTGCTGGCGTGAGCACAATTGGCACTGTATCAGATGCGGCAATACCTGAGTGTCGAGATAGTGCGAATATGCCCAATGTCAAGGGAGCTGCAGCTGTTACCTCATGGCGGTCAAAGTTCGTTGCCTGGTTGTCCAACGAAACCCAACAATGACATCAAATCAGCGCGATTGGTGCTTCATATTACTACTGTGTTGCAGAGTAGATGGCGAAAAGGGTATTGCATGAACAGGTTTTCTTGGGAAGCTATTTTGGCCACATGTTGGGTAGTGGTGCAGTCTAAACGGAGCATAGGTGGATGATGAAGAATTGATGACGTTGAGCATCGAGTTGACATGTAATAAATAGCATCCCACAAAGAGGGCTTCTGTTGATGCCGAGGCTGACATTGATACGGGACCATTTCTGTATTTTGTACAATGCCTCCCAAAGCTCATCTTCGAGACCCAAATATAACCTCCTTGTAATACCTGGCCTCCTCGATGCTCTCCAGAATGTCGTCCCTGGCCTTGTGGCTCCCCTTCTTAGCCGGCGCCTGCGAAAGAACCTGTGGCGGGCTCCACCGTCGAGCAGCCTCCTTTATCGCACTAACGTCGAGGATGCGGTAGTGCAGATGCTCCATGACTTTGTCGTAGGGCGCCTTTCGCAGAAACGCTCTGTCGGCGTGCACGCTGTTGCCGGCCAGCAACGCCGTACGTGGTCGGGGGAGGAATCGCGTGATGTAGCGGTAGAGGCCCTCAGCTGCTTCGCTCGGCGTCGTCTCCGAGGCCACGACCGCAGCTGTCAATCCCGAGTTGCCGTGAGTCTTTGTGCACCACTCGTCCATCTGGTCCAGGCGTGAGGCCGGCCAGTGGATGACGGCGTGGAAGCCCTCGGGGTCAATGATGTCGAGGTTTGCCGTTGTCAGGATGCAGTAGATTTCAAGAATCTCTTCAGTGTCGGGGTTTAAACCCGTCATCTGCAGGGTGGAGCTTCAGTACAAGTAAGCTCGCACGGTTTGTAGAAATAGAGGGACAGCACTTCGCACCTCGCAGTCGATCCAGACCAAAGCATCGTCCAAGGCCGAGGCATCGCTGAGCTCGGATGCCGGCATTCTGGGCGATCGGATGTAACCACACAGGCGTAGTTAGCGAGTCTTGAGTTCTAATGGCGGAGAAATTACAGGATAAATAAAAAGAGGGTATTCGCCAGCAACTCCCGAGCTGGAGGCACCTCTCGATGTTTTTTTAGCTGATCCGATCTAGGAGCACCAAGCCCTGTAGAAGGTGCAGCTACAGCGGACGGAGCACACCTCGTTAGCTACGGCTTAGGCACATTGGGTAGCCTGATAGGGCATCTGTAGGCCACTAAGCTGAGCCATGTGGCGCCCCAGAAGCTCCTCCTCTTTCTCTCCATCTCTCCATCTCCCCCACTCAAGCCTGTAAGCTGTTTAACTCGCCCCATATTCCCCCTCTCAGAACGCCTCGATAAGCAGCGCCATCACGCTTCCCCTCATTGCTAGCGGTTATAGCACTGGAACGTTGCACAATCTCCTGTCCAATGCCTGAGGTGCCGTTAAGCCACTGTTTTGCATCGGCTCGAAGCTGATTGGGCGGCCGGTTGGGCTGTTGATCGGCGGTGCCCCTGGCTTAGATGCCTGGGCGATGGCTATATAACAAACTTGGCAGCAAATCCGAAACATCAATGTCTCAACACACGGCCTGTTTACCGTAACTATTTATACGGGCACCTTTCCCACGGCAGTCGGACTGCCGGTATCAAGATAGAGAGCTAAACAGCTCGTAAAGCTCGTCGTGACGATGGCCTCGCTCAAAATCTCCAACGATGCCGACAGCTCCAGCGACCCTCATATGAAGCCCCTTCCTAAGCCCGAAATGTCGGAAGATCCTCCTCGCTTTATCATCATTGGTGCCGGTGCTCGAGGAATTGGGTATGCCAGAGGCATCGACATAGCCAGCAACGGAGTAGTCGCGGCCGTGGCGGATCCGGACACGTATCGACGGGAGACACTTGGGAAACAGCACATCTGGGGCAGCGATGGCCCTGGCGAAGGCCAGATGTTCTCGGACTGGCGCGAGTTCGTCGACTATGAACAAAAGAGACGCCAAAGGGTATCCAATGGCGAAAGCAACGTTCCCAAGGGGGTCGACGGAGCCTTTGTCTGCGTCCAAGATCGGATGCATCGGGAAGTCGTCGTTGGCCTGGCACCGCTGGGCCTCCACATCATGTGTGAGAAGCCTCTTGCGCATTCGCTGGAAGCCTGTCTCGATATGTACAAGTCTCTCAAGCCGCAGCTAAACTCCAAAATCTTTTCAATCGGCCACGTACTGAGATACAGCCCTCACAACATGATGCTGAGGAAGCTGCTCGTTGAGGACCAAGTCATTGGCGACATCAACAGCGTCGTTCACACAGAGCCAGTTGGCTGGTGGCACTTTACGCACTCATACGTGCGAGGAAACTGGAGAAATACCAAGACGTCAGCGCCGTCGCTGCTGGCAAAGTGTTGCCACGATATCGACCTGATTCTGTGGCTTCTCTGCTCCCCGGAGAAGGCCGGAGAAGGCGAGCCTCACCTCCCCGACTTTGTCTCGTCCTCTGGAGGCTTACAGTACTTCAAAAAGAGCCGCAAGCCTGCCGCCGCCGGATCCGCCACAAACTGCATGACTTGCCCACTGGGCGACTCAGGCTGCAAGTATTCCGCCAAGAATGTTTACCTGAGTGCCAATTGCGAAGGTGTCGGCACCGGCAACACAGATTGGCCAATACACACCGTGCTGCATGACATCGAGGATTACCCAACCATAGATGAGCGCAAAAAGGCAGTCTCCAAAGTCTTGCAGGAAGATTATGATGAGTCAACTCCTAAAGACGTAGTCAGCTCGCGCAACTGGTTTGGACGATGTGTCTTTGAATCAGACAACGATGTGTGTGACGAGCAGTTTGTGACCATCTCATGGCCCGAGTCCGTTAAGCCCGCCAAGCGAGTTAGCATCCAGATGACAGCCCAAACCAAGAAGCAGTGCCATCGCTTCTCCTACTTTTACGGCGAACATGGCGAGATTTACGCAGACTCTGAAAAGATTGTTGTGGAAGACTTCAACACCAAGAAGACGACCGTCTACACACCACACATGGAGCACAAGGGCCATGGCGGCGGCGACTTGGGCCTCACGAGACAGTTCGTGCTGGCCTGTGATCGTGTGAAGAACCACGGATGGGCTGCCGAAAAGGCCCAGAACGAGTTTGTTGGCTGCACCTTTGAGGAAGTGCTTCGCAGTCACGCATTGGTCTTTGCTGCCGAGGAGGCTCGTTTGAATAACACTGTCGTCAACTGGTCGCAATTTTGGGACAAGGTCACAAAAGAGTAAGCCGGGATAATGCTGTTCCAAATAGAGTTTCACTTGCAGTAGAAGTGATTTCACTGAGACTGTCCTTTGAGGGGCACCAAGACATGATGACGATTTCAACGGCTCTCTACTGAAGAATTGATTTACATACATGAATATATATACCCTGTGCTTTAAAATAAAATACCAGCCCGTCCAGAAAGCGGTATCTCTCATCATATCCCGAACCTGTTCATGATTCCACATCAACGCTTGATTATCCAACAGCGTTCAAAGAAAAAGAATGACTTTGGCCTGCTTATTCTACCCATACCCGAAAAAGAAAACACTCCTTACACCCGTCTTCACACAAGAAACCCGCATTTAGTGACCCAGCTCTGCCCTGTTCGTCTCTGCTCCTAGCGGGCTCACCGTAGGTAGTTCACTCGGGGTTGTTTGCTGCTGAGGAGACGTCTCGCCCTCCTTGAAAACACCGGGAGAAGGCGTCGTATAGACTGGAGATGTGCTCGCCGTCTGCACCGGGTAGTTGTACTGCTGCTGAGGATGATACTGGCCCTGGAACGGCTGCTGCCCCGGATACTGCTGCTGATATACGACGCCCTGCTGGCCGTACTGGCTCATGTGAGGATCGTAGCCCTGCTGCGGAGACTGCATCGGCACGGGCGCGTATCCGGCCTGATACCCAACCGGCACGCCCGAGGGATAGACAGGCCCTGCGGGAGGATTCTGCGGAGCTGGGCCCAGGGTGGCGTTGGGGGGAGCGTTGCGAGGATGGTAACGGCGTATGAAGAGGAAGGCGGCCAGGCCGATGAGGCCGAGGGCTGCGACGCCTCCGACTGTGCCGCCGGCGATGGCGCCCACGTTGGTGCTGCTGCCCTTGTCAGAGGACTCGGGAGTGGGATTCGTCGAAGTAGATGTGATGCTTGAGGTGGTCGTCGTCGAAGACTCGGCCGAGGTCGTTGTAGTTGTCGTTGTAGAGCCGAAGCTGTGTGTCAAGGACCAGCCCGGGTCGACGGTCAAGAGGGTTCCTCTGCCGGCTTGAGGAGAGCAGTCGAAGAGGGTATAGAGGTTGGGCGAGTCGTCGGTCGAGGCGGACGTGGAGATGACCCAGGTGTAGCAGGCAGGAAGAGTTGAAGTGCCGCTGTTTGTGAAGGAAGATGTAAGTCAAGATTCAGCTTAACAGAGGTAGAGGTGAGACTTACCAGCAGAGAGTGTGATAGTCGGATGGGAGATTGCAAGCGCCGCTCGCAGAGGCCTTGTAGTCGATACATGTCGTCTTGATGAGACTGCAAGAGCTGTTGGGTTCGCAGCACCCGACAAAGTCCTGCTGAGGCGTGCAGGTAAATCCAGACGATATACAAGTAAACGAGTCTACCAGCACGTCAGCTTCAAAGCCCCAATCTCAACCCCAAACAGGGCAAGCCTAAGCGAAAACTCACTTCCAGTAGACCCAGGAACGAAGCCGCACGTCTGCGGCCCCAGCGTAAAGTCATCTGCTCGCGGCACCATCATCCTGCCCAACAAGGGCTTGGGCGCCTGCGTCGGCCTCGGCGACCATCCCAGGGCGACCTGCTGCTCATTATCGTGGCCGGCGGTGATGGTTTCTTTGGCGGGAGAGGCCCATGATTCCTGGAGGCCTGACTTGGGGACTGGCTTGTTATTGTCGCCGGCCTGGGCGGTGGAAGCAACAGCTCCCAAGACCAAGAGGAAGGCTGCTGCTGGGCTGTGATGCATTGAAGCGGTAAATGTGGCGTGTAAGTGGGTGTTTTGCCAGTCGCGGCGAGACCAACAGAAGGGGGAGTCAGAATAGATGGAGCTCTTCTTTCAAGCGTATCTCATATTCATACATGTAAAAGAAAGAAAAAAGATAAAGGTACAGATTCCAACCGAGAAGCACAAAATGCGAGCAAGATCTACCAACTCGGCTCAATAATGTGGTGTTGACGGCAGACGACAGCAAGATGTGTGGGAAACTCCAAGAACGAGGATCAACAACACAACTGCCAGATCCTATTCCTTAACTACCATCCCAAAGGAAAGAAAGAGAAGGGAAGAAAAGGATCAGAAAAGCTCCCCTCTGCCGCCTCCCCTCCCAATGCGGCTCTTCCAGCACGCACATCAGCCCAGTCCGTCCATCCCAGTCCAAAGCTTGAGTAGTACCACTGCTATAGCATGGCCGTGCGCCCAATAACGTCTTCCCCCACAGAGAGAAAAAAGAACGAGGCAAACCAGACCGACCGACGATCCAGGCCCCCAAAAGCAAGAAACCAACCTACTCGGTAGCTACATGCTTTAGCCCCCCCAGGCTACCCCGAGAGAAGTCTAGGCCGCGAGCCACCCGCAGTCGTGGAAATAGAAGCAAGACGAAACTATGCTTAAAAAGCTGCTAGTCGCTTCTCAGCCGCGGTGTGGCAGCGAGTCTCATTCGCGGCGGTGGATCCCGTGGTTTGACGAGCTGAATGGGAGGATCGCGCGGGCGGCATTTGGGAGGAGAAAAAGTACGAAGCAGAGCAGGAAAAGCACGAGGGCTTGTGTATTTGTTGGTCGTGCATTGCATATGCACAGGCACTTGGATGAGGCTTTTCTGACATGGGCATGGGGGTGAAGCAGCCACGGGAATCTTGTCCTTTCAACCCTTGTGTGTCTCTCTGTATACTACACACCATACCATGGTATTAGAAACAAACCACAGCATCGTCAACTCACCTCGCTAGCCTTGCTCTATCCATCTGTATCCCTCTCCGCTCTTTTTCGAACAAAAATCAATAATGAACAAAAACAGCCCAATAATGCCACCACCAAACCCCTGTCAAGCCATCAACTGCGGCTGGACGCAGTGCTACTCTGCAACCGAGCCACGCCCCCTCCCTGCTTGAATCCTGCTTGCGACTAACTTGAACCCCCCGGAGAAAAAAAGAAATAAAATAAAATAAAAACAGGGTGCATGAATGCTACTCTATTCCGCAAGCAGGGCAATTCCAGCCCGCGCGTGCTGGTTGTGGTCGCTGTATCTCGGACATTGTGTCTTGGAGGCGTCTTTGTCCAAAAACGCCGACCGATTGTTATTGCGCCTCCCCTGGCGTCTTTTTTGCTCTAATGCGAATGTAGCTCAATTAAATGCTTAATGATATCACGCCGGCTTGCTTTAATAACAGACGCCATCATGGCATCCATACAGGACATTCAACAGAGCACCCGAAGTAATGACAATTTTCACGTCAACACCAGATTGCGTCACATCCACTAACACCACCAGGTATCAGACTATTGAACACTTCTTCCTCTACTTTCTACATGATACATCATCCAATTCTTAAGCATTATCCAAGTCAGAACCTTTATCAACCCCCATCGGAAAATGCCCATCCTCCGCTTTCTTCGCCCCTCCGTCGCCTCCCTTTACCTAGCACCAACACCACGAAATACGGAGGCTCGGAACACCAGAATCTGCATGATTGGGCCAGCCCCAACCAAAATCTGCCTCGATATACCTCCATACACACCAAAATCTGCCCTGGCCCAGTCGCAAGGCTGAGCGCCACAACACGTCAGACCCATCTTCGCTCCCGCTGTCCATCTCGCCCAGTTTCTTCTCCATTTTGCGCGGCAGAACAATAGTCGCGGTATTTAGCAAGCTACTAGTTCCATCATGCTACACATAACTAAATCAATAGTCCATCACCCATGGACCTTAATTTTTTGATTTTTTCTTCTCCCTCCCCAAGATAGCCGCCGATAATAAAGAATTCCCAGCTTGGCTAGGTACCCAACGTCGATATAGTAATGGCGTTATCTGATTCTAGCGCCCCTCGACTATGGACAATGTGCCTTGGCTTGAAGCCACCCGCCCACCAACAGTAAACTATATTTTCAGCACTTCTTTACGGCATTTTGCTTCTCCAGATAGACAAAAATCGCAAATAGTCTCTCAGTCCAAACCACGATACATAACTGCGGCGTACTGACCGCCACATCAAGAAAGTGCTAGATATTACGTTTAGACTCCTCATATTGACATACCCAAAAGCTCCGCTGCCCGATGTCCCGCATCTGCCGTCAGAAAAAAAAGCCCGAAGTGTCCACAATTTTCCCCCATGCCCAGAACATCTTCTAGTGGATGACTTTTATATGCCCAATCACTGTCATGATTAATGAATGATACGGCGTGTGTATTTGAGAACAAAACAAGGCCATCGGATCTGGGCGAGTGTCCACGTAACTGGCCTTCCGATGCTCCTAATAGGGCTCGCCTGATGGAAATCTTCCAAGTATTCAACAAATAGTATTAGTATTATGCTGTGTCCGATTGTGGCACTCTACCGAATAACTCATCTTCATTCTTCTCCATGTTACTGTTGTTACCCTGTACTTCTCTAGCCCTTGTAAATCGGCCCCTGTTTTGTTTTGCATGTCGACTGTGTCATACACATCTTACTTCTTGTACAAACCTACAACCGCTTCCAATATCTCGTTCCAAAAACTCTCTGATGATACACGAGTCTTCAATAAATGAGCTGCAACACCAACACGCAACCAAAAGTCAGGATTGGACAATAAAAAAAAAATACACACATCAGTAAATTCATATCGAAACCCGAAACCGCATGATACCTCAAGAATCTAATCAAATACAGCAATCTAATTCCCAATTTACCACCCTACCCCAAGGCATCCGATAAAGCAAACAATCCCAGCCCGAGGCATTCACAAGTTGCGAAATGGAAGCTTCCGATGAAGGCTGCGCCTCAGCAGTCCGAAATTCTCATCGTCTGCCTCCTTGATCTCGCCCTTTCGGAGCAAAAAGTCCAGCATGACGAGCCCGCAGTTCGGCTTCCACTCTGCATTCTTCAAATCCCTCTTGATCTCCTCCACAGGCTTCAGCACGAAACCATCGATAGACTCTGGTTCCTGCGGATAAGGGACAAAATCGGGGCCCACCTCGAGGTCAAACGTGTACCTGATCCCGGGCTCAACATGGCCCTCTTCGCTGCCGGCGATATGGTCTTTCTGATCGTAGAATGAGATCATGGATTCGGCAGAGACCTTGCCGACATAGGCATCATTCCAAGTCACCACCTTTGTGGAAATATCAACCGCAAGTCCTGCTTCTTCCATTGCCTCCCGCTTCAGCGTCATCAGGGGATCCATCTTGTCCACCGGGTCCATCGCTCCAGCAACAAGCTGGTCGAGTTTCCCAGCATATGTCACGTTCTGGGAGCGCCTCGATACCCACACATGAATCCCGCCACTCCTGACGGTGAACATGTTCATGTGAACACCGGTCGTGACGATGCCGAAAATTCCCCTAGCAGGAGAGGCAATCACCAAACCGGCCAGCTTGACGTCAAGGCCGCGGATGGGGTGAAAGTCCGATCTCTTTCTGAGCCATTTCCGAAAGCAGCCGTTGAGGTTGTCGACATTCTTTTCGCAAAGCGATATAAATTCGCGGCGGCATATCTCGACAACATCATCACCTGGCTGGACGACTGGGTCCAGATGTATCTTGCGCTCGGATTTGGATACGCTGAAGCTCGTGTTCTCCCACCGCATCTCGTCAACATGCTCAGGGAGCATATAGCCAACCGGGACCGAATTATCCAAAACGGCAAATTCCCACATGGCTATGCCTTTTCCCTCTTCAAACTTATTGCATCGACGAATAACATCATAGAAGGATCCCATGTCGTTGGGGCTAACGGGAGTAATGATCCAGGTGTGGATAGAATCTGGAACGGTTGGAGGTATTGATGAGGGTGCTCCAAGGCTGCTTGCGGACAGAGCCAGAGATGCCATGTTGGATTCGCCTTTTACAGAGGGGGGGAGACCCCTCAGATATGGGCAAAGCTGAGCAGTGATTCAAGGAGGCCCCAAGGTCTGAAACCCCTCGAGCACAGAGTGGCTCGTGCCAGCTGCAGCCGTTCGCAATGGGTCCTGATAGGCCAGCCGGCGGTTCGGGAAGATGCCAGGAGGAACAAGAACGAGAGAGAGACGGGATGCTCTGAGGAGTCAAGTTGGCTACTCAACAGACCGAGCCGATGTGAGATGCAGGCTTGAACACCCAATCTCGTATATAGAGGCGCTAAGGGTCTCAAGATGACGTTCAACGCTATATACTGGAAGTGAGGCACTCACATCATATCATTTGGTCTGAGAATAGAGGCCTGAATATATGTGACACATCACTGATGACTACGGAGCTGCGACCCGACTGTACTACCATGCAGGAACAGAGTCTGGTATACTTCCGACGAGGGAGACTCGGCAAGGTGCAGTGCTTAAAGCCACCACACGGTTTTTTTTTCGTGGCATGGAAGTCCTACCGGCGCTCTGGGATTGGTAGAACCTCCAAGTCTGGGGTGGCTGCTGCGCGCTGCGGCTGCCCGAGGTCTCGCTGGGAGTGACATCTGTCATCGCGCAGTAGTCGTGGTTTGAGATTGCAAAAAATCATCTCGGGGGACCTTTGTCGCCTCCTTCATCCCACGCCAAACCCATACTTGCATCTTACATCTATCCCGATGACTGTACTGTGCAGCTCCCATTGTGGATAGCATCTGCCATTGCCCATCAACCGCTTTGCTGAGCTAGAGACAAGCTGGGGCGAAACAGGCGGCGGAGGAGCGGTGGCTTTGTTCAAGGAGGCCATCCCAGCAAACCCGACAGCATGGTTTGCTGGTCAACAGTTTGCGTCCAAGTAACCCTGACATGAGACACCACCCTGGCTGCATCTGAGCTCGGAACGCTCTCGCAAAAGTTTGTGTGCAATGCTCAGGTCGGTGAATCGAGCAGTCACACTGATCAGCAGTAGCGCGGCAGATGGTGGTGCTAACATCCCGTAGCCCCAAGCGAGCGAGCCAGAGCTCGGAAGATCTCCTAAACGGCAATCCAACCGCGCAAGGAAACTGCATATGATCCCGGCAAGAGGCAGCACCAAGCAAATGAACCAACGCAAGTTGTTTGACCGGCAGCCTATGGCATCGTCTGGAGCTCTCACCGAGGTGGAACTATCCCCCACACCGATCACCACTTGGTGCGTATTATATGCATGTGCCTGCACCAGGGGGCGCAGACGACAGCTTCTCTCGACGCTCCCAAGAGGCGAATGTTCCGTGACATGACGCTGCTTAGGCTCGTCGAGATGCCTTTGTTTTGCTTTTTGTCGTACTTTTGGGAGGAGGTTCCGCCGTTAGCAAGCGGCGGCGGCCGATGGCGATGCAATGCGGATATGGTTGTGAGCAAAAGGTCGGATCACATCAACGGCCCCCGAAGCTGTCGAAAAGGGGCCACAGCATCCATCCGGACTAGTTCTCGTTGTGCAGACTGTGAGTGGCAGAGTTGGACAGGGGAGATTATGGCCGTCCTTTTCTTTACGCCTCAACTGGCAATAAGCAATTCCGAATTTTTGTTGTTGCTCACGTGGAAGCGCCAAGTATTGTATGTACCCTTGTAGCTCGAATACGATAAGGTGCAGATATGCTTCGTCCAAGTGAGATACCAAATACGGAGTTGGTAAGGGCCCCTGGTTCGCAGTAGTCAAAGGTACTGCTAGATAAATAGCTCTATTGCTCGGATAGTCCACCCAAGCAACATCGTAGCCAGCATGACGAACCGTATTCCACAAATGCCTCCCGGCTCTTTTTATTTCCAGCAGCAGCAACGCCCCATTACTGTGGTGGTGGTCACATAGTTGATGCGCTCATGATGACCGCCTCAGCTTCGGGCGGCAGGGGGTTGAAGAGTGCCGCACTTACAGTAGGCTCATGCAGCTAGCGTCACGGTCAAAAGGAGCACAAAGGACTGTGTATCGCATGGAGGAGATCATTGGAGCCATTGAAGGATCAGAAAAAGAAGGGTTGGCAGAGAAAGCTCCCCTGCTTACCTACCTCGATCCAAGGCATGTACGGAGTACCTACCTGCAAAGTACTGATTTGGGACGTCTTCCGTTCCGAGATGCTGCCCACTAGGCTCAATGATTGGACTCATGATATTCAACAAGCAGAAAATCGCCATTTCCTTTCGACCCAACTGCCCGAATTAGGTAGCAACTGAATTTCGGGCAACGGCCATGCCCCCAGCATCGCCCAATTATGGTCAAGTATATAGATGAACCGGTCTGCAAGTTGGTGGACGGTCCGACGCCACCAGGCGGCAGACACAGTCACACTATTAATACTCGAGACCTGGTGGTTGGACAAATTGCCTCTCTAGCGCTGTCTTTCATGCGGTCGTAGTGCGGCTTCATACCCTGAGCCCAGCCGTCCTGGCCGCCGGTTCGTCATATGATTTCTTGCTAATAATAACGATGATACTTTCCGGCACTGACAAGCCCAACGAGGCGCCGTGGCTAAACGGCTATCCCTGGCAAGAAGGGGGAAAATGTCTCTGAGGCTTCATTGTCTTCTGCCGGTTGGCTGAATTACGGCAGAGTAACACAGTGGTGAAAAGGACTTGTGATTAGTGACCGATTCGGAGCCCAATGTCTTTGCACAATGTTGGGAGTTCTCTATTGATGAAAGTTGTTGTCTCTTCGCATACTGCAGTGGTTTAGGTACGGAGTACTTGGAGCTCAAAGAGTGGCGGGGAGTTGCTGCTTCGCTGTAATTGGCCCCCCGTGTATTATGTCATCCACAACCCACATTTGGCGACGACTTCACTCAGTCAATCTCAACGCCAGCTTCAACTCTGCGACGACCATCTCCAATTGACGACCACCCGCGCCGCCACAATGTTCGCCGCACGACGAAGGGCAGTCTGCGCCGCCCGCCAGCTGCAGCGAACATCCCGAACCTATGCGTCCGAAGCCCACGGCCACCACTCGCCTGCTCCGGTCAACGAGTCCTTTGGGGTAGGATAATGCCCTCTCGACGATATGCCCTGGGGGGAAGCGCTTTGCAAGACTGGCGATGCTGACTCGAGGCTATAGAAAGGATCTGTGATTGCTCTCGGCGCCTTTCTGGGCACCGTTCTGGTCTACCAGTTCCGCCCACAGGAAAGCGACACCTGGACCAATGTCATCGCCAAGTACCGATCAAAGCCGGAGGACTGGGAGGCTATCAACTCTCTGCACACCAAGACCATGGAGCAAGCCGGCTACGACAGGAATTTGTTTGAGAATGGGTCATCGAAGCACCGATTCGTCGATGTCGCATACCCCGAGTACGTTTACCTTTTCGAACAGGACGTCACAGCAGCAAAGTGTCTTGGCTAACTGACTCGCCGCAGGGCTTTCCAATCTCACGCTCAGCGAAACATCCAGGCCGGTCACCTCGCCAGCATGGACCACGTTGTGGAACACTACCGACAACAGCATTTGAAGGCAGAGGAGAAGAAGGCGGCCAGGCTGGCTGCTGCTAAGAAGGAGGAGTAGCAGTGCTACAGTATATCCAATTTATAGAACAAAATTTGCAGCACATGGCCTTTTCTATGCGTGATTGTTGACTCAGCCTGCCAATATGGTTTTGCGTGAACTGCTGTGTGAAATCTGCAGAGACATTTCCCGCAAACTTTATTGAGAAAAAGAAAGGCGGTCCTTTGTTGGCGATACAGCTCCCTTTACTTGCTCAGCCCCTGCTACCTAAGGTACCTGGGTAGGTACCTGGCGGGTAATCAGAAGACATGCGCGTCTATGGACTGCGGTGTGTCTATTAACAATTGCTCTCTCTCTTTTGCTGGAGAATAAGGTAGCAACTACCTCGCGGGACCAAAATCTCCGGGCTGAGACAGTATTGGCCAATGTCTCTTTCCATCATGTAATTCCCACTCATGCGTTAGTCACGACCGACTCACTGCGCCGTGTTGTAGACAAAACTCATTTTACAAATCGGAAAGAACGGAAGTCAACTCCAAGAATGTCGCGGATAAGACGGCATCCCTATTCGCTTAGACGGCTTTGTGATTTTGTTATTTTGCCATAGTATTCACAGAGGGCATTCTTTGGGCTGTGCATTTTGATCAGCAATTTCTTGCATTCTTTTTCATCGCTCTAATTGGCAATATCACACGTTAACATCATTAGCAATCAATTGGTCTCGAAGAGTATAAATTCCATCTCCTCCGGTCTTTGCACACCAGACTCGGCATCATGCCTTGTCCGACAGGAACATGCAACACCTATTATACCGGGCCCGGTATCCCTGGGCTGAAGCGTGAGACAGCCCAATTCAAAGGGCCGCGAGACATCTGAGATTTCAATGTAGGGCTAACGCGTGCTGCTGCTTAGGGAGACATTGTAGGCAGTGTCCCCCCCATGAGAACGAATACATTTACTTCGACCCATCGTATCAAGCCGGCTCCCCTCCTAAAAACGTAGATGAAGTATGGGAAATAGGATTCTCGGAAGAGAAGTGCTGTAAGTGATCAGATTCTCTTTCTGTTACTTGCTGCTGCTGGATACGGATGGGAATGGCGCCTTCGGTTTCTTGGATTGGGACAGTTAATGCGTGCTTTTGTATCCTAGACCAAGAAGCAAATGACTTCCAGACTCCTGACAAGCCAACCATCTTTTTGGTTAGCCCTGAGGATGGGACACCCGAACCAGAGGAGCCTATACCTGCTAAACAGATTCCAGCACTGCAAGTCTTCTCATCCCATCAGAATGCCTATAATGAAGAGGCTGTCAGCATCAGAGACACACTCACTCGACGTGGGCTTGGTGTCTTTGCAAACATGGATTTCGAAAGAGGCCACAACATTATCGCCGAACGGCCAGCCATCACATGCACTCATTGGCCAGCGAGCAATGGGGCGGGAACAATTACGGAAGAGTGGTGTGCGCTCCCCAAGGAGGACCAGCGACGACTCCAGGCTGCATTTTGCAAACCTTTACGATGCATACCGACGGGACGAGAGACGCTCAGTTGGTTATACAGAAAATCGCTTGAGAGATTTGTTCTCGAGTATGCATTCTGTAACCCCCAAAGAAGCCTGGCGCACATCTATGTTTTGGGTTCTCACATGAATCACGCGTGTAGGAGCTGCGCAAATGCCCAGCAATGGACGGAATCAGATGCGCCGCATCGCATCATCGTGAAGCTGGTCAAACCTGTGAAGGCGGGCGAGGAGATCTTCATTAACTACAACAGGCGACAGGCTGATTCGTTTGGCTGCGCTGTGTGCGGCCCGCAAACCAGGATGGATAAATGCAAGTCTTTTTGCGAGAGACTATTTGGGCGGTTTCCTGGATTTACAGCAAACGAAGACGAGGCCCCTCAGGCAACAACTGTCGACTCCGCGTCGCAGGTTGACACCCAGACGGCATCTTTCAGTACATATCTAATGGGAAGTATAGAGTTTCTGAGGGACAAGGCTATAGCCACTTGGCATCACTTGTTCCCAAAGGAGGATAACCCAACACAGCCAACACCAAGTTCCCCGAAGGAGCAGTGATTTGACATTTTCAGGAGCTTCAATGGGATCACATATGTGGAGGCAGGTCACCGGTGTATATGCAAAGCGCATCATGATTGAAGCGGCGCAGGAAATGGTTTATATGTATCAGCAGCATCTATGGCTGACTGCTTTGAAAGCGTGGACAATGCTTCTCATTGTACTATCATAGAATTCATTGTCATCAACAACTTCAGTAGCGGCTTTCCTCCGCCTACCAAAACCAGTCCTTTTCGCCCAAAAATGTCCGTGAATGCAGAAACCACCCAAGACCACGCAACCTTCTTATTTGAGGGGAATGAAACGAGAAGAGTGAGTGGCACCAATACCAGGTCGACCGTGCTTGACAGGCTTGCTGTTATGGTTGTCAGTAAAAAAAAACCCCCCCAAAAATCATCGCTTAGGATAATTTAAAAAAAAAATTCCCTTGCACCAAGATTCGTATAGACGTACTATGAGATAGAGAATTCGCCCAGGTAGTGGCCAACCATTTCAGGCTTGATCTCAACCTGGTTGAACTCCTTTCCGGAGTAGATACCAATGACGCTTCCAATCATCTCAGGGACGACAATCATGTCTCGCAGGTGAGTCTTGACGAGATCGGGCTTCTCGTTGGGCTTGGCCTCCTGCTTGGCCTTTCGGAGCTTCTTGATAAGACCCATGGGGCGGCGCTTCAGACCGCGGTTGATCCTTCTGCGGGCACGGGCGTGGACAACATCTCGGAGCTGGTCAGAGGAGAGGTCGAGGAGGCTGTTGTTTTTGCATTGTCAGCGCCATTGTTTTTGTCTTTCTCAATGACATGTGATGAATTTCCCCGGCGCTTCCACCAGTTGAAATGATGGCGCATCTTTCGCTTGTTGAAACGGGATAGAGAATAGAACGTACTTGTCAAGGTCGATTCCTCGGTAAGAGAACTTGCGGAAGGCTCTTCTCTTCTTGAGCTCGGCGGCCTCCTCGGCGTTCTATAGAATTGCACAGAAAATCGTCAGCGCCCGCAATTCAACATCCCAAAAAAAGTTTCCCCCAAAGTTTCAAGTCGCAACAAGCGGCCATCTTTCGGTGTTTCCCTTGACTTCTTTTTCCCACCCGACGTTTGGAAAGCCTGCTGAAAGACGAGGAGAGGAGCATAAACGTACGTATTCGTCAGCCATGATCGCGGTTGTGTGTTGATTGAATGATTCGCCTATCGACGCGCAGGGTATCGACGAGCGAATGTGGTGGCCGTGATGGAGTCGTTTGGGAAGAGCGGGTTGGGATGGCGGCACTACTAATTTTTGGCAGTAGGGTTTTCGTGCCCTTTGATCTCCACGTCAGGTGACTTTGGCGACAACGAAAGTTTTTGGTGGGCAGACGTGTGGCGGTGCGGGTCTAATGGGTGAGGCTTGAAAATATTGGTTGTGTGGCTGACTGATCTGGGAAGATTAGAATTTCCGATTAAGGGAGCTTAGCGAGGTACGGAGCACATACTGCGTAACTTGTACTCTGTGCTCCGTTTTAGGAGCAGCGCCAAGCGATCATTTGCGCGGCCAAAGTCCGTTCGTGCAAGCTGCGGCTCTCGTCTGTGTAACTGCACGGTGCTCGAGACGAGGAATTCTGCTTGGAAGCTTTGACGGTTTCTTCAGTCTTCGAGAGTGAAACACGCAACATACTCGACCGTTATAGGCAGCCGTTGGCGAAGCGGTGTTACAGCAACCACTGCGTTTGACGCTGATGATGCTACTCAAGGCTTCGGCCAAGAAGTTTCTCGTGTTCGCATCAGCCATAGCACTCACGGTGCGCGATGTGTGATTCCAAAGCGCATGAGTGCTGAGCTGCAGCGCCAGAACACACACATCTCTCTCTCTCTCAGAGCAGAGCAGAGCAGACACACAGTATGAGAGGGCATGAGAGAACGTGTGGGTCTCTCAGATAATGCCAAGAAGCATCCATGGAGGAGACTCGCAGGCCTCGAGAGGAGCTAGGACATTTTGCCAGTATGTTTGTAGATCCTATCACTTGCCATCTGTCCAGCGCTAATCGCATGCTATTAGTCTGCCAAGATAATTTGGCATCATCCTTCCAGCAACCTAATGGCCCCCTAGTTGATTGGCATCACTTGATATGGCCCTCCCTCGGCATCTTTCCATGTGGCCTCGCCCAGCTTGCGGCCGGGCCTTCTGTTGCGATAGACGCTGGGCTTTAAACTATCCGTCTTGTAGCTCCGTTGCCGCGTCCTTTTTTCCCCACACAAGACCCGTTGCGGGTGCTTTCTCAGCATGTCTGTTTTCATTTCTCACATCCACAGCTAAACTGCCGCTTTTTGTCTTGGCACTGATACCGTGGATGCAACAGTGGCCGCGCAGCTGACAGCACGCCGCTCTTTTTTTTTTTTTCTTTCCTTTTTGTTGTTCCTTTTTTTTTCTGGGCCGAGGCTGGGCAACAAAATGGGCGTGAGTTCCAGACTCCGCCGAGAAACTGCCATATGAAGCCGTTCTTTTGTGGTGGCCCAACCGGGCCAATGCTCGCAGGTAAGCAACGCCGCCGAGACCTGCACCGCTGGATGGCGGTAGGCTTGGCAAAGTCTCGGCACCAGTTTCGCCAACGCCGTCCATTACGAAGGCGATTTGCCAACCCGGTAGCCTTCAGAACTCTCTCCCCATGACCCCCAGCGGAAACGGGGGGGAAGGGACAGAGGCAACGACAACTGCCGCGACCTCCATCTTCTCATCGCTCTCGCTAATGGTGATGGAGGCTTGCAAGCATCACGCCGAGAGCTCCAAGCAAAGCTGAGACGACTGCTAGCTGCCGTCGGTGGTGTGCTGTTAGGCTTTTTATTTGCTTTGCAAGGGCGCATGGTCGGAACCCGCTCGCATCTTGGCAGGACGCTCATGAGCAAAAACCTTCGCGTCTCCAGCTGGCTTGGCCCTTTGATTTATACAAAGGTCTCTTATCCGCCCCTGTAGGCTGCTTGGCTGCATTCTTCCTACCCGCCTGCCGGCTCTATACTCCTCGGCTTCTCGGTGTCTTTGTCGCGCGCCTCTCTCTGCTCTCCAGCACCCTTCAGCTGGCCCTCGACGCCGTCTGGCGTTTTGAGATTTTAAGAAGACGAGGCTTTCAATCAGCTGCATGCGCGGATCCAGGACTTTCGACGATCGACGTCTTATCTAAAATCTAATCTACTTGTACAGCACGCGCTGCCTGTCTGTTGGCCACACTGCAGGTGTGCTTGTCGATCGCACCATCACCATCCCTTATTTCTTCACGGTGGAGTCTGGTGTCTCTCAGGCACTATGTCTCTCACACTGCCGTCATCAGCTACATCCTCGAGTTTTTCCTTAAACCCAGGTTCGACGGCGTCAAGTGTTGCGTCGACCACCTTGGCTACTTCTACGACTAATGGCAGCCCCCTTATCACGGCAGGGCCTTTCCCGCCCATGACAACGCACTGGAACCGGCCGATGAGCTGCACATGGACATACGTGTATGACAGCGACCTACCACCCGGAGTTTCGGATCCTGTTGCCTATTTAGATTTGGAGCCCCTTCCAGGTGCTTCTACTCTGTCCTGTTATCCGGATGGCATGTTTTTTGACGGACGCACTGGCATATTTAGCCCTGCTACGTGCCCCTATGGATGGACTACTGTGTCTGTCTCGGTCAACACCGACCAGAGTGCGGATGAGGCTACCACCACAGCACTGTGTTGCTCATCGTACGTTGAGCGAGCAAATTTGATTTTACTATGATTATAGGGGCTGACTCTTTCACAGCGAATACTCCTATGCCGGTGGGCATTGCAAGCGCCAAGTTCCTACGGTCCTGGCAGTCCCCATCATTTATAATCACACTGCCGCTACATACGAAGTTTTAACCAATTCAACCACCACCTTATACAGCGCCACTATCGCCGTGAATACCATACGCGCGCTCTTTAGAGAGCAGGATAAGCCACTCCTAGGTTTGACGGATGAGGACGATATTGATGACCAACCAGAGGACGACCAAGGGCTGTCGCTAAGTGCCAAGATAGGGATTGGAGTCGGCGTGAGCTTTTTCGGCCTATTCGCCATTGGGCTAGCTGTTTTTATTTATTTATGGAGGCGAGAGCGAAGGAAAAAGGGCACCACGAGTCGAGCATCGCACGAGTTAAACGTGGTGCAAAGGGCCCAGGGGCAAATGTATACCAGGTCACAACTCAGCTCGCACCGACGAGGTCGCGCACGCGATGCCGAACCGCCTCCCGCATACGACTTTCCCACCGAAACCAACAGCGCTGCGGATAACGATAACGATAGCCAAAGTCCTGTTATTGCCCGAGGCGGCGAAATACAGGTTCTAATGGCGCAAAAGGCTGCTATCCAACGACGTATTGAAGAGCTGGAAAGGGCTTCAGGAGAGGAAAGTCGAGATGACCCTCGGAGGGGTTAAGGAACTAACTCGGTTGTTTGTGCTGCATGTTTGCCTCCTTTTTGGGCCTTATTATTTAATCTTTTTTTTTCTCGTTTGGCTTAGACGGGGTTAGTTTTATGATACCACTTTGCGCAAAAACAGGCCAACTCGTTATTTATTACGTTCTGGTCGACTTTACGATATCATACAGTGATGGAATGAACAGCATCAGAACGACTTGAGCATTTTGGCATGGATTTGGGCTAGTTTGAGAACAAGATCAGAAAACCAGAGCTAAGAAAAGAAGGGGTGAAGCGAATGTATGGAGTTTAGGGGTGTTATTAGGCAGCACAAAAGTGCCCTGTGGACAGTAATAAAACAACTTGAACTCGATATGTTTTGGTATGACGGCTTGAAAAGGAGATGCCAACCGCCTTTTTGCCCTCTTCACGCTTCAACCATTAACCGTGCTCAGTATTACGGATCCTGCGACGATCTGACTAAACATGCATGCATGCATGCCTGAGCATGGTTATCGCAGGCACCTGGTTTTTGGACATTAGCGGTTCCATCCGCTCGGGACTTGGGGACATGGGTGGCGCTGCGCACACGTGCTATTTCCAGAACAGCCCATGCTTGATAATTACAGCATCAGTGGTAATCAGACGAGACAAAACCCTCCATCAGCCCGACGGATGAGAAATGCTCGCCCAAAAAGACATCACGGGCCGCTGTGGGTAGCACCGGACCCGAAGGGCGGCCCACTCAGCATCAACGCTCATCCGGGCTTTATGTCGCTACCTAGAGCTAGGCAGTAGCAAAAAGTATGTTGAAATGTCGATGCCTACGCCTCGGTATGCAAGCAAACAAACGGTCAGCGCCTTTAGGTTCTTACTATTCGCGAGCATGGCAAAAGGCCCAGCTTCCGTCTGATTAAGCCTTTGCGCGATGGGTTTAGGGGCCGCCACTTACACGATTCGTCGACGCTTTGGGCCATGTCGAGGCGAGGCGTCTAGATGCACTCCATAGGCATGCCAATAGCCCCGACTTACCCGACTTCCAGGCGCAGTGCGCTATTTTAGCGGTATGTTCCGTACGGAGTACCTTGGTTCCCGTTGCAGGACTCGCTGGACCTCGTCTATCAGCACCAAACGGCTGAGCATGCAGGTACCTCGTGTCAAGCCGGCATAAGCAGTCCCTGGCAGCTGGTGACGATCCAGAACCCCCCGCTAAGAAAATCCCACCAAACACTTTATAAAAACTCCACTAGGAAACCCATCACCAGAACCCTTCGACTCAGGCCGATTCCTTTCGCTTTTCCCATAACCCAGAGTTTGCGAATATTCTCAGTGTTCAAATCATAGCTCTTTGCCTACCAAACATCGTTACGAGTTTATACATTCCAAAATGAGGGGCGAGGTCAGTTTTTCTCCCCGCGCGCAAGTCGCCTTTTTTTCTCGCTATGATATCATCCCACTTTTGTGGAATGCGCTCGCGATGCGTCATGAACCAGCTTGGATTGGGAGCATTTTCCACCCTCTGCGCCCGGCGTCACCATGCAATTTGCTTACAGGGAGAGTCGCTGACTTGATGATAATATAGATTGTGCACCTTCATGTCGGTCAGGCCGGCGTCCAGCTCGGTAACGCAGCTTGGGAGCTGTTCGTGAGCCCCTCCATCAGTGCGGGAGGATTTCTGCCATGCTAATCTCCCTCGTCGCATAGTTATTGCCTTGAGCATGGCCTCGGCCACGACGGTCGCGTAGATCCCAACGCCAATCTTCAGGATGCGGGTTCAACCGACACCTTCTTCACCGAGACCAGCGGCGGCAAGCACGTGCCTCGGTCCCTGTTCATCGACTTGGACCCGTCCCCCATCGATGAGATTCGAACGGGCGACTATCGCCAACTTTTCCACCCCGAGCTGCTGATCAGTGGAAAGGAAGATGCGGCGAATAACTATGCCCGCGGTCATTACACCGTTGGCAAGGAGTTGATTGATACTGTCATGGACAAGATCCGCCGTGTTACGGGTGAGTGTTGGCGGGATGGCATCTCAAAGATTATACTGTGGAAAGGCTAATGTGCAACGCTGCAGACAACTGCCACTCTCTTCAGGGATTCCTCATGTTCCACTCGTTCGGGGGCGGTACTGGATCCGGCTTCGGTGCTCTTATGCTGGAGCGCCTTGCTCACGAGTACGGCAAAAAGACCAAGCTCGAGTTCGCCGTCTACCCTGCCCCTCGCACAGCATCCGCTGTTGTCGAGCCTTACAACGCGGTCCTGTCAACTCACAGCACCATCGAGCACTCCGACTGCACCTTTTTGGTTGACAACGAGGCCGTCTATGACATTTGCAAGAGGCATCTCGACATCTCGCGTCCTTCATTTGATCACCTCAACGGCCTCATCTCCCAAGTGGTCAGCTCCATCACTTCGTCCTTGCGATTTGACGGTGTCCTCAATGTCGACTTGAACGAGTTCCAGACCAACCTTGTTCCTTTCCCGCGGATCCACTACCCCTTGATCAGCTACGCCCCAGTTATATCCGCAAAGAAGAGCTCCCATGAGAGCTTCAAGATCCATGATCTCACCCTTCAGTGTAAGTCCCCACCCTTGTTCTTTTACGCATCTCAGAAACTGACACAGCTCAGGTTTCGAACCCAACAATCAAATGGTTGTTTGCAACCCCCAAAACGGCAAGTACATGGCCGTCGCCCTGCTGTACCGCGGCGATGTTGTTACTCGTGACTGCACAGTGGCCGTCGCTGCGATCAAGGCCAGGGCCACTTTCAACATGGTCGACTGGTGCCCCACAGGCTTCAAGCTCGGAATCACCTATCAGAAGCCCACGACTGTGCCCTCTGCCGCTCAAGAGGGCGGTCTCGCCGCCGTGAGCCGCTCCGTCTCCATGCTCTCCAACACAACCGCCATTGCAGAGGCTTGGTCACGACTGGACTACAACTTCGACCTGATGCACAACAAGCGAGCCTTTGTGCACTGGTACGTGGGCGAGGGCATGGAAGAAGGCGAGTTCGCCGAGGCTCGAGAGGACCTTGCCGCCCTGGAGAGGGATTACGAAGAGGTTGCTGCCGACTCATTCGATGCCGACAACGCCGCTGAGTACTAGAGCATCTTTTGATGAACTGGAAGAAACTAATACGAGTCCACTTACGATTGCCGATGCTGAACGAACGAAAAAAGAAAGATTGTTAACTAATTCAATGGAAGTTTTGTTTTTTTTGGCTCGAGGTTATTCAAGGGAAAAAATTCGGTCGTATTGGAGTCAGATTAGATGAGACCATGTCTCCCCCCCTTCTTTTCTTTCTTACTCTTGTTGCTTCTTTGTTTCCCCCTTTTGTTAGTCTATTCCCTTTTCTATTGCAGGATATGTATGTTCGTTTTGGGAGCAAGCAGGCGAAAACTTGATACCTATATTCCCCGAGTTCCTTTCGTTGTATATAATATTCTTTGGGTTTACGCAGCCTTGGAAGTTGGCTGCATATTTAGGTAGTTAGTCCTTGAAAAAAATCGAATAAATGGAGGAGAGAAGACTTGTTTTTTGCCTTTTCCCAGCCTACGGGTTCATTTATTAAAGTATTTGATCATATTATGTATGCGTGTATGCTGCTGACAACTGAGGTCTGTAATTGGATGCAGGGCCTTGTTTTGAAACAGCGCCTCAATGACGTGGCCATAGTTTAGCAAGGCGGTAATGCCATCCATGACAACTCAACTCAATGTAGGCTGCAGAGTACATATTGTGCTGGGTGCTTGACGCTGCCAACGTGCACATTGCATCAATAATAGCATAACAAGGTTACACAGCTCAAACAATGCCCTTCACAGCTTTCGCATATCATAGGCGAAATTACCGCTCGCTTGTAATAAAAGGGGATACCCTGTAGCTTTTTTTTTCCACACCTCTTCTAAACGCCGGTAATCTTTCCTTCTAAATACCCTGCAGTGGCGGTAATGACATAAACAGCAAAAAAAAAAAAAAAATACGTGGTACCTTCTAACAGGTAGCAGGCAAAATAAAAAGAGGGCTAAAAAAATCCCTTTTGATATGTACATTTTTTCACGGCCCGGCGCCTGCTGCCCTCTCATGTGATGAGGTAAGCGCCCGCCTTTTCACAGAAACAACCCCGTATTATACCAAAGTACTGCCTCTTACAAGCCAAGCCCAGGCAAGCAGGGAATCACTCACTCGCTCCCCGTTGGTTAACCTGGAACAGGCGGCACTCGAGGACGAGGAATTTTTATTTTCCTTGCCTTGGTCTTTGTTTTCCAGCTCCCCCGAGGTTTTCATTTCTGCTGCCACGCCGCAGCCCTTCTGGCGCCCCGGTTCTGTGGTCTCATTGGCCTGCCGGCCTTCTTTTTATTTTTCTTGCCGAACTTGAGGTCCTTGGGGAGACCGTCTTTGGAGGAGGCTCTGCGCCCCTCAAAAATTATACGCTCCGGTGTCTTAAGTCCGTCGACCGGCTCACCGTCCTTTGCAGGAGCCGGGAATGACTTCCTACCGGCAAATCGCTGCTTTGCAGCCGCAGACCGGCCCAACAGCTTGCGAGTTCGCCCAGCAGCGGCCTGCTCCTCTGGCGTTGCCTTGGGCTTGTACTTTGTGCTGCGGCTAGCGCCGTCGGCGATGTCTGCCTTGGATCTGGCCCGCTCTACAGCCTGAGCCGTCTTGCGCGGATCCTTTGCCCTCGTCACACGGAGAGCACGGGGAAGCATGGGGGGAAACTTTTTCCCATTGAGAAGAAGAGCACCTTCTACATCATTGGCGTCCTGTAAAAGTCAGTCAGTCATCAAAAACAAGACGAGGCTTCGGAGGCAGACACATGAAAGGGGGGAGAAAATCATCGTCTGCCGAGAAGAGGACTTACATAAAACTGCACGTATGCAAAACCCTTGCCCACTCTGGTCTTTGAGTCTCGCACAACACGAACATTCTCAACCTTGCCTTGGGTTCCAAAGGTGCGCCAGAGGCCTTCCTCAATGTCGGAAGGCACTTTGTTGCGCTTCTTTTCAACTGTCTCGCCGCCGGCTTTTGTGTTCAGAACAGTCTCGTCGTCAACAAAGCCAAGGTTTCCAACGAATACACAGCAGCGATGGTTCATTGGACTTGGATGCGCGACGCTGTCCACTCTAATGTGACGGCCAAGAATTTCACTTCCGTTGAGCTCGGTGACTACTTTGCGAGCTGCGGCAGGAGTCGAGAAGACTGCGTATGCATTTGTGGATTTTGTGGTAGCATCCATCAGAGCCTTGGTGATGTACGCCGCTCTCTTCGGCATTGAGCCGGTAGAGAAGGCAACAGAGCGGAAGCGTACAGACTCAATCTTTTGTGGCGGCGAGGCATCCTTATCAAGGACAGAAGAAAGATGCTTCATAAGCTCCTTCTTTGCCGACTTGGATGAGATGGCCTCCGTGGCGACGTTGCCCAAGAAGACAGTTCGAGCGGCCTTTTCTACCTCGCTTTGCTTGCTCTCTTGTGTAAGAGATTCGTGCACAGGAACTTCATCCTCTTTCTCTCCGTTGGCTTCCTCCTTGGCGTTTCCTTCCTCTCCCTTCAGGCGCTTGCCAGATGGTTCGGGTTCGTCATCATCTGCAAGCTTTGCCAAATATTTTTCTTCAAGATCATCGTTGTCATGCTTTCTCTTGCGTTTCCTCTCACGCTTCGGCTTGCCCTCTAGAGCATTGTCGTTGGTCTGCCCTGCCGTTCCAGCCACTTCCATTGTCACAGACATGGCATCTTCTTCGTTGGATTCATCATCGCCGTCTCCGCCTTCTTCTTGCTCAGAAACGTCATCACCTGCTTCATCTTCGTCGCCATAGTCCAATTCTTCGCTGATCTCAGAGAGCTCATCATCATCGCCTTGATCATCGCCGTCTTCTTTGCTTGACTTGCCGTCGCTGGAGCTCTTCTTCTCTCTCGGGGCTCCAAGTCGAGGTTGTGAGGGAGCCGTCACTGGCCCAGCCTGATAGGTACGTCAGTTGTTGACTCTCTCGATGTATTTTTCTAGAACAAAACAGAGATCGGCAAGAGGCTTACACTGGATGCGAACAGAGCGTCGAGCGTGGGGTCGATGGCCTTTGAGGCCACGGCCAACGCATTTTTCCTACAGGCAAAAAAATTAGCAAGCGCAATTGAAATCCCCAATTGCAGCGTCGCTCACGTTTTGGCCATTTTCCAAGCGTCGCTGCAGGGTGCAGCCTCGTCAACAAAATGCAGAAAACCCGGCTTTCGGTTGGCGCTTCACAAGGTTGCGACGGAGCGCACTGAAAGCGACAGAAAAGTTCAGAGCAAGCTCTAAAAATTTTGGGTCCCGCCGCCGGGCTTTCAGCGGAACAATGCGTCATTGGTCTCGCTGGCCCAAAGTCCCGCAGATGACCGCGTTTCTGCCACGCCAGGATTCACCGCCCGCCTGCCCTCGGTTTTGCTCCAGGGCCTGGCTCGCCTATAGTTGGGGCTTGTGCAGGCGGCTGGTGCAGCGCTCTGTAGGTCACAGCCGACAGATGCGCGAAGCGGCACCTTGTCTTCTTCCCTCCCCTCCCAGCCCGTTGCTCCGTCCACTCTGCCACGACCCCGTGAAGGCGTCCCCAGCACAAGACAGACAAGCAGCAGCAGAGCCTGAGCTCCAGCTTCACCAGCGAAATCCCGTCACGCCGCTTTGCCCTGCCAAAGCCCCCTCGCCGTCGCCGACTCCCTCGCAGCGCCGCCCGCTCAAACTCTTCGCAAGCGACCTTGTGGTGTCCGCGCCGGCCCTGACCAGGCTCTCGACCGACAGAGCTGAAACCACCCTTCACCTCGTCCATCCCGCTGCCAACGCTCGTCAGCAATCTGCCAGAGTGCTTTGCACTGCGCTACCGGCAATACAATGGCAGCGACGGCCTCGGCGTCGGCTGCTTTCCCCCCCGTAGCCACGGGCGGCGGCAACCTCGAGGACAGCAACATCTCCAGTCCTCTCAGCGAGGTCGACGATAAAGATGCAAACGACGAAGACATTGAGCACATGCATCTGGACAGAGACAATCTGAGCATCGGCCCAGAGGAAACCCGGGGCACCGACAACGGCGGATCAGACTCCGACAGCGCTCTTTCCGACGCAGCGTCTGACGTAAACTCTGAGGCCAACGACACCGAAGCCGAAACCCTGAGGCTCTACGACACGCCGCAGATCCAGAGACATCGTGATGTCGGCATTGAGCGGTTCAATGATGGCGAGCCCTTTGAGCACACCCCGAGCAAGCTCCGCAGGGCGCTAGTAAATGGTGACGATGACTCGGTCTCTGGCGACGATAGCCACGTGGACGAAGACGAAGACGACGATGATGATAACGATGATAACGAATCACCGACAAAGGCCGTGGCAGCCATCGTCAAGGCAGATGAAGATGGCCAACGTGATTCGCAGGAAAGAAAGCGGAAGCGATCGGCCGTCACTGAACAATCAGACCCGGAGCAGCCAGTTAGGAAACGCACAGGGTCGATATCGGCCGCCAACGGAGATGGCGATGATCGCCTTGCAGCTGCTGAAGACGACGCGACACCGGCCGCGAATCTTCCAAGCGGAGTCCAGTCTCCGGGAGACGATGATGAGGCTTCCGCTACAAACCAAGACACCCCAACAGAACACGAGGCTCCAGAGGTGACGAGGAAGACCAAGCGCAGCGGCTCGAAACGGAAAAATGTCATTGCAGATGACGGCGATAGCGAAACTCGAGCAGAACTTCGTGACGAGCTGCAAGACGCCGCGATGGAGGAAGAGCCCGAACCCGACCAACCCGAAGAGGAGGAGGCAGAACCTGAAGCGGATGAGGAGACTGACGCTGCAGCGAGAAATCTCGAAGAACGTAAGCTTAAGCCTCTTGAAGTTACTCGCGTTATGCAATACAAGTACTAATCTAAAAGCAGTGGAAAAGAAACAAGCCGCGTATCGGGACTGGACTCAGATAGAAGAAATGTTTGGCATTTTCAGAGACCGGTAAGCCCCCCCCAAAGAGAGCCTCTTTCTTCAAGGTCACAACAGTCCGCTCACATTCATACCTGAACAGTCTCTACAAGGATAGGCTGCAGAGGCTCGAGGAAGAAGAACAGTCGCTGCATGCCCCAGAGCCTACACATCCCGAGTACCTCAACATGAAGCAGTGCCTCGATGATCGGCTGGATCGAAAGCTGCAAGCCATCAATACCGAGCACGAATACCGGCTCAAGGCACTCGAGCGGCGCGCAGTGGCCCAAAGAGCCCAGATATGGGGCCAATACTTCCAAGCTGTCAGAGAGAAGCGGGAACAGGCTCTGGAAGGACTGAATAGGCAATGGTACGACGTGCAAAGCGCTAGGCGAAGTGCGCACAGCTTGCCAGATTATGGTCTCTTGTTTCCAAAAGATCCTTCACAGCGCGTCAGGAATGCCATCGCCTATAACACCGAGGTGTCGACTCTCGCCGGCCTCGCTAAATACGAAGGCTTCCCAGCTGGACCAGAGTTGCAGGGGGCATCCACATCGGAGCTGGAAGCTGATTTAGCCGTCATGGAAGTGAGTCTGAAATCTCTTTGGCAGCTGGCCATTGCTTAACGTATTTCACGGTGGCTGACTTGCTCTCAGCGAACCCGGCGCATGCGGCAGAAGCCCTCGATAAGTCACATCCGCGAGGAATACCAACCACCGCACCTGACCCGCCTTGACCCAGCAGGAGAGCAGTTTGTCAAGAACACGCCTTGGGCAAACCCGAATCACTCTGCCCATAAATTCTACCAGCATAACCCGGCTCCAGTGGAAGCCCGCCCTGAGCCCGCCGCTCCCGCTAGTCGGCCGCCTCAGAATGCGCTTCCCCCTTCGACTGATCTCAAGGCGGCTTTCGATGGTTCGGCATCAGCGCGTTCGCCTGCACTCTCTGCACGGCTATCCGAGTCCCCTGAAATCACGCGGAATATTCTGAACCCGTCATCCCACCCAATGAAGCAAATGGGTAGCATCTCAGGACTCAGTCGCGGGTCAAAAACGGCAGCGACTTGAGGGCTGTCTACTCGTATTTGAAAATGCATATTATTCAGGAATAGCCCGCGCAGCTTAGCTATGATGTGAGGATTTCTGCGTTCGGATACTAATGATACCCAAGATCAGGGCTCATCGTCGGCTCTTTGTTAAGGAAGTGCGGCCTTTTTTAACCCCTTCTTCTTGTTTATGTCTGTATGTGTGCATGCGTGTTTTTGTTCTGGAGATTCAGGATGGGTAAACTGGTAATAAAGATTTTGACGGCGTTATCATGTCCAGATTTCAGGAGGCTGGCAATGGCGGCTATGGATTTGTCTTGCATGGCAGGAGGAAAGTCTTTCACTGTACAGAAAGGGGCGGTCTTTTTTTTCTCCTCACACGCCTCTACATATATCTAAGGCGACAGAGTATTCACATGGTTGTTTGCGATTGCTTGGGATTGTTTCTGATGTATAGGAGATCAAAGTAGCTTTGAATCAACAAAATCCACTTCCCAAAACCTGACAGTAATAGTACACAGCAACTTTGGCTGACGGATCGTAACTTGCAACACCTAAGCGCCCCATTTTGTGAGATATCATTCTTCCATCTTGATCTTTTTCTTTGCTTGTATGTATGTATTTATTTATTTTGCCTGAGATGGCTGTCGAGGGGCATCTGGAACCTTGACATCCTCAAAGTCGTCCTGACCGACAGCGTTGATGGTATACCAGTCTATCGAAGAGCAAGATGGTGTCAGTAGGTAGTTTGAATGGTGCAGAGCAGGCATGTATAGATTGAGCTTACAAACTCCTCCAACAAGCGCAAAGAGCCCGAGCCCGGTCAGGGCATTCTTGAAGAGATATGGCCGTCTAGCTCGAACGAGGGCAGGGCCTTGCCGCAGTCGCCGATCGTAGTAGGTAGAATGAGACCTGGAATACAACTGGGTTAATTGAGCCGCAATTGATAAAGAGATATCCTTGTGGGCGGGAATACAAACGCCATCCTTTATGTCGAGAGCCGCGACTTTCTTTTCCCTCGGAAAACACAGCAGCTTCGTCGCTATCAAAGAGCCAAGATTGATCGTATCATGCGCCTTAGAGTGGGATGAGCGTTGGACAGACCTAGGCGGCACTTCCCCGGCTAAACAGCCGCCGCCGCATGATGGCGACGATGCTGTTAACAGTCTAGAGCCCGAGCCGGTACCTTCACAATGTACAAAGTACTTCGTACCTTGCGTGCTAAAGGCCAAAAAGCTGCTTGCCGTCCTTAATTTTTAACAGGGATCTGCCACCTTAGACCCGCGTCACGTTCCCGTCGCCAAAACCTTGACCAGAGCTCCCCAAGCAACTTAATCTGCATCTGCATTGCACAGAATCCAGAAAAGTCGCCAGCCTCTCGACATCACCAAGCGAACGGCCCAGGAAGCGCCACTTCGACTGGCGCCCCGTGCGATTGTTGCGACTCCGTGTTACGAGCTTCGGAAGATCCCCTGCGGTGGCTGGAGTGGGAGATTGGCGCAGGGCATGACGATACGACTAGAAGCAAGATAGAGTATGCCTGTAGCCTAGCCTTTTTGTCGCGCGACCTCAAATGCTGCATCGTTATTCCGCACTCTTATCAATCTCATGTCGCCCGCTTCTTCGTGCCTATCCTTCTTTCACGCATTGAGAAACACACGGTTGCCAATCCTGCTCCCACTTGCGAAGCCAGTACTACGGGGCTAAACTCGACGTCATGGCTTCCACCACCTCGACCCTCTCAGTGCCAGACCAGATCCGCCAGCTCAATGATGCCCGCAAGCTCGTGCTGGGGGACGTCAAGTATTATCCAAGTGTCGTCAGGGGCATCTTGCCAATCATTGGACCCAAGGCGCCGATAGAGCTGCGACGATGGGTCACGGATTTCCTGTCCGAGGCATTTGCCACGCCGGCATTGCCAAATTCAGAGAAGGAGACAATGCAGCCATACGTGTTGACCACGCTGGAGTCGCTGATTGAGCAGGAGGTTGATGCGCAGGTCCTGAGGAATGTGATACAAACGGCAGCGAGCATCTACCCGCTTGCCATGAGGTGGATGTTGGTGGCTTCTCTTCCCTGCTAGTTGATGTAGGACCCTGTGATTGCTGACTAGTCGATTCTTTTTCTATCTCGCAGTATCAATAACAGCTACGATACGGTGACGTGGGAGAGGATGGTGAGTATCAAGCAGAAAATCTTACAGATGTGGGACAATGTTCCTCCCACCGTAAGGATATGCTGCATCAAGTTTGCTCAGCGAGTGGTGTTGGCGCAAAGCGTTGCTTCAGGTGCCGAACATCGGGTAAGACATGAAGACTGTTCCGAGATGGGCGAAACAATAATTCTCATCAAATTCTCTTCTAGTTTGGCGGCGGATTGGACGTTTCTCTAGATAAGGTCCCACCCAACCACCAGACGCTCGATCCTAGAACTCTCGAGGCAGAGGCAAGTGGGCTGTTGGACCGCATGCTGAGCATTTTGCAAGGAAACAAGTACGTTTATTGCTTATTTTTCCATCTTCCCTTTCCGACTAAATCTACTCTCCGCCGAGGAATTGTCCGTACTCACCAACATTTAGCGATGGTCTTTTAGTAGACGCAACTTTGAATTGCTTGTCCATCATGGTGCGGACTCGCCCTTCTACATCCAGTCGAATTCTCAATGCATTACTCAACTTCAACCCCCTACAAGCCGCCAACTCACCATTGACCCCCAAGTCCAAGGTGATGATCAAATCCATGGAAAAGACAGCACGCTTGCTGTTGATTCATCTTAGTAAGCGAGACCCTCATAACCCAATCGTGCCTAGAATACAGCAGCATGTCGAGGGCACAATGCGTATGGTGGCCGAGCTCTTCGACAGTGCTGGCCGGAAGAGACCTCTGGAGCCCAAGCCACAGGACGGATATGATGTCAAGCGCCAGCGGATTGAGGCCTCCCAGATCCAGATCCCCCCCTTGGGCCCGGGCCCCCATAGCCTGGCCGATGTCTTCACCCTCATTGGCAATGACGGACTCAAGTTCTTCGACGTCTCTCAGGTTCCCCCCAGCCTCGTAGCCAGAATTGCCGTGAATACTTTGTCCCGGTTGGATGCCCAAGTCCTAGCAAAGGCCGTAGATGGTGTTCGCGGCCGACTCGAGACGCTGAACAATAGCCCTCCCCCGGAGCTGAATCCAAACACTGCACCTCTCGGCGTCGAGGAGGATGAGGATGACTATGAGCCAGACTTTTATCAGGCCGAAGATACGGAACAGATCCTAAACAAGCTTGACAATGCGCCAGCGCCAGCTGTGACCGAGCCTATCATAAGCCTGGACGACACCTTGGGGCTGAAATCTTTCAGCCTTCCCCAGCCGCAGCAGCTGACCCCAGAGATGGCCCTCAATGCGGGCAACGGGACAGTGACGAGAGTGCTGGACATGATGAAGTCGCTGGAGGAACCGGGAACCAAGAAGCAAAAGGCGGGGTTCAGCCGGCTTGCGGCAAGCTCCGAGAGCAGAGACTCTTGGATGACCATCTTGACACGCCTGGCAACGCGCTCATCGGCTGGTCTTGAGGAGATATCGGTAAAAGGAGAGGCAGACGACTCTTCTCGAGCACCATCTCTCAACAATGGTATCAGAGAGATACTATACAATTACGTCATGGAAGACTTCCGCAAGCACATCGACGTCGCCGTATCATGGCTCTGTGAAGAATGGTACAACGACAGGGTGCAGCAGAAGGCCGGTGGGGATCACCCCATGTACTACGAGAAATGCACGCTGCGGCTCATTGACGGCTTTCTCCCTTATCTACATCCTCAAGACAAGGTTTTGACGAGGTTTTTGAGCGAGATTCCCGAGCTGAACCGAGCGATTCTTTCTCGCGTAAAGCACATGTGTCGGGATCCAAGCGTGACTCAGCTGGCTTTGACAAGCTTGCTATACTTGGTGATTATGCGACCTCCCATCAAAGAAGCCGCGCTGGACGTGGTCCAGGATATATGGACAGACTGTATGTCATATTTGATTCCCCTCCCTCTCCTCTCTGTTCCTCTCTTTCTTCAACCCACATATACATATGCAGAACAAACTTAGGGCATGGCTAACAGCTGGACAGTCGAAGATGCTCGGCCTATGGCTGCGAAATATCTTACCAAATATCGGCCGCTATTCATAGAGAATGCAACAAATCGCGAAAACAACGATAGCCCAACACCAGCACCAGCCGGAACTGCCATTACCACATAGATGATTGAAGGTTTCCGCCTGCAGTGTGCATTAGGAAAGGGACCAAGATCTTGTATTTGCGGCTTAAGGGATGGGGATTTCGCGGCTGGCAGCGGCTGGGAAGCTGCACAAGGCGAACACTCCATGGTTCAAACTTTAGATGAGATTTTTTTTCACAGAATGCAGGGCCACACCTTGATTGGGGACAACATAGAGATCGCTGGAAAGGGGCCGTGTTGGCCGTAATAGTGGCGTAGAATTTGTGTATGAATGAGGCAGGCGTTTGTTGGCTGCCACGCGAACATGACAACAGACGGCGTGGATATCCGGGATATTAGAAATGTGTGTATAAGACGTCTTACACAGGACGAATGCTAGCCGCATTCAGGATGCATTGGAAGATGGGCGGGGACGAATTTTGTATCACATTAAAAAAAAGAGGGAGGGTTTGGAGGGCACATATACTAAGGCAGTATTAAACTATTGGAAATACCATTCGTACACGGGCAAATGGTTGGAGGGTTTTGCGGCCAGTCTCTCTTTACATGTAATAACACGCAGGGAGAGTCTAGTAT
The DNA here is from genome assembly GCA_025919625.1 of Trichoderma arundinaceum. Lineage (NCBI taxonomy): Eukaryota > Fungi > Ascomycota > Sordariomycetes > Hypocreales > Hypocreaceae > Trichoderma > Trichoderma arundinaceum. Next base: position 1,399,964 of record JAMQTF010000001.1, on the reverse strand, counting down.
AGACGCCTCCCCCCTACGCTACTTTCTTTCTATTTCGCCGAGCTGACAGTAAGCTAGATTATCTTGATAGGGCTCATTTCATCTTTGAGAAGCGAGGATTTTCTGGAGCAGATGAATGAAATACTGCTACGTTGCCCACCTGTGAACAATGAATGGGGTACCCTGTAGGTTGTTATTCTTTTTCCCACTAGCGCGAGGTGTCAAAGCTAGCGATACGGAGCAGCGAGATTGCCAATGCAAGGAAGTCAGTCGATGGCGTTGGACCGCCAAGTATTGATCCAAGACCTGCATGTTTAGTAGATGTTGATATACGAAGCCTGGAATACGGAGCATGGCTGACATCATCGTGATGGATTGCAATAACATGCCCGTGACATTTCATTGGAGTTGCTGCCCGCGCATCCTCTGCGCGTCCACCCAAGACGTCCTCGTTGCCCGGCCAGCCACCGCATGCATCTCCAAAAGGCCGCCTCTTGCAGCATCTCCGGATCAAAAGGCCTTTGAGCTTCTTCGATGCCCAATGGCTGGAAGCCCGCATGCAGCACGTGAAGCCTTCAACAGGCAAGGCGATGCCCTGCAGATTGTTTGACCCCGGACAGCTGTGGGTGGGCTTTGTGCAGATTAGAGAGAGACAAAGGCGGCAGAGACATGAGAGACAAGTCTTGGGGCTAACTGTGTGGGCGATTAAACAAAGAGGAGGGGTTGTTTTCTTTTTTTAACCTTGTTGGTTGGTGATTTGTGGCGGCGGCTCATTGTGTTGATTCCCTTGCTTTTTTCTTTTTTTCCTTCTTTGGTGTAATTTGGAGTTTGGAGGATCCCCTTTTGGGAGGCACTGCATGTATAAGGGCGAGGAGTGGCCGCTTTTTGTTGCACAATGGATGTCGAAGCTGTTGTTATTAGATCACATGCGTGCTCTCTCTTTACTCTGATATTGTGTCTGTATAGTTGTCAATATATTTCTTCTTCCTTTTTTTTTTTTTTTTTTTTGCGGAGAGAGAGCACTATTGAATCCCCAGCTCCGCTCATCTCATCTCATCGCATCAGCTGCCCTCGTCTCCCTGGAAAAGCGAACGAGCCCCCCGGCTCATTATACCGGGCGTTTGCTGGCTTGACGACGATTAAAGACGGACGGATCGGCCTGGCTGTTTCATTTAGTGCTTGCAGCACAAACGAAGCACCCGACTGCTTCCATCATAGGACATAGTCACCTTAGATACAGGAATAGTACTCTGCAAGGTAACCTATACTTACACAAAATGCCACTTCGGCGTCTTCAGAGGCAATTCTTCACCATTCATCACGATACATTGCAAAGTATGGCTTGATTTCCCTGTTTTCTTTTTCTATTTCCTTCGCCCTGTCTCGCTTTTGTCCCCTTGCACGCTGCCTTCTGCCACTTGACGCAAATCCTCGTCCCCCCCAGGTCCATTTTTAATGAGTGACGGTCTGAGCTGAGCAGCGCGTTGCGCATTGCTGCTCATTTACGCGAAAACGAGCGAATGCTTGCCGTACCCACCGCTCATCTATAGATGATACTTTGTACCTAGCAGTGCACTATAACGGTAACGCATACAAGTTGCTTATTTCATACAACTCGCACTGCCCTGCACAAAACAACCAGTGCATTACCGTCTACAATCGCCTTTTTGCCTCCGTCACCAACTCACCTCGCGATCCCCCCCAGATTCCGCCACCCAGACCAGAGATTGATTTGCTGATGCTGAGTTGCTGCTCGCAGCCGTCCAACCCGCCGCCCGCCCTCCCTCGCTAGATGATTCACCAGGCACGAGGACCTTAACACCAGCTTCTGCCGGCACCGTCAACAGCATGCCGAGTCGCGCGGCCTCCGTTTCCAAGCAGGCCCTGGGCAGGACAGCCACGATCCGCAGCGTGCCGAGCTTCGAGGGTTCTGAGACGAGCCCCGAGAGTAATCACGCCAGCGGCCTCTCCAGCAGCGTCAACAGCAAGGCCAGCGGACTGTCCGTCGCGGCGTCTGCCGGGGCTCAGATCGAGAGAACACCGTCGCCGGTGGCCAAACCCAACCCCGAAAGCACCATGGATGAGTCTCCTGCGAACTCGGACAACGCCACCGGCCCCGTGCCTAGGGTCGTGGAACCATCGCCGGCGCCCCTGGAAGAGACGGTGGATGGAGACCAGGACCACCACGACAGCGCGCAGTGGGATTCGACGATTGGCAAGGCGGGCTTGGGAAAGACGGGCCGGGTCATCAACAAGCTCGTTAGCGACAACGACGCCCTGAAGCGCGAAATCAAGATTGAGCGATTGCGGGCGGAAGAGGCGAAGCAGGCCGCCAAGCTGGTCGAGGACAAGATGGAGCGCATGATTAGCGACTACGAGAGCCGATTGTTAGAGGCAAACGTCACCAAGACGCTGCTGGCGAGAAAAGAACGACAAGTCGAGACCCTGATGGCAACGGTCGATACGGAGAAGAAGAAGACGGTGGCGGCTCAGGAGCTGGAGCGGAACTGGAGAGACGAGATGGAAAAAGTCAAGAACGACGCCAAGACGCAGGTGGACGATGCGACAAGCTATGCGCAGCTGATGGAGGGCCGGTACAACGCCATATCCTCCCATTGGCGCGACCAGGGCGACGAAGTCAACAAGGCCATATCCACAATCAAGACCGAGATCAACACCATCGTTGACGAGCGCAAGTCGGACGACGATAAGATCCAGACACTACGAGACTTGTGCGAGCAGCAGGATAGCAACATTCAGAAGCTAAGGCGCGAAAAGGAGGATATTGCACGGCTCTTTGAAGAATACAAGAAGGCGCAGGAGAGTGACCTCAAGGACATGAAGGAGAATGCTAAGAAGACAGAAGAGGAACAAGAGAAACTGCTGGAGGAGGCCCGGGAGACGCTGCATAAGCTGAGATGGGCTCTCAATGTTAGGGAGAATGTCAAGGGTGCTGAGTGAGGTCTGGTGCCGGCGCTCCTCTCTCATTCTTCCGTGCATCTCTTCTCTCCATCCTGTTCTCTTCTCCTTCATGGCCACATTTTCCCTCGGCGTTAAACTCTTATGCTTTTTATAACTGTCGGTGCATTCTTACGGGGGCTCTCTATGCTAATGGCTTTTTCTGGTTTGCGTTGTTTACTTCCCACTTATCACCCTCCCTGGTGCAGTACAGCGGCTTTATATAATGATACCACCTTCTCACTCCCCGCCTTCTCCCCTATCCTCTCTTTCTCGCTTATTGACCTTTATTGCTTCTTCAATTCCTCTCATTCCCTTGTTCTTGTTTTTCTCTACCGTTTGTTCATTCGTTTCTATTAATTGTATAGAGGGAGTGGTCGGTTGGCTGTGGACAGGATATGATTGTCTTTTCCCCTTCTCTTCATTCTTCTTCCTCTCCCCATTTGCATGCTAGGAGGCCTTCGCTCTCATGATACATTTGGCGTTGGATGCATTTACACACACACACACTCAAGAAAAAGATAAATAGTATAGTCTCGCATTGCTGCGCTAGATTTGTTTTTGAAGCCTTGGCTATTGGCAAAGCTCCGAAATGCTAGAAACTTGCGCTTGACACAAGAGACACATACACAATACCTACTTATATAGATAGATCATGGCCGGAGAGGGGCATCAAGAGAACAGCAGGATAAACAATATGAAAGCATATACAAAGAATCTGGCTTGTGTCGTTTTAGCTTCTTCTCCCTGGTTATTGCATGGGGTGCAATGCATGCTTATGAATGGGCAATAGGCTGCGGATGGTGCATTATTGGCGCCTGCGAATGTTGGTTGTGTTTTTTATACAAAGTATATTGCATTGAAGTCTTTTTTTCTTTTTTTAATTGCGAGAAGGTGCTATGCTACACCGCGTGGATATTGAGGAAGTGAGAACTGTATGAATGAATGGAAGGTCCGTCCATCTGAAGCATAATTTGCGATTGTATCTTGTTATATAATGCTATAATAAATAAAGATAATGCAATAGTATATTAGTATTGAGGAAGCTGCGCCGGTAGTGCGGGTGCTACTTTCACAATCAAGATGTAGACCCCATGAATCGTTCAAACCACCCTCTCTTATTCACAAACAACAAACAGCCTTCAAGAGCTCTGGAACTTGTTTCTGAGGACAATATCATCCCGCTTCTAGCTACCTCTAGTAACAGAGAACCCATTCCTAGTATCAATGCAGTGAATAGCCCTCAAGTGCAAAAAGGCACATGTGGTCAGGAGACCACGTGCCCGGGCTGCACTTACCCTCGCAGGTGTCGCCCACCTGGCAGCTTCTTCCTATATCTAGAGCCCTAGAATTCCTCGGACACTTTTTTGTTGTCAATTTCTTTTTACCTCCTCGGATCTTCTCTCTTTGTTTACAGTGCTGTGCTGGACGCGTCCCCCTTTTGTTCTCATCTTTGTTGTCTCACGCACTTTGTATGCCTGTTCCCTCAGGGCTGGTCCTCTATGAGAAATAGAGGAAGTCTCTTTGTTTGGTTCCTCTGCCAGTTTACTGCTTTGTTGAGTGGTTGTTGAGGATCCTCAAGGCTGTCTGGCGTATTTGCTTGCCCGCTCTGCAACAGCAAGGCTTTGCCTGCTCTGCAACAGCAAGGCTTTGCCTGCTCTGCAACAGCAAGGCTTTGCCTATATCGATCTGGATGTTGAGCGCCTCTTAGGTATGTTGGCGTTTTCGTGTTTGCCAACCTTATATATAAACAAGAATCCCTGAACTCCTCTATTCCTCAAAGTCTCTCTATTTAATTTTCCTGTTTCCCATCGAGACGTATAAATCTCAACATCGCTAATTGTTCTTCTACAGCTTGCCGGCGCCATTCTCGAAACTTTCTCAGTCTGATACTGCCTGCGACTTCTTCTGCATCATGGATGGAAACTCTGGCTTTGTGGAGTTCTACATCACATGCAATCCTCTGTTGCTATCGCGGGGTGTTGAGCACATTATCGAATCTGCCAAGTCGGCCTGTCAAGAGGTATTTGTTGCCGCATATTAACTGGTTCGGAAGTCTGACAAATGAATCACCCAGTATGAGCTCGCCGAGATTCTATACGAGCCAGATGTCCCGTGGTTCAAGTGTATCACGGCGGTCGAATACCGGGACCGAGTCAGAGGTATTATTCAGGATCTTCTCCTTGGGTTGATAGAGGTAGAAGTAAAGCATCTTGGCTTTAACCCCTTTGATGACAATGATATTGGCGACAGAGTTTCTCACCCAGATGTCGTGATGAAAGCACCTGAACCTCGCATGATTCCTTGGGTGGAATACAAATCTCATGGAAGCAAGATCTACGACACTTTTGTCGACCACCGATTTCCCGAAGCCATGGCCTCTCTCCCTTTCAAAACGGCTTGGAGAGGGCTTCAGAATTCTAGCGGGGCCTCTATTGAAACGCTCTTGTCTGCATTTCGGTCTCTTTTAAAATCCGAAAAAGTACCGGCTACCACCGGCGAGTTTGCTCTCTTGACCGACTGCCAGATATCTCACAACATGAGAGAGGACTTGGTATACATCGGATCTCAGGGGTCAAAGGCAGACATCGGTAATGCGATTCGGAAGCTCGAATCAATGCTGAATCTTCTGGTGTGTATCATTCATCATTATTACCAGCGAGTCCCGAAATGTTTAACAAAACGCAGGCAAGTAAGATCAAAGTTATATCGCATTGTGTTCTGCCTGAAGGGCCAGCGGCTCTCAAGCTAGTATACAGATGGATATCTCATATTGGACTGGATAAAGCAACGTTTGTTGTTCAGTCTGGTAATCTGTCTGTTGAACACGAACAGAAATTACTTTTAAATGCGGCTGTAATCAGGACTGAACAACGAGACAGACACGATCGTTGGATTCTTGATGATACTGTCTATCCGCTGAAAGGGGTACCGCAGCTCGAAGTGGAACAGACGTTTAATGCCTTCAAAGGTTACGAGCCGCCTTCTAAACCAAAGTTTGCGTTTGAATTGATTCGAGCACTTCCTCCTCCTCACGGGTCACAGCACGTAAAGGAAGAGGCGAATCGTTTGGCAGTTGACATAAAACGGCCCAGAAGCCATCTCAGAACTGCTCAACGCCACACAGATATCCTAATTCTTAACAAGCCAATGATGGACAATCACGAGCCGGCATCTTCTGGTGTAGTGGGGGGTGGTCAAGATGCGGCTCCAGGTCGGGAATTATATGACGGCCGCCAACAGCCGCCTCCTAAGATTAGGGGTGGGGATGAATCATTGGAAAAGTCCATGAAGCGGTTGAGCATTATAAATACGGAACCCTTGCACACGTCTCAACAGCCGATGATGGAAGACCTCCTTATTGACTGTGAAGAAATAGTAGAAATCACAGCCCAGTCTGAATCTATGCAGATTGAACACAGCCAAGAGGATCTTCTCATCTCTTTTGCCGATTCGGACGAAGCATCGCCCAATGGTAGTAAAACTTTTGACAGTATGAACCAAAGCTCAGTCATGGAGCTTCAGAAAGCACATAAGGAAATCATGAGGCTTGAACAGTTTGAACAATCTGATGACTTGATCTTGCTGGAAGATGAGCCACAGGCTCGGCAGCTCCCTAAGGAGGTGAACATTATGGAAGCTTTTGATGATCCATCTCATATTTCCCTTCAAAGCTATCAACCACTTGGGGCCGAGAATGTGACTCCTACTAGTTTGGCAGAAAACAATCCTCTCGAAGATCAAGAGCAGAGTTCGACTGGTATATATTCTGGTGGTATGACCTGCTTCGGATTAATGGAACAACATTCGAAGGACCTCTTCCGAACCATGAATCAGAGGGGAGGCCGTGCCATCGCTAAACGGTCCAAACAGGCCCATTCTCCTGGGGGTGCCAGTACGCATTCCCTTCAAGCGACAGGAAGCGGAAATCAAGGCGTCCAAACCGCTGCGACCAGGGAACGCCTGGATTCTACGACGCCAACGGCACCAAGGCCCAATCCAGAGGTGAGTCCACAGGACTATTTGATGATCGGATACTGACAAAAATGCTTTGTTAGTTTGAAGCGTCATTCCCGCCGCTTACAGGAGCACCACCGTCACCCAAGAAACAGGCAAAAAAGCCGCTCCTTTATTCCGATGCTGCCAAGTTTCCAAAGTCTCGAGATGCAAGGAATCACCGGGCCCCGCAAGAGCGTCAAAGAGCACAGGGCGTAAATGGAATCAATCAGTCCCGTTTACTTCCGACGAGCGCATTTGCATCAACAGCCGGAATGGGCGGAAGCTCAACAACAAAAGAACCTAGGCCTGAGGATCCTCATGAAAATGATGTCTACACTCCCTCAGAGAAGAGTGATATCTTACGAGATACGGAGAATCAGCTAAAAAATATGTCACAGATTCTCGGGCTTGCTCCGGGGTACGTTTCTCTGGAAGTTGTGTTTGGACGCATATACATAAAGCAGATGGCTCCTTCTATGGTGAAACAGAGTGGTTCTGGCCCGTCTTTTTCAGTCAATGAAGGAGTCAAATTCTTGAACAGCACTAATTTTCTACAAAACTGTGTTGGATTCTCGCCAATTCTGTCGACTTTGGGGGGCGATGCCAATGTCTTGGTTCGCATTACGCCGCCGGGCGAAACGCCATGGCACCTGTTTGAGAAGGAGAGTTGGTACGACTTCGAGTGTAAATTTCCTGGCCTCAAAGGCGAGCTCTTCGTCGTTGAGGTAAATGCCGACTCATTCCAATACCGATGCAGAGGCCTTCGTCATGAAATCTTCACCATCTACATGCACAGCCCTCAGCGGGCGTGGGATATGAAGGCTTGTGGAGTTCGTTCAGACGCTCTGGGAATGGAAGCCAAATACAAATGTTTCGCTGAGTCTCTAGTTGAGAATATATCTGTCTAGTAGGGCAATGACATGCATGCGTGGACAAGAGATGATTGAGCTAACGTTGCTGCAGTGTCAATGGCAATGGGGGCATAAGTATCGAGATTTCTGAAAGTGCAAGCTTGTGGGCACGTGTAGAAACCATTCACATGCGACAAGTTGCCCGATATCGCCATGGGAAGGAAAGCGGAAGCAGTGTTCTCTCAGTGACAATGATCCATGTGATGGAGGAGAAGGCACTTGGCGACGAAGAGGGGACTGACCTTGATGAAAGTCGGCTTTTTGCCCTCTCCAACAGTTCACAGAATAGCGCCTTGCCTCATCAGCACTTGGAAGCTAGCATAAGCTCTGCTCGGATGCAACAATACCTCAACGAGAACGTCAGTTTCGAGTGCGGTGACAAGGCTACTTGGGACATGGAGAGCCTTGAAAGCGAAGGCATCTTTGAAGACATCCTCAGGCCAGCTTTTGGGATGATTAGCCACATGGATCCCATTGGGTCATCGAACAACACGATGGGAGGCTTCAGCGACCAGGCTGCCTTCCATGAGTCAATGGTTGAGACGGATGTGAAGAAGAGGAAGTGGACATTTTGGTAGAGTGAGACCAAGTCTGAGTCTCTGTGCAATCGCCATGGTGAGTATTGCGAGACTCTTCTCGTTGCAATGATTGCAACGCAAGTTAATGGGACGCAAAGGTGTGTAAGGTTTGTTGCTTGGTTCACGACTCATTCGCACGCAGAGGGATAAGAATATGATGAGAGCATGTTGTGGACTAAGGGGGACGAGCCTCTCCGTTTAGGCCCCAAGTGTTCGTCTACCGAGCCAGTTCATGGAGGCTGAGTTGTATGTATGAGTAAATACCTGCTAGGTAGGTAGTGATTGACTTGATGTTTACAGAAGTGTGCTCTTCTATCTCCACTGAAGCAATACAGTAACTAGGGTACCTGATTCCCGAAAGGGAAATTGTACTCTAAGCAATAGGCTATAGAGTGGGTTGGGACTAGTCTACGGACGAGTGGCGCATTGATAAGTGAGCTGTTTCGTCCGCCCCGCAGATGCTGCTTACATCCTCACTCTGACATGTTGATGCATTTCTGGTGACTGACTGGGGGATATTCGGGTTGTTGAGATTGGAGAAATCATTGCATTTTATAGCATTGTTGCATAAGAGATAGGTTACCTCACTCGAGCGGTGATTGACTGCTGTTTGCTTTGGCCATTCGCCTTGCGGTTCAGAGATGCCTTCTTCAGTCCCACTTACGCAGACTGAGGCCGTTTCCTCTGTGGAAAGGCTTCCTCTGGCGCTCGGAGTGGGCGTCGTCTTCTTGGTACTCTACGTGCTCAGGCTGAACTGGGTGCTGTCGCATACGCCCCAAGAAGTGGTCGATCGTGCGGGCGAGCCACTGACGAAGGAGTATATCCAAGATGCATTTGAGCGGGTGAAGAAGGATGGGATCGACTGGGATGGGAAACTACCTCCTCGGAAGGACAGACGATATATCGTGGTGGGAGGCTCCGGTAAGTTTGACAATGGAATTCACCTACAAGGAAAACAGAACTGACGATAGTTTGCGGCTGTAGGATTTCTTGGAGGTCAGATCATTTTACATCTCTTGACCATGGGGACCCCGCCTGAGGCCATTCGCATCTTGGACGCGCGTCCGCCGTTCAACTATAAAGAAGAGTTCTCTCGCGGGGCGCCATCAAAGGTAGAATTCGTTCTGACCGACATTACCGACGAGGCGGCAACCCTCAAGTCATACAAGGCGCCTTGGCCGAAGGCAGTGGCTGGCCTACCGTTGACGGTTTTCCACACGGCGGGAGTGATTCGGCCGTTTGAGAGATACGGGATTTTTTACGAGCGCAGCTCCAAGGTCAACGTCTCTGGCACGCTGCACTCTCTTCAGGCGGCGAAGAAGGTTGGCGCCGGCATCTTCATCTATACGTCGAGCTCAAACGCGGCCCTGAGGCAGGTCAAATGGCTCTTTGCGCCGTGGGGATCCGCACAGCAGCCTAAAGGGTTCCTGCAAAATCTGAGCAACGACGACTTCTTCGACCCGCCCCGGCCGCCGCACGACTTTCCGACGAACTATGCGCAGAGCAAGGCCGAGGCAGAGAGGCTGGTCTGCGGCGCTGACGATGGAGCATCTCGCGGAAGGGTTCCAACGCTACGCGCAGGCGCAATCCGTCCTGGCAACGCCGTCTACGGGCACAGGAACGACAACATCACGGGCAAGATGCTCGGGCTGAAGGGATTCCCCAGTTGGGTGCCCGCCAATGTGCAGAATTGGGTGCATGTGAAGAACGCCTCGCTCGCGCATCTGCAGTATGAGGATGCGCTGCTGGGCGACAACGTGGAGCAAATTGCCGGCCGGCCGTTCATCGTCACGGACAAGGGGAAGCCGCTCCGGTTTCGCGACATCTACTTCATGCTGGGCACGGCGAGCACGACGGACTTTGAGATGAGCTACCCGCCGCCGGTGCTGATGCTGGCGCTCTCCTACCTGGTGGAGTCGTTTGCGGTGCTGGTGAATGCGGTGCCGCTGCTGGGCAGGTATCTGAGCGAGCCGGGGGAGCCGCTGAGGTGGCTGCAGCCGGGGGTTCACGCGACGAGTTTGCATTACTTTGTGGACGATTCGGAGGCGAGGAAGAAGCCCGAGGACGGCGGGATTGGATACACGCCGTGCTGCACGACTGTGGAGGGGATATGCGCCACGGTTGCGGACTGGAACGCGTGGGTTGAGCAGGAGGAGGCGACGAAGTAGAAGTAGAAATAGGCTCTTGTTTTACCTATGAATGGCTACAAGAAGAGTAAGAGGAGGAGTATTTGCGTGGATGCCTCTGTGATGGAGCCAACAACAGACGGACTGGACTGGATGCTTGTGCAGCGGTAGTAGAGGATACTCTTTGAACCAGTAATAGCAACTCCCGTGTTCAGAGGTAATACTACTTACTGTTGCTCCAATGTGTAGCGACCATTATAAATGCCATCAACAACGGTTACAGATTATCAATCGCAGCCTTTGATGCTCTCCAAAACTCCATCAACTCCGCTGCTCCTGTCCGCAGCCACGGGGTGCTGCAACCGTCCGAGTGCCGCGAAACCCGCCATCCATGCCCTGAGCTTCTCCAGCTGTGGGCTTCGCGGCGATCGAGCCCCTCCGCAGCGATGCGATTCCAGCGGGTCCCTCTGCCCCGGCTTCAGGGCATTGGCCAGCAGTTTGCAGTGGGTGTGGCACACTGGAGGAAATTCCCGTCTCGGCTGTTCCCCCTTGCCCGTCCCGTCAAAAAGCAGCCCGTGCAGCCATGGTCGTATTCGCTTTTTCGTCCTAGAGGTGTGGGAAAGGCGCCAACAATGGCACGACGCCGCCCTTCTTGTGCTTCTGCGCGACCCCACGAGGCCGCCCTCTGAAATTAATCTCCCAGACCTGCATTTGCTCGGCCAATGGTCAGCCTCTTGCCGTCTGCATTTCTGCCTCTCCCTTTTCTCATCTGAGGGCAAGCAGTTGCAGCACATACTCAAAAGCGACAACGCGGGAAGAGGTGCCGTCGAGATGGCGTTTGGCATCCTCGAGCCCAGCTCGGGGGAGAAAGTCCCAGGTGAGGAAATACCGGGGAAAGGAGCAGTTCTTGGCACGGCCTGAGGTGTAAGGCCGGCGCTTGACTACCCAAATAGTGACTGACGATGGCTTCCTTTTTTTTATTTGTTTGTGTGTTTAGGTACGACTCATTTCTACGATGACCCTTCGCAGCCTCAGACGGCGACGGAGCGGGATACCGCGAGATTGAAGTGCGATACCAGCGGCAAGATACCGATTATCCTCGTGCGTCTGCGTCCCTTATCTGGCGTTGATTCCATTCGACAGCAGGTATAAGTGTATGTGAATAACAATGTACTGACCTCATCACGCGCCACAGGTCCCTCAGCCTTCGGATGACCCCAATGATCCTCTCAACTGGCCCCTATGGAAGCGCGATCTTGTCACCTTCGTCCTCTGCTGGGCTGGAGTCCTCGCCACATCGCTCGGTCCCATCCTAGCCGCAAACACAGTTACTCTATTTCGCCTCTTCTCAATAACCTTTACCAAAGTCGCCCTCCTCACAGGCTATTTCCTTCTCGGCGCCGGCGCCGCTGCCATCTTCTTCGTCCCCTCTGGTCGAGTATGGGGCAAACGCCACCTCTTTCTCCTCGGCATCTTGATCATCATCGCCTCGAGCGCATGGGCCGGTTCCGCGGGGACCAACTACGGCAGTCTGCTCGGTGCTCGAGTCCTCCAGGGCGTTGGCACCGCCCCGTATGAAAGCCTGCTCAACGCAGCCGTTGGCGACCTGTACTTTGTCCATCAGCGAGGAGTGCGCATGGCCTTCACCAACTTGGCCGTCTTTGGCGGCGCCTTTTTTACCCCGATCGTGGTCGGAAAGATCACGGACACCATGGGCTGGAAGTGGACCTTTTACTTCGTCTCCATCTTCATGGCCGCCACGCTTCCCGCGGTTTTCCTCCTCTGTCCCGAGACGGCGTATCGCAGGGACACCAAGCTAAACACCGACACAAACGCAGAGGCCGAGGAGGAGATGAAGCTTCAGTCGCGAATCGCAACGGTCAGCAACCCGCCGTCTGACGAGGAGGAATCACCAAAGCAACGAGCAGGCTTCGTTCTCTTCCCTACCTCGAGAGCGCTTCAGCCCATTGGAAATGCCAGGACTCCGAAGAAGACATTTGCCGAATCTCTGTCCCTGTTCGACGGCGCCAAGACAGACGAGCGCTACTGGGTCTTGCTGCTCCGGCCGTTCCCCCTCATCTTCAACCCGGCGTTTATCTGGGGCTGCCTGATCCAAGGAACCATGATTGGGTGGACCATCTTCATCGGCGTTCTCGTCGCCGCCATCTTCATCGGGCCGCCCTACTTCTGGGGCGAAATCCCGGCCGGCTATGCCTACACGGGCGCCTTCGTCGGCGCCCTCTGCGGGTTTGCCATCTCGGGCCTCCTCGCCGACTCCAGCGTCAAGTACCTCACCAGGAAGAACCACGGCGTCTACGAGCCCGAGTTCCGGATCCTGCTCGTCATCCCCATGCTCGTCGTGGGCGGCATCGGCCTGTTTGGCTTCGCGCTGACCGCCGGTAACGTCATCTCCGGCGAGTTCAGCTACATTGTGCCCCTCGTCTTCTTCGGCTTCGAGGTCGCCGGCATGGTTATCGGTGCCGTCGCAAGTTCGCTCTACATTGTCGATGCTTACAGTAAGAAAAAGAAATCTTCTCTTCTGGATGATGTCATGGTCACCACAAGCTACTTCATGTTACGGTAGTGCTTACAATCTTGCTGCAGGAGACCTCACAGTCGAAGGCTTCACCCTGATGATCATCTTCAAAAACATCTTTAGCTTCATCCTGACCTTTTTCGCCTACGACTGGCTCATCAAGGGCGGCATCAAGCACACCTTGATTGCCATTTCCATTGTCCAGGTCGTCGTGTGTATCACCAGCATTCCCATGTGTATGTCTCCCCTCGGCGTATCTTCTGCATTTCGTTTTTACTAATACATGTGATGTAGATGTGTTTGGCAAGCGCTGTCGAGCATTTTACCATCGCCATGATTTGCTAGCTCTCACCGGCTTGCAATAGTGCGTTTCTGTCGTGCATCGTGTGTTGTTCACCCGTGTTCGTGCGAGCGTTGAAAATCATCACTGCGGTGGGATTGCTCTGGGCAGTATTTACGGATCGAGGTTTAATGGAATTATAACGGGAGCAATGTCTGAATGATACTAAAAAGGTTAAATGCGCCAAGGCGGTGTACGGCATTGTGCGCTTTGCTGTTAATAATACAGAGTTGTAAGGTACGGTAGTTAATCTTAATAGGCGTGGCACCGTTGCAGAATACGGAAACGTACAACATCACTGATTACAAAAGATGCTAAGCACGCTGTTGGTAAATGGTGGTAACTTGAAAGTTCGTATTTCATTGGGTATATACGCATCACATCAACCAATCACCCCATCAAAACTGCAGCATACAATGTACGATCAATGTAGGTCTTCGTCAAATCATGCCTTGCTGGCATCAGCAGCGGCGAGTCCTGCGGCACCCCTGGTCAAGGTCGACTTCTTGACGAGGCGCAGACCGCCAAGCAGCATGACGAGGGCCTCGAGGCCGAGAATGACGCCCAGGGTGACGAGAGCGCCAATGACACCAGCGACGGGCTTGCTGATGTTGCTGTTGTCGGAAGACTGGGTGGACGCGGAGCTGCTGGAGTCGGTAGAGTTGGAAGCGCAGGCTCCGTCAGTGTTGCCGCAGGTCTGGCACCAGTCCTTGGTATCGGCAATGGCAAACTTGTTCATGCCGTCCTTGAAGTCGCTCCAGCTGATGGTAGTCTCCTTCTGGCCAAACAGGGGGTAAGCTGTGAGGCCGCCATCGGCAGCAGTACCGTTGGACCAGAGGAAGCGAACGGTGAGATCCTCGGGCTGGAGCTGGGTGGCGCTGGGGGCGATGAGTTCGATGGCCATGGAGGAGGCATAGTTGCAGATGCCGTAGAAGTCCTTGGACGCAGCGGGCAGTTGAGCGAGGCCGAAGAAGGCCATGAAGGCGCCATAGGCACCGAATTGGATGTTGAAGCGGGGGGTGGACTTGCCGTCAACAATGCTCTGGAGAGCAGTCAAGATCTGGCCAGCGAGGACAGAGCCGGCAATGGCGCGGACGGGCTCGCTGCTGTTGTAGGCCAGATTCCACTCGTGGGTAGAGGCGAGATCGTAGAGGTTGGCGAGGGTGGATTTTGTGAGCAGGTTGTCAGAGGGAATAGAGGAGTTGTGGATTGTGGCTACGTTGATGTAGTCAAAGACTAGAGATGAGATGGTGTTAGTTGATCAAGGCGTTTCTCTCGATAGAGTGTGCAAACGAATAGAGAATTCATACTTGAGTAGCCGTTCTTGAAGGTGGCTCTAGTCGAGTTGAAGGTTGTGTTGATGACGGGCAGAAGGTCCTGGTAAAAGTCCTTTGTATCATCCAAGGTGCTGAGATACTCCGGAGTCAGGAAATAGCTGTTTGAGCTGACTACAGCATCGCTGCAACCGCTGCTGCCCTGAAGCCAGGCATTGCTCTCGGATCCAGCCGAGCTAGCAGAGGTAGTGACAGTGTTGACGGGGATATACTGAGATCCGCCGAAAGGAGCCGTGACGGTGGTGCCATTGGCAAGCTTCTGGGAACCGGCACTCTCTGAAGGAGGGTACAGGCTCTGCACAAAGACTGCTGCCGAGTTCTGCAGAACATTGTCCACGGGAGCTGTGACAGCAAGCTGGGACAGAACGGCCTTGTCGGCACTGATGTCGGCGATACGCAGAGACCCGGCATCCGTGGCAATGTAGCGGTTGCGGTAGAAATCGGCGGAGCTCTTCACCTGGTCGGCGCCGAGGGGGGTCAAGCTGACGGGGTTCCACGCCTTGGAGGTCCGGTCTCCGTGACGGTGGAAGACGTAGACGCCGAGGACCTGCTCAGCCACGGCCGGCGCAACGGCAGCAGCCGAGAGGGTTGCGAAGAGGAGCTTAGACTGCATGTTGATGAAGGATGTTGTTGGATTCCCACAGAATGACACCACAGCTTCTGGAGGAGCTCAGTCGACGATCTGCCTCACGGAATATAAGCTATAGCTATCGCAAAAGAGCTAGAAGCATGGGCCTGGCGGGGGGGGCATGGGGGGTGCTTCGAGGATGCAGCATGGAATTATATACCTGCTGCTCCGTAGGTAGCATACAGGAAGATATGGTTCATCCATGTTGTAAACCCGCAATCCTAGGCCGACGGGGCTATCCATTTCTTGCATGCAGGCGAATACCTGGCCCAGCCAAACCGGGCATGTGTGAGCGAGCCGTTTGCAGAACAAGCTTCGCTAGACCCAATTAGCTCGGGAACTTTTCCCGCGGCCCTTGCAACTTCGGGATATCTTTATGGGCCCATGCTGAGTGGAGAGCTGGGACAGAACAAATTGAAGCCTATTGAGTGGGAGGGCAAAAAAAAAGCGGCGTTGAAGATGCAGAAGCCCCGCCGGGAGGGGAAGAAAGAAGAGAGGTACAAAAGGATGCAACCATGTTTAGATTATCGGCTGTCTCGCGTCGGATAGTCGGTGGTGGGGAGCTTACCTGCTAGGCTAGTGCTGGTTAGGTGCTGCGCTTTGGTGCCTACGCACCTGAAAGTAGGCCGGACCTAGAAGATCGACAGAGGCACACAGAAGCTTTTCCTTCCAGCTGAGGCGCTGTTTCTGGTTGCCACAGGGGACGCATTACAGGCATCGCGGATGCATTACAGGCTGCACACGCCTAGAAGCGTCCAGCTTCAAGGCGCCATCAAGGTGCCTGGGAGTAATGAGTAATCCCTCTAGCAGCAATTGTGCTTTTGACATCAATCGGGCTCCGCCAAGGCAATCAAGAAAGCACGATGCCAATGCTGACCCTTTTACATTCTTCATTCTTCACCCTCTCCGAGCTCGCAGCACATACTAAGCCATACAGCGTCTAGTCCCTTTAAGCAACTCCTCCGTTCTCGTCACCTGCAAACCACTCGCCCGGCGATAAAATGCAACCCAGGCCGGCGTATTTGCGTGCCGCCACAACCACAACCACCAAAATCACCCCCGCCCAGAGATGCGCAATCCTATTGGACGGTCAAGCAGCTGGCCATGGTCAGCGCATCGACCCGGGCATCGTGCCGACAGCCGTCCTGCTTCTCGCTGAGGTGGGGGTTTGGCCCGATAAGAAGAATCGAGCTCGTAAAGGCAAAGGCATTGGCCCGAAAGCGAAGCAAAAACGAGGTCTCAAGAAGGGAGGGGATGGTGTGGTAGGCTCGCGCGGTGGTGACTTCAATGGCTGTGGCGACCCGAAATCTTATCTGGTGCCATGGCGCTGGACTATTGTTCTACTGCATCCGCGACATTTGAGTTGGGCACACCTCGCGCATCGAGCCATGAGGCGAAATCTCCAGATGCGAGGTCAAGATTAGATCTTCTGCACGCCTCCGTCGCCACCGAGGAGCAAACCCGGAAAAACTCAATTCGGGTTCTATCGAGCCGCCGTTGCGCCCCTCTTCATAAAGGCGGGATATCATTGATTGTGCGCTCAAACTACGTCTAGTTTTCCCGGTCTGCGTGTTCCACGGGCTGCCTTCCGGTCGAAGGCCGGAGTTTGTTCACAATCCACCCACTTTCCGTTTTACGACGCTTTGTCCGTGATAGGCATTGAATACTCAGCTCGATGAGATAACTGTAAACCGTCTGCCTGGGTACATGAGAGCTACTCTCAATTCAATCTTTGTTGTTGACAGCTGTGCGAAACATCTCCGAGGGCAATGGATCCGCTTTGATGTACGCCTATCTGGAGACTAGCTGCAATTGTGCATGTATGGCTGGGTAGCTGTGCAGTAATGGGCCCAGACTCTGGCTCCTATTAGCTTCTCTTACACATGCGGTTGTAAGATTACCGCGGCTGCTGACCATGATGTATCTTGGCATTAGACGGGTGAAGAGGTGATGGGTGCAGGTTGGTAGTAATGCTCGTTATTACTTCACCTATCTCATATCCATACACAGTATATAGACACAGAACAGGGTCCCATTGTCCGTCTATAAATGGAAATAAGGTGGCTTGTAGAAACATGATATATTCATCTAGTGTATCTAGATGTATGTACGTGTATGTATCAGGTATGTATCTGTGCCTTATACATGTACTCTGTAATACTAATAACAAATTGCTGTACCCTCAAGTCCATGGTTGCCAAGAAAGCAGCCGAATATGCAACATATTTGAGACAAGGCTCGCTCGTCCTACCACTCAACACCGCCTCCTCTTTTATCTGCCATCGTTAAATCATCTTCTCCCTACCGCTTCTCAGGCTATGCTGCCCTCAAAGCTTAGACTTGTCCTTCTTTCCTCCCTTCAGACCCTGAGATAGCTGGTTGTTCACGAGAAAATCGGGATACTTGGAGTTTGCGTCCACGCCAACCGTGTAGGCGCCCTGTCTTCTCCACGATCCACCGTCTACGGGAATGATCTGACCATTGATGTAGCTGCCGGCTTCGCTGAATAGGAACACCGTTGCATCGGCAATGTCCTTTACGGTGCCGTAGCGGCCGGAAGGAACCGTCTTCGCAAACTCTGCAATCTCCTCCGGCCTGCTGCTCGCCAGGCGAGCCATGCCCTCGGTCTCGGCGATGGGGCCAGGGGCGATGACGTTGGCGACCACGCCGCGAGGGCCGTACTCGAGCGCAACGCTCGCTATCAAAGAGTCGACGGAGGCCTTGGCGGCCGCAACGTGGGCCTGGAAGGGCATGCCGGTGTAGTGGAAGGTGGCCGAGACGGCGAGGAAGCGAGCGGTCGAGCTGCGGAGGAGGTGCGGGATGGTGGCCTTGATGGTGTTGTAGGTGCCGAGGACGTCGATGTCCATGACCGTCTTGAAAGCGTTGGAGCTCATTCCGTCAATTGGGGCGACGAAGTTGCCTGCTGCGCCGGCACTGTGGTTGTCAGCATCGTCATCAAGACATCAAACAAGACGAGGCCATTTCGACCACTCACATGACAAAATCAATGCCTCCAAGTTCCTTGACGCACTGCGCGGCCGCAGCCTCGAGGCTCTCAATCTGCAATCGCGGCATCGTCAGCAATGGTTGTCCGTTTTCCCAGCCATAGCTCGGATCCAATTACCTTGCGCACGTCGCATCCTCCAATGCCAATGACTTTGGCGCCCGGTCGAACCGTCGCGATATCCTTGGCCGCAGCCTCCGTCTTGCTAGGGTTTCGTCCAAGAATGCAGGCATTTGCTCCGAGTCGAACCATTGCTCTGGTCTGCATGCTGCAGATGGTGCCCGCCCCGCCGGTGACAAAGATGACCTTGCCCTCTGTCAACGAGCAAACGTTAGCCACGTCTTTCTGCTTCTTCTGGGAGCGGAATATCCGGGAGGGACGTTGAATGCTCACTGAAGATGTCGTCTCGCCAAACGGCGCTCAGGTATTTGGACTCGGGAACCGACATTGCTGCGACGCGACGTTGTTGCTGGAGGAGGATGATATCAAGAAACAGCGGGTATGATTTTCTAGAGACCAAGGTGGGAGAGGAAGCAGGTGAGGGGGTCTGGACGAGAGAATCGGACACAGAGGCTCTTTTAATTGCCTGCTTGGTGTCCTGTCGGAAAGGAGGGAGAAAGGCTCCGCCGGTTGGAATTATGAAGCATGGTGTAAAGGCTGATCAAGAATAAGCTTGAAGGATCCCCAATTGTGGACGAGCCTCGGTAACACGGTAAATCGGTGGGGCGCCGTTGGGCTGGCCGACCGCGCCGAAAAGATGGCTAGCAGATTCCGGGGTAACTCCAAGGCGGCGATGAAACAAAGCAGGCTTGTTTCTTTTGTTTCCGAGTGGTTGATCTTGATGAAATGCTTTCAAGTTTGGTGCAGTTTCGATTAGTATCCTCGTCACATGCAGTGGTCGGCAGTTTGTGAGATTAGTAATCGTAAAAAGAAGAAACCTGGATGGGGCCTTTTGGTGTTGCATGCCGATTTGCATGTTGCTTCCATTCGATCCGAAGCTCAACCAAGTAGTCTTTTGTTGGTGTTATTTTTTATCCCTGCAGGTTTAGCTTATTCAATTTGGTTTTGTCACATTGAGATGTTGATATTCACCTTTGTCGGACGTATACCAGAGTTTCGGCGGATGCAGCTATTACGCAATGTTTCTACGGTTTTCACGCAAAATCCTGATGCATGACCCCAACAAGATTTCCAAACGTCAACACCGCCATCACTCTAATATCTCGGTCCCAGTGTAAGCATCATCTCCGGCAGAGATTATAAGCCCCGAGCAATGTGTGGGAGGTCACCTGGTACTAATTACGCATAGTTTCATGCTTGGCTTGGTCCTCTGAATCACTGCTTTACTCGCTTTGGCATGAGATCTTGGTATTAGCACTCACATGATCCTGTTACTATGCCGTGTAACAGTTCAGACAGAGAACCTGCGACAAGCTTGCAAGACCTTGGTATGCCTGATGGACAGGTACCTCTCCAGCAGTCAATCATTATCAACAGTCAACATATTTGCCCCAGATGATTGCTCAGCGCCCATTTCACGCTGGTTGATCTGCTCCAGCTGCGCGATGACTTGGCCCAGAGCTATTATTCGCTGTCTGCCCCTAGGATATAGGGGTATATGGAATACATATTGCTACAGCTTAGCAGCTCTAGGCGAATTCAGCGTGTTAGCGGCACACTTTAGCTTACGGAGTACTCCCCAACCAGATGCACGTGCTAATCAGCGCACAATAGCAACTGGCATCGTAAGGTCAACTCATCAAACCTGATGAATGATTGCAAAAATTCTTTCGGCGCACAACAAACCTCTTTCAACATTGCGAGACGAATGCCATAGCAGGATTAAGAGAGAGAGAGGTGATCAAGAGCTCAGGGCGCCTGCATGCATCAAGTGAGCTGCCATGGCATGGCTCCGCTTCGGAAAAATCAATAGAGCAAACCGAAAAGCACAGGCCACCGCCAGCCTTGTATCCCTGCGCTCTCAGCAGTCCACTACAGTTCGCCTTCGACCTGCTATTCGCTAGCGGATAACGGACGCCAGCTCCGCGTCTCCGCGTTGTCTCGAATGACGAACGAAGCAGAAGCAGCCTCGCCCAGATTTCATCGTGCATAACCTTACCTCGTGCACCAATTACTTTCTCCAAACATCCCCCGCTGACTCGCCCAGCATCAAAGATCGCAAGCCGTCGACAGCCAGCGCATCAGTGCTCCATATGCACCAGACGGACTAATTAGCTGTCGCCCCTGGTCCGCCGTATTCTGACGATACCTGTCGCCAAGCTTGCGCCGCCCGCGCTGGCGCTCGCCTGGAGTAGGAAATATTAGGGAGCCCTCGCCACGAGGACCTCGCCCCGGGGGGGAAAAAAATAATAAAGCAGCCCCCGAGTCGATTGCTGCCAAGAGTCGAAGAATGCCAAACTCCTTGGACCGAGCTGTGCGATTCTCGGGCGGCAGCGACGACGACGAAGGATCCAACATGGCTCCCATCCACAACTTGCAGCACGCCATGGCCGAAGACGAGGACTCGTCTCCTGAATCCAACGGCGTCGACCTGCACGCCATCGAACGTCAAGACGAGCTTGGATCGCTCAGCAGATATGCCGACGCCCCCAACACCCTCACCGGCTCGTTGAGCTCATTGCCACCTGGGTCGCACATCAATGGCGGGCCGCCTCCCAAGAGTCAGCGGCCCAGCGCAGCAGAATCCGAACGGCTTCAACGTCCCATGGGGCCCATTCGAACGCCGTCAAATACGTACAATCCTTCCAATTCACGAAAGCCCACCGCCCCCCAGCCGCAGCCATCATTTTCAGAGTCAGCGCGATCCTCGTCCAAGACGCGATCGCGGCAGAGCAACACTCAGTTTCGGGCGCAGGAGCGAGCATACCTCCAAAAGCTGCGGCAGGGGGGCTACGCGGGCGAATACTTTAGCCAGTTCCAGCCCCAAAATGGAAATGACTCGGACTCGGAGGGCGAGACCCCATCATCGGAGGGCCCGTTTGATGATCGCCTCGAACAAGAGACCATCATGTTTTACGGCAACGACGACATACAGCCGACGGAGGAAGACGTTGCGGTGCCCGAAAGCCGGGAAAGGCTGGAGTGGCACGGCATGTTGGAAGCGGTGCTGACGGGAGATGTCGTTCGACAGGAAAAGAAGCGCTTGATCAGTGCAACCGACAACACCACTTCGAGGACGGCCTATAAACAACAGCTGTGGCTTGAGCTCCGTGCCGATACGTGCGGGAGGCGTGTGCCGGTCCAGAGACGGATGGTGGAGGATGGCCGGGCCACCATAGACCGTCTTTTGGACGAAGTCATCAATTTCGAAGTCAAGGGAACTAACGAGGCGGGAAAGCCGCCTCAGGAGCAAGTCAAGGATGTGGTTAGAAAGATTGAGAAGTGCGAGAGCCTGTATCCCTCCTGGGAAGCTCTCGCAGCAGAGCATAAGATTGCCGTCTCCCCCCAATTCTCCGAGGCTTACCGAGCCATCATGTCTTGGTACAACACCAACGAGATGATCAACACTGAGCTCGCGATTCTGAAGAAGTGGGTTGGCAACGACGACTTGGACTTTTCTCGGACTAAGCAGCGTTCGCCCGCAGTCGACGGCATCACCACTGACGAGACGTCGTTTCTCGACAGGCTAATGAAGGAGGACGGCCTTCAGTCGCTCTACAACGACAATGTAAAGGTGACGCTCAGGGGCCCGTTGATCCAAAGAGGGATGCTGCAGCCCATTTCGACCGTCATCGAAAAGGCAAAGCAGACCTTGATCCTCAACTCGGTGCCATTCCAGAAACGGCACTTGCCCCCATACCTCGACGAGCTGCTGACTCTCATCAGCTTCCCGTCACGCCTCATCGAGGAGATTACAAAGACGCGGCTGGCATATTTTAAGAAAGTAAGCGAGACGGCCCAGCCAAACCCGTTGATGCAGGACCAGATGATCTCCCAGTTCAAGCTCTTGCTGCAAATCGCCATCAGGATCAAGACTGAGTACCTCCGGATTGAGAACCCGGAGCCCGGGTGGGATCTGCCCCCGTGCATCGATGAGTCGTTTGACCAGGTGGTTCTGGAGGCCTTGAAGTGCTATTTCAAGATGCTCAACTGGAAGCTCAGCGGGAACAAAAACACGTTCAAGGAAGCCGACTTGTTGTTTCAGGAGTGGGATTTTGCCAACGGGATCGGCAGGTCTCTTCAGTACGGCAATATCGTGGTTGCTGAGCAGTTTAGTTCGCTGACATACAAGGCACTCCACCGCTTGAGCACGACATTTGAGAAGGAGCTTCAAGTGAAGCCCAAGGAGAGCGCGGCGGAGATGAGCAAGCGATACAAGGGGGCCCTGGACTCTGTGCGCGTCCGCCAGAGAATTCTACAGCGCTTCTCCAGAAACCTGAGCGACAATTACGAGCACGCCTGCGACTTTAGCGTCTCTCTGCCGCCGGAGAAGATGCAGCTGTTCTACGATCACCTCGTGGCGACGGGCCACTTCTATGTGGACACCCAGGGCGTGTTCGAGACCCTAGGCGTCTACTTGATCGCGTCTCCGGATCTTAGGGACAGGCTGGACGACGTTCAACCGATGCTGGCCATTACGTCCGCGGACCGGTTCCCCGACGACGATGCTGCCGACCAGTACATACTCATGCTTAATCCGGAAGACCCCTTTGTATGGATTGGCGATGTGGTTTCTGTGCTCATCAAGGGGGAGAAATGGGAGCGTATTGATCTGAAACGCGGGCATGTGCGGCTGTGCGCAACGGGAAGCCGGGCCATCAGCCATGCCAGCAGGATTTTCCTCGACCACATCGACATGCACCTCGACCTCGTGCAGGAGTCGCGGTCCAACTTACGCAAGGTGAACACGAGGCTGAACGAGATTCGACGCGTGGCATACAAGCTGTCCAACACATTCATGGACAGCGTCGAAATCATCAGGAACCAGACGCAGGGCATGGACTGCCAGGAGCTCATCCAAACGTGCTTCATATTTGCCACGGAGTTTGGCCAGCGCTCGCTGCTGTACATGGACAGCAACGGCCGGCAGATGAATAATCTCAAGCTGACCAAGCTGGCGTTGGATTGGGTCAGCTTCATCTGCGACGACTGCGTGGCCTCGGATCGAAGAACCTTCCGATGGGCAGTGCTCGCCCTGGAGTTTGCCATGGTGATGACTCGCGGACGCCACATCTTGGCCCTTGTCGAGGACGAGTATGAAAGAATACGTGCCAAGGTTGGCGGCTGCATGTCCGTTCTCATCTCGCACTTTGACATCATGGGAGCAAGGTCAAGCTTGGCCGCCCAAGCGGAGAAGGAGAGGATCGAGAATCTTGTGAGCCAATTTAGAAAGGACAAGAACAAGATGCTGGACGACGAGGAGGCCTCCCTGGGCGTCACCGAACAGCGGGTCGAAAAGCTCGATCGCGTGGACGAGTTTCGGCACGAAAAGGAGGCTGAGCGGCGTGCGCTGGGTCGTGTGCTGGAGACCAACAATGAAGCCGACCGGTCGCTGGCATATCTCTCCGCATCGGCGACAAACGTCACGGTGCGATGGCAGCAGGGTCAATTTGTTGGCGGAGGCACCTTTGGCAACGTCTACGCCGCGATGAACCTGGACACGGGCCATCTCATGGCCGTCAAGGAGATTCGACTGCAGGACCCCAAGCTGATCCCGACAATCGCGGAGTCGATCCGCGAGGAGATGCGTGTGCTGGAAGTCCTGGATCACCCCAACGTCGTTTCGTATCACGGCATCGAGGTCCATCGAGACCGCGTTTACATCTTTATGGAGTTTTGTTCCGGAGGGTCCCTCGCCAGCCTGCTGGAGCACGGCCGCATTGAGGAGGAGGAGGTTATCATGGTGTATGCGCTCCAGCTGCTGGAGGGTCTTGCTTACTTGCACGAGAGCGGTATCGCCCACCGAGATATTAAACCAGAAAGTGAGTCTTTGATTCCCCCAACTACAGTTCACTCTATCCGGCCAAAGCAGGGTTATCAAAGTATTCTAACGTGAATGATAGATATCCTTCTCGATCACAATGGCATCATCAAATATGTGGATTTCGGCGCCGCCAAGCTCATTGCCCGGCAGGGTCGCACAATGGCAGCTGATCTCCACGCTACAAAGCCAAACAAGTCCATGACCGGAACGCCGATGTACATGTCGCCAGAGGTTATCAAGGGCGAGAACCCCGGTAAGGCTGGGGCGGTAGACATCTGGTCGCTGGGATGCGTGATTCTCGAGATGGCAACGGGGCGACGGCCATGGGCCAACTTGGATAACGAATGGGCCATCATGTACAACATCGCCCAAGGCAACCCGCCGCAGCTCCCTTCGCCGGAGCAGCTCAGCCCTCAGGGCATCGATTTCCTCAACAAGTGCTTTGCTCGAGATCCTAAGCAGAGATCGTCGGCGGTTGAGCTGCTGCAGCACGAATGGATCATGACCATCAGGAGCCAGGTGGTTGAGCCAGCGACGCCGAGCGATGCTAGCGGATCGTCTCAGTCGCCGTTTGTGTCGACCACCTCGACCAGGACCAGTGTCGGGATAGATGGATATTATTAAAAGGGGGAGGGGGAGATGATGCGCACGCTTACGAACGGCACAGGCCATCTATTTACGTTTCTTTATCTCTTTGGCTCCTTTTTTTTTGGTGTGGAATTTTGCTGCCTCTTCTTTGCGCCTTTGCTCCTTCTATTCCTTTCCATTCGCAGACGACGAGATGCAAATGACACGAAACCATGAAACAATTAAGAGCACAAGCGAGCATAATACGGAGGACTTTTATGGATTTTTACGCGGCCATTAATCTGTTTTGGCTCTTATTTTTATTACTTTTCTTTTTTTGTAGCCATGTAAACAAATATGGGAGGAATGGGTGATATTTTGCTTCAATCGATACCTACACACAAAGATTGCATCTGGGACGAGAGTCTGGAGTCGGCACGCCAAGTTTGTGACATTACACATGCAAACAAAGTATGGGACAGCCTTGGTAATTTGATGGTGGGAAGTGGGAGTATGAGGCTGTTCGAGAGGAGATGGGGGGGGGGGGGGGGGGGGGGGGTGTTGAAAGAGGATTTGAACAATATCTGAGCAACTTGTGCCTGTTTTTTTCATCCATTTTTTTTATCATCGTTGTACACAGATGCGTATTGAAAAGATCCACAAGGAGGATATCAGAGCCAGACAGACCGACAGAATCGACTGCGTGGTTTGCCGTGTCCCGGCTAGCGAAGGAGGCCGGTGAGACGAAAGTGGCTAAGACGGTGTACAGAGTCTGGATACAAAGTACGTAATAGGACCAGAGGTGACCTGCTGGGTACTGGCCATCTTAACGTTTGATAGATAATCTACACGTGTCGCTCCGGCGGGCTCCATATCGTCCCTGATGATGCAGCGAGTACCCAATGAGTGCCTCCCGGTGAGACCGCCAAGAGCGCCTGCAGAGCGCCAGCAGAGCACCAGCACAGCAGGAAGCTGCGGTCGGCTGCCGCATTCGGAGCCAAGCCGGCGCCTGCCGTCGCTGCCATCGCAGCTTCCCCCGCCTGCAGCCCCGCATCCACGGCGTGTTCCGGTGTGGGCAGGTGGGCCCCAGGAGCTTCAGCAAGGGGAAAGAGCGACCGGATCCACGCAGAATAAATCTCGGCCCCTCGCAGCCTGATGGCTTTCCTTCCTTTTCCCTTTTCTTTCTCTCCCCGGGCGCCCTGGTCCCCCCTTCTGAGCACTGCTAAGGAGGTAATGATAATTTGCCGTCGTGTTGATTCGATACCCAATTGAAACAAAGAAACCCTCTCTCGATTCATCTCTCCCAAGTGAAGGAAAGAAAAGAAGCCCAATCCTCGTCGCAATGTCCAGCCCGCCCGTCCTCTCCGGCGCCGACGCCGCCCAGATCGCATCCACCTGCGCGTCGTTCAACATCACCGTCTCCGAGTTCGCCGAGCTGCAGAAGCGCGCGACGGCCGCAAAGGCGACGGCCTACTGCCGCTACAGCCGCTTCCGCGTGGGCGCCACGCTGCTGTGCGCCGACGAGGCCGGCGAGGTGGTTTACGTGCCTGGCGCCAACGTGGAGAATGCGTCGTATCCGGTGGGCACGTGTGCCGAGCGGGTGGCCTTTGGCACGGCGGTGACGAGCGGCATCAAGACGTTTAGGGCCATAGCCGTGGCGACGGACATTAGCCCGCCGGCGAGTCCCTGCGGCATGTGCAGGCAGTTGTGAGTCTCTCCTGTTGCGGCGGTATTGTTGAGACGGCGGTTATGCAAGGGAGATCGGGGTGGAACTAGGAGAGGCTGAGGTTTGGTTTTGAGCGGCTGAAAACTGACCGGTTGGCTTGGCAGCATCCGCGAGTTTTGCTCCATGCAAACGCCCGTCATCATGTTTGACAAGAACTCGGACTATGTTGTCCTGACGTTGGATCAGGTAGGTCGCCCCTTCGGAACCCCTTTGGCCCGCATGCTGTAGCTCAGACATGCGCCTTGCTTTGTGTATCTGCACGATATTACTCGTCGTGGAAGCAGGCTAGCTTGGAATTGAGGCGGCAGGACCACGCAGCAGCGGCAGTTCAATTGGCTAACGCAGAGTCCCTTGCAGCTTCTCCCGATGTCTTTCGGTCCAGACGCTCTCCCGCCTCCTGGCGCCCCGGGATATTAATATTAGATGTCTTGGCTGTGCTTGACACTATTGACATGGTGCAGACGCAGCATGGGTTGTTGTGCTGCAAGGGGTACCGGGGAAGGGCGGATGGGCTAGTGGCGATGGTTTCACAAGTCTAATTTAATGACAATGCATCTAGACGGGAGATTTTGTAGTACTGCTTTTATATATGATGAGATGGGATAATATGAGATAATGCATGTCTCGGAAGACAATTTCCACAAAGCATTGACCAGATGCAGGGGAACGAGACGTGAATGATGCATCACAGTATGCTTGATACAGGCCCTTTGTATTCGTTTCTGCTAAGAGAGAGAAAGTAGGAAAGAAATGTACCCCATGGGGATACGGCAAAAATGGTCTTTGGTTTGGGTTCTATACAGGGATAGTGACGGCACACAACAGGAACCAAGTTTTGCATGAATCGAAAGAAGAAAGTTTAGAACGAAAAAATGAAAAGCCCCTTCGTTTACCCAAGCCATCCCACCCAATCCCTTTCATCCGTCGTTTCATACTACCCTATTTGTCCATCTGCCTGCCCTGTCCCTTGCCCTCCCTCACTCCCTGGTCCGTTTGTCTCAATGCTTGGTACTATATGTAAAATATCGTATGTAGTATCTCTATGTATTTCAAAATAAGGCGGCGCTGCACGACACGAGATTGTAAAACTCCACTCTTTCGTGGAGCGCATTCGGGTCCCCTTGTTCAGTGGCTGTGATGCTTGTTGATGGATCGAGATCTTACTCGTCGCAGTCGTCATCATCATTGTCCCCGTCATTGTCATTGTCGTTGTTGTTAGTGCCGGTGGGACCAGGTCCTGCAGGGCCAGTAGGCGAAGAAGACGCGGCCGACGAGCGAGGCAGGGTCGCAAACGTAGTGGGGACGCCGCTGGTGATGGACGCGCCCCGGGAGGTCGTGGAGGGGGTTGGCTGGCCTCCGTTGCCGCTGCCGTCGCCGGGGGCGGTTGAGCTGCGCGCGAAGCTGGTGACAGGGGTGGACGGCGTGCTGGATGCGGTCTGGGTGCTGAATGTGACGATGGGGGGATTTGCTGCGGTTGATGAGGCGCCGGAGCCGGGAGGCGTGGGCTCGTCGTCGTCATCGTTGTCGTCGTCATCGTCGTCGTCACAGTCATCATCGTCATTGTCATCGTCGTCGGCATTGGGCGTTGGGGTCCCGTTTGGAGGAGCAGTGCTGCTTGTCACAGCCTTGGTGGGAGCACTTGGTGTAGTACTGGTGGTGCTGGAGGTGGAAACATGGTCGTTGAAAGCCCCTCCAGGAACCGAGAACGAAGAGGTGGTGCTAATGGTGGGAGTAGGCTCAAACGGCACGACGCTGGTGGGAGTGCTCTGCACGCCGGTGGTGCTGCGGCTGAACGTCTCAACGGGCGTGCTGCTTGAGGAACCGTCGTCCGTGGGATCACAAGGCTCATCATCATCGGTGGGCACGGCAGTGGGTGTAGAGCTAGAAGTGTTGACCTTGATGGTGCTAGAGGCCGCTGTGGTGGAGGCCGTGGAAGACAGTCCTCCCGTGGGAGAGCCTGTAGTGGAAGACTGTCGTCCCGTGGTGGAGGAGGCGCTCCCTGAGGTCGTGCTGGACTGAGCACCAGAAGTGGAGCTCCTAATAAAAGAGGTCTCAGTCGAAGATGACGAGCTTCCCGTGGCGGACGACACAGACCCAGTGGATCTGGTGAACACAATAATGGACGACGATGAAGCAGTGGAGGACGCGACAGTGGTGGAGCTCACCGAGTTGCTATTGGAGGGCTCATCCGTTGGGTCACACGGCTCGTCATCGTCGGTGAACGAGGAAGAAACAACCCGAGCCGTGGTGGAGGCGCTGGAAGCTGGTGGCGCAGTTGTGGAGGAGCCCCCGATGGAGGTGGACGATGTCAGGAACTGGCCGCCTGGTGGGCCGGACGAGGTGCTCGAGGCAGTTCCCGAGATGCTCGTGGAGCGGGTGGAGGAAGCGCCAGGAGGAGTGGTCGCAGAGGACGCAGTAGTTGAGGCAGTTCCCGAGATGCTCGTGGAGCTGGTAGAAGCAGTGCCAGGAGTGCTAGCAGAGTTGGTGGGCCGAGTAGACGAAGTACCGCTGCTCACAGTGCTGGAAGACGTCAAAAACTGCCCACCGGGAGGTCCAGAAGACGTCGTCGACGCAGTTCCCGAGTTGCTGGTAGAGCCGCTGGACACTCCTCCCTGAGGGGTAGAGGAGGCACCAGATGGCGGTGTAGTAGCGGACGACGCAGGCCCAGAGCGGGTGGAAGATGCTCCTCCAGCAGGTGTGGAAGAACCGCCAGTAGAACGAGTAGACCCGGTAGAACGAGTAGACCCGCTTCCCGGAGTCGTAGACGAGCCACCAGCAGGAGGTGTCGGGCCAGTAGAGCGAGTAGACCCGGTAGAGCGAGTAGAGCGAGTCGACCCGCTTCCCGGAGTCGTCGACGAGCCGCCAGCAGGCGGTGTCGCGATGGAGCGAGAAGTGGTTCCGCTGCTCACGCTGCCGGAAGACGTCACGAACTGACCACCCGGAGGCCCAGAAGACGACGTCTTGGACGTAGCAGAAGACCGAGGCCCGCTGGGCACGCGCGAAGACGTGAACGGGTTGCCAGGTCTGCTAGACGACACGCTCGGCAGGATGTGCGTCGTGCGAGACGTCGTGCGAGCGCTGGAGTGGCCCGGAGTGTACGGCGGAACGACATAAGGCTGCGACGTGGTCGTCTTGGCCGTCTTGGGGGTAGGGCCATAGGTCAGTTGAGACGACACGTCCTTGTTGGGAGGACCCGAGGAAGCAGGCGGCCCCCCCGTGCGGTGCGTGGTGGGAGTGACATAGATGGTCGTCTCAATGGTCAACGTCGTTGTTGTGATGATGCTCAGAGTGGCACATGTTGGCTGTGGGATGTGCTTCTTGTCCAAGAAGGCCTTGGCGGCCTGCTCAATGGCATGCTCTTCAGCACTCAGCTATTCACACGTACGTACATTAGTCTCGGTGCTTCGAGCCATGGGGAGAACACAAGTGGCATTGCCTCCTCACCTTGTCAACTTCTCCGCGGGAAGAGGCACCCGCCATGGATAGCAGCCCAGCGGCCGCAGCGAATGTAAGAAACCGCATATCAACTATTAGGCTTCAATGTAAAAACACACACAAAGATTCAAATTAAATAGAGGGGTGAAGAAGGAAAAAGAGGAAAATCAATTATGGACAAGTCAATGAGACACCGGGGGAACAATATATAAGGAGCGGACGGCCTGTCAAGAAATTATCCTGCCCAAAAGGCGTTCTTGGACTTGGTTCAAAACCACAAAGGTCGAGATGGAAGACCCAACTTTTATATCACAACTCCCAGCCCCTGCATGCAACAATTAATGAATCTGGAACCCAAATAAGACCTTGGGATAAGCCCTCTGGAAGCAGGGAGGCCCGTCGGATGGGTGACACATGCAATAGTCTGCCGTGTAATCAGCCACGGGATGGGCCTGCTGCAGGTGGAAAGGGAGCAAAGGGAGCAGCTTCGCCCTGCTTGGCCCCCAAGCTAACAGACTGATAATCAGGGGAACGGTCAAGAGTCAAAGTCAAGGGGACACCACAGAATGGGAATTCACGTGTCAGGCAGTTTGAGATTTAACGAAACCAATTGATTCATTGTGCCATCGTCCGGGATAGCTCTCTCTGTCTCTCTCTTCTGTCCGTTCCGAGCGTAGCAGCTTATCTGCTCTGGGGCAGTTGGGCCATCGAACGGGTCTTTGTGGCAAGATGTAACGTAGATATGCAAAAGGGTATCCGGACCAGAGACACTCTCATTTTAAACGCCCGCTGCGTCCCTGGTCACACAACAAAAACAAGATTGCGTTGGAAACAGAAAAGCCATCAAAAGGCGCGGGAGAAAAACAATATGCATAAGTGTGTATGCGCCAATTTCCGAACTTCACAAATGCCCCATGTCCCGTGCGCCTGGAAAGTCAAGTGAAACAAAATCGACCTTTCCGAACCAAAACAAAAAAAGAAGCAAGGAAAGAGAGAAAAGAAAAGAAAAAAAACATAAGTCTGCGCACGCTCATATGCAGTGTCGTTCATAATTTCAAAAATCTGCCGCCGGGGCATTCAGTCCTCCCAGATCGTTTCCAAGTCAATGTCGCCACGCCGCTCAGCACCGCAGACGCTCCACCGCTTCCGCTTATCTCTGGAGCCAAAAGCCATTGTGCGACCGCGGGCTGGCAGGTCCAGGCTGCCCCGTCCTTTTGCATCCGATGCGTCCCCAGCCTCCGATACCTCCGCCGCCGCCTTTAGCTGCGCCTGTCGTTCGGCCTCCAGTGCCGCCTCCTCAGCGTCGGGAGAGTCAGGAATGGTTTCCAAACTCGAAATGCTGGGGCTGCGCGACCTCAACGACGTCGGTGTCGAAGGGACAGAGGAAAGGGCCCCGTAGCTACTAGAGAAGGGATCATACGCTCGGTAGAGAGATGAGGAGCTGGAGGTTGGTGTGCTGGGCAAGGTCGGGAGAGACCCAGTGCTCGACTGGGAATAATTTCGAATCGGCGACGAAGGTCGGCGTACCCGAGTCAAGGTGCCATTAGTTGAGACACCCAGCACAGGAGAGCCACTCCTGTCGGCAGGCAGCCGGTCGTGGTCAAGAACTGATGTTCGGACGGGAGACGTCATCGGGAACGCTTCGTCCACTGGTTTTCGCGGTGCGCGAACCCGGCTGGGGGATTGCGCCGGGCTGGCTGGGCGGAACTGCGGAGAGTAGAGCAAATGGCCGGAGCCAGTGACACCAGGCATGGACTGTGTACGGCCCATGGGCGTGGAGCCAATGCTAGCGGCGGACCGTGAACGAACATGAGTGCTACCACCAGCGAGGGGAGAGGTGGTTCGAGGGCGATACGGGAGGGCGACCATCGGAGTCCACGAGAAGGTGTTTGTAGAGGTTGGGCTTGGGTCGGTGCTCCGCCGCAAGTTGGGAGGCTTTCTGGCGATGTCAAGATCGAGCGTGGACAATGTATGTGGGCTGTTGACGCGGGCCTTGGACGACGGTACGGTGCGGAACTCCTCCATGCGCTCCGTCTCAGGAACGGGCTCCATCTTGATGGTCTATCGAAAGTTGCATACGGGGAGGTTGTGACAAGGGAGGAGAGGAGGAGGGTGGTTTGCGAAGCAGCACTGCTGCGAATATAACGACGGGGAACGAAGCTTGCAAGCCGGGGCTCTCCTGCGGCAGAAAATATGGCCACAGCAATCGTGAAACCGATGCGTGCGAGACAAGGCTGTCGGGATGTCGTCTGTCCGGTTGGGGGCCAGAGCGGTATAAAAAAGGTATCAAATCGGTGGAGAGAGAAATGCGGAGGGTATCAGGTAGGTGGGTATGAATCAGCCGGAGCTGAAGCAGCGCAACAGAGCTGGGCGACAGGGCTGAACTGATTCAAGGCGACGAGGGCCTGAGAGCTGGCGAGCGAGCACGGCGGCGTCGCTTCTCTGCGGTTTACGAGCGCCAGAAGTCGAGGTTGGTGAAGATGTTGAAATCAGGGAGGGCGCAATGGCAATGGCGGCAGACCGACCTTTTTACAGGTAGTCGAGGCGAGCCGACATTCCTGTCTCCTGAGACTGGTGAAGGCGCCAGGCCAGGGGTGGCGGCCAAAATAAACAGCGGCCTCTGCGCCCTGGAGGGCAATTTCTCAGCGCGAACCGAGCCGAGCAAAACCACGGGCAGGCGTCCGAGATAGCCGGGCGATGCGCAGGACGGAGACGAGGGCGACGAGGACGGCGCTGCGAGTGCGGTGAGAGGCGGACTGGATGGAGATGGAGGGGAGAGAGAGAAAAAAAAGAAGACGCCCCCTCAAGGGTCCTCGGTGCCTTCTTGTTGACGTTTTGGCGGCCATCCAATTCGGCTGCCTGTATCGAGCAGGTGGGCGCCTATCGATACAGCGGTACGGGCGCCAACCACTGGCCGGTGCAGGGCTCGCATGTACCGCCTGCCCTGTCCGGAGGACGGAGCACATACACGTACAGCAGCAGTAGCGCAGGCGCGGCGCAGCGCAGCATGTCGCTCTCCGCTTGCAGCAGCCTCTTCCCAGCGCTCTTAGTGGTCGTGGGCGCCCTTTTAGGCCCCAGTCAATGGAACGGTGGGCTGTCGCCTCTAGCGGCCGGCAGCTGGCGTGGCGCGGAGAAGGCGCGCCAGTAGAAGCCCGCCGTTTTTTCTGGCGCTCTTCCAGGCCGGCACGGGCAGGCCAATGCGCCGTGGGCAGCCCCTAAAAGACGCTCCCCGACTTTTTGATGCCCCCCGGAAGGCCCATCGTCTCCAAAGAGTACATAAGAATCGCTCCCACCAAACACCGCAGCAGTCGTCTTATCCAGCCAATCAGCACCGCCGTGGCGCATGACTCGCCCTCTTCTCGTCCAAGACTTGCACATGCATGGTGGGAAAGGCAACAGAATAATTATTCAAACTAGCTGATCTACATGGACGCAGCAAAACGATTTGCCAGCCAAGCGTGTCGAAAACTTGTCAAACGTGATAAACCACCCCCCGGCTGCATCCGCGCGCCCATCCCGCCTATCGGACGGGGCAAAAGGGCATTGGCGGAGACGGAGGAAATATCCCTTCAGCTGTTAGCACTCCAGCTCTCTTCGGTGATCCAAACACCGACATTCGTCCCCATAAGACCGAGAGCTAGCGAAAACTAGCTTGCAGAAGATTTTGAGGTTTCGCTTGACTCGCTGGCTAGGTTAATTGTCAAGGCTAATTGATTCCCCGTAAATATTGACAAATGCGTAGAATGGCTGATTGTGCTCGTTTGACAATATAAACATGGAAAATGAGAAAGAAAAAAAATCATACAAACTTGCCACTATTACGGAGAACCACTGCGGACTGCCCGGCCGGCTCGCCTCCGCTTCCGTAAAACGGCTCACAACCTTGCTCCCAAATCCACTATTGCAACAATTCCTCGTACGGAAAATGCTAAATTTCACCTCCCGAGCTTGTCGCCATCTCACGCTGCTAGTGGCGCAAAGGCGTCAAGATCAAAAAAAGTTTTTGAGCAAGTAATAAAAATTGTCAAGCCCTTCGGTGATACAACGGCGCGCCTTTCCCGCCAATTTTTTTTTTCCCTTGGCTTAGTAGCTTAGTAGCTTCTTGTCATTCATTACATGTTGGGTTGGGTCGGCGAGAGAGCAAAAGCGCAGCGCAATTTAGCCATTAGCGTCTCGCGGCCAACGAAAACGGAAACGCTTGCGTGAATGGGAACAAATGACTCGCCCCATGCAGAGCAAAGCACAAGCAAAGCAGAGCAGAGCAAGAGCAGAGCACGATGCAAGGCATGATGATGTAAGAGACTAGTAGATTTGCATGTGCACCATCGCGTAGCTTTGCAAGGTGTCGTGATTAAAAGCGCATCAGCATGCAGCGTGGTGGGCAGGCAGAGAGAGCCTTGCCCAATTTGCTTCACCTTCCTGATTATTGCCCTTTGCATGTTATTCAGTTTCATATGCTCTGAGGTATTAAATATGCGTGCCTGCGGGAGAGAGGCCCTGTCAGCAATGTCTTGCATGCATCGACACCTGTTCCCTTGCAATGATGCCCAGCCCGCTTCGATGGCATCAGCCATGATTAACCTGTATCGCTCTTTGTAGACACTATGGCTCAGAAAATGGAGAGGGAGAGTATCTCGTGACTGATCAATGCTCCTCAAACATGTCCATTACCCAATCAAATATCTCCCGATTCCGACATTATCCCCAGGGTCATCCCTATTGATATTGATATCGAAGCGTGGAAATATTCCCCTCCGTTGTAAGTAGCCTCATCCATAACCACACACGACCAAAAGGATTATCAAAGTCAGCAATGTTCAAAAGGTCAATATTTTATGCTCAACAAGTCAAAACATCTATATTTCCTCATATCCCTACTCAACCACAAGGCAAAACGGACAACGGTTATCCGAGGTTCAAGTTGTAAAGCTACCCTAGAGCTAGGAAAGGAGTGAAAAGAAATTCAAGGGAAAAATATTTCTTCTTCTAGATAAGCCATCATTCATGGAAGCTCCAGATTGGGAGCGTGCAGCATACTGCTCGTCAACTTATTGCTCCTCGCAGTGTATTAATAACATCTACCTGATTTTGCGAGTCTCACTGCTCCCTAAGTTAAGCTGCGGTACGGAGCCAAAAGTTGAGCATCATGACGAGATGCAACTACACACCAATCCATCGACTAAGCATCTTCCAGCTTAATGTCATCCTGCCGGATTGGCAGCTCTCCCTGTAGCATCCCCTGACCAGCAGGATCTGAGTGATTCGTTCCGTTCCCATTTACTCCATCAGCATTTCTGACATGCCGATAAACCTTGATCGAGCCATCCTGCCCTGCCGTTGCCATCGTCTCGCCGTGAACGTCCACCCAGAAACACACTCCCTTGTGACCTTGCACCCGCTGAAGCACCGCCTTATTCTTGACATCCCAGAGTATGACGTCGCCATCCTCGCTCGCGGACGCGATGAATGCCTCGCCGTCGAGGACGCCGAAGCAACCCCCTATGGCAAATTTCTCGTTGAGATGGCCTTGATAAGTCTTCTTGACGCTTCCCGAAACGTAGTCCCACAGTCGGATGCAGTTGTCGAGGTTGAACGCGAGGACAAATCGGCCGTTGGGGGAGAAGCACACATTGGTCACGGCGGGATTATCTTCGTGGACCAGAGTTCGCAGGCATTGGCCGGTCGAAGTGTCCCATACGCGGCTTGGCAAGCATTAGCACGAAAATCATCAAGCCTGTAAGCCCAAGCTTTACAAAACTCACATTAATCCATCCGTGGAACAGCTCACGACCAATGTGCCATCGCGACAAAAGTCAATGCCCGATACTGGGTCGCTGTGGGCGGGGAGACTCCTCATCAACCTTCCTGCACGAACGTCCCATAGGAACACGGCCTCGTCGTACGACCCGCTGGCCAAGATGTTGCCTTTCGGCGAAAAGGCCAAGCAGTGAATGTAGTTGTGATGCCCTCGCAGGGGCGCCATCTCCTGGCCCGCCGATTTCCGGGCCGTCGTTTTCGGCCGTCCCGTTACCCGATCCCATAGCCGGATTGCCTTGTCATCCGAGCCGCTCGCCAGCGTATTGCTGTCTGGCGTCCATGCCACGCAGCTTACGCCGGCCATGTGACCGACCAGTGTGTCCATATGAGCCCCCGTGGCGGCGTCCCAGATTTTGACAGTCGCGTCGGCGGACGCAGAAGCGATGAAGCGGCCATTCGGGGAGATGCGGACCTGGGAGACCGCCTTGCCGTGTCCGTGAAGCACGAGGCGAGCTCTGTAATTCGGCTTGAGCGGCTCTGTCGGGGGGGTGGGCTGCTGCGGCTCTGGAGAAAAGGAGTTTGATCGTGATTGGGTCGTGGATGTGGGCGAACGCGAGCGCTGCCGAGACCGGGGGGTTCTTGTGGGAGATCGTGTGGAACGGACGGGAGACTGCGAGCGTGTCCTGGACCCGGAGCTCGATGCTGATCGCGACCGGCGGGCTGATTCTGAGGGTGGTCGCGAAGGCGATTGCGACCGGGAGAAATCGTTGAGATACTGCGCCTTGCTTGGGCTCTGGCTCAGGCCCCTACCATGCTGCGACGCTCGCCTTGGAGGGCGAAAATCGGCTGGATCTCCTGCCAATACATCGGGAGAGCTCGACCGCGGGGACGGAGTGTCGCCGGTCCTTCGCCGCTTGTATGGCGGAGGCGTATCCCTCGCCAGCTCGTCGGGGGAGCTCATGGTTGAGGTTCTGTGGCAGGCGAGGCTGAGGCTCTTGGAAAGGCTGGCGTGGTAAGGCTCTGGAAGTTTTTGTGGGCCCGGTCGCGTCACAGGGAAATTGGGACACAGCTGTGACGAGGTACCTCGTTACATAAGGGGAGGCGCACACTCTGTGCTCCCTATTTGCGTCTTCTCTTCAGATCCTTAGTTTTTTCCATGGCGAATTCGCGTAGAATATTTACTAGGTGGTTCAGTCATACGTGCGGATACAATTATGAAGCCCAGAATACAAGCAGCATGTGATTTATACACCCATCAGGGGAACGCTCTGCACAATTTGATCTTGTCGCTCATGTCTTGGCAGATGGGCCGCCACTGATCTGAGATCCTGGGCCGCATATGACAAAGAGCTGCAGGGTATAATCGATCTGGCGGTACGAAGCACGGAGAATGATATTTCCCCTGCGTCGTCTGAGAGAATGATGACGAGGCTAGCAATTTGATGTTATCACGAGGTTTTTGCTCACGCTATAAATACGGCGTTTGCCGTGAAACAGTCCCATTGCCCTGGCGGTTTGGGATACCCTGGTAAGAGCCCTTGGATGCCCCGCGCTCACAGCATGCAGAATGGAAATTCAGGATCGTCTGATTCAGCAGCACTATATCAGTCGTACTATTATTGATCAACAACCTTTTTTTGCCGGAGAATTGTATGACCGTGTACTCAGATTCTTTTTTTGCGTACCCATACGCTGTGCGTAACTGAGAAAGAAGGTTAATGATTAGTCTCGAGTTATTTTTCTTGTTCTTTTGCTCGTATTGAGCTTGCTTGAGCCACATGGTGCGGATACCGCTAATGTCACTCCATTGGGAGCAGCCCTTTATCGTGCTGGACGAAGCGTCTTTTTGCATGGATCCGTTGAGTCATAGAACAAACGGGATAGTACAAGTATGTACGGAGTAGCAGCAGAGGGATTGAGCTTCTAGAAGATGCGGAAATGAACTAGGGGACGACAATAAACTCCCGTCATCTTGCATTTCGGAGCTTGCAAAGATCTTGGCCAAAGACGAGTGCCGATGAGCATCCACCTGCCTGTCTGAGTCGAGGGAATAGCAGCACTCTGTAGCACTACTCCATGGCATCGACATCAGCAGCTGCCAGCAAAGGCGCAAAAACTCGATTCCTCGAATAAACCACAGCCCTCCCCGAGGCGATGGATGCGAAAATTTCCGCCATGCTACACACACCGCCCCTCCTAAATTTCGGCGAGTACCCGAAAGGCGATGAGCATGGCGAGCAAATGACGGGGATGTTAATCCGCATCCCGTAAGAGCATGCACGATTAAAATGAAGGACAGAGGCAAAAAAGAAGAATATGTGCGCATTCCTTCTGGGACCGTCATGCGTGCCTGAATGAGCGAGCGGTTGGTTGGTGCGAATGGCAGCGCAGCACAGTGCGCGCAACGCCTTTGCCATGCATTCAAGGCGCTTCTTCAGGCTAGCGAGGGGCGTTCGATAGCTTGCACGGTAGCATGAGAATCGGGGATTTCCTATTTTAGAAGATTCGGCCAGTTGCTGCAAAACGGCTGACAGGTCGCTGTAACCAGCGGGTGGAGCTGGAGGAGAGCTCCAGGCCCAGTGGCTAAAATGGCCCCGTAAATGCTGCTAGCATGGATATTGCTCGTAGAGAGCCTTTTGGCTTTCTAAAATAACATGGCGCTACTATATAACCATGAATAGTAGGCGCAAGGTTTGTGTTTGTGCGCCAGGCACGCACACGCGAATATGCACGCCACAGGAGCCGCAAATTGGGTGCCAGCGCTTACGACGAATCAAGGAGAGGCAGCAAAGCCACTCATTTTGGCACCCGCAGAGCTGTGACGAATGGGCTGTTTCTTCTTTGTCGGCTGGAAGCTGCATACATACTTGTACACATGGATCGCCTTCGGAGCAGCCATCAGCCGGTCAGGCTGTCGGGACGCCACAGTCCGCCTCGCAAATCATCTCGTCTGGGCGGCACGGCGGTCTGAGACAATTCTCTGAGCTGAAGGAAGCTGAAGAGAGCTGAGGAAGGGAGTCAGATTGAGGCTGGTTTAGCGCTGGCGGCATGAAGAACAGAAAGAAGAGATGATGCTACCTTAGTAGTAGGTAGTCACGGCAGCACCATGTAGCAGCAGTGGTGTGTATCACAACACGGCAGGGCCTCTCTTTCATCATCAGCAAAGGCAATTCCGGCGCGTGATTGCGCGATATACGGAGCAACGGCGGACGGAGCACTTTTGGGAGCGGCTGCAAAGTGCTGGATATTTTTGAATTCCTGTGCCGTTCCGCATGAACAATAGTGCCTACTAACCTGCTCGCAAGCAAAGTAACCAGCGCCTTTAGCACATGAGGCCACTCGGGGGGCCGCCAACGACCAACAACAGCACGCACATAGTCGCATCGTGCCGTGCGCACCTCGCAGAAAAAGCAAACAACTGCTACGCTCGTTTAATAATGCCCTGGGACTAACGTGACGTTGGACGGGGCATGGAGCTGGCGATACGGAGCAATATCTCGTAGCAGCTCAGCAAGCCAATTAGCAGAGATAAACCCGGCTCAGCCCTGCCTGCGCGGCGTCGCTAGCACCCAATCAGCGCCGCGGGCTTACAGCGCAATTTGCTTTTCGCCCCTGACGGCCGTGCCCCCGCTCTGTGCAGATACGTGGTTCGTCACTTTGTCTGAGGTTCCTGCAGGAACAGAGCGGGCTAGAGCGCTAGCGAGCCAGCAGCGGCGCCAGCAGTGCCCCCTGAACCCTGGCATTTTCGGCCAGTCCACCGTGTATTAGCATGTACATCTAGTTGGTCGCAGTGCTCCAAGTGCTCCGCGCTCTGTTACTGCAAGGGCAATCTCACGATGGCGACGCCGCACGGGGGGGGGGCCTGGAAGCGACAGGCTCTGACTATCACCATCAAGTACCTACACTACTGAAAGTCCGAGTAATAGTACTTACCACTACTACTAATTCTCATCGTCCGGCATCCAACCCCCCATGCCCTTTTATCCTGTCCAGTAGGGGCTCGGCCAGTCCACACACCACCACCAACTCTCGCCGGGCATCCACCCACGCACAGCTCGCCTAGCCGCGCTATTGCGTCCGCTGGGACCTGGCCTGGGTTCCATGTTGCTGGGCTGCACTGCGCTGCACTGCACTGTGCCGGGCGTTTGGCACCGGGCACGGCGCAATGAGCACCCAGCGAGCAGGGGGTGCGTCTGCCTGGCCTCGTGAAACGCTCATTGTTCGCTCGTGCTTATTATCTGACCTCCCCCCATTCCAGCGGCTGCTTCTATTCTTTCTCTTCCTCACCCACATCCAAGGCTCAGCCGCATAACGCTCCTTTCAGCTTTTTGCACACCTTCAGTCATTCCTTTGTCTTTACGGCAACAGTCACTCTTTACTGAACCACTTTCATTCTTTCTTTCACCACTTTCCAAGTAAACTTTTTTGTTTCGACAACTTCACCTTCGGCAAGATGCGCTTCACTCTGTCTGCCTCTGCTTTCCTGGCTCTGGTCTCCGCGGCCTTTGCCCAGACTGCTGATTTCGACCCCATCACTGTCCCCGGCTCCAACCAGGTCATTGCTGCCGGTGCTCCCTTCACCGTCGAGTGGGATGCTCCCGCCAAGTATGCCGCTGGCACCATCACCATCGAGCTGATTGGCGGTGCCACCCAGGCTACCCAGCAGGTTCTCGGAACCATTGCCAGTGAGTTGGGAATCCTGCGCCGAAACACGTACTGTTTACTGACTCTGCCAAACAGCCGGTGTCCAGAACAGCGCCAAGAAGTACGTCTGGACCGTTGACTCTTCCCTCGGTGCTGATGCCTTCTACGGCCTCATCTTCCGTCTCGAGAGCAACCCCTCCGTCTTCCAGTACTCCAACCCCTTCCACATCAAGGCTGGAAGCGTCCACGCCAGCAGCTCTGCTCCCGCTGGCCCTGCCAAGACCACCTCTGCCGGTGGCAGCTACGGCAACGTTCCTCCCTACGGCGATGTTCCTCCTGCGGATACCACCACTGTCACCACCTCCACCGGTGTCAAGACCGTCACTCTGGCCACTCAGTCCACCGAGGCCCCCGTTACCACCTCGGCTCCTTATGCTCCTCCCCCGGTTTACACTCCCCCGGCTGTTACTGATGTCACCGTGATCCTCAACGCTACCACCACCGTTCCTTGCCGCAACTCCACCGTGGCTCCCACCACCCAGGCTCCTACCACTCTGCAGAGCGCCACTCGTCTGCCTATTCCTCCCGTCAGCTCGCCCGTCTACATCCCTCCCGTTGTGGTCACCAGCGTTGCTTACGCCACTCCTTCTGCTCCTTCCGCCTCTGCCCCTGCCGTCACCGGCCCGGTCACCATCCCTACCAACGCTGGTGCCCGTCTCGGCGGCAGCGCCCTGGCTCTGGTTGCCTCTCTGGCCGTTGCCTTCTTCGCTCTGTAAGCGGCAGATAATGGGAGAGACGTGGAGGTTTCGGGTTAATCGGCTTGTTGTGGCTTGATGCCAAATTTCGTTTACGGGAGCCGACCGCTCTGGTTATTTACAGTTGATTGCACATATTTTTTTACTTGGAAAAGGAGAAGAAGATTGGTTCCGGTTTGAATCTATCTAGATATAAAGCGCGGGGCACGACGTCTGTTTTGTTTTTTGGACCATGTCGATTTCGATGTAGGATACCTAGCGCCTGCGTGTTAATAGATTGGTTCACTCTTAATTGATAATGATTTTATGAGCTCTATACGACTCAGATCACAAATCGACTACCCACTGCCAGCTTGTCCCAGCTCTAGTGATGTAAACTTGATGCTCGATGCTTATCATAATTCCCTTCATCTACATAGGCCGTCCTTTGTGTCAATCGCGAATTTCCCACAAAGGCTGTAAGCGACGATCTGCCTCGGCCGATATCTCTCTCCCCCAGTGATGAGACATGGGAGCGGCTACTAGACCGCGTTGACATGGGATGGGGCGGGCTGCTTTGGCGATGAACGACTAGAGAGGGCAATTGATCTACAGCGCGTGCTCCAAGACAGTTGAACCAAGGGCGCCAAGAGGGGATAATCGCACGGCTGTGTGCGAGTACAAAAGCTTTACCATTGGGCCTTGTCTGAGATTTGATTCAAGCAGGCGTCATTGCCATCGAGTATCCCAATCTCTCACGCTCGCTGGCTGAACGAAACCTGCTTGCTTTGACGCACCGACGAATAAGGGGTTATTCTGCCCGGGCTTATACGGAATAGTACACGGCGATCCAAAAACCTGTAAAAATAACACCAAGTACGGCGGTACATCCAGTAGGCCAGGGCCAGTTAGCCGTCTCGTCTTCTTGTTTTTTTCTTACCGACTTGCCTCATCTGGCCTAACGCAGGAACGCGGCGTCGCGCGCGCGCATTGTCGAAATTTAAAATGGCCAAGTAGGGGGCGGTGGTGGAAGAAGAGCAAAAACGCTACGGAGCTATGTGTGGATTGCGGTGTATTTTTGTGCCTTGCTTGATCATCAAATTTCTTTTTCTCGGTGTGGCGCTGGGTTTTTGGAACGAGTGCGGTTTGCTGATGTGGGATCTGTGTGGCTGGTGTGGAGGTTGACGTGCTTATTGTTCGTGTATTAGCTCGCTGCGCATGGTGATTGATTGGTACCTATTGATGATTGAACATATGCGCACTGATGAACCAATGCAATGAGATGGGTACCAGACGATGGGAATGTGCGCGTGATGATTTTGAGAGTGAGAGTGTGCCCAAGAATCCGTGTCACGAGACTTAGATAATGCATGCTTCGCATGCTGCACTATATTGGCGTCGAATCCTCAAAGACGCCAGCGTCAATCACAGCCTCATCGCGCCGCTATTTGCTGCATGCAGATTGAAAGATGTAGGAAAATGGATTGCTTCTTCATCACTAACTGAGTCAGCCTGATGAAAAATCGCTAGCTTTGGATTGCACATGCAGCATTACTGCCTGAGTCTCTTCCATTTACCCGCTAAAGCATCTCCCAAAGCAACCAACACAGAGAGGCACATAGTTGGACTCGTCGGGCTAGCTTGACCAATAACGCGTATTACGCTCATGAGCGCATCGCACATCGCGATCTAGCCGGTTCAAGGCGTAAGTTTACCGGTCCAATGTATGTTGGACCTCGAATGCCATCGCGTGATGCTGTGCGGCCACGTAGCAGAGTAACTCACCCGCTTTTACTCCAAACATAGTCTGGTCCACATGTAGATGCTGGCAGTACTTCATCTGATATGCTTTGGTTAGTTTGGCACCAAAGGAGGGTGTATAAATGATGTGGTGGAGGAGTATTTAAGTTGGATGGACCGAATGTTAACTGGCTACTGGTTGAGGGGAGTAGTAGCTGGTGTCCTTATTGCTACGGCTTTATGGACAAGTCGATTTGCTTTGAAGTTCTGCTCTAGTGTTTCGATTGTTCGTCAATTAGTATGTGCATACTTTGTTGATAATTTACAAGGGAAGAAGGTGAGCTTTGAGAACAAGTAGCCACCATTAACTCCGAGAAAGCTCTTGAAGTCTAAAGGACGCGAGGGCCCATCTATAAGGATAAAGAGCTACAT
This sequence comes from Trichoderma arundinaceum, assembly GCA_025919625.1. Lineage (NCBI taxonomy): Eukaryota > Fungi > Ascomycota > Sordariomycetes > Hypocreales > Hypocreaceae > Trichoderma > Trichoderma arundinaceum. Next base: position 1,356,592 of record JAMQTF010000001.1, on the reverse strand, counting down.
GGCAATTTTCACTCACTGAAATCTCTGCATTGTGATAAATGACTGTTGAGGATATTGACTGAATCTAAACCGACCTGGAAGCACATTTACAATTGTGTTGATGGCGAACTCTCTTGCCTTCCATTTCATGTCCTTGAGTAACAGTATGGCCCCGGGAAATAAACACTCAAGCATACAATGCTAGCATGTAGAAATGGACATGTCATGTCCCTTCTATTGTGTATAAAACTACCTCTCTTGTCAAATACTTCTTGCCACCTTTCCCACGATTTCCTGATATACAGTCAATATGCGGAGCTGCACTGCTTATCAAAAGCAATATTTCACCGACTTAAATGGAGTCCTTCTATTGACATCTGTTCAACGCTATGACTTCAGTATCATCTTCATTTCGGCATTAGTAAGAGAAGCGGAATCTGTGATGCAACCTCTTGCCTCGCTAGCCTTGCTATCAATGTCTCCCCAAATCCAACTTCGTGGAAGTGTACAAGTTTAGCTACAGTAAAGTCATTGCTTTGCAAGCGCCATGCTATGTAGCCAGACACATGTTTCACTCATAATGGGCTTGTTGAGAGATTGGAATGCTTGATCAATGCCCCATGTGGTGGTCTCATCTCGAGCCCCATTTCCACAGGTCGAATTCCACAGTGTTTGGAATGATTAGCGGGGTTTGAAGGCCTTTGTTTCGTTCTAGAATATCACTCCACTGAACTGTGTACATAGAGGTAATTGCAAGACTCTGTCAGGTAATTGAGTTTCTGTATGCTTACGCATAAACCCTTTGGGTAAATCTACACTTACAAGGCACCGGCATACATGTCCAAGCACGTATGTAATTGTAACTCTCTAATGCAGCCAATGTAAATCTCTGCTACACAGCCACAAACGTCTTCTTTTAGCTAACCGAGCCTCAGCAACTATACCATCTGTAAGCACATGAGCACAGACATCAGCTCAGTGGGGAGAAGGAGGCCCAACAACGGAGCCCCCTCAAAATGCTTATTCGGTGGTCCCTGCGGCGCCGCTGATCTCGCTGGAGAGCTCCATTGCCCAGCTCCCAAAGAGGCGCTAAGCCGTAGCCGGTAAGAGGGGCAGTGAGCGCCGGTTGACGGAGCAGAGGGGCCTTTGATTCGATTTTTTTTTTCTCTCACATGTTTTGCGATACACAATGACAGACGCAGGTCAATCCGGCTCATCAGAGTGTCCCATAACATAGACGTCGCTCGTCGCTCGTCCCGGTTTGCAATTCGCACGCAGTCCATTGGACGCATTGCCTGTAGGGCTGCCACTTTCTGGCTTTGCATAGCCGGTCGCGCTGATGTCATCAAGGGTCGCATTCCACCCGCCGCTCCGACTGTGGTGGGGTCAAGAGTCATCGTTTTTTTTTCTTCTCTCGCTTCTAGAGTAGAGGTGAGCAGCTCGTTGGACGCTGGTGCAAGCTCTGTGCTGATATGCCAATTGCCTCCTTCTCCCTCCGCAGTTAGATTTACCATGTCGTCCCAAGAAGCGCCAAAGACCTGCAAGGTCATCACCGCCGAGACCATCGCGAAGAAGCTGTTGCTCGAGGTCAAGGAAACCCTCGCCAAGATCCAGGAGACTGGCAGCAGTGCCCCGACTCTGGTAGCATTCCTCGCAAACGAAGACCCCGCGGCTGTTAAATACGCCGAGTGGTCGAAGAAGACTTGCGAAGAAAAGTGAGAAGCCGGCCGCGTTGCCGATTTCTATGGCTGCTAACAGGGTGCTCCAGTGGCTTCAACTTTGAGCTCCGCATCGTCGCCAAGGACGACCTTGAAGAAGACATCATGAAGGCCAATGAGGACGATGCGGTTGACGGCATCATCGTCTACTACCCCATCTTCCCCAAGAACCCCACCCACGATAAATACGTTCAGGAGACTGTTGACCTCTCCAAGGATGTCGAGGGATTGCGCCATAGCTACCTGCACAACATGTATCACAACATTCGCTTCTTGGACCCTCCCGAGAACAAGAAGAAGTCCATCCTGCCCTGCACCCCTCTGGCCGTGGTCAAGATTCTGGAGCATCTCCAGATCTACAACCCCATCCTCGCTTACGGCAACCGCCTGTTCGGCAAGACCATTACCGTCATCAACCGATCCGAGGTCAACGGTCGCCCTCTTGCGGCTCTCTTGGCCAATGATGGTGCTACGGTCTACTCGGTTGACATTACCGGCGTACAGCTGTTCACTCGTGGCCAGGGCATCAAGAAGCCCCGCCACCAAGTGGAAGAGAAAGAGGGCTGGGGCCTGGAGCAGTGCCTGCCGTTGAGCGATGTCATCATTGGCGGAGTGCCTGCTGAATCGTACAAGGTTCCCACGGAGCTCATCAGGGACGGTGCCGTGTGCATCAACTTTTCCTCCTTCAAGAACTTTGATGGAGTGGCCGTCAAGGACAAGGCGTCCATATATGTGCCATCCGTTGGAAAGGTCACAATTGCCATTCTGCTGAGAAACCTTGTGGTAAGTGCATTTCCATTCTTTGGAACCGAAAGTGTGGAAGCTAAGTTGGACAGCGTCTGGTTGCAAACCGTCCCTCCAAGGAGACCATGGACAAGAGCACCATCCAGGCCCGGACCGAAGCTTTCGCCGACGATTGATTTGATTCGCTGGATCCAAGACAGACAAAATCTCTTTTCTTCTTCTCTTCTCCCTTTGTTAATGGCCAAAACAATGGCACACTACTGGATGGGTCGTGCGGGGGGGCTCACGTTGCTTTTTTGGGCTTTGAAGCAGGAAAATAAAATAAACAAGACAAGGTGGCTGGTCGATCTTGGTCCAGAATCAAGGTAGGGCCGGGCACCTTGTACTACATGGATATGGATAAGGATGTGAAGAAAGTTTCGAGGGGTACCGAAAAGGCGGGAAGACGAAAACCAATCTCATAGAACATCTTGTACCACTCTGTAGAAGCAGAATCTTCGGGTCAAGGATCACACTAGCATGCACGTACAACAATCACCTGTACCACGCCTCTATATTGGCCTTGTGCTGGCTCTTGAGCAGCGGGACTGGCGGAGCAAATCAAGCATCCGGCACAAGATTTGGAGGAGTGCGGATGGCAGCAGGTGGGGCCGTCCGCAATGACGCGGCTTTGCAAACGAAGACAACAAATAAAACTGTTGCTACAAAACATCAAGGCAGACGTGATGCAGACCGTTGCAAAGTGAGCCGCGAGTTAATTAGAGGGAGCGGAAAGGGTGGCGCCATGTGTTTTGTTTTGTTTTGCCTTGCTCTTAGGCGCATTAGTAGTAGCAGTGCCCTGCTTACATGCATCCTCTGACAGCTGAGTATAAGCATCATGGATGGCTTGGATACGACACGACGTGCCTTGTACGGAGTATTTGGGGAGCTAGGAGTACGGAGTGCTGCTGCTAGCAGTAGTGCCTCCAACGAACGAGCCAATTGCCTCGGTGCTGGTCCCCTGCAAAGTTACCTGTATGCAAGTACCAGCCGCTAGCACAGGTACCAGGCGGTGGAGCTCAGGTACCGCCCCCAGAAAGGGTCGATTGCCGGGTCTCGGGGGCGCGCCACGCCACTGTGAGAGGAAACGAAACGAAACGGAAACGGAGCCAGAAATTACGAGCATCAGGTAAGATTATGCAGCCCTCCACCGCATTGATTGATGTGACTTTTGCTTTCCTGAGGGCGGCGGTGACGGGTAGGAGTATATGCTGGCACGGGGCACGAAGCATGAGGGGATGGATAGGGAGCAGGAGTGCTTGTGACTAACAGTTGGTAACCAACGGGCGGCAACGGAGTTTTCTTCGTACGACAGCAGCGCAGCTTGCGGGTCGTATTCCAAGGCGCCGCCAGATTTGTACTCGAGGCCTTCGTGAGCTAGCCGGTAATGGAGCACCGCGTTATCTCGGATATGCCAGCGAGAGAGCCGGAAAATGGAGCACAGGTGGCAGCTGGTGGCGGCGTGCATGCGGTAGGTATGTCGTGATATGGGGATTTTATATTAACCGGCCGCCTACCTACATCTAATATCACGCGCATGTGCCTACCTAGGTACCTACCTAAGCAGCGGTGGTTTGGTGATACTACGGAGTACATGTAGCACCTATTCGTTTTTTCAAGCATGGGGCACCAATGTTTGTCTCTCTCGAGTACTGCTACACGCACTGAGCAGCAACGAACCGTTGCATTGCATCCGCTGTTGGTCTTTGCTCGAGGTTCTCGATCGAGTCGAGGAGGGCACTTGCCTGTAAGGAGCGCATGTGGAAAAAAACCTGCACGTACCCTGGGCGGTGCCCTCGTAGCAGCTCCGTCGATCCGTTTTGTCGCTGTTACAGAAATGCCAGCAGAGCAGCAGGCCCTCTAATAATAGCAGGCCGCAATGCGCATTTTGCTTATTTCGACGCATAAACCGCCGGTTGCACTGGCCGCCTCCTTAGTCATAATTGGGGCGCTTTGGCTTTTGCCTAGAGGGCGCCTTGGAGGTGCTGTGCGCTGCCTCTAGCTGCCTTTGTCCGGGTCCGTCGCGCCGCCCACCCAATTCAGGGCCTCCACCCTCCACTAATCGCCCTAGAAGAGGCCCTTTTGGATCATTTCTCGGGCCCCTGTCAAACAATCTCCCTCCCTCATTCGATTTCTGACCAAGTACGGCGGCCCGAGCCACGAGACCGCAGCCATACTCGTTTTTTTGGTGGGCGAACTCGAGCTTCTTTTTCTCTTCGTGACACTCTCTTTTTATTTTTATTTTATTTTCCGGATCCTCTTTTTTTTTTTAATTGCCAGACGGCGATCCAAGGCACCCTCTGCTCGCTTCGGCGTTGCTAAACCGCACTTTCCGACCTCATCGCTTTTACCAAGCTCTCCATCGGCCGCTTTGAAGCTTTTCCCGAGGCCTTTCGCCCGATCCACTGTCGCTCCTTTCTTGTCTCGTGGCGCGCCCGATCGATCTCGCAGAAACTTGGTTGTCTCTCCCTTTCTGGTTTGTTATTGCAGACAATAGCAACGACCAAGGACTGTGGCACAGCCATACGCTCTTTTATCTCTTCCTTCGTTACCGCTACTCTGGATGCGACTTATTACAAGCCTGGGACCAACAAGAGTTTCCGCAACTGCATTGCCCCCCCGGCCCAGAAGGACAACGACGAAAAAAAGGGACTGAACGGAAGAGAGGGAACACAACAGAACAGCAGCGCCCGCCTCAGATAGCTTTGCTATAAGCCAGCTGACCCGCCATGACGATGCAGTCTATTGCCACAAATCGCTACGATAACCGACAAGATGCTCGCGGCATGGCGGTTCCGTACCCCCAGCCTGGGTCTCCGACCCTGACCAACCCAGACATGATCTTGCCCGACTACGACGGCCCCGATCTGTATCACGAGCAGCCGCACACGGGCCCGTCACTGTGGAATAGCGGCCACCATATTGAAGATGGGTTTCAGTTCACGCAGGAGTTCTACGCCAATCCCGATCCTCTTTCAACGCCAATCATATACGGCAACGGAACTATGCTTTCCGACATTGGCGAGGTTACAGAGGTGGAGAGCGTCGTTGGGCCGATACCGTCACGAAATGCATCCAAGCGCTCAAACAACAGCTCGGGCGACGAAGGCCCGTTTCGGGCATCCTTGGCCGCGGGAAAGAGGTTCATCCAGCAGCGGCAGCAGCAGCAGCAGCAACGTCAGCAACAGCAGCAGCAGCGCCAGCACCAGTACAAGGATCGCGAGCGCAGGATGTCGACCGAGTCAACTAGCACAATCGGCGCGCACGACGGCGGTGCCTTTATCGATTTTGACGATTCCGCCAGCGTGGGAGGCGATAGCATCTTCCAGGGTGACGACGAGGAGAGTCTGGCATCTGAATACGTGGAAGGAACGGCCGTCTCACAGCACTTGCGCGCCTATGAACAGACTTCTGTGAAGAGACTGAGCGATGATGGAGCCTCGATCAGCAAGCGGGCGGAGCAGATTCTGGCCAACGCTAAAATGAGATTAACTGTAAGCTTAGCGTGAAGAATGATGCCTTCTCCTTCTACATGACTGATGTGATTTTTTCTTTCTTTCTAGCACATGGAGGACAATCTTACCCGAGCAAGGACCCTGAGCTATTCATCTGTGTCGGATGGCTCAACACCATCGCCTACCATGGGAAGGGCGCCTACATCGCTTCGCAGACCCGGCGTAACACCATCTCCACCAAATCTATCAAAACATGCAAATGAGAACGGAGCCGCTGCCGGAACATCTTCTGGAGTGCTAAAGGCGTCGGGCTATCCTCAGCGTTCTGCAAGTGCTCTTGGTTCCGCGGGTGGTTATAGGCGGCCCCTACCTACATCTAGAAGTATGGATGGTCTGGGCAGTGCTTCGGCTCAAGGTGCTCATGGGCATTTCAATTACTATCACCCAGATAATACTCTGGACCCTCTTGGCTCGAATGGGAACGCTGCAGGTGCGGGCGGGAGACGAAACGGTTCACGAACGACCACCTCGGCGAGTCCTACAACCGGGGCCTTTTCTGAGCTCGGATTGACCCGATCGGCCTCTGCCTCGCAGATGCGCGATCTTCAAGACCAGCTGAAGGGCTTGAAAGGAAAGATATCCAGCCTGAAAGAACAAGCGAGAGCAGATAGCATGAAGCGCCGCAGCCTCCAAAGCCTTCGCATGCCAAGCCCGTTTACCAATGCGACTTGGGATCAAGGCGTTGCGGATCCGCGCAGCGTCTATAGCAGCGGCGACGAGACACCGACTGCGGCAGAGTTTGCCAACGGAAACACATACAATGGCGATGACGACTATGAACACAAGCAAATCGAGCACGTGGCTGAACCGATCCAGGAAGTGGAGGAAGAAGGGGAAGAGGAGGAAGGCAGAGAGGGTGAGAGAGAGGAGGAAGGGGTAGATGAGGAGGGGGCTAGGGTTGACATCGAATATCCCCAAACCCCCGAGCCCCAGGAGAGCTATGAGGATTTTGAAGAGGGCGAAACTCCCAAGGGCCGGACCTTGGCCAGTCCACTAGAGGTAGGCCAGCGAGAGGCGTCTGATGGCAGGCGAAGCTCTTCGCCGGCCGAGAGCGTTGCTACCGAGTACACGGAGGCTGAATCCAGCCCCGGGGCCGGCCGGGATGGCTATGCGAGCGAAGGCGAAGAGTCACTGTATCACGAATCTTTCCAGCAGCCCATTTCCCACGAGGATCGAGAAGATGCCTTTGACTATGAACATTTCTTCCTGCACTCGGCCATGGGCACCATGACCGCGCAGCGGCTGCGTTCGGAGAGCGTCAGCTCGGCAGACTCAGTGGAGACTACTCGCGGTCCGACGTTGTCGCACAAGCGGAGCAGCAGTGCAGATACGACAGCGTCTGTGGACACGTTTGCCACGGCAGCAGAGGGACCGGCGAGCCGTAGTTCAACAGCCTCCGCGTTCAGGGTCTACACTGCGGCCGATTTGTTCGAGGATACTCGGCGAAGGCATGCCCAGTCCTTTAGAGATTCTTCAAGCGCCAGCGATGGGACTGCTTCCAGCCAAGGCGTGCACCAACGAAGCAGCACGATGACGACGCCTCGGCCAACGAGCACCAGCTCCTCAATCAAGTCTATGCATCGACCGTCGTATTCGTCCTTTGAATCTATCGGAACGAACCGGAGCTTTCCACTCGTCAACAAGGCCAAGTTAAACGGCGGCATCTTGACGCCAGGCGGTTCTCCTGACCAAGGACTGAAGCGGATCAGAGATTCGCTGTTGACTGACGCATCCAGCGTCTATTCTCAGAACAGCAGCAATGGGCGGGGCGGACATTCACCCGCGCTTCAAGTTCTGTCCAAGGATGTCCAAGTGACGGTAGAACGACTGGTAGCAAGCCTCGGAAAGTGCGTTTTGGCGTTGGGTGAAGCGGATGGGGTTCATCCTGGGGGCCATGAGTTATACAGGCGGAGGATCGAGGCAGCCCTGCGCATTCTTGAGGGAGAGGCTGAACTTCCCTGAGTAAACAGGATCCAGGGATGATTTTTACGAACGGCAGAGGCTTAGGGGTGCGTCTTTGGAGTATACACTGGAGTATACACATCGGCTGTGGACAGGTAGACGCCGAGAAAGTATGCCATTTGGAGACATGGTGGTAAAGGGGAGGTTAGGGGAATGGACAACTACATGATTTTAATGCTATCCGACGCCGACTTGTGGCGGGGATAGCCTGTACCTTCGATACCCTTTTTTTTTACCCATTTATAATTTTCTTTTTTTTTCCTTTCTTTCATTACTTGACAAGACTGTCTGTCTAGCGTTTTCTCTCTTTTTTCTTTTGATTTGGAAAGGGATACTTATCGAAACGAATGGCGATGATGACACGGTAGCGGCGGGAGGCATTCTGTTTTTAGCATTCACTTGGGCTTGAACATAGGAAAATTTGAAACATGTCATGTAACCTTTCTTTGGAAAACAACAGCTTTGTCTTTGTGATGGTATAATGGCACAAAGAGGTGTAGAGGGACGCCTGTACAGGTATGTGAACGTACATTACTACTTAGTAGGTACTAAGTCTAGTAGCAGGTAAAGACGGGCCTAGCGCTGGAGGGGCATCACATGCAACTGAAAGCAAAAGTAACGTGCGCCAGCTTCTTAGCACGGGAAACGGGCTAAATTCACGCCACCGCAGCGGTCAGATACAAAAAGAGTGGGGGGGAGCAGAGGTTAAACAAAAAACCACACCTGGCCAGATCAGAAGCCCTCGACGGGAAACAACCCAGACAAAGCAAAAGCATCCTTACAGGGGGGAAAAGAAAAGCAAACGCAGGGCGGTTGCGTGTGACAGCGCCGGCCGAGTCCCCCGAACATCACCCGGTCCCTCCAGTTGGAAGCCGCATCTTGTTGCTTCCTCGAGATTTGCTGAAACACATCTGACAGCCCAGAAAACAGACGAGAAAATAAGCAGCGCCCGCCCTTGGCTATCTTATCACGGACCCCTGCAGACCGTCTAAACTCGTTTGTGTGCTTCTTTTGGCGTCCCACCGACTTTGAACCCGTTTATTCCTTGTTTGGGGAATTATCATTTTTTTTTTAACTCTTCTTTCTTTCCCCTGCAGTGAAACGCGCGTTTGGTTCTTTCTTTCTTGGTTGGGCAGACTCGATCAAATAAAATCGGGGTTGTTTTTTGTCGTCGAGGCTTGGTCTGCTTTTGACGTTGCGTTGCGTCTTTGCTGCGCCCCTTATTTACCTGCGGGCTGGACGCGGACTCTCCTCTGCTCTCTTACGTCTTCGACTTTTATGCACGACGATTTTGCTGGTCTGCGAAACCGAGACGGATCGCGATAACACCAGAAGCGACATCCCGTCACCGCCGAGCTGAGCTTTCTGCACCGGATATAAAAACGAGACCATGGACGAAACACTGGCGACGCAGCTCCTCGCGTCGCTGCTCCCCCCCGACGTCGTCGCCCTCATCGACACGCACATCCTCGACCCGCAGTCGCCTGTCCAGATGGTCAAGCGCCAGGCCCTCGCGCAGGCCCGCCGCAGCGCCGACGTGCTGCTGCCGCTGGTGCAGCCGCTCATCGACCGCGCGCTGGCGGTGCTGGCGGAGCACCAGGGCGCGCTGGACATGCTGATCCCGCTGGTGGTGCTGGTGACGACGCTCGTGGTGCTCAACTGGGTGCGCCGCATCATCCTGTGGTGGACGCGGCTCGCCTTCAAGGCCGTCTTCTGGGCGGCGTTTGTGGCCATGGCGGCGTGGGTGTGGAACAGGGGCGTGCTGGTCAGCGCGAGGGACGCGACCGTCGTGGGCGCAAAGGTCGTCGGCTACATGGCCGTGCTGAAGAATGTCTGGATGGACGAGTATAAGCGGTACGAGGGCCAGCAGGCGAGCGGCCGCTGGGACGAGTATTCGGCGAGGGGGAGCAGGATGTATGACCAGACGAGATGATGCTTGGGGGGGGGGGGGGAGAACATGAGGCAGTGGGATACTTTACGAGATTGGAGGGCGAAAAGAAGGAAAAATAACAAGAACCAAAAAAAAAAAAATGAATAAAGACATGAGACATGATTTGATGTATTATGCGATGGATGTTCATACGGCGAGGGACAATCGATATCAAGGCTGGCAGCGCATCATTAGCGGCGAAGGAGTCGATGCGTGAAAGATGACGGAGCATATCTGTATCAGGGCACATTTGTTACTTTTCTTTTTGGATGGGATGATGAAATTATTGTCTTTTTTGTTATTGTTTCAGGAAGCAGCTAAACCAACGGGATCAGTCAATGGAGAACCAGACTCGAATTGACGTCGTCTCCCGCCATGCAAACCACAAAAACGCCGTCGCTATGCATATATGCCCCCCGTTGACCAAGATAGCTATCTAAACACTTTTCCATTCATATGAGCCTTTTCTTTCTTTCTTTTTCCAATGTATAAACCTTTTTTAATCCTCTTCATCGTACTCTTGCTCGTCGTCGGGTTCCTTTGGATCTTGAGCTTCGTGGTACTGGATGCAGTCGTCGATGTGGCTGAGGATTCCTCCTACGCTGTCTTCGTCCGTAACGTCTAGCTTGAGATAGTTAATCATGCTGAAGCTCTCAATGAGCCCGGCCACGGCTCTGTTGAGGCGGCGGAAGCTGGCGCCCTTCATGACCTGGCTCTTCTCGTCGGGGCGGATGGACTCGTCGTCTTCCTCGTCGGGGCCTTCGGTTATTCGCCTGCCGCGCTCCAGGGGGTCGTCGTCCAGGAGGGCGACGTCGGGCGTCAGGAACCGCTTGAGATCCTTCTTCTTGACCTGGTCCTTGACGAGATCCATCTTGGAGAGGACATTGATGTGGGGGACCTCGAGCATGAGCATGGCGCTCATGGCGCTGAGGGTTCCGGCGAAGAACTTGGCCCTGTCCACGACAAAGGTTGCCTCGAGGAGGTAGACGGCCGCGAGTCGTATATCCAGAGCGCCAGACTGCGTCAGGAACTTGACCAGCGTTGGAAGAATCGGGATGTGCGTGTACAGCTCGATCTGGCCAGGCATGTCGATGATGATGAGGTATTCCTCGGTCAGAGAGTCCAGGGCCTCGGTGAGCCAGTCGAGGTTTTCCATGAGGAACTCGAAGCAGTAGATGAGGCCGCCGTTGGGCCCCAGGCCCACCTCTTCCATGGCATCCTTGAGGGAGATGAGCTCCTTGATGTCGAGATCCGGCTGGTGCTCAAACGACTCGGCGGCGGGGTCGAGGTTGATGTAGAAGGCCGAGCGGCGGTTGAGCTGCAGGTGGGTGATGAGGGCGGCGCAAAAGGTGGACTAGAGAGATCAGTCAACAACGCTGAAGCCTTGAAAACATACACGCTGTTGCGCATCTGCATAGAGCATAGCATGCGCCGTCTCGTGAGAGGAAGAGAGAGGGCGAGCTGCACGGTGGTTCATTGGCCGGAGAGGCATCGGAGGAATTCCCAACGCTCGGCACCCCCCGCAAAAGCACAGGCAAGCATCAGCATCAGCATCCGCAACCAAGCACCTGCTTCAGGGCGTCCAGCGCTGTGAGCTCTCGACTTGTGATCAAAGCAGGCGTAAGCAAGCATAAAACAAAAGCATCTCATACCTTGCCCGCCCCCGCAGGGCCCATGACCATGGCGCCAAACTTGCTCATGATGTGCAGCCGGAGGCTCTATATACCTGCCGCGGCGATTTTCTTGGTATTCGGCTCAGGCGACGCTGGTTGTTGTATCTGCTATCGCAGGGTTGGTTTTCGGCGCCGAAGAAAAAAAAAAATATCAGCTAGATCGAAGCTTCATCTTGCTTTGTCACTTGTTCGGTGGAATCTGGACCGGTGTGGGGCAGCGAAAAACGACCCGAATGGGGGCCAGAAGCACATGCACGTTGCAGCAGCAGCAGTCAGATTCGCTCTGTCGGCGACCGAAAAAAAGAAAGGGTAGCAAGAGGGCGGGGTCGGAGTTGGAATCTGGTACACGGCATCCTTGCGCCTGGTACCTGGCCGCATGTGTGTGTCCGTCTGAGTAACGCCGTCCATCTTACCACCCAGCAAAGTACGCAGTACTCGCACATGCTCTTTGGAGCCAGTCACAGACCTGAAATCGGGCTTGTTGACGTGAGATGGCGCAATTTCTGCTATTGCACGGCTGCTAAAGTGCTACTTCTCAGAGACCGACTTTTTGGTTGGTTCCGCTAGTCATGCGGAGGTCCCCTTCTAACCTGCGCTATCTCAGGTACGCGTGTTGGACGGCGCCCTTTTTTTTTTTTTTTTTGGTTGGGGTTTTTTTTCCTATCGCGCTCAATTAGCACCCTGATGGTGATGACTCTTAACAGCCCTCGTTCATTGGGATCAATTTCACCAAAATCAGCAGTGGTTGGTCTTGGTAGATGCATGTAGGATTCTCAGCCAAATCCTTGCGAGATGCACGCGATGCATCCTAATGGCTGCGGTCGAAACAACCTTGTACCGTCTCCTTGCATTCGGGTTCTTTCCTCGAGGTTCTTTTGAGGCCCAAGAATGTATCTGGCGCTGTAAGCGGGGGACGTGCGGTACTTTTCATCCCGTAGTAAATCGGCGGCGATCCCTTGTACCCGCGGTGCGAATACGAAGCCCGATGGTGCAATTATCCGAAGTATCATTTTTTTCCCTGCCCCGAGTGTGTCGCTGGCAGAGACATCCATGCCGTGCTTGGCCGCCCCTCTCCGACCGACCACCGGGCCTAAATAAAAATCCAAGCAAATCCGCCATTTTTTTTCTCTCACCCCTTCTCTTCTCTCCAGCTCCATCTTGTCCTCCATTCCCCAGCTCGCCTCTTCTCCAGCGATTGTCTGTGCTCTTCTCTCAGCATCTCTCCATCTCTCCATTGTTCAATCCTTGTTCCTTCTCCTTTCAACCCCTCCATCCACACAACCGCCACAATGTCTACTCCCAACGGCGTTTCCAAGTCAGGAACTTTCCTGTTCACCGTAAGTCGCGCTCCCTGAACGAGCCACATATGCCCAGCCTGCTCGTCTACGGCTGCTGATCTTGTTGTTGCAGTCCGAGTCCGTCGGTGAGGGTCACCCCGACAAGATCGCCGATCAGGTCTCAGATGCCATCCTCGATGCCTGTCTCGCTGAGGACCCCCTCTCCAAGGTTGCTTGCGAGACCGCCACCAAGACTGGTATGATCATGGTCTTTGGTGAAATCACCACCCAGGCCAAGCTTGACTACCAGAAGATTGTCCGCAACACCATCAAGGACATCGGCTATGACGATTCCGACAAGGGCTTTGACTACAAGACTCTCAACCTGCTCATTGCCATTGAGCAGCAGTCTCCTGATATTGCCCAGGGTCTGAAGCTCGACCAGGCCCTTGAGAACCTTGGCGCCGGTGATCAGGGTATCATGTTTGGCTATGCCACCGACGAGACCCCTGAGCTCTTCCCCCTGACCCTCCAGCTTGCCCACAAGCTCAACGCTGCCATGTCTGCTGCTCGCCGTGACGGCTCCCTCCCCTGGCTCCGCCCCGACACCAAGACCCAGGTCACCGTCGAGTACAAGCACGACAACGGTGCCGTTGTCCCCGTCCGCGTCGACACCGTCGTCGTCTCTGCCCAGCACTCTGCCGACATCACCACTGAGCAGCTCCGCAAGGAGATTCTGGAGAAGATCATCAAGACCACCATCCCCGCCAAGTACCTTGATGACAAGACCATCTACCACATCCAGCCCTCTGGCCTCTTCATCATTGGTGGCCCCCAGGGTGACGCCGGTCTGACCGGCCGTAAGATCATCGTCGACACCTACGGTGGCTGGGGTGCCCACGGTGGCGGTGCCTTCTCTGGTAAGGACTTCTCCAAGGTCGACCGATCTGCCGCCTACGTCGGCCGATGGATCGCCAAGTCCCTCGTCGCTGCCGGCCTCGCCCGCCGAGCCCTCGTCCAGCTCTCGTACGCCATTGGTGTCGCTGAGCCCCTCTCCATCTACGTCGACACCTACGGCACCTCTGAGAAGACCTCTGATGAGCTTGTCAAGATCATCCGTGACAACTTTGACCTGCGACCCGGTGTCATTGTCCGTGAGCTGAACCTGACCCGCCCCATCTACCTCCAGACTGCCAAGAACGGCCACTTCGGCACCAACCAGTCCTTCACCTGGGAGCAGCCCAAGCAGCTCAAGTTCTAAACGGCAGCTGCGACTGCACGCAGAGTATTCAACAAGCTCTCTGCCCCATGATTTACAAAATGATGTGTTTTCTACACGTCGATTTTTCATCAGGCACATTTTAGGCGGCGTACGGTTCTCAACGAAACCTGGGGGCTTTCCCGTTGGGATTTATGGGAAAGCGAGGCGGTTTCCGGCGTATTTTTCCTTTTCATTGTCATAAAAAAGATGTTTTCACATATACCAGGGTCTTTGGGGGAATCAAGGGGGTCGTCTTTCAACAAAGACAAAAGTTTGGGATTATTTGCATAGACAGCACAGGGTCACGTCTGCAAAACGGAAATATGCACACACTTACGAGCTACGCTAATGATGGGTATAAACAAGAACTGCGTACCGGCGTTTTCGGGAACCAAGAAGAAGTTCAACATCTTTCTTCCCGAGTCTCTTGACCGAGCTGCTGAACATGCAAGTCAGTTGTCAGGGTTGGACACAGGAGAAGCTGGTTTTTCTATCGGGAGGATTTTCATGACTCGGAGAGTTTTTTAGACATGAGACTTGATAATAGAGAAGCCCGATTTTAAAGGCAAACCAATTTGTTCTTGATTCTTGTGACGTTTGCCTGCATCCTTAATGGCTGAGACTATAACATGTCGTACGGCCTAGTAAATTTACTACGACTCTATATCTGGTATTACCTTGTTCCATGGCTGCTGTGTACCAGTCCTGCTGCTTGCCGCTTCTTGGGTAAGCTGGTGCGTCGGGATGCAGCAGAAGAGAAAATCGCCGAATGGAGTATAAGATACATGTAAAGGGATCCACCACGAGGGTGTTATGCCAGGATGTACAGCGTAAAGGAAACGATTATGGCAGCTAACAGTTTGAAAGAAGAACAATACGCCGAATGGCATTCAAGTTGTAATTAGCGGTGCATTGCATTGCAGAAACAGTGTTGAACAGTTTCGATGAGTCATGGAGAACAGCGTGAGACTGACAGGTTGACTAACAATATTAGCAAGGGTGTGAGACATGGAGGGTATACGCCATCGCTGTTCCAGCAGTTGAGGGTTTATCTACAGGTCTGGATGGATGGATGGGAAGACGAGGATGCGAGGAGATATGACTGGTTATCTTGACGGGTTTTGATAACGCGGCGTCTTTTTGGGTTTTCTGAATGGTGATGCTTCTACTACTGGTGTTGCGGTTGCGGTTGCGGTTGATGAGAAGCCGTATTCAAATACGTAATGGGTGTCAATTGTATACCTCTTTTGGGAGGATGTGTGAGTGAGCGAGGGAGTGAATGCTTGCATGAGTAATACAGAGCAGATGGGGTTGAATAACGTGAGATGTGAGGGGCTGTTTTGCGTGATGGAGAGACAGACTGCGCAAGTATGAGGGAGGCTTACGTGATGAGAGACGCCGTTTTACATTCATCTTCATCCGCGGGGGACAAGTCAAGATCACGATGGACATACACGTGTATTGTATAACGTAGGTGGGTAGTTTTCGTGAGTATACTAGTATAGGTAAGTAAGTAGTAGTAAGTTGCATCCTACAAATCTGACAGCATCCACGCACGGACACGCACAATCCACGGGCCGAGTCCTTGGTGTTGCGCATTGAACCAGCCTGTTTTGGAAGCTGCAGGAAAGAAAGCGGCCTGGAGCTTTCCGATTGGGCGACTCGTTTAGGTGCATCACTGGGGCATCTTGATCTTGAAATACCTCGTCCTGGGTGCGGTAGGAGGCGATGCGTTTTAGGTTGCAACACTGATACGGTAAACAATCCAATACGCCACTGCTTCTAGCCAGGAGGTTTAGCATCTTTTCCCATCGTTGTCCTCTTCCTCTATCCCTGCTGCCCAATGTAGAAGCATCTCGTATTCATCTTCGCTATAAATGTTTAAAGCGATACCACTTGGTCGCCTGATGGGCACATCTCCTCACGCTTGATTATCCGCAAGGGCCGCCTCAAATAACTTGCCATCAATAATTGTAAACGCATCAAATTTCTCACCCCACTCGAGGTTGCTAGCTTTGGGCCGGTGGAACTGGACAATTACCAAAGTATCCATTCTTCGCAAACGCTAAAAAGTATCTTTGCATTATCAAATCACAAATGCACCTGGCCATTAAGACACAGTTGTTTTCCAGGTAATTCAGTAATACTTGGATACTAAATCATATCACGCCAGGCTTTAAAGGTTTACTCATCCTAAAAGGTTTTCAGTAGCCTTTCGAGTTGATCAAAATGTTTGGTTCATGGTTACACCAAATGGGAAAATGTGAGCGGCATCGGCATCTGGTGTGCCTAAACGTTCACTGTAGCCCACATTCAAACTAGTCCTTCTCCCCTTGGCACAAGACCCAAGCATCAGCCAAGACAATACAAGTAATTCTCTATGCCTTTAGACACCAGAATGACCAATTGAATGATTTGGCCTCCCGTTGTTGCACAGGGCAGACATCTTAGCAAGAACAAATTCAGCGAACAAAGCATCAAAGCTGGAAACTTCGGAGTTACCAAGGCTCTGGTACTGTCTGTCAGCCCAGCGCCACCACTAAACGTAATTTCATCATTTTCAAAAGGGGGCTTTATTTTGGCTCCGCGAATCTTCAGTAAGCTATTTAGCCAAGTACCCCATGGGCGCGTAAGACTTGCCGCATACATACAGCAATCAATAGTCTATTGTGCAGACCCAGATCCCTGGGACTGCCTGGCGCTGGCGCCGGTGCTAGTGGAGAGAGCTCGACAGGAGCAGAGTTTCCGGTGGTCGCAATAGGGAACATGTCAAAGGAATTGCCAGACGGAGTTTGAGAGATGGCGTTTTTGTTCAAGCCAGGCGCCCAAATCTTCGGGTTCGACGTGGTTGTGGGAAACAAGGGGCACTAAGCGAGAAGACTCGAGAAGACCGAGGTGGCTACGAGCGTTTGATGCTAACAGTAGCCGCAGATCGACAGACGGGCAGGATGAATGAAGCTATACCGACATGCTTCGAATTAACAATAGCAACGCTAGAGCGAGCCGAAACCCAAACATGAAGGTTTTGTAGGTAGAAGGCTACCGCTCGGCCGGGAGATGGCTATGGTGGGCTGGAGTCGATTTGCCGATGGCGTCGCCTCCCCTTCTCCTCGATTTCCTGTCGGTATCCTCTAATCTTGCAGGAGATGGAAATTAACGAGACGCCATTCTCCTCACTTTGTTGGGACGTACCTACCTGGCGCCGCGTCCTGTCATTTCCGCATGTAGATAGAGTATACCTATTCAAGCCCATTTGCTTTTTCGAGCTCTGTCGATCAAGAGCTCCGCTTAGCTCTGGCAAGCTGAGGCCATTCCAAATGCTTCAATGCTTCGCATTGACGCACGTCGTGATCTACACCTGCATCAATTGTAATGAATCAGCCTCAGCTGCAAGAAATGCTCATCCGTCTCCTCCACCGGCGCAGCATACCGTTTCATCATCACCAATCAACTAGCCAGAGTAGCCAGATCCCCTCGCGTACGTACATTAGTGTCGCCAAGATGATAGTCAGTATGTGGCATTTTCGAAATCCCAAGGCTGTGGTTGACGGCGTTCAGGACCGCTGATACACCCTTGAATGGTGTCTGCGAGATGGGGCAGTTTTGCGCACCCTGCGCATCACACGCCCCCCCTTTTCCCTCTCTCCTCTCCTTTTCTCTTCTTTTTTACTCTTATTCCCACCAGAGCAAGTGCGTTGGCGGCAGACTAGGCGGGACCAGCGCCGAGCCAACAGCGACGGTGCGTATCCCATACCGTGGGCGCGGTGCTGGGAGGGGCGTTAAGGATAACCAACTACATAAGGCTAACCAGCTGGCTAACATATTGATCGATTGATTGACTTGGCCTAGCTGACCAATTGCCCGGTTACCTGGCTGTGAAGCTGACTTAGCCAGAGAGAAGGCGAGGAGCTGAAGCAAACCACGTCTACTTGGGCTAATTGGATTAGTTTTCTCATCAAAGACATGTGCTTCGTCGCTGGTTCAAAGTGCGGTCCGGCATAGATCTCCGTCTTTTCCAGCAGGTATGATCATTGGCCGACTGCGATCAAGCCCGGCCATCCTACCTCTACAACACCAGGTTAGCAAACACATGCCTACCAGGAGAAAGAAAAAGAATGGCCAAAGGGGGAGATTGAAAATAGCAAACCCGTATATATTAACCCCGGCGTCTTGAATGGCTTTGTTAATCATTTCCTCTCCGAGATGAGAAAATAAAGCTGGGTCCGCCGGCCCGGCAAACGCGCGATTCGGATCCGCAGCCCGGACCAAAAGACGGTACCATCACCGGAATCTCGCCTACGCAACGTTTAGATTCTCCCATTGACAGGCACAACAAGCATTGAAAACGGCCTTTTGATAGAAATTTTTTTTCCCGAATGCGGCTATCCATGAGAGGTGGTGTAGGGCATCTGTGGGCTTGTGCGTTCGAACATGCATGGAAAGAATACTAATAAGAATGGAGAGTAGAGGGGGCTGTTTGTGATTAGATCTGAGAGCGGCTATGTAATGCATGTGCGCACTGACTGATGACCGGTACCCAACATCCAGATCTTATTTTCACACACACACCAAACAGATTGATCCCAAAGGCGGAGTTGAATCCACATTATTATGCATATTGTATGCAATTTCTGGATGACGTGGTCAAGGTAGAATCTGATGGAGCTGAATGGGGGTCAAATATTGAGGTAAGATATCCAAGCCCTCCCGCATCTGTCTGCCGTGTAGCATTTAGTCTTCTCAATATCAACACGGTATTGCATCAACTCAATGACACAGATGCCCTTCATGTGTTGTTAATTTCGCATCGGAGAATATCTGGCACGTTTTTGCTGCTATTCATAAAATTCGCCGAGGTCATAGTCCGTCCAACAACACAAACAAAGAAACAGTCGTAATCGGACCACCGTGTACATCATCAATCCGGCACAATACCCAATTGTTCTGTTCTACGTAGCGGAGAATGAATAAAACAAGAAATTATTGCCAAGATGAGAAGAAAATAAGAGAAAAAACTTTCTTATAAGCAGGTATCAGTGCCGTGTGCCTGCTTGTATACCCACTTCGTCCATTCAATAGGCCATCGCAAACAAAGGAGCACAACGGTGGTGGAGAATAGCAAGGCGGGGCAAATAACCATATTTATCTCGAGAATGTGCAACTGCAAACGCAACATGGACAAGCTGCGTTGCTCAACACATTCCCATCGCCGTGGTCAATGTTCATCACACGGCCACGTCAATGGCAATGCACCTTGGCCGTCTTATTCTGTCCCACCTGACTCCACTGGCCACGGAGCGCATAGATGCCATTCCTCGTTTATATATGTTGTGTCGCGTTTCTCTCATGGTTAGATGAGATGTCTCCGTATATCAATTTCGTCAGACGACTTGAGCTTCAGAAGGGAAACCAAGAACATTTGATTACGTCAGCCCGTCGGTCTCATATGTATACGATGTTGATAGTGATGGAGGCTTGGGCGATCCCGGAAGCTCGACATATAAACTCAAGCGTTTTGAAGATATCCTGAACCTCTTTTTGGCAGTTAGATTGAGAGATGATTCCCGTGGTCATCATGTATACACATCGGACAATTGTCTTTGGCCAACATTCAAGATGCCATTCACATGAGCAGGAAGCTGGTCAAAAAGCCTTTATCTGATCCCTATATTCCATCCAGATAGTAATCAATGGGGCGTGCATTTGTCGAGGAAAGAGAATAGGGGAAAATAAGTTAAGCAACACGACTAACCGAGAGGGCTGGTGGAACGAAATCCTCGGACCATCTCTAGGCACCTTGGCTTGCTACCGGCATTCAAAGCACTAGGAAGTGAGCAAAGAGCTGAAAGTCGCCGAGGTGACTGCAATTGCTCAAATTATTTCCTTTTGAGTATAGTGGGCTGAGTAGCGCTCGACACTGGTTGCGTCTGGGGGACGGGGTGAGGATAACGGTTTTGTGGCTATTGATGGAGATAGCCGGAAATGAGACGGAGCTTTTTGGTGAGGGTTGTTTCTATCAGTCGATGCTAATTGTACTGTAGACGAGGAAGCGGGAATACGAAAAAAAAAAAAAAAAAAAAAAAAAAAGCGGCACATGAAGAAGAAGAATGTCGGGAATGTGGAGGTGTCGCCAGAACCACCAGTTGAATTGTAAAGCAATGTGTATAGAGGCATTCCGTGGATGTAGCAGAATTACCTGGTGATGGGTAAAGAATATCTGTGTAATTCAAGGCAAGCGTAATGCAGGGTGGAAATGGAATGGAATAATAACAGTGGCGGGACAAAAAAAGGAGCAAATCTTACACAACAGAAAGTCTAGCAAAAGGACCGAGAAAAATTAAAGCAAAAGCAAAACATTGGGGGGAAGGAAAGGAAACTCCAGCTGGAAGAGTCGTGCCATTCGTCATCCGGTCTCCAGACAACAAAGGCAAGTGCGATTCGATAGGCCTTACTGGAACCAGAAATACAAACGCCCTGACTCGCTCCTGCTACAGTGCGCCATAAGTAGCTACTGCCAAAAACTGGAAGACAGAAGACAGAAGGCGCAAAGCGGAAAGCATAAAACAGAAAGGCGAGAGACAGGGAAGGAGAGATCGCCCGCTTCGGCGACTCGCCCCGCTATATCCGGGCCCCGGGACGGCGGGCGCTAAACCGCTTCGGCACGTCAATACGGACAACAATAGCAAAGGACAATAGCAACCAAAAGCCGGCTAAAACGTCTCACCCCCTCCTTCATTTTCTTTGTGCCAGGCAAACCTCTGCGTAGCACCGACATTTGATTTTGTTCACGCCACAATACTCAGACAATACGCTGCTGGGCCGGCGAACTGACTGCATGCCGCACACCGTTGGCCGACAAGCAATCGCCGATATGCTGATGCCGCGACTAAGAGCCAGAGTGGCATCCTTACGAGTACTCGCACGATCAATCATGCGGCATGGAGCACACGATGATATGATGCCTTCACGCGACCGCTAGCTGCATGCTGGCATTCCAGCCACAGCGGCAAGGCATCCGACCCCCCCGCAAGAGCCCGGAGCACCAAAGCCCACGCCGTGCTGCTGCATGGAGTGAGGGACTCAGCCCTTGTTCCTCGCCTCTTGTGGATGCGACCAACCGAGAGGACTCGGAGTTCTATTTGCTGGCATCTTGTTGTCCGCGTACCACTTCCATGCGGAATCCAGCTCCTCGGCGGTGGAAGCAGCATCCAAGCATTCTTCCAGGGCACCACGTGTACGCGATCCCGGTCGACCAGTAGATCCCCAACACTCCGTCGTTGTTGTTGCTGTTCTTATTGCTGTTGTTCTGCCTCTGCGTTGTTGCGTCGTGGCATGATTGCCAACTGCTTCGGCCATTATCCGTTGACAATACATACAACAGCAGCAGTGCCAAACACAAAAGAGAGGACCGAAGAGAAAAGGGAGAGCTGGTGTCATTGTAAGACAATCAAAACTCCACCGTCTCAGAAAAACGTTCCGTCGGCGGCCCATTCAGGGCAAAAAGGCGTATGACAAATGCCAAATTTGCTATCAAGTTACAGCTACAGGGCTCAACACACACGGCGCTGATCAAATTTCAATGGCTGCATTGGTATTGGTATACCACACCCCCCTCCAGACTAGACTTTCGGTCATAGTCAAAAGGGGGGCGTGTAGCTTTTGGCTGTCCCACCAGCTTGGGTGCGCTACGCGGCATCTGCTGTCGGCTCGGAGCAGGAAGCGAGGCTAACTACATGTCGGCTCAACTTATTTTGCTTTGACGTATTGACGTATTCAGGCATTCTGTTCTTGTTTTGTGTTTGTGCACACGTGGGTAATGTGTGGGCATATGTGTGGTTTTCCTACCAAACCATGTCCCTCTGCCGACGCTCCAAGGCTAAGAACAGCGGGAAAGGGATGCAGTAGTAGCGTGTGTAAGTCGATCACCGGCCATAGAAGGCAATGATTAATGATATTGTTACTAGCGGCTTGTGCGCGCAACCAAAAGCAGACGGGGAGACAGAAAAAGAGGCTTCGCTGGACCAAAGGATGCAAGGGTGCTTGCTTGGCTTCAGTAACGGCGCACGGCACTACCGCATGGGTGCATGGTCTGATTGCTGCATGAATCAATTCCAATGATTCAGTTGAATGAGGTTGAGGGGCTTGGCTTGGCCTAGCTGAAAAAAAAGTCAACGGGAGCTGTCCATCATCGGCTTTTCTTTAATAAAATGCCTTAGGTCGGAATCAAAGGGGTGGTGGGGTGGCCCTAGGAGAACTTGAGGGTTGAGAAAACAAGACCAAGAGCCGCGCTGTGCTTCATCAGGTATATATCTATCCATCTCTTGTGTCTCGACTCCTTCACCCATCCTCTTCATCAACAACTTCCTCTTTGTTGTACTTGCCGGCCGTCATAATCGTAATCGTCAGCATTATCGCCGACTACACTATCTTCTGCAAAAGATACCAACGCCACTTAACATCCAGCACAGCATTCCTGTGCTGCCCTCTCAGGCTGTTGGCTTATACCACACATACACTCACACCTCCCAGCGGTCCAGCCATTCACAACCTCTCACGGCTTGTACACGTTACCAACCGCAATCATATTGACCCCTCCATCTCGGAAACATACAGGGAGGAGACAAGTTCTTCAATCCAGCACTGTGAGCGTTGGGTTCAAAAAAAAAAAAAACGCAACAAGGGAAGAAACTCTTCACCCAGATATAGACCGCGTGTCTATCTGCGTGCCGACCAACGCCGGCTGAAAAGACTTTTGATAACTCATTTCACCTTTGGAGAGATATATATCAACGATTCACTACCCTCTCATTCTGCCTCCGCAATCCATGAGACCTGATTCGTATTTCTTCTCAACACACCTTCAGCTGTCCATCTCAGGCCAAAGTGAAAACGAAGCAAAGATGCCCTTCAATTACCCGACCTTGAATAAATCCTTCCAAAGTCACACCAACGCCCCCAAATTCACCTCCCAGCCATCTCCAAATTCACCACCTCCAGCGTACACCCCTCCTCGTCTAGCAACACATTTCATAGATATGGACCGCCCGAGGTCCGAGCTAATCATGAACCGCGCACCTACGACTCAGCTCATGGGTGAGACCATTGCTGAGGAGATTGAAGATGGCGGCTACTCAGAAGAGGGCCTCTCTTCCATTTGCCTCCGCATCAACACCTCCGTCCTCGTCAGCAGTCACAACAACCTTGTCTGCCTCTCTGACCCTCCGGCCAGCCATGCCAATGCTATCGCAAAGGCTGTTGTCCAGGCTCTTCGAGAGAACAGCTCCGGCCAGTGCGGTATTCCCATGATTGACGAGGACGGCAGGCCTCGCCCCGTCAAGATTGAGGTTGACGCGGGCGTCACGGTGGAGGGATCTGGAAACATTATTGGCAATGAATCCGTTGTGAGACAGTTTCTCACCCGCGGAATCTCGCGCAAGAGGTCAGCAGATCCGGATGATGTGTTCACGGCATCAGCTCCACCAGCCCAGCGACGTCGTAGAAGCCTTGGCAACGACAACGACGACAACAGTAATAGTAACAATAACAACGGCAGCGAGGGCAACAGTGGCATTTCGCCTTGAAGTCTAAGCAAATCTCTTGTGGCATTGAATATTTTCATCTTCGGGCAAGATGCATTCTCACGCCTCTTGCCCCGAGCTCTTTTCCCATCAACAAAGTCTAGTCTAGCTGTTGCGTTCGTGTTGGGCACTTGGCGTTTTCAGGCATCATCATATACCCCAAAGGCAGGGCCTTTTTTCTTCATCACGATTACATTCACATGACACCCAGGATGTCTTTTGTCTATTATTTCTTATTTGGTGGACTTGTTAGCATATCACGGGTTGGGAATCGGATAAACAGGGAACAAAAGGGGCGAAGGATTATGAGAGGGCGGGCGGGAGGAGCAGGGGGTTCGGAGGACGGAGCATAGAAATCACGACTTGGAATGAGGCGAGACCATGTTATGATTAGGTGTAGCCTATGTAACAATTCATTATTACTATTTCGTATTCTGGTTCACCACTACCGTGTGCATTGTGGCGTGGCGATGGGCCGAAGCAAATGTCTCCACATCTTGTACTGTGTTATAGTGCAAGGTTGACTGACTGATTGACTTGGATGTATTGATGTAGTAGCAGCTTCTTGCCGTTGGTTCGCACGCATCACATGCGAATAGAGCTGAACAGCCAAGATATGACGAAGCATATGACGCTGTTGGTCCGTCGACCTCCGAAACCTCGCATCAGTTTCTACAACGCCGTCATATCTCACCAGGTGTCATCGCCAACACCTGATTCGGTGGTTGTTGTTGCTCTCCTTCGTCCCTTCACAAGAGGGAGTAGATTAGCGGGATGCCGAGAGTCGTGACGCACCAACAACAATATCATTCACAGAGACGATGTTCGTTTTACATTGCCCTATTGATTAATAAGCCTCGTTGACAGCTTCCTGGTAGAATTATGTTGTAGGGGCTAGCAAGCTGCCGCACACCCTCTCGGGAGAACCACCCGGTTGGATCGTCGGCTGACAAGCACCGCTCTCCCATGTTTAGACGCCAGCTGCATCGTGAATGACGAAAGTCTGGTTGTTGGACATGCTGTTTTGGGGCGGTCCTTGATACAGGGCTAATTTTGCGATTTTATCCCTTGAATCAAAGAGAAAAAGTCTCTTGTCTCGAATTTGCCTACCCGTGATGCTACTTGTCTGCCCCTCCAAAGTGTTGTAGGTTATGGTTTATGACATGTACGTTATGCAGCCCCACCAGCTAATGTCTTGGCCATTGAGCTGGACTTGTTGTGTGCATCGTCGATTGCTTCTTCTCCCTCTTTTCCCCAAACAATGAGATGAATTGCTACCTAGTTTCTCATTCAATTGTCTGCCTCAGTCTCATCTCATTCACCCAACCCCAGTATTATCCTCATCTCATCTCACGTAACTGGTTGGCTCATTCACTCTCGCTCACTCACTCATCCCACCCCCCGCGATGGCCGACCTCACCATCCGCAACCTCACAATCACCCCCCTGGAGCTCGTCTCCGTCCAGCGCTTCCAGGGCGAGAAGATCCGCACCGGCAACGTCGTGTCCAACGTGACCAGCCACATCACCAGCTTCATCAACGCCACCGACTTCTCCGCCCACCGCATCCTGCCCAAGGGCGACTCCCAGGACCGCCGCGACGTCTCCGTCCACCTCGACCCCTTCCGCACCGTCCGCACCGATGTCCGCTCCGCCGATCTGGCCGGCCGCGAGATCCTCCGGCTGACCTTCCGGGCCGGCGACCGCCGCTACGAGACGGACGTCCCCAGCCCGTCGCGCAAGTCCGCCGTCATGAAGCGGGTCGACGGCGACGACGACGGCGATGACGACGCGCTCGACCTCACCGTCGTCTTTATTCCCAACGGCGCCTTTCTGGCCATCTTCTCCTCCGCCAAGCTCAACGCCTGGATGAAGCAGCTGGACGATGCCTGGCCGCTGCCGCTGCTCTCCATCCCCGGCACGCACAACTCGCCCACCTGCCATACGGCCCTGCCCTCCGTCCGCTGCCAGTCCGTGGGCGTCCCCGAGCAGCTCCAGAACGGCGTGCGCTTCCTCGACATCCGCGTCTCCGTCAGCCCCGACAGCGACTCGCTGCCTCTCGTCCACTCCGTCTTCCCCGTCTCTCTCACCGCGATCAAGTACTTCTCCGACATGCTGGACGACATCTACCGCTTCCTGGACGACAACCCAAGCGAGACCATCCTCATGAGCCTCAAGCGCGAGGGCACCGGCCGCGGCACCGACCAGCATCTCGGCCGGATCCTCAAAGACGGCTACGTCGACAAGCGGCCCGACCGCTGGTGGACCGAGCCCAGCATCCCGACGCTCGGCCGCGCCAGGGGCCGCATCGTCGTCGTCCGCCGCTTCGGCCTCGACGACGAGATGGCCAAGACGGGCTTGGGCATCGACGGCCAGCACTGGCCCGACAACTGCGAGGACGGCACCTGCGAGGGCGGGCACATCCGCGTCCAGGACTTTTACGAGGTCACCGAGAGCCAGAACATCGAGCGCAAGATCGACTACAGCAGGGGCCAGCTGGAGCGCTCTGCCGA
Organism: Trichoderma arundinaceum; assembly: GCA_025919625.1. Taxonomy (NCBI): domain Eukaryota; kingdom Fungi; phylum Ascomycota; class Sordariomycetes; order Hypocreales; family Hypocreaceae; genus Trichoderma; species Trichoderma arundinaceum. The sequence goes on along the minus strand of JAMQTF010000001.1, from coordinate 1,330,404 downwards.
GCGCGAGTTCCACGTCGCCGGCGTGACGGAGCACAACCCGGACGCGGCGCTGCTGCCCATCTTCATCAACTTCCTGAGCGGCAGCAACTTCTTCAACGCCACGTGCTGGCCGGAGAGGATCGCCGCAAAGGTCAACCCGGCCATCGTCGAGTATCTGTGCATACGGCACGGCGAGGACGGCAAGGGGCCCAGGCAACTGAGAGTCGGCGCTGCGAGCACCGGCGTCGTTGTTACGGACTGGGTTGGCGCCCATGGCGACTGGGATCTTATTAGGTGCATTGTCGGCTGGAACGCGAGACTGCAGGTTTCTTGAGGACAGGGAGTTTTGAAACTTTATATCAAGCGGAGTTCATAGAGGGTATATACACGCATGCATACGTGATGTTGTACAACGTTCACATGGGGGGTTACGAAAACTAAGACGAGAGGGAAAACAATTGCAGTCACACAAGCGAATAAGCGAATAGTTGAATAGATTAAACATTAAGAAATACATGTATAGGTAGGTATATCAACAATACACTATACTACATCACGGTGACTCCCTAGGTTTGCCATTGCATAGAATAAGAACCTCTGGAAATTCCCGTGATATCGTCCTATCGTATCCATAGCTGCAAAAATTTTTTGTGGTTTCAAAATGACATCTAGCACAGCAAGGTTAGCCATTGCTTCGCTATCTCTTTCTTTCAAGAAACATTGAAAAGGAAACCATGTCAGTTCTCCAAGGTGAAACTTTTTTTCGTCACGAGGAACTCGGCCAATGTAGATAATATGAATAGTCATCATGATGGTAGAGGGATAAAGGGAACAAGAACGCCATGTCAAATACATACCATTTTGTTTTCAACCAGCATACATATCAATGCACCTCATCTAGATACTTCGCACAATGTCAGTCTCGAGATCAACAGACAATATGTAAAGTACAACAATAACATTGACATGATTCATCTACCAAGCTGTTAGCTACGTGCCAGAGCAAAAGGACCGAGTGCTGGCCCAACTTACCATCAGAAGATGTAGTTGTGTTCATATCCAACAACTCCCGAAGGCGTCGCGGAAATCAGACAGTGTGAATACAAAATAATAACATTTCATCACAGAGATACAGCAACAATATAGCAAGAAGCTTTGTATATAAGTACCTATCGTTGTACAAGTTAGCTGACAGGTACACTCCCAGCTTGAACAAGGATCCGATGTCTATGAACCACAATCAGGTGACGAGTTCTCATCCTGAGTTCTTGCCCCCTTTCACCACAAGGATTTGTACGTCCTCGCTTTCAAGGATGAAAGATGGCAAGGCTCGATATGTCCGCCCGTTCGTTCAAATTTCATCATGTGAGACAGGTTGGTTGAGCAAGGAGCATGAAATTACCTGTTGACAGTCTGAGTTAGCAAGACTAGCTTGAACCGTAAGAGACAACAACAGAAAGAGTTTGAATTTCTAATCAGACAAGGCTGAAACTTATAAAACACGGTATCCACATCATATATTAAGCATGAGGAATCCCTAAGGTGTCAATTGTTCATCACATAGAAGCGAGCCAGTAAAGGCATAATAAGAAAAAAAAACACCAACCTTTTGTAAATGGATGCAGTCGTGTGTGGATCGAGGGGTAATGAACCCTACTCTCTAGATCTCTAGAACACATTAGCAAAGTTCTCTACTGGAAAAGAACCCGGAAAAAATGTGATCCAAAGCTTGCTCAGGTACGTTGTAAAAAATTACATAGTCACCATAGTCTTGGTATGAATTGGATTGTTCATGAAAAATAAAGCATCATGTAAGGCGCAGGCAGAGAGAGCGGAGAAGAGCTTACCTTGGGAAAATAGAGTCAACCACCAGAACTCATCTTCGGGCCCTGCACTTGCAGCTCCGAAATAGAGCTTCTGGTGGTTGTGTTTGGAAAGAAGGAAAAAAAGAAATTGATAGGAAAATTTCTCGGCTCGTAGAAAAGCAGATTTTAAAGCAGCGCCAACTAGTCCCGGTTTGATCTAGCCCAAGGCAGCCCCGCAATCAGTGGCGCAGATCTCGCATCTGTGGCGGTGCTGCCAGCGCATTAGCGCCCTGCATGCTTGCGTGGCGAAGGTCATTGCCGGACTTATAGGAGCCCGTCGCTTCCCGTTGTCTTCCTTGGAGTCATTCTCAACTCTTTCAACCATCTTTTGGTGAAAGCAACCAAAGGAATTCAACATGGCGTCCGCGGGGGCGATATGGGGCCCAGTAGCCCTTCGTCTCCTCCGAGCCGCTGTGTCTAGGACCACAACTGTGGTCCGGGACAAACTCGCGAGCGCGGCGAAACCGTTCCAGAATCAAGCACTTCAACCTGTCCCTGTAGCCGCCAGAAGCGGTCGACAATCCATTCATCCAGCGGCTGTCCTCAAACAACAGAAACGAGGCGCCAGATGGTTCTCCAGCGCCTCGGTGAAGAATGTGAACAAATCTCTCCGACGATACCTCAGCTCTGAGAGCGCTCCTCGATTGGATCGATCCAAGCTCCCAAGCTCCAATACTTCTCGCCGAGTTGCTCAATTCTCTGGCCGAGCCCCCTTTGCAAATGCTCTGCGGCCTAACTTGACCGGTGGTGCTATGCCACGCACTGCTGGCGGTTATAGTCTGGGCGGAGGTGCACGCTACTTCTCGCATACCCCGACAGCTCCTGCTCAGGTCGTGCAGAATGTTTCGCAGGCGATGCGAGCCTTCTTCCTTTCGGGGCAAAGAATTCGATACGATGGGACAGGGCTACGCGGTGAAGCCCAATACCGGGCTGTCTCCATGCTCGAGGATGAGGCTATGCGCAAGCTGGCTTCCATCCCCAAGTTCGCCCCTGGCGCTTATGTCGACTTCCAACTGAGCCCAACTATTACGGCCATGAGCCCTCTTGCCGCCGCCCTCATCCAGGCTTCTGGATCATCTGGCTTTCAGGCTGAAGCTGCCATCCCAAGCCTCAACACCGAGGGATTCCTTGATGTGCTGTCGGCGGATTTCGGTCGCGCCCTGAAGGATTTGACAGCCATTTACGCCGATCTTGAGCGGCTTTCAAGCTTGGGCGATTTGCCGATATCCTTAGAGTCAGGCAATTTGCTTCGAATTCGATTTCCAGGCGTTGATTCTGAAACAGTCGAGCGGCTATGCGATGACATTGGCATCCAGAGGGGCATCGTAAGCCAAGACATCGGTTTCGAAAGTTTTACGGGCGCTAAGACGGCGCTTAAATTTCCTTTTGCACCAGACTCTGAGAAAGCCTTGACTTCCCCTGGAGGATCGGAGAGGTCTTTGAAAGGCCATGAACTGGATGACATGTCGTCTCTTGGCGATGAGTCCTTTGTTCATGAGGCGTTTGCGTATGAAAATTCGGAGAGTCCCTGGTTTTCAGAGACGGATGGATATGAAAGCATGTCGCCTCCGAACAAGACGGAGGAGCAGTGCTCTGATGAATACGAGGGCCTGGAAGGCATCTATCGATTTCTCGAAGAATGCGACAAGGCCAAAGGCAGGCTGGGTTGATGCTGGTGTGCCATTTTGCATGCAGCAAGACGGGGAAACAACAGCAACAACAAACCATATGAGATTATGAAACTGGGAACAACCACACTCTTTTTGTCTTCGCCATCTTCTTTGTATTACCATACTATTTAGTCATTTTGCTTAGCTACTTACGACAAGAATGAGATTTCTTTTGTGCTACTTACCACTTCTCAGAGGCAGGCTTTGAGCTTCAGATAAAGGATCGTGACAGTTATGAGACTCTAGTGTAAGCGAGAGTTGATGCTCTCTTCCTCTATTTGAGCTGAGTTGTCTAAGCCTTGCTTTTTGAGCCCTTGGCACTGGAGCCGGAGGGATATGGTGGACCCTTCAAGAGGTTGGTATTGGTTGAAATGTCCTGCAGGAATATTCCAAAAGAAAAGAGATAGGCGCAGCAGAGGTCGCAATCGATTGTAGAGGCCGGTTCCATGGTTCCTATTGGAGGCGGATAATGGCTGTATGTATCGCGTGACTGACTGGGCAAAATTACGACTCTGGCATGCAGCATAATTGGAGCTGCATTATTCTGTACAGGCAAGGTGGTGCGAAGGCCACCTGGGCTTATCGTCTTATCGTCTTATCGATAATCACATGGGCTTGTCCCATTAGCCTACGGAGCACTTGCGCTAGCAGCCACGCGCTTATAGAAGCCATGGGCTTGCGAGTTATCTTGAGCAATAGAAGCACAACGGATTCAGAGAGCCGAGGCGTGCCTTGTTCTGTAGTTCATATCTGTGGACTGATCTCCCCACAATGAGAGTAAGATACTAATCAGATCAACCTCGTGTGCCTGGCGCCACGCCGAGATCAGTTCGCGGGGTTACTCGGCTGCCGAAGAAGCTTTTCCCCACAGCCGTTGCCTCGGCTTGGAGATGGAGCGTGACCGAACTCACCGTCCCAGGTTGCCCAGCCAAATTCCTCCAACATTCTCGTCATATAAGCTGACCGGCCTCCCCAACCTTCTTCCACCTGTATCTGTCTCTGCTTGACCTCACTTTCAATTCGTCTTTTTCGTTTTACATATTCACAATGTCTGGACCCGGCGTCGGCTTCGAGTACCCTGCCCAGCCAGTTTCTTGGCTGAAGCGCGATGTCCTGCTCTTCGCCAACTCCATCGGCGCCACCGCCGACGAGCTGCACTTCCTCTACGTAAGTTGATGCTGGAGAGAATTGGGATTTTTTCTAGGCCTGAACTCAATTGACAATCCATCTCTAGGAACTTCACCCCAACTTTGCCGTCTTCCCTACCTACCCCGTCATCCTGCGTAAGTGGCCGACTACCCTTGTCCATCGTAGCTTGCGCAAAAGCTGACAAATGGATGAAAACAGCTTTCAAGGGCGACACACAAGAAGTGATTGACTTCTACGCCTCCCAGAAGAAGATCAAGGTCCCTGGCGTTCCCGACTTCGACTCCCGCCGTGTAGTTGACGGCCAGCGAAAGATCGAGTTCCTCAAGCCTTTGCCCGTCAGCTCGGCCGGTCACAAATTCGAGATCCGCCAAAAGGTTCTCGGCGTCTACGACAAGGGCCGTCCCGGCTCTGTTGTCGACACCCAGCTGGAGCTTGTCGACGCCAACACCAACGAAGTTTACACGCGTCTTTTTGGCAGCGCATTCTATGTCGCACAAGGCAACTGGGGCGGCCCCAAGGGCCCTGCTACCGAGAACTTCCCTCCTCCCAAGGATAAGAACCCTGACTGGGTGCTGGAGAACCAAATCACAAAAGAAGCTGCCCACCTGTACCGTCTAAACGGCGACTACAACCCTCTGCATGCTACGCCCGAGCCTGGCGTCAAGATGGGCTTCCCTGGCGCCATCATGCACGGTCTGTATTCATGGAACTCCACTGCTCACGCCATTCTCAAGGCCGTGGGTGGCAGCAATCCTGCCAACCTGAAGGAGTACCAGGCCCGATTTGCCAGCCCCGTCCTGCCCGGTGACAAGCTCGTCACTCAGGTTTGGAAGACGGGAGAGAAGAAGGGCGAGTTTGAAGAGATTCGATTTGTCGTTACTGTTGAGGGAGGAAAGGTCTGCTTGAGCAACGGCCGAGCTTTGATCAAGGTCGTGGGAGATGTCAAGGGAAAGCTGTAAACTTGTAATAATGTGCCATTTTGATGACTTATTTTAGAGGGACCCCCACGATGGGTCCCTGAGCGAAAGTACCTGAACTGAAAATGCTTGTGTGTAGCCTAAATATGAAATAACATGATAAATTCAATTGATTAATTGATTGATAAAAATGACGAAGACGATGCATGCAGTACCTATTTAAATGACTGTTGCCTCGAGAGGTGGATGCTGGAAGGCGATAATAGCTGCCTGCGTCAGGTTCATGAAATTCTGCTGCCTGACAGTCCGTCTACTTTTTTTTATATCCCACCTCATCTCCATCTCACAGCCCGCAAAACGACCAGACATGCCTCCATCTTTATGACGCTTCTTCTTTGACGCATAATCCACAGCTGAAAAATGAGCCAGAGCCACCATATCGGCCAGCGGATCTCCTACGATGGCGCGCCTTGCACGGTCCGCTATGTCGGTGGGGTTGCTGGCACGACAGGCGGCTGGTTAGGCGTCGAGTGGGATGATGCCGCGCGAGGCAAACACGACGGCTCTCACAAGGGCACTCGGTATTTCACATGTAGCCCATCCTCTTTCTCTTGAAGACAATATATGCATGAGCTTACACGGCAAAATGCAGGCATATCAAAATCCCCCACCGCGGCATCCTTTGTCAGGCCAACCCGCCCGGCAGATGCCCCCCAGAGTTTCCTCGCCGCCCTCAACGAGAGGTATGTCGTGGATGCGCCGGGGGCGGTGCAGGGCAAGTCAAAGATGGAGATTGTCATCTCGGGCAAGGTTGCCCAAGAGATGGGCTTTGACAAGATCTGGCGGAGGCAGTCACGGCTGAAGGAGATGAAGATTGTGATCCTTGATGGCCTCAGGGTCGCCATGGCGAGGAGTGATGACGACGTCAATGACGACGGCGACGCGGCGACTATTGCTGAGACGTCTCCTAAGATTATGGAGTTGGATTTAAGTAGGAACTTGTTCGAGCGATTTGGGCCGGTGGTGGACATTTGCAGAGATTTGAAGGACCTGCAGAAGCTCAGCATCAAGTAAGTTGCTCAATGCAGCAGCCGCCATAAATATTCCATCATCATACTAACTTTCTCTTTCTTACTATAGCGGAAACAGATTTTTGGATATCCTAACAGATGATGCTCTCAATGGCGCAGAGTCTGTTCTCGGGGGAGTCACAGAGCTGCAGCTGGGGGAGATGCTGTTGAGCTGGGAAGAATTATGCCTAGTGGCAAGCAAGTGTCCTTCCCTGGCAACTCTCCTCGTAGGCTCAAACCAGCTGTCGACACTACCGACTCTGGACCATGCCAGCCTACCATCGACTTTGACGTCTATCAACCTGGAGTACAATGATTTCACGAGCTTGTCGGATATTGCCAGCCTCACAACACTGACATCTCTTCGCCATCTGCAGCTCAAGGGCAACAACATATCAACTATTGCCTCTTCTTCCAACTCTCCCAATGTTGTCTTTCCGCCATCTGTACAATATGTCGATCTATCCTACAACAAGATAGACAGCTGGGAGTTTGTCGACAAACTGACGGCTGTGTTCCCTGGGATGATAGGTCTACGAATCACCCACAACCCCATCTATTACAGCATGGATGCCGAGTCCAATGCGCAGTCCTCTGACGAATCATTCATGTTCACCGTCGCCCGCATCGCTCAGCTCAAGACGCTCAACTTTACGCACATTAACAACACGGACCGCACCAATGCGGAAATGTTCTACCTATCGCGTATCGCTAAGCAGCTTGCCACTGTGCCTGAAGCAGCGGAAGACTCAATCAAGGTCCTGCACCCGCGGTACAACGAATTGTGCGAATTGTATGGCGAGCCCGATGTGATTCGTCGCGAGGAGATTAACCCCAACTTTCTCGAAGCTCGCCTTATCACTACAGAGTTTCATTATGAAGGGGTTTCAGCAGAGGAAAAGAAGACGAGGACCACCAAGATTCCCAAATCTTTTGACATTTACGCAGTTAAAGGCATCGTAGGGAAGATGTACGGCCTAGCGCCGCTCAAACTGCGGTTGATTTGGGAGACGGGCGAGTGGGATCCAGTGGCCGGATATGACGAAAAGGACGATGATGATGGCAGCGACGTTGAAGATGACGCCTTGGTGGAAAATAATTCGGAGAGCCGGGCAGCAGGCGGTGAAGATGACCAGACAGGGCGGTGGGTGAAGAGAGAGGTTGAGCTTACGGATGGGCCAAAGCAGCTGGGGTACTGCGTCGACGGTTTGAGAGTTAGGATTAGAGTAGAAGCATCACGAAGGGGCTAAATAGAATTCTACCGGGAATGGTAATGGTTACATCGAATTTTCCTCCAATCGAGTCTTCAAAGGAACAGGCACAATGGCATCCAGACAACGTCGTTGGACAAAAATCCTCATGCAGGTCTCTAGCCGCCGAGATGGCACCATTCATGCTCTTCCGCATAGCCGGGGACCGGTTGAGAGTTGACAAAGAGACAAGTTTGTAGCCATAAGGCGCACAAAGACGCTGCTTCAAGCTTTGAGGCGACATTCCCCGGTAAAGCGACAATGTAAATTTTATGCTTGTTTCCTCAATCGACCTGCCCAGACCTTCCCCGCACGGCAGGGATCTCCGTCATCATCGTGCTGTCCTGCAGCTTGGCGAAGAGAGCTGAAAACCGATGCTCCGTGGAGAAGAGGGCGGGGGGATTGGGTGACATTTACTAACGAGGGTTACACCAAGGTATATAAAGGGGACATGTGTGCTCAGGAACGGACAAATGGATAGGTGGAGCGGCAGAAGTAGCATTAGGCAGGCATTCACAATTGTTCCCCCCCTTCGCGAGCTCGACTGCAGTTCGTCTTGACGCCTCTCGATAATTCGCCGGCATTGAACGCACTTATACGCTCGCCTCTCTCGCCCAATTGAAGATGCTCGTCAACGCGGCCATCTGGCTCCTCGCCGCCGGCACCGCCTCTGCTTCAGCCGCAACGGCGAGCTTGAAATGGCGCTGGCTCAACAACCCCGGCGTTGAGCCCGTCTCGCCCATCGGCCGCTCCATCACCATCCAAGTGCCCCCGGACACCGACATCTGGCGGCCCGCCATCTCCAAGCACAACTTCACGGCTCCCTACCTCTACACGACCATCCCGACGGCCAACTTCCACAGCGTCCAGGTCACCGTCACCGGGCCCTGGAAGACGCTGTACGACCAGGGCGGCCTCGTGCTCTCGTTTCCAAACCGCCATAACCCCAACGCCACGCGCTTCATCAAGGCGGGCATCGAGTTCAACGACGGCACCCCCGCTCTGGGCGTCGTCGCCACGGACATCCTCTCCGACTGGAGCCTGAGCCCCATCACGGAGAAGCAGACGGGCAACGCAAAGGCCACGATCCTCGTGGAGAGAGACGGCACCGATGCCTGGGTGTACGTGGTGGAAGGCCAGGGAAAGACGAGGCGCGCGCTGCGACAGGTGACTTGGGCCTTTAACGAAGATGACGGCCAGGGCCTGGCCAAGGAGGTCGAGGTTGGCATCTACGGCGCGAAGCCGACGGAGGAGTCGGGCGAGGGCCACTCGAGGGACAAGATTGCCGTGTCGTTTTCCGGCTTTGCGCTCAAGACTGTGTGATGAGGTTGATAGATTGATAGATGGATAGAACTATATTGAACAAGCTTTGATGATTAATACAGTTACGCTTAGCTCATGCAACAACATCATCATCATCACCATCATGCAACTCATGTGTCGCTCATATTGCGACTACAAAACTCCGCAGCCGAAAAGTGCATCAGCCTGCGTCCTCCGCAACGGGCTAAATCCCGCTGAAGGAGCCAAGAGAAAAAAAGCCACGCCGTAATCTATGCAAAGAAACAGCATAGAGCGTCGCCATTAAACTGCCCTCCAAGTGCCGTGCAAAGACACTCCCGCAGTCGCGAGGACGAGCGCCGAGATTCCAAGGGTCCTCTCGGATCGGGATCGCCCGCGGACGTCGCGACTCCGATCCCATCTGGAGATAATTAACCCCGTCACCAATGCTGTGCATAGAACGTAGAAGAATAAAGGGAAAACAAAGTTTAGCGCCAGAACGCCCGAGAAAAGAGCCCTAGGCTGCGCGCGGGAAAGGGAGCTTTTTTTTTCTTCTTCTTCTTCTTCTTCTTGTGAGGGTCGGGTTTAGAACCGGATGCTAGAAACGGGGTTGGCTTGTCGGAATAAGTGAGCCCAAATCGACTCGTTATATCCGATTGCCTAAAACGGAAGTGCCCTACCTTTTACATCATTGCTTCGAAATAGCGACGGGTGCCGGGGCAGAATTGATAAATAGACAGTTGAGATTCTCGTAATTTTGAGATGCTTTATTCTGAATCAAGACATCAATTCAAACAAGATTTCAAGACATCTCTTACCTTGAACAGCATCTACTGCATTTAGAACTACTACAACCACTGCATTGGAAAGGATTTTAGACATGGCCACAGTTATCAACAAGAGCGTCGGTCCCATTGGCTACGGCCTCATGGGTACGTAGTTTGTTTACAACTCTTCATATGCCTGATGTTCGACAATTTTACTGATACTGTTTTGTAGGCTTCACTTGGCGACCAGAGCCTCCTCCTCTGGAGCAAGCCCTTGCCGCGTTGAAGGCAGCCGTGACCAACGGCATGACCCTCTGGAATGGCGGCGAGTTCTACGGCACGCCTGAGTACAACTCCATGACTTTGCTCAAGCACTACTTCACAAGGTATCCTGAGGACGCCGACAAGATTACGCTCATCATCAAGGGCGGTATGAATCTCACTACGCACAAGCCCGACGGAACTCCAGAGGGTGTTCGTCGCTCACTCGACAACATCATCAACCAACTGGGAGGAACCAAGAAGCTGGATCTCTTCAGTTACTCAAGAAGAGACCCCAACACTCCTCTGTCAGTGACTTTTGAAACGATCCAGAAAGAATACATCGACACTGGCAAGCTGGGCGCTATTGCCTTATCCGAATGCAGCGCCGACACCATTCACGAGGCGGCCAAGATTGCCAAGATTGGCACTGTCGAGGTCGAGTTGAGCATGTTCACGCCAGATATCCTTACCAACGGTATTGCTGCGGCGTGCGCCCAGTACGGGATCCCCATCACCGCGTATTCTCCTATTGGACGAGGAGTGAGTTTGACCCTTGAGAAAATGCTCTCCACTCGCATCCTCTTAGTTAGCTAACTTTTGCAAAATTAGATACTCACTGGCAGATTCAAGGATGTTTCACAAGTGCAGGGCTTTGGTTTCATCTCCAAGTTCCCTCGATTTGAAAAGGCCGCCTTTGAACACAATCTCAAGCTGGTCAACCAGGTCGAAGAACTCGCCAAGGAAAAGAGCTGCACCGCTGCCCAACTCGCCATCGGCTGGGTGCACAGCCAGAGCAACCGCCCCGGAAGACCGACCATCATCCCTATCCCCGGCGCGACCACAGCAGAGCGAGTGCAGGAGAACTCAAAGCTGATCAAGCTGACGGAGGAGGAGGCGAAGAGGATTGACAGCATCGTCGATTCATTTGAGACAGCTGGCGGGCGGTACCCCGACGGCGTACCAAAGAATACATAGACAAACTCGGGCAATAGCGCATACTTCCTGTACAGGTTTCTGATCATGTTTTGTTAGAACCAGCATAATGACTTGCAAATATAAAACGATTAATGTGTTATGAAAGTAAAAGACTCAGGGGTGAAATTGTCCACATCTGATCGCCTCAGCACGAAGCCAAGGCGACCTTGGGCATTGCAGAATTCATCGAAATGAATACATCATAGTGTGTAGATAATTTGAAGTGCTATTTTTGTTCAACTTACCATTTGAGCAAACGCAGCCTCCTTAATTGACCACTGTGCGCGGATTGTATTCAATACCGCATGCCACAGAAGAACGTCTGAAGTGGTCCAAGGATGAAGAAATCGCGTCGTGTTAAAATATTCTTCACGATGGGGACCCACGTGACGCCCGGAAAGCGGGTAGCCGCCCTATTCCGAGTCCTACTTCATAGTATGGGGTACATTCAGAGCTTGAATACAAGCATCGTACATAGATATAGACACGTAAAACGACACTTTTTGTTGTCATCATCGTCTCTTCTATCTCGCACTTTTCTAGGGGTATACATATATAAGCTCACCTCCGTCAATCATTGCACAAGTCAAGGTTCCAGAAGAAAGATTAAGGTGCCATGCGCGCCAGTAAACAAAAAAAATGCTAAACCATCATCGCTCCATTCATGCCCACAGCCTCCACCCTGTTGACAAGCTTCTTGACATTTGCCCATTCCTCATTCTTCAATCCTTCTTTGCCACCCAGGCCGCTAGCCACCTCGAAAACGGTAAGAGAGCCATCAATGCCGCCTGTTGCAATGCGTTTGCCGTCATTCGGTTCCCAAGCCAGCTTGTTCAAGCTCCTGGATAGCATCGTTCTCCCATCCTGCCGGCTGCTCGGCGTTATTCTCGATACCGGCTCCTCTGTGTCTATGGCAATGTCCCAGAATTCCAACCAGCCGGCTCCGTCTACGAGTGCAAACACACTGGGCTTCACGGGTGACCACTTGGCATCATAGACGACGTCCTCGCGGACAAAATCAATCAACGGCGAAACAGCTCCATCCCCAGCACCAATCGTCGATGTAGCCGCGGGGGCACGAACCTTCCAGAGCTTGACACTCCAGTCAAGAGAAGATGAGATGGCCAAGTCGCCGAGATCCACAGGGCCCCTGGCCGGATGGAAGTCAACCGACATGACGGGTGCCGCATGCCCCTTGTAGCTAATCTTCTTATCGACGCCCGCTTTGGCGCCGGCACGATCGTACCTATGGCATGGGAATATTGTTCCCTCTTCACTTCCGACAAGGAAGAATGTTGGATCCGTCTGAGGGAATGATAGGCACGTGGGACTGACGTCCTCAACAGCCACTTTAGCCTGGCTGGGATTCTTCAGCTCGAGTAGCTCTTGTGGCTGCGCAAACACATCCATGCTCCAGCCGCAGACAACACCGTCTGTAGAACATGATATGATGTTATTGGCATTTTGGGTGCCCACAATATCCACGGAATAGATTGGGTGGGCATGGCCGTAACCGGTCAAGGGCGTCTTCTGGACCGGCGCAGACTTTGCTCGAGTATCCCACAACAAGACCTGACCGCTATACGAGCCGCCAATGATGAGATTTGGGTGATACGGCGAAAACTTGGCCGTGAGGATATCGGACTGGGCGGTAAAGACATATTCCGGCCGGTTGTGCATGTGGATGTTCCAGACCTGAACGAGTCCATCTGGCTCGTGGGGTGCTGTCGGGTTCTTGGTATAGGACGCGAGCAACAGCTCGTTGAATTTGGGGGAAAAGTCTATCCCACTGATCATTCGCTTTTTAGACCAACGATCATCATAGAATTGTGTCACCTCCTTGACTCTATGCCCTCCCTTTCCTCCCGAATTACCGCTCTCTTCGTCTTCATCTTCAAGATCCTTGCCATGCAGAGCATAATCGGTAAGGATATCATATGTCTCTTGGTCCAGGGCTCTCTCAATCACCTTGGTCGACTGCTCGAGGAAATCCACAAATTCGTCCGAATGAGTAACAGCCTCTAGTTCTTCGGCGGTGAGCTCTCTGATTGGATAGTTAGTTGCTGAAAAGGGCTGGGCCGCTGCAGCACCCTCAGTCAGTAGCTCTTTGGTCGCTCGCAGCTCTTCCTCCACCTCCAGTCTAATCTTTTGGCGCAGCTCCTCTTCCCGGTCGCGCTCCTTCCTGCTCAGCCTCTTGTTAGGCGTCGAAGTCAATCCCATGAAGTCATCTACATCAGACGCTATTGACTGAGCCCTTGTCCTAGTAGGGGTGCCCCAGTCATCCGTGGTTTGTACACCTTTGCTGTAGGAATAGACCTCCTTCACGGGAGATGGCGGGCATTCGTAAACGGTCGTCAGAGGCACGGTCGTCAGGTTCAACGCCACAGGAGTAGGGCCTGGGGTAGCTTGCCCAGCCAGGGAAGCCGTCCATTCGGAAGTCACATTGCTGAGTTCGCCGCCACTGAGCACACTATTCGGCCTGCTTCCGCGAGGTGCAGGTGAGCCGGGGCCCGTTCCAATCGAGCTGGGCCTGCTACCGACCAAGTCGTCAATGAGGCGTTCGATCTCGCGGCGACTATCTGCTCGTCCTGGTGTCGGTGAAACAAGCTGCTGCAAGATGGGCGATCAGCAGGCGGAAACCATGCGGCCGGTCAGGGTAGAAAACAAACCTCGTTAGGAGAGCTCATGCCATTGCGAACGTATACCGTCGGGGTTGGGTTCTGGGAGGCCCGAAGCTCCCTCTGGCGCTTAAGCTCTGCGAGCTTCGCCTTCTTGGCAAGAATCTCTTCTCGGCGTTGCTGCATCGTGATCTTCCCACAGTCCCATTGCGGGACTCACCAGACAGTAGGGGGAGGGGAGATGCGAAAGGAGAAGAGGGAGGCCCAGCCACGGCGCCACGGTATGACAACAAGACAACGATCCAGGAAGGGCGGGGTTCGAAAAGGCCTAGTTGCAGAAGCAAGAGAACAAACGATTAAGTAAAACTAAGACAGGGCCCTGCGATCTGGTCGGTCCGTTCGCCCACTCCTTTTCATCCTCTACCAATACTCGGCACACCGTAATATTGATAGCACTGCTTCTGTATCGGCGGCAGCTAAAAGGCGATTGCGATGAGCTTATCGGCCCCCCAACGCGTGGAGCTGCACCAGCCGCAGGCATTCCAGATCAGCACGTGACCGCAGACGGCGCCCACGCCTAGAGCAGCCTGTGGCCGGACAAGCTGCGGCGCCCGTCCGGGCCTGGAAAAACTGCGACTTTTCCCGAGGAACATTTTCAAATCTTCATCCCAGCCGACGCAACAATTCCCTCGAGCCACTCCCGACAGGGTTCATCGACGGCCATTGTCGAGCCCCCCAAATTCGCCCTCACTCCTCGATTCCTGCTCCCAGCAGCCGCGCGACGTGCGATTTTCACCATGTCGTCAACAGGAGTCAACGTACGTTCAGTCCTCTCCTCGCAGTGCCCAATCGCAGCCGTCCTCCCGCATCGGCTTGGATCTTGCGATGCCGGCGTGCAATTGGCCCTTTTCTTGCGACACAAGTCTGATTGATCCACTTCCAGGTCCTCCGGTGGTCCGCCCTCGCCTTTGGCGTGTTCTACGGCTTCTCCCACCAGCGCACGATCACCACGACACAGCGAGCTCAGCACGCGCAGCACGAGTATGAGCAGAAGCAGAAGCTGATAGATCAGGCCAAGGCGGAGTACGCAAAGAAGAAGAACCCTTCCGTAGCGTCAGCAGACGATGGTATGCACATCCGAGACGCCATGGCATGGCATCTTCCTCCTTTGTCCCGCGGGGTCACTCTAGCGGCCCGAGGGGAAGGAGGGGGGACAATGCGCATGGCAAGATTCAGGGCCGGAAAAGCTAACTCTGGAATAGTTGTTACGGATGTGAACAGCCCGGACTTTGACCTCGAGAAGTTCCTACTAAAGGTCGCCAAGGAGAGCCCTTGATGCAACAAAAACGCTGGCTGGTGGAGGAGTGAGGAGCAGGAAGTGCCGTTGAAAAAAATAAAAAAGATGCTGGCGGGCGAACAGGATCTGGCCGTCATGGGGACCCAAAAAGCCTCGCGAGGCATAATAAGACACCGCAGACTGCAAAGGCAGTGTATATTTGAAACTACACATGGCGCCGCTGCATAGAGGTTTCCTTGGGTCATTTGTTTTGTGAACTGTACTATGTAAAAATATGCGCAATTAGACGATTCAAAGTTAAAGAGAAAAGTTAACATGAGTGCCAACAACACTGCGAGACGCAGATGAACGCTTCAACAACTACCAATTGCATCATAATCGTGAGGGATGCCCTGCGACAGGGGAAACCGTGGTCTCTCTCATGCCGCTGTTCTTACAGAGTAGCAATGAGAGCGTAAAGGTGGAACGATAATCCGCACCAACGGATCATGCTTTTCACACTTTTCTTTCTCCCATGTTGAATCTTTAGAAAACGAGGACAGAAACATGCATGGCAACGGCCATTGCAATACAGACCCGGCTACGAAATAACTTTACAGCTTCAGCCATGACTCGATCCTGTTTCCACTCGCGCAATTGGCGCAAGTGCTGGCAGCTTGGTGATATCTTTGTGTGACACTGACAAACGCCGCCTCGCTCGGGAAAACACCGGGGCGTGCGCGCGCCCCACAATCTCTTGACATACGTAGCACCTTAAGCTCCAAGCTGTCCTCACCAGTCTGAGCGCGGCTTCTCGAGGTACGAAGAATCTCCAGCAACCCTTTAGGAGATTCATCTTCCGACACCAGTAGCCACAATGGCGGCAAAATCCCCCCAAGGGCCCGCCGTAGGCTACACTTCCGAAAGCACTCGGACTCTGCTTCGGGTCGTCATTCTCTGCTTCATTGCGGCGGCTGCCATTTCGAGCCGTCTCTTCTCAGTTATACGTAAGCCATTCCTCCATCCAGCGGTCATTCCGCAGTGCTGGAGCCATTGCTTCGCCCAATTGCAATAATGGTGGCTTGTGCAAGCTTGCTGACTTGTCGCCTCTAGGATTTGAAAGTATTATTCACGAATGTTAGTGAATACCCTCTGCGTGGAGCGCACGGAGTCGCCCAATGCCGCTGAACTGACAATCATCTAGTCGATCCCTGGTTCAACTTCCGAGCAACCAAGTACCTCGTCGCAAATGGCTTCCACAAGTTCTGGGATTGGTTTGACGACCGAACATGGCATCCTCTCGGTCGAGTTACCGGAGGCACCCTGTATCCCGGCCTGATGGTCACCAGCGGCATCATCTACCACGCTCTGAGGACGCTTACAATCCCCGTCGACATTCGCAACATTTGTGTTCTTCTCGCGCCCGCCTGCTCAGGCCTCACTGCGTTTGCCACATATCTTTTGACTAACGAAATGACTACATCGCCATCTGCGGGTCTCTTGGCTGCTGTATTCATGGGAATTGCGCCGGGATACATCTCAAGATCCGTCGCTGGCAGCTACGATAACGAAGCCATTGCCATCTTCCTTCTCGTCTTCACCTTTTATCTGTGGATCAAGGCCCTAAAGTTGGGTTCCATGCTCTGGGGAGCTCTCTGCGCCCTCTTTTACGGATACATGGTGGCATCTTGGGGTGGATACGCTTTCATCACCTGTCTGCTCCCCGTGCATGCTCTCGTCTTGATTTGCATGGGCCGATACAGCACTCGCCTCTATGTCAGCTACACCACCTGGTATGCGCTGGGAACATTGGCTAGCATGCAGATTCCTTTTGTCGGCTTCCTCCCGGTTAAGACCAGCGAGCATATGCCCGCCCTTGGTATGACAATTCTTCCTCCATGGCATATCCTAAATGCAGAGCGCTAATGTGACTTCTGCAGGCATCTTTGGCTTCATCCAGCTAATTGGTTTCATCCAATATGTGCGATCTGCCATTTCTGGACGCCAATTCCAAACTTTCCTTGTCACAATCCTGGTGGCGACATTCGGCTTGGGTCTGCTTGGTCTCGTAGCCCTGACTTCTCTGGGTTATATTGCTCCCTGGAGTGGACGCTTCTACTCCCTGTGGGATACCGGCTATGCCAAGATTCATATTCCCATCATCGCTTCCGTCTCCGAGCATCAGCCCACTGCCTGGCCGTCCTTTTTCTTCGACTTGAACTTCCTTATCTGGCTCTTCCCGGCTGGTGTCTACCTGTGCTTCCAGGAACTCAAGGATGAGCATGTTTTTGTCGTTGTGTATGCCCTTTTCGGCAGCTACTTCGCAGGCGTCATGGTGCGCCTGATGCTCACGCTCACGCCCATCGTCTGTGTTGCCGCCGCCATGTCAGCTTCCCAGATCCTTGACACTTATCTCTCCTGGAAATCCGCTGTCCCCCCTGAGGAGCAGGAAGCGCCAAAGAAGGCAAAGGGTGGGCTCCGCGGCAGCGACAAGCCTACCGTTGGCATCTACAGCAACATTACCAAGGTAATGGTTTCTGGTGCCATGCTTGTCTACTTCTTGATGTTTGTCTCTCACTGCACTTGGGTAACTTCAAACGCCTACTCCTCACCCTCCGTGGTCCTTGCCAGCCGTATGCCGGATGGAAGCCAGCACATCATCGATGACTACCGAGAGGCTTACCAGTGGCTGCGCCAAAACACCAAGGAGGACGCCAAGATTATGTCTTGGTGGGATTATGGTTATCAGATTGGTGGTATGGCTGACCGGCCTACGCTGGTGGACAACAACACCTGGAACAACACCCATATTGCTACCGTTGGCAAGGCCATGAGCTCAAGAGAGGAGGTCAGCTATCCCATCATGAGGCAGCACGAAGTCGACTATATCCTTGTTGTATTCGGTGCCCTCCTAGGCTACTCCGGAGATGATATCAACAAGTTCTTGTGGATGGTCCGCATTGCTGAAGGTATTTGGCCCGATGAGGTCAAGGAGCGAGACTTCTTCACCGCTCAGGGAGAATACCGAGTTGATGAAGGTGCCACTGAGACCATGAAGAACAGCTTGATGTAAGTGGAAAATTCAGAACCATGGCAGCAATTCTGATTTCTAACAATAAAACAGGTACAAGATGTCGTATTACAACTATCACTCTCTGTTTCCTGCGGGACAGGCCGCTGATAGAGTCCGAGGAGTCCGAGTTCCAGACCAGGGACCTGTTCTTAATACGATTGAGGAAGCTTTTACCAGCGAGAACTGGATCATTCGTATCTACAAGGTCAAAGACCTGGATAACATTGGTCGTGATCATGTCAACGCCGCCGCCTTTGAGCGCGGCCAAAAGAAGAAGAAGCCCACCAAGAAGAGGGGCGCCCGTGTGCTTCGCGTGGATTAGAAGGGTTAAGCGTGTTATCACATATAGGTATCTAAGGAGGACTAATAGAGGCCAACAAAAAAAGACATGGCTCGGGTGCTCCTATATATCTAGACAAAAGCTGGTCTAGAATGTATATCAATTCAATTTCATGGTCTGGGAGAATGATACCAGGCATTTCAGAGTGAATCGTGATAACTCTTAATTGAGTGCATGGCCTGATGTGAATGAGGCAGCGGTTAATACGCTTCTTCATTGCTATACGATGAAGAGGCTGCATTAAGGATTGATGCTGCAATGTAATCTATTATGGGCCCTTTGATATAATCTTTCCAATGAGGAGTTGGTGCGACTCCCTTTCAATTTGTTATTGCTCAGGCCCAGGAAAGAGGAATGAGGTTGCTCTACTATCACAACAGGCACTCATGAGGTGCTACCTATCGTGCGTGTGGTTCACTCCTAAGCCATAGTCAACGTTCAACGCACTGGGGCTGTAAGATCTAAATTGACCACTGGGACATAATCCCTACTGTTCCGTCCACTCTTCGATCTTTCGACTCATCTAAGCTCGATTTCGCCCCTATCGAATTACTGACGGAGTTTCGACTGGCAGCGTTGACAGCTGCAGGAAGTCAAGCGGATGGACCTGCCAGCTGGCATGCCTCTCGTCATGCGCGCAGAAACTCTATCACGCGTTTTCATCCCAAGTCGCGCCAGCTTTTTCCCTATTCCGTTTCACTTCACTTTCACTCTTTGTTCATCTGATAACGTGTTTTACGCGATTCCCCTCTTCTTCCTTTCTTTTATTATCTTCCTTCTCAAATTCTTCCTTCTCAACCTTTCCTTCTCAACTTTTCCTTCTCGACCATTCCCCTCAAGCTTTCCTTCCCAGTCACCCCCTTGATCCTTGGTCACAAACTACTCTTTTCCTCCTCGCCTTCTATTGCTTTTGATCCCTTGGATCCCCATTCTCCTCTGTCCTTCCCCATCTCACTTCTTCCTTGATTCCGGCACGATGGGCGGCAGCAAGAAAAATCGACGCAAGAACCCTGCTAATGACAGCGGAGTTGATCTCCTCAGTCTTGCTTTCAACCTGCCTACGCGCCGCGATATCGAACGTGCAGATAGAGAGGCAGCCCAGCATCAGATCCACACACAGAGTATCAGGATTCAATACGATCCCGGCGAAGATGAATCCAGCGACACCGAATCATCTACCGTTCTTCAAAATGTTGGAAAGCCCAGCACCCAATTGGCTGACGAGACTCCAAAAGCTCGAAAGTCCTCCAAGTCGCCCCCTCATCCCCAAGCTACCCAATCAAAGAGTATACTCCAACTCCCTACTCTAAAAAATCGGCAGAAAAGGGTCGATCATGAAATACTTCCCACACGTCGATCTTCGAAGCGGGAAACCTCAAAATCCCCCAAGGCTCGTGAGAGATCATCCTCGAGCCCAGCCTCCATCAGAGCTCCTTCTCCTGCCTCTTCCATCCCATCATCAGCTACTTTCCCCGGCGCCACCTCCAAGCACTTCCTAAAGGCTGCTAATATCGCTCCTTCAGATGCTTCAATCAGACCTCTTCAACCTGACATTGGTAAAGGAGCGCATCCGCAGGAATACTATCAACCCTTGTTTGCTTTTCCCACGGTCCCGATGTACCCCCCAGCGCAGTACTACTCGGCTGTTACCAAGAATAATCCTACTTCGGATTGTAATCCATATGTACCTCATTCAATGTACTCGCGCCCATCTACCCCTACAAATACCTATCAATCGCCACAACAGCCCAGCCTAATTTCTCAGGAAGTTCAGCACATTCAAGGCAAGCTTGATGAAGTGGTGATAAAGTTGTCAAAATACCCTGAAGACAAGACATTGAAAGGCGAACTGTCGTCTTTGCAGACAGAACTCAACACTCGTTTGAATTCTCTGTTGGGCATGGAACCTCCCAAGGAGTCAAACGTGCCAGAGGCCTCTGGACCTCACAATCCGAAGGTGCAGAAGCCCAAGTCCGCCAACTTCCAATCACAACATATCACTCAGCGAGAAACGAGCCCTGAGAGGAAGACCCGGCACCACCTTTGCACAGACTGTGGTCAAGTTCGCTCTTCCAACTACCACAGCAAACATCCCATTATTCCAGGAGGCAAACCTTCTACAAACTATTGTGAAGACTGCTTCGAGAAAAATGTTGAGAACGGGGTGCTAAAGTATCATTTCTGTTACGGCTGTGGTATTGCTAGATCCAAAGTCTTTCATCAATATCACCCAATATCGAAAGGTGATAGGCCGTTTCCCAATTACTGCTCGGTATGCATTGAAGAAATTCGACGTGCGGAGACCATAGCAGACGTTTCTATGGTTAATTTTGTGAGTATACCGCCTAGTTCACTGAAGAGTTAATAGCATAAGATAAATAATAACCAATCCTAGGCGCCAAGCCGTTCTCATGAGAACAACGCACACTCTAATACTATCCGCGATCGGCCTCTGAGCAACAAACCCATCGAATCATTGAAATTATGCCAAGGGTCGAACAGCCAAGAAAATCAACTGAATGTTTTGCTATTTTCGGCTCATCTTGATGGGAACAAAACTAGCTCTCATGAACAAAAGAAGACTCCACAACCAGTGAAGCTTTCAACAATGGGTCCTCAGCTGAGCCCTACAAACTCTTCTCCTGGATCTCCATATTACCCAGTTCGCAGTACAGGAGCATCCCAAAGGCGCGCAGAAAGAAGCCCGCTGGCTAGCCCAGGAAGCCAATATTGCAGCTCTCCGGATACCCCGACTACGCCAAGATATCAATCCCCCTACGTTGAAGATGTCACTTCACCCGTGCAGGAAGTGAACCAGCAATCAGAAGATTACCAACGCCACTCCAAAGGCTCGTCTTCTCATAACCAAGATGATACTTCTCATCCGATGGCAACTGGCAGACAAAAATCTCAAGATGGGGGCCAATACTACGCCACAAGATCTCCTAACTATGACACCTCCCAAGAAGTGTCTGACGATTCTACAGAGGGGCATGCTTCCACTGATGATTCAGCTCATTCCGCCGGAAGCAAGAGCGTAAAGTTTAGACCAAAAGTTGACGTTCGTCTGTCAGATTCTCGTACATCAAGCAACGCCTCATCACACGCCAAGATTCTCGAAGAAGACATCAAACCCGATGACGATACTGTACCCAGCCGTATGGGTGTATATGGAACTTCGCCAGTAAAGTCCCAGAATGGTTATTATGCAAGAGCCCAGGGAAACCACAGCGCTTCTACTTCTTCTTTTGCCGGAGAGAACGGGTATAACGACTCAATCCTGGAAAGAAGCTACAGAGGTGCTTTTTCTAAAGACAGCCCTGCAAGCTCATGGATGCCCCCTACGTCTAATATAGGAGGAGAACATTGGTATTCGAAACCGACTGCATATCATCCCACCACATCGCCCAGTATGGAAAGTTTCACAGGATTCCGACCAGGTAGCCATTCGACTTTCAATTACGGTTCTAGTGGTGGTGTCGGGGGTGAAAATGGCCTACCACCGTTTCGCACCAGTCGCAGCGCATTCAGTCCATCAGGCCCCAACAGCACGGCGGCTTTTGAAGGCAGCAGCGGGGATGGACAAGAATCCCAAATGCCTTCACTTTCTCCAAGCTCTAGCTCGAAAATTCAACCATTTCCAGACTCAAAAAGCAAGAGTTGGAAGAGCTATACGTCACCCTACGCAGGAGGACAAAATGCGGAGTCTTCGTTTAGAAAAGCGTCACCTTGGAACAATTTCCCCTCTCGTTTTGACTCTGAGTGCTATACAATGCAAGACGATTCATCCTTCAGTCAAAGTGCATTTAGTGATTACTCTCAGCCCAGCAGTAATCCTTACTACGAGCCTCGTAAACGCCCGTTCCCGGATCTAAACGATTATTGCTCTTTTGGCGCCCCAGCCCCTCGGGTTCCCGGCAAATGGGCGAAAGAATATCAAAGCACAACCAGGACTCCCAAGAAAACTCCCTATTGGATCCCGGAGCCCATCATTGAGGAGCCGGATTCTCCCGTGAGTTCACCAGGAAAACGAGCTAAGATGCTTGGTAAGTCGATAGTATCATTGCAGTCCTAGCCTTTGCCGTTCCTGACCGTTCACAGAGTTCAACGAGATTGACATTTCGCCTGCATCCGCCAGTAATGTCGCTACTGAGTCGTCTCCAGATTCGGAAGATGGTTCGTCCGCCCATACCAAACACATATTCCAGTCAGACGACGACTCTGACAAGGAGAACACGCTCGGAAAGAGCAGACCTGATACACCATCGCTCGATTAGGCTTCTAGTACATTCTGAAGTCCTGGTTATTGGGCAAATTGAAAGTTGCTATTCAACGACTTTCTTTTCAAGATAATCACCACTGTTGCTACTGATGAACTAAATTTTATTTGTATGAAATTTTTATTGCGGTTTCGGGACGATGTTAGTGACAGGACAGGACTGGTTTTAGGGATGCTACTGCGTTGTTATTTCAAGAAATATCACATGTAGGACGGATTTCTCGGCGCTACACCGTTACTTCCCACTACCGTCAATGGAAATCGGTATGATGAATAATCGCCCGCCATAAGAAATACGGGCGTCTTGGGAGTCATATGGCCAGTGGATACGTAGATTCTCACAAGGACAGTTAGTTAGCTTTCAGTTTATTAGCAAAAAGGGGCTCGTAAACACTAGTCGACGGACATGGAGGGAAGCAGGGGAATTTCGATTTGTAGTTGAGATTGCATTAGCTAAATGGTCTAATTATATTGGAATTTGCAACGCCTATATATTAGGTGGCCATGTGCATGTGTGTATACGTGCATGGCAGTCAATGCAGCCTGCGCTGTCAAATATTTCCTCCCAACAAATCCCATTCCGATCCGCCCTGGCGTCCAGCCATCCATCCATCCAACACATACATCCTTGAACTCATCTATGAAAAAGAAGCCAAGAAATTCATTCCACATGAGCACAGATTTTCCCAAATAAAATAAAATCAAATGAGGAAATGAAACGGACATGATAAACAAAAAGGAAAAGGAGGACATAATGCTCGCTCACGCGTTGCTGACATGAACTTTTGTGCATACCACTGGTATATATAGAGTAAAAGAAGAAGAAGAAGAAAAAGAAGAGAAAAAGAGCAACGCTAGCATATGAAATGCTCGCTCATCGAACCGACCGCACGACATCCTTCTCTGGACTCATCCTAATCATGGTTGTCTGCAGCCGGCTCGAGTACATGGTGGGCGTCACACTCGCGGGCGACGCCCTCCTCGAAAAGAGGCCCGGTCTCGTTGCCAAGAAGTCAATGGCCTCGAGTCTATTCTGTTCAAAAGCATGGCTCCTCTCGCGTTCAAATTCGAGGCGGCGGACGCGCTCCTGGTCCTCCGTCTTGGCCTCGTTGATCCTGTCCCGCTTCTCGGCAACGTCCCTGATGCGCTTCTCCGTCCGCTGGCAGGCGGCGTCCAGCTTCTCCGCCACGGCGGGAGAGGCCAGCTCGAGCTGCTGCATGTCTTGGCGCGGATGGGACGAGCCGCCCCAGAAGCATCGAAAGATGAGCTTCGTTTGGAAGTTGGGATCCGGGCCGCCCCATATGAGCAGTGTGTCCCCGTTGTGGATTTTGGTCCAGTTCACCGAGGGTCCAGAGGGGTTCTTCGCCTCAGAGGCCTGGAGGACGTTCCCATTTACGCGGATTCCGTTGGTGGCCTTGGTCGAGATCCAGAAATGATAAGAGTCTGCATCTCCCGTCGAATTGCGGGCCCATGGATACGGCATCTTGGCCGGGTCCTTGGCGGGATCGTAGCCCTCTTTCCACAGCAAAATCTTAAAGGCATACTTTGGCACTCTCGGTTCAGACTTTGGCTCGAACACTATGGTGTTTTCCGGGCCACGACCAAACGATATCAAGGAATCTGTGACGGGACACGAAATCCCCAGGATGCAAGAATTGCTGTCAGAGTCTATCACGCCAACAGCCCGGGATTGTCTGTCTTCTTGCACAGGGACGACGATCTGAGTATCTGGAATGTCGGGAACCATGTCCTCCACAGGTGCGGCTGTGGAGGGGAGATCCATGGCGATGTCTTCCTCGGGAGAGCGTCTCAGAGTTGGCGTGTTCATTCGTCCATCCCGCCTCTCTGCAGGGGCAACAGGCGGAAAATATTTCATAGCCAGACTCCACAGAGGCGTCTTCCCTGGGCTGAACTGCTCACCTCTCTCGCGAGCAGCCTGGGCAAACGCATCGTACTGAAGCTGCGTCATTTCGGGATAGTTGAGATGCCACGTTTTGCGATCTTGCTCCCAAAAGTGTCTTTTGCTTACCGGGCCGTCAATCTGACGGCCGGACCCCGATCTCTTAATCGGCGGCATGCGGGCCAGCAGCTTGCACTCCTCGACAGCTTGGTCGGACATGTCGTCAGGAAATCCCTCGGACTTGAGTCGTTTAATGGTCGGCTTCCCAGTGGGCGTGCTTTGATCATCAAACTCGTCACTTGCCTCAAGAGACGAAGGAGGCTTGCGCTTGCTAGCATTGAAGTCCATTGATGGAGTCGAATAGATTGATGCATTCGGGTGTTTCGCCACAGACTCAGAGCCCCCAAGGCTTTGTGAAGCGACGTCTTCCACCAAGCTTTGTAACTGATCGGCAGATTGCCCGTGATCGATGGACACACTTGTCTCCTGTCTAAAGATGCGGCGATGTTTGATGAGAGTGGCGGCGGAATCGCCAGAATCGTAGGCCTCGTCGACCTGCCCCTCGAAATTGGCGCCACTACCACTTGATCCATTCCCATTCGCGGTTGGTAGATTAAGATGGTTCTCCCGTATAGTTCCAGAAGTGCCAACGGCTGAAGCTCCAACCTCGCCAAATAGCCGGGGAGGTTGCGTGCCTCGCCCAAAGGTGTAATTGCCATTCTCCTTTTCCGACTCTTCCCCCATGGAGTCGCTCACTCGATCATCATCGAATCCGTTGTCCTGGTATTGGGACGACTCCAAGACGTCTTCCTCATCGGTGATTTCGTCAAACGATTGCGAGGCTTCGATGGTTGTGCCGCCCATCCAGGGATGCTCGTCCAGCTCTTCTACCGTCGCACGATTCTCTGGTCTTCTCTGGAGCATGCGGCAGAGAAAATCGATGCCGCTTTCGGAAATGGAGTACTGATCCAACGGCCTAATATCCAGCATCGTCGTCATAATCTTATGTAGCAGCTCCGAATAACTGATACCGGATTTGACCGGATAGGGAGGCTGGCCCGTCATGGAATAGAACAGCACACCACCCAAAGACCAGATATCCACGGCATGGCTGTACCTCTGGCCCGGTACGCGACGAGCCCGCTTTCCCCTGCTCCTCACTCCGTTGTCATCATACTCTGCATACTCCGTATACACCTCCGGGGCACAGTAGAGCAGCGTGCCGCAGAATGTTCTGAGGAATGTCTGCTCTGTATCCACCATTTTTGAAAGACCAAAATCCGTGAGCTTAACATCCAGTGGTCTGAGCGTGTTGATCAATATATTGTCTGGTTTGACATCTCTATGTGTAATGTTGTTGCGATGCAAATAGGCCAGTGCACTCAGCAGCTGGTGGGACATTATTCTTGTATCTGTTTCGGTAAATGGCCCCTCATCTGCGATGTGCTTTCCAAGATCGCCTCCAGGTACAAATTCCATGATGATGATGAGGAGTCGGTCATCCCAGTCAAAATTCTCCATATAACGCACAATATTGGGCTATTCAAGAGAGAGAAAAAAAAATAGGTTAGCCATCCACAGCTCGGTTATATGAGTGGGCATATAGTCGCGATTCGACTTACATGGTGGACTTTGCGCATAATCTTCATCTCATTCTCCACTTTCTGATCCAGCACTCCATTCTTAATGAAGCGACGCTTCTCGAGCTCCTTGGCTGCATACGGCTTCCCGTCATACTTGGACGTCACCTTGTATACCACCGCAAAAGCTCCCTTGCCGATCATGCCAATCCGGTTGTACTTGCCGGATCCATTCCACTCTCGTCGCACGGCCCGGGTATCTTTGCGCTTTGAAGGAGAGCGCTGCTCTGTGGGTTGACGTTCCAAGCGTCGCGGCGCCGCCGGTGCAGCGGTCTTGAATAAATCGACATGGCCTCCAGGACCAGTGGTGACGGTCTCAACCGGGCCCTGCAGGCCGTGCCGGGCAAAGTAGTCTTCCACCTTGTGCTGGTAGGCGCCCTCGTATTCGTCGTCGCGGCGCGGAATTCGGACTCGAAAGGTAAGATCATTCATCTCGCTATGAAGAAAGATCCGGATGATGGATCCCGAACTCAGCACCCACCTCGCAATGGCCGGCTTGCCGGGCTCCTTGGGGTGGGAATTGAGGAGGTTCCGGTCAACAAAGGTGCCATTGGTAGACTGGTCCTCGATCATGACATTGCCGTACTCGTTGACGTATATGCGGAAGTGGATGTTGCTGACCCTCCTCAGCGGATCATTGACGAAGACGACATCGCATCTAGCACTGTTCCTCCCAAAGGCAAAGCCCGCCGCGGGGTTCTTGACTCGGCTCGACAGCCGCAAGATGATGGCGTAGTTGCCATGGTTTGTAGGATTGGATTCGAATCGGCTCGCATGGTCCTCGAGCTCGTAGTCGGGTTCAACGCCATCGGCCTCGTCCTTGCCAATGACGTACGGTGACTTGATCCGGGCCAACTGCTGGACCTCCTGTCGCGCAGAGTCGGAGTGCGGGTACAGCACGCAGATGATGTCCGAGATGTCTTCGTCCGAAAAGCCCGAGTTCTGCTTCCCTACTCTCCGAGGGTCGAGGATGTTTTGCGTCGCTTGAGAGGAACGTCAGCATCGTATTTAAGCCCGGAGCACCTGGGGAGCTGGTGGAGAGGAGGAATTGGAGGGACAGCCTCGATCTTACCTTGCGTTGGCTCGTCGCCCTCCATTGGGAGCGACCCGGCGAGGCTACGGCGAGAAGGTTGTCCAGGTTGCCGTGTCCAAGGCAAAAAGCGCGCGCTCGCTACGGGTATACGGAACAGGAAGGGAAACCAAGACGAAGCCAGATTCGCCTTTTGCGAGGGCCGAGAAGGAGAGCGTTGGTTTTTCGATCAGGGAACCCGGGGCGGAAGCCTAGACGTTCCTTCACAGGGCCCTCTTCCAGTTTAAAAGGGAGCTACCCAGCCGCACCGCACCGTAGTAGTAGTGCCGCCCTTTGTTGCGCCACCAGCACCAAGACACGGGTAACAGTTGCGGAGCTTTTTGAACCACAAGCCCAGCTCAAGCGACGTCGTACGCGGGGATTATAAAACCAGAAAGAAGAGAAAACAAAGTGATAATCCGGGGGAGGGAAGGGTGGCGTAGCGGAGTAGAAAAAACAGAAGAGGAGAATACGGTAGGCAACCAGGGCCGCCTGTAACAGGGAATACAGAAGCCTTTTTTAGCACCCGGCGAACGCTTCGCGGCAGTGATGGCGCCTTTGATGCTTCCCCCCGGCTCTCGTGCCAAGTGCTAGCGATAGCGTGTTTCCGTTGCTCTGTAGCGCAGCGATGGCGGGGTTGAACAGTGGCTACAGGGCTGGCGTCTGGCGTGTTGATTAACAAAGAGGCATCCGGAGCGCGGCGCAGAGCATGAAAAAGGCAAAAATAAAAAGAGGCTCAGCTACAGAGCAACGGCGCAATCTCATTTGTAATACAGCATCAAGAGAGACGGGACAGAAGCAGAAAAAAGAAACGGGATGAAACAAAGCATCACCGCCCGAACAGATCAGCGGCCCCCGTAACGTCATTCACCGGCCTCCCGCTTCACGTCCATTTCGCGCCAGATTAAACAACCCAACCCTTGCATTAACAAAAAAAAAGCAAATCATGGAAAAAAGAGGCATCAAAGACGGGAAGCGTGTACCGTGTGCGCGTGCGCAAGTGACTTACACCACGCCCAAGTCACGCGAGATTTCAAACCGCGCGTCTTTCCTGTTTCTTTTCTTTACAATTACGCCAAATCAACTAAACACGTTTTTTTTTTTTCTCGTCTCCTTATCTTTTGGCGTTTTTCTCATAAACAATACGCCACCCTTGTATCGCGTGTTCGTAGGAAAGCGAGAGAGGCAACCCCCCCCCCCCGGTCACCAGATCTCCCGTTTCGTTTCGCCTCGCTTTTGCTTCCCCAAAAAAACGCCCGCCCACTCGCCTCTTTTATTTTCGCGATTGCGATGGCGGCGATACAAGAGGGGCTTGGGGGCCTTGCATGGTTGCCACGGCTCCGATCTTGCAGCTGCACGCGCCAGGACCACTGACATTTGCCTTTTTCCTTCGTTTTCTCCTCTCCCATCTCTTTTTCTCTCTCTTTAGCCGTGGCCTCGCTTCGCGCAGCCAACGTCGGGACCGCGTAGAGGCGTTTTGGCGCCGGTGGGGGGAGTCCAAGCAAGGGACGTGACGAATAGTGGGCGCTCACGCTCTTTTGTACATATGCAGCCTCATATTGATGCAGCATCGACTGTAACCCTCATGAGCCCTCCTCGGTCCTAGTGCAAGGAAAGCCTATTGCACCGTCGTAGAACCTCCAAGTCTTATCAATTCTATGTGATTGCGTCAGCGACATGCCAGGTGCACCGAGCAACGCAACTCCAGTGCGTGAAGCAGATGGCTTAGAGCAATCATGTGCCTTGCTCATTCAGCAAACCAGCCCTATGGCTACTTGCAAATGCTCTACAAAAAGTCACGAGAACTTGTCTGTTTCTTTCAAAAAAAAAAAGTCTACAGGGCACTGCTCATGAGTGATGCTGATCCTCGTTACTTGGTAGTATTCCATCTGTATAGCGTCACTAGTTCTACCTGATATCAAAGAATGATGATCCATGCTTCTTTTTTCACGTCTGTTTACGCAATGTTGCGGTTTCCATATAACACAAAGGAAACACAACGCCCATGTATGAAAATATCCTAGAGCAATCTCGATACTGCTCAGATATACTCCGTATGTATGTATATATAATGCTCCCAACCCAACGCCTACCATGCATACTGCATCCAAAGCTGCATATACATCACCGCCGCCTAACAGGGTATCTATCACAAGATAGAAGAAATATACAAAAGAACAAGAGTACCGCACGTACAAACAAAACAGGGGAAGAGCAAGGAAAGTATGCGAGAAGGAGGGTATGTTTTTACTAAAAGAACAAGTCTTGAACTTTATAAGAAAGAGAATGTGCCGTGTTAATAGTGTTGCGTATTGGATAATGGTTGTTGGTATCCATTGGACTGCCCCGAGGGCATCATGGAGCCGTACACGGGCTGTGGCGACATGCTGCGCTGTGAGTGGCCTCCCAGAGAGTTGGCTGAGAGAGTTCTCCCGTGCCCATACGGTGCTGAGGCGATGGAAGCACGTTGCTGGACATATTGTTCGGGAGTCAGGCCGTGGGATCGCTGGGAAGTCGGCGACGCTGCCGGGTGCCATGGCATGGTTGCGGAATCCTGCCTCCGATGGGCAACCCTTTGCTCGGTCGGGGTTCTCGGTGCTGGTGCCTGTGCTTGGGCGGCAGGAGGTGCGGGCTTGCGAAGCACCCCAGGGGCGCCGTAGTTGACCGTTGGGCCAAAGTTGACGTCTGGAATTCCGAAGCCAGTGGAATAATGCGAATCCGGGTCAGCGCCGCCGACCGTCTTCAAAACACCAGCACGGGGCCGGTCAACGAAAGGCTGCTGCAGCTCGTCGCCAAATTCCAGGTGGAGAGGCGGCTGCGGGGGGAGGAAGCTGTCGTACTGAGCACGAGATTGAGTAGTATAGTGATCAATGATGTCGTTGGGGGTGATGCTTTGGTGCTTGTTATAAGGACCTCCCGGCCTCATGGGGAGGGGTTTCCGTTGAGGATGTCCTTGGCCATAACCGGGGGAGCCACCTTGTTCCTGGTAGGGTCCCGGGCCAGAGTTGGGGCTATAGGCAGCATACTGATCATTGGGGTAAGATGTCGCATGGGCCGGCGGCATCGGGCGTTGATTGTAGTATGGCGAGTGAGGCCCATCTCCCGTAGACGGTCTCTGGTCATACGGTCCTTGCGCGTAGGGTTCCCGGGGCCCGTAGGGGGATCGCTGCCGCTGATGCGATCGGTTAGAGTGGTTGGTGGGCGGGCGATCGCCGTCCCGGTAGCTATGATGGCTTTGGTGGCTATGGTGGCTCGGCGGCGGGTTCAAAGAATGAGCAGACCGGTTTTCGTTGGCGTAGAAGTCGGCACCATTACCACCGTGGATCGGAACCGGCGGCGGGGTATGGAAAGAATCTTCGTCTTCGTCATCGGGAATGTCGGGAACCTGGGGGAGAGCAAGGCCGCCCGCCTTGGCCATTTGAGCCAGGGTACCGCTGGACAGGCGGTTGTTGGCCCGGCGGAGTTCGGGCGAGTGGTAAGGTGTGCTTGTTGGGCGATCCTGAGGATTGCGGTTGAAAGTCGGGGGTCGAACAACGGGCTCCGGGGTGTGGATTGCCCCCATGCTGCTCTCGATGGGTTCGACGTAAGCATTCGGCGTGACGACCCGGCCCTCGTCCGAGCTTGAGCTTCCTACGCGCGCGGCCATCTCGAGGGGAGATTGGTCGTTTGGCGACGAGTTGGAGCCCATCGAAATGGGGCTGTTTGAATCCGAAGAATTGCGAATTCGGTTCAAGCGCAGTCCATCATCGTCGCCGGCAAAACCTACTCTGGGCTTGTTGCTGAAGCTCAGTCTGGTGCTGGCTCTGTTTGAGTTGGGAGAGTAGGAACGACTTCCATCCTCGATCGAATTCATCCGGGTGCCCGTAGCCTCTTTGAGACGCTTTCGCCATTCTCGCTCGTTCCAGGCCGAGCTCTTGTCCTCAAGCAAGAGCGTCGAAACGTCCTGGAGCTCCAGATAGCCATACTTCCTGTTCTTGGGCATGGCAAACATGAGCGACCTGGCATCCAACACGCTGGCGACAAGTCTACCCGGGCGGCCGTAGAGGCCGAAAGTGTCCCACGTCGGGAACAGGAAGCGGAGCATCGTCTCGAACCCGCTGACGGCGGGGCGCGTTTCGGGCATGATGAAGACGAATCCCTCCGAGGACGAAGCCGGCGTAGAGTGGATCGAGATGTTGCCTTCAATCTTGATGAGGGTCGAAGCCTCGACAAGAGACTTGGCCTGAGGATAAATGGCATATGCAGAGTAGGCTTCGCTGATGGAGGCCACGGGCTTCGTCTTCTTCTGCTTCTTGCCTTCAGTCTTGACGTCGTAGAATTTGATGTCGCCTCTGACGATACGAGCGGCCGATCGGTCATAGGGAGCCTTCTTCTTCATCTCCTTTTGGGCCTTGTTGTACTCCTTCTCGTCAGGCGGCGTGATGACACACCAGCAGCGTCTCCATGGCACGCCGGCTCCAAACCGGACCCTGACCCACACCTCTATCTTGAACTTGGACCTCTCCATGATGACGTTGATGTTGTTGAGGTATTTGGCCCTGCCAGCAATCAGAGCGCCGGTGTAGGCCTCCTGAAGGGTCGCGTGCTCGTACATGGCCAACCGAACGGCGGCCGTCCATTCCACAAGCGATTCATGCGAGGTGAAATGCAGCAGGTATCGGTTCCTTCCAGCGGTAGACAGACTCAGGATGTTCTGCAATGGCTGCTCGTCGCTCGAGCGGGTCGGCAGAGACTCAATCTGTCAAAAGTGTCAGATCAGAATCCGTCGGCATGTAGATAAGGTAGGCATGGTGTGCACGTGGGGGGATGTCTTACCACTTTGATCGAGGCATCTGTGAGATTGATGAATTTGGGAAGAACCTCACCATCTTCACCGGCGGCGTCCAGCTCTGCGGCATCCCACAGGGAGAGGACGGTGCCCACGAGCTGCGCAAAGCATTCGGCCCACGTCCTGTCGGGATTCAGCTTGCCCTCTGCACGATTGGACTTTTGGTCAGCAAACGGTCTCCCTCCCTCTTTGAATGTTGTAATCAAGAACAAGAGATACAAGACATACGTGTGTTCTGATCATCCAGCTTCAAAAAGTAGCCTTCGTGATACAGCTTGTTGGAGTGGCTGTTGAGCAGCGAGAAGATGGGCTGCAGCTCCGGGATCGTGTCCTCGTTGACCTCCATGACGGGCGGCTGGTACGTCTGGATCATGGACATGGGTCGCGCGCTATTCCGCGAACTATTTCGGTTGCGTCGGGTGGTGGGAGCGTCAATGTTTATCGGGGTGCCATAGTCCGACTGCGGCGGCGGCGTGGGAGGGCTGCGCAGGTCAATGTGCGCCAGCGAGTGCCGCTTCTTGACCTTGATTTTTATATCCTTGGAAAAGGGAGAGTCGTCCGAGGGAGGTGAAGGCGAAGGCGATGTTGGTGTCTTGCGCCCAGCCGAGAACTGGGACATGAACGAGACAACTGTACAAGTATAGATAGCGCAGGTTAGCCAGCAGGTCAGCGCCTGAAAAAAGAAGCCCGTTCAGGGCAGGTACAGGTACGAAGCAGCCATGTTTGCCAATGCAATGCAATGCAATGCCGCCAGCAAATCCCTACGCAAAGTAGCGGTACCGTCGCACAGGTACACTCGTGCGACCGATCGGGCGCAAGAGGCCAAGTACTCCCGTACAAACAACAAAACGGGCCAATGATGCCACCGTCTGTCGCGCAATGCTGGGGGCTAGCGGCAAGCCAAGGGTAAAGAGAGAGAAAAAAGGGCCTGGAGAGAGAAAATGGAACATGGAAGGGGGTCCCCTGGAACAGCCAGAACAAACCAGGCTAGGGGTCCTGCTGGGGGCCTCGCTGGGGGGGGAGGGGCCCCTGTGACGAATGTGTGAAATGACGGACGAGACAGGAATGGAGCACGAACCTCGATTGCGACCCATGGTGCGATGCGGCGGACGATCCGTGGGACAAGGCAGAGGAAATGAATCAGGCGTCGAGTTATGTAAAATGCTGACGAGAGCGCGATCTCATGTGCCTGAGCGCAGGTTTCGGGTTCCTTTTTTTTTTTCGTCTCTTTCTTTTGCCTGCGCCCCTCGTTGGTGGACGGAATGGAATATTAGTAGTAGCTGATGATCAAAAAAGGGAACAATAAGCAGCGAATGGCGGGGCCGGCGACCGGCGGCGGCAGCGGCGACGATTGTTTGAGCAAAACGAGTGAAGCTTATTAGCAACGGTGTCGCGGGATGGACGGGTTGATGTATGTCTATGGCGGGCTGCGACGATCAAAGACGTAATCTCTGGCTTTGACAGGTGCGCCCGGCTCGACCTCGGTGGTCTTTTTAAAATCAAGTCGACGAGATGCTCTTGGCCTCGTATCGTATGTCTGTCCCGGCACTCTAGCGACGGCCCCGTGAGACAAGCACGCGACGTAGGCCGATGCGATGCCTCGTATCGTATTGGCTTAAGTCGGGCTGCGGCTAGCGCTCTGCTGCTGTCGATGCTGCGATTCTTCTTCTCCCACTCGACTGTCTCACTCCTTGGGAAGAGGCGAGACAAAAAGCAAGGCAAGACAAGGCCGGAGCAGGCTGGGCTGGACGAGTTGTTGTAGTACTATTTATCATTAATTACCTCTTTGATCCAAACCGATGGCAAAAGCGCCTTTGGGGGACCCGGCCAGCGGATATGCCGGAGCCGTCCAGCAGATTGGCATGACAGCATGACTAGGAGGACCCGGCTGGAGCAGGAAAAAAAGCCAAGCAAAGGCTCCGCTCAAACTCAGGAGCGCCTCCAGCAGCGTCTTCTCGCCCAACTCGCCCGGGCGGGAATGTTGTAGCCATGCCGTGCGAAGATTGCGCCGCTTCGCTGGTGGGCTTGCGCCGACCTCGAGAGCGGCGAGCCACCGCTACGGCTCGACGGTACGGAGGGACTGGGAGCCATAGTTTGGAATCTTACTTACAGCCAAGCGCAAGGTACCGGTACTCCTGCCTCTTCTTCGCTCACTCGGGCAGTGAGAAACAATGTGTAAGCCGTTAAGCTCTGGGCTTTTGCTTCTTTTTTCCTCTTTTTTTCAGGAGGCGCAGTCATGCGATGTTGCCCTCAAATCTTTGGGCGCTTGCTTCGTATCCAGTTGGTCGTATCGGATGTTTGTTGGTACCTCGTAGACTGCTTTGCCAAGCGGCCAAGATAAGGTACCTAGCAATGGTTGCAGTCACCAGGCCCGAAGCAGCAGCAACTCGGAGCTCTTCTATTTGCTTCGCCCGCCGTCTATCTTCTCAACTCCTCCACGTCAGTCGCCAAGAGCAGCGATGCAGTCAGACCTGGGAAGTTTTGTGAAAGCACGGGAGCATGCATGCTCGACGTCACTGGCAAGCGGCAGCTGAGGCGGCGCACTAAGCAAGGCGATCGCGCACGCCAGCAAACGTTAAACCCGGAGATGGATGAAGAGGCAAGATCGTCACGACGACGTCGCAGCATCAGAAACAACAGATCCCCAGACAAGAGGTGAGGGAAGGGCCGCTCTACTATTTAAGCATGGCGGAAATAACTCGACCAGACCCTTTATCCCACTCTCTCTCTTTCGCTCAATGCTGGCCCTTTATTACGGATACGGAGCGCCGACTATGTCAACGCACCGCCGCAGCATGAAGGCGCAAATGCTCCATACTATACGCACGCAAATACGGGGATGCTGGGCCGCCTACAAATAGCACCGGCCCATGCCCAAGCGGTGATTGCTCTGCGCTCTCTTGCTGCTCGTAACGAGACGGTGCCCTTTCGTGTATGCTGCTGGCTCTTGTCTGCAATTCTGCGCCCGCAGGGGGGGGGGGGGGGGGTGTCTGGGCCAGCAACCTAACGAAGAGACCTTCCGTAAATTTGAGCGACTATCACCAGGTAGCTCCGGATGCCCCGTTGCTGGCGGTGGGGCGCTCAGGCCCCCTATCGACGTCTAGTGAGGTGCTGCATAGTTTATATTTGCACCACTCCGTCGTTTCCAGCTACAGGTACTGCAAAGAGGCTTCTAGACGGCACGATTTTACCTCGTGCTAGCACTAACCTTGTACGTAGCGTCGTCACTTACGGCGCCAATATTGGGGTTCCAGAATAGTTATATTGCCTGTCCCGCTTGCGGCGCCTATGCCTGCGAATAATGTTCGGTGGGAGGGGGTGCTTGTCCAAGTACGGAGCATGGAGGCCTTTGGTTCACCAGCATGGGCCATGACGCTTTGCCGCCAAAACACTCGCGGCTTATCCTGCCATCCAACCATCATCCCGCTGGCGGGGGTGATTCCAAGGGGGTTGCGCTCAAAAAAAGACTTAGAGCTTGTTGCCCTGCCGCAGGCACCGTTTCACGGCCCTTCTAGCCGCTCTTCATGACTGGTTGTCGCAGCCTTGCAAATCGTGCATACCGCCTTGAAAAGAGAAGCGGCATTTGTACAAAGCACGGAGCTTTTACAACCAGTATCCATTGTCGTGCATCATGTCCTGCCACTCTGCTTGTGAGTAGCGCCACACCATGCAGGAACTTGCGCCCATTTTTCTTTTTGTTTCCTTTCTTCTTGTTCCCCCCAAGGTTTCTTTGAAGCCAAGCCCCCCTGCTCTCGGTTAGCACCTATTAGGCCTTAGTAGTAGCATAGTTGTTTCTCCATATCCAGTTGCTACCTCGTACAGAACTTTGTAATATATATACTAGGCTAGTGCTAATTTTACGCCTTTGGGCCGTGGTGCATTCTAATCAGAGAGAGTATATATGAGAAGTATGGGAAACCACGTTTTTTTTTAGGACATCCTAGGTTCGAAACCCGGTGAAGTATCTATGAAGTTAGTTTTTTTACACTATTTTTCAAAGAAATAAAATCTATATATTTAGCATATAAATATAAATCCTCTTTTCAGACTACAATAAACTTATAAAGTTGCAAAAAAAATCAAAAAAAAAAAAAAAATCAGAGGACCTCGCACTCAAGAGAAGTGCTTGACGGGCTGCCGAGCTACTCCGGACGCCGCATTGGGCTTAGACGACGGAGGGGAGGCTGCCATGGCAACTCTAATCAACTCTCTCGTCTAGTTGGCCCGTTACGTCGAGCAACTCGTACCGGTACGAGCACATCACTGTGAGTCGGAAAACTCTCGCGACTCCAAATCGCGGCGCAGCTGCCAAGCAGGATCCGTCGCCTTGCGGTAGTTGCCTGCCAATGGGGCTGCCGAGAGACGATCTCTAGGTTCAAAGCCTCACCACCAGCGCGGCTTCTGTGAGACAGAATTGCGACATGACTCTGGGCAACTCGACAAGTCCAGACACATGTCAGCGCTTGTTATTAGCACTCCCCTGGCGAAACGGCACCGTTGCAATCCATTGGTTGTCCACCGCCGAGAGACAATAGCCGTCCAACTGTTATACTAATCAACAGCACTCCATGGCTACTAGGATGGTCTGCGTGCTCGAATGCGGAAACAATTTTCTGCATTTTGCATACAAAGAGCATCGGAAGGGCCGCCGGCAAAGGCTCGTGCTGACGAGCAAGGGTCTGTTCTCACACCTTTGACAATTTTTGGTTATCAATGGCTTCAGACTGCCAATGCAGCCTGACGTCATGCAGGCCCCTGAAAATAGAAGCAGAAGCCCTTTTCACGATCTCGCAGCAGCTTCGTGTGCATCATGATGCTTGCAAATCGCAAACTGCCGGTCGTGCTGTCGCACATCGCATCACATAGCATCGAAATTTGCCATTGAGGGTGTGTAGACGAGACACATTATACGCGTCACGGTAGGCCTGAGCGTGGCTGGAGCCATGCCCGTGCAACAGCTGAACCACCATGATTCCACCAGGCCAATCTTCCGTGCTACGCGTCTTCAGGCCCGATATCGTCATCCGATCGCCCGTCTTGGCCGCGTCGGATAGACGTCAATGAAATCGACGGGCGGTGAGTGCATCATGGACCGGCTCTATTCTTGGATATCGTGGTTCATCTGTTGGACGATGTGCGCTGGCGTCGATATTATTAGTGCTGCTACTCCGCCTTTCACGCCGGCACAGAGGCTACTCCCTAGTGCTTGCATCGCACCGACATTCAGCTGCCCCATACTCCCCGATTAGTGCATGTAGTTTGCTTGTTTCTTGCCATCTTCTCGCTGGCGATCCCCCAATAGTAAGCCCCCGGCTCTGTTGATCAAGTCCCTGTGACAGTTCATTGACGTGGTGCTTCGTGGTGTGTCGTATTTCCTAGGCAGTTGTTGGCATGTTCGGGTTGTCGGATTCTCTCGTTCGTCCAGGAGCATCTTCCTCATTTCCGTTTAAATTAGAGAGGTGAGGATATTTCCGACGCAATTTGGCGGCGTCGGCCTTTGCAACAACCGCGCATGTTGTGAGATCGCTGCAACTGGAATCACGCGCAGCCAAGACAGAAGATTACAAATTAACATGTGTGCTAAGCGATATTAACCGTCTGGGCAAATGAAAATGGATCTGGTTGACGATACAGCGAATTTCGTAAAAGTCACGATATGGAAACTAGCGCTGTAGGGTAGGTACAGGTACCAGGTAGTTAGCTAAGCTGTCAAGCATGTAGCTCCGCATACGGACCTTTGCCAATCACACCATCACGTGCGGGCTAATTTACCTTGACGCTCCCATCTCGTAAGCTCCGATCCAGTTGCGACTGGTGATCCAGGCAATCTCCTGATAGCATCCGGGAACCCGCCAGAGGCTGTGGCCAGCGACCCGACGGGTCAGCGTTGCTGTACATGGTTGGAATGCGCACATCACACCCTCCATCGTTGGCGGCTTTCCTGACATCTTCATCGCGCCCGAAGCTGCTCCCAGGCCCGCCATGGCGGGGCCGTTGGGAGCGATGCTTCGTCTCTGCGGCGTCGCAATCGCCATCACCATATGGGAAATCGCCCTTTCGCTTTGAGACTGGCATCGGGCTGTTTGCCAAGCGATCGCCTCGACCGTTTCCTCCGCCCTTTCTGTCCCCTCCATCCGTATCTTTCTCAGACCCTCTTAGCACCCATCACCAAAGCCGGGACCGCCGAACCCGCGCCTTTGTCAATGGAGAGCTCATCAAAGGACTCACGAATGGTGATGATGCTGTGTATGCTAGCGACTATTTCATATGTGCAAACGATGGTGTAGGCGCCTGGGCGGCGCGCCCAAGGGGCCATGCTGGGTAAATTTCCCCCGTGACGTGGAAGCCCATATTGTAGGAATGCGACCCTGACGGATAAACAGGTTGTGGTCGCGACTGATTTTGCACTTCTGGGCGACGGCCATTGAAGAAGAGTCGACCAAGAGTTTATTCCAGCAGATAGCCTATCAGCCCGATCCGATTGCGTCTCTACAGACGGCATTCGAGCAAACACAGGAAGCAACGGGGGCCCATAACTGGCAGGGGACAACGACAGCGTGCGGCGCTCAGCTACACTACAGAACAGTGACGGATGCAGGGCGCGAGGTCGCGACGCCGGTTCTCTATGTGACCAATCTGGGCGATTGCCAGATCCTCGTTCTCCGACCCCGAGACCAAGAAGTCATCTTCAAAACCACGGAACAGTGGCACTGGTTTGACTGCCCACGCCAGCTTGGCACAAATAGCCCTGATACGCCAAGGCAGAATGCAGTGGTCGATACGATAGACTTGGAGGAGGGTGATATTGTCCTTGCAATGAGCGACGGCGTCATTGATAACCTCTGGGGACACGAAATCGCTGCCAGGGTGTTTCAAAGTATAAAGGAGTGGGAAGCTGGGAAAGGCGCCAACGGTGAAGGTGATCGGACAGGCGGTCGCAATGGTGGGATGGTTGTTGCGGCTCAGGACCTAGTAGCAGCTGCCAAAGTGATAGCTTTGGATCCATATGCAGAGAGCCCCTTCATGGAACATGCCATAGAAGAAGGATTGGCCAGCGAGGGAGGTTGGTTCATGTCGATTCCCCGTCTAAACTTGTGGTACATACTCACCTCTTTACTCCACAGGGAAATTGGATGATATCAGCGTCGTTGCGGCTTTATGCGTTAGAGACGAGGAATAATAACACGGAAGATTAAACGGCAATCGGCGGTGATATACTATCGGCGTCTTATATTGGGAACTGGAGGGTGGTTGATTCTTGCTATTTATAACATGGACTTGCGCTTTTGAGATGGCTATCGAGTTTTATCAGTAATATGGCAGTTATGGCACGCATGATACAGATTTGAGCAATCGTTTTTACACGGATATCGGTTGAGGGAGGTAAATATATACCTGTAGCAATACAAGTTCAGTTTTAGATGTTGAGAAGCACATTGGCCCTTGACTTACATGATCTGGCTGTGCGGAGTAGTATCATCAGCTTGGCAGAGAGGTGAAGTCTA
Organism: Trichoderma arundinaceum; assembly: GCA_025919625.1. Lineage (NCBI taxonomy): Eukaryota > Fungi > Ascomycota > Sordariomycetes > Hypocreales > Hypocreaceae > Trichoderma > Trichoderma arundinaceum. The sequence goes on along the minus strand of JAMQTF010000001.1, from coordinate 1,290,689 downwards.
GGTCGGCGCTGGCGCTGGAGCGAGGAGTGGAGCGTGGCGCGGTGCAAGTGGTCCCATTTTTGGAGCCTTGAACTCTTATCGCACGTGCTCCACTGAGATGCGATAAGAAATTTATTTCTCCAAGCTTGATCTGAGCTTATATGGAATTTCATTACTGCTGCGACGATCGATTCTTTCTGACCCCAAGTTGTGAAAGTGGCTCCAAATTGGTCAAGCAGAATAATTCAAGATGAGAGGAAAACGGTCAAAGCAATATCGCAAGCTCATGGAGCAATTCTCCATGACGTTTGGCTTCCGCGAACCATACCAGATTCTAGGTTCGTTCGAATCCTCGCTGGGGGTACTCTGCGATTCCCGCGGCTAACAGTTCTTGCATTATAGTGGATGCGGAAATGATCAAAGATGCAAACCGGTTTACGATGGATCTAGCGGCTGGGTTGCAAAGGACTGTTCACGGAAAAGTGAAGCCTTGTGAGTAGGAGAGTGCCAAATCTTTAGACGACTGCTCACAGCGTTTTCAGTGATTACCCAATGCGAGATTCGAAAACTTTACGCAGATAAAGACCAGCCAGGCGGCAATGCGGCAATTGAGCTGGCGAAGACGTTTGAGCGAAGGCGCTGCGGCCACCACCCTGACCAATACCCTAAGCCCCTCGAGACGATGGAGTGCATACGGTCGGTGGTAGATCCCAAGTCAACAGGCGAGAACAAGCATCGCTACGTGGTCGCAAGCCAAAGCTTGGATGTCCGGAGGATGCTACGAGGAATAAGGGGAGTCCCGTTGATATACATCAAGCGGAGCGTCATGATTCTGGAACCAATGGCGGACGAGAGTGTGCAAATCCGAGAGCGAGAGGAGAGGCGCAAGTTCAGAGCAGAGCTCAAGAACACACTGGGAAAGAGGAAACGTGAAGAAAAAGAAGAACGCAACGATGGTGAAGGCAATGATGATGACAGCGGAAGCGACGACGAAGCCGTGCAGCAAGGCGAGGCAGCGCCGGCGTCCGCGTCGGAGAAGAAACCCAAAAAGAACAAAGGCATCAAAGGAGCAAATCCGTTGTCCATGAAAAAGAAGAAACCCCAGCAAGCACCGAAGAAGGATGCTGGGAAGAAGCCAGAGGCTGTACCAGATGCGCCGGCTAAGCGGAAGCGAAGGAAGAAGGCTAAGGCTGAGAATGGGACGACATCTAATGTCTCAGAATCGGGCACGGCGGTTCCGGCAAATTTTGGGGAGGAAAGCTGAGGGCATCATTCCATTGGAAGCGGCGGTAAAAACGGATTGGAATCATTATACATGGTAACTTGTTACGGGCAACTGAAGAATGCCCCTGGTGTTGATTAAGGAGTTATAATAATACGATATCTAGCACTTACTATGACAGATAGAAACGAATGTAAATATCACCAGTACGAATAATCTGTACGATGGGATAAATCTAGGGACTCGTTGACGGTTGCGGGCTGCAGATGTCTCAAAAGGCACTTATGGAATGCGAGTTGTGGTTGAATGCTGCTTCACGGGCGAACCGTCTCAAAGCGGCAAAGCCAGAGAGTGCCAAGCCATCCTCACAGCGACCATGACTCGCACGTGCTCCCTCTTGAGACAACAATGGCGAAACTGGAAGGGCAGAAATGAGGATACTTGCCGTTGTCGTTTCCAATTTTGACAAGCTTGGCCTATCAGTGCCAGAACCGGCATTTGTTCAACCGGAGACTACTGTTTGCGAGTTGCTAAGGCTCAACCAACTACGACAACTAATTGCGTGTAAGCTAAGGACAGCTTGTTTTGAATGCAGGTGGGTATATACCTAGTCATACCCGTGCTCCATGTCGAAAAAAGGAGGATTGAGCGAACGAATTAGGCAATATGACGCTCACCCCGCCCCATGTGCTTCTTTTCTTATATCTCAACTCTCGACATGCCGGGTGGAGTTTTGGCTTAGAGTACGTGGCAGTGCGAGTCGCAGTAGTAAGGGATCCTGTCAGACCATTTTACTAGCAGGATCGTGATAAGATAGCCATAAAATAGCCTTTCCAATCCCTGGTCATTCCTGGTCAGCGCTGCCTGTCTTACGACTCTCTCTCTGTGCCTCTGCGCCCAGACAATACGAATGCGAGCCACTGCCACTCTGGAAATTACATCTCCAGCCTAGGATTACGGAGAGGCCACCACAGACTAATCCCGCTCTGCCGTTACTGCCCAACAACAATATTCTCTCCCCCTGCAAGGACTCTCTTTCTTTTTCCTTTTGTCAACCAGGGCAGGGATCGAACATTCTTGTCGTCGTCGTCGTCGTCTTCTGGCCGTTGGGTGGTCAGCGCCGGAATTTGCAGCCCGAAAGCAGCAGCACCGTTTCTCCCTCCCGCTAGCCGGGGGGCCGCTAAATTTAATTTAACGACGTAACCACACTTTGCGACACCGCCCTCTTTACGGCTGTCTCCAATTTCGAAGGCTGAGCGAAAGAAAAGAGAAAAGAGAAGAGAAGAGAGAAGACGGCCCCTTCTTCACGGAGCCTCCTCTCCATCACCGCTATCACGTCCCATCCATGCTCCTCGCGTGTGCCGACAAGGTGGATGTGGACGTGATACTCAGCAACCCCTCCTTGCATACCTTAGGCCCTCTGTGACAATGGCCAGTACGAGCAAGGATGCAGAGCCCAAGGCGGCCGCCAGCGATGCGACCGCGGCACCGCAGGCGAGCACAGCGCCAGCCACAACGACGACGACAGCGGCGATTTCTGTGTTAGAGGTCGATGACTTTGGCTTGCCTATCAGGCGGTTCATTGCACCGGTGGCGGAAACCACGGACCCGGAAGCTCAAGATGCGACAAACGAAACGGACGCGAGCAACGAGACCCAGAGTAAAGTGCACGAATCCAAAGAGCAAGATGACGCAGCAGAGGAAGCTGCTGGCAGCGAGAATGGGCGTACGTCAGGCAGCGATTCCGAAGGCGCTGATGCCAAGAGTGCTCAGTCTGCCCAAGAGGCAAAAGCTGCAGCTGCCTCGCCGACGGAGCAAGAATCCAAGACGCAGACTCATAATATAGAACCTTCAAGTCCACCGGCGGACGATAAACAGACAGTCCCCGCATCTCCATCCCCAGCAAGGGAATCATGGGCTGCTGAAGCACCTGCTACACCAAGAACTCCCAAGACTGGCGCGGGATCGAGTGAAAGGCATCTCCAGGCCAAGTCACCCGAAGGATTCAACCAATCACACAAAAGGGATATTAGCTTCTCGAGTCCTGCCAGTGGAAAAGGCATCTCGGAGTTCTCCCACCAACACGCCTTGCTGCACCCGGAGGAAAAGAAGGAGGAGCAGAAGGAGGATGAAGATGGTGGTTGGCAGGAGATGCCATCCTACGCCAGGTACGACATGTATGACGATGACGACCGTTTAATCGCCAAGGAACATGATGCAGACGAAGATGAGACCTATGGCTATGCAGGCCTTGGTGGTGCTGGAAAGGGATATACCCGTGTTATCATGGATGAGGATGCCGAATCGGCAACGAGCATGGACGAGCATACACAATATTTATTCAAGAATCCAAATGGAACGGCCGCCATAGGCGAAGATGAAGAGGCCAGAGATGCCGTGTCTCAGATGCAAGCTACGAAAGATCTCCTCACCGAGGGGCAGAGGATCGCATACGTGGGCGTTGTTCGTCTTGAAATCGTGAACATGGTTAAAGAAGCCGAAGACCCACGAGCCGTGAAAAGCGGTGCCAAGAGACAGGTCCTAATGGGAGCAGAGGCAATCAAGATGTGGGGCCAAAAGATGATGATTCGACTCTACGCCCACATGGACATCAGCGATGCGGAACAGATCATGATTGAGCAGCTTGCGGCTCACGGCGTCATGGCCCAAGATCTCACGCCCGCACTTCTTGCCAACTCAAGGGTTCAGAATCCCATGGCCGAAGAGAAAAGGGTGGGGTCTCCAAGATCGGGCCACTACCCGCCGCCGTACGCGGAGGAGGAAAAGCCTGCCGAGATGCCGCCTCCATACGAGACGCATAGCGGGGAGGAGCTGCCCGAGGTCAAGACACCGTCCCAGATGCCGACGACGGAGAAGATTGTCATTGATCTACGATGGACCGTTCTCTGCGACCTGTTCTTGATCCTCATTGCAGACTCAATATACGACGCTCGGTCAAGAGTCCTGCTGGAGCGGGTTGGCAAAAGCCTGGACATTTCCTGGATTGACATTTGCAAATTCGAAAAAAGGGTCACCGATGCATTGGAGATGCAGCAGGCGGCCGAAAAAGAAAACTGGAACGAGGAAGAGCACATGGAGCACCGGAGAAAGATGGCCTTGAAGAAGAGATACATCATGATGGGCCTGGCGACCGTAGGTGGTGGCCTCGTCATTGGACTTTCGGCTGGTCTACTTGCCCCTGTCATCGGAGCTGGCTTGGCGGCTGGCTTCACAACCATCGGCGTTGCGGGTACAAGCAGTTTCTTGGCTGGAGCGGGCGGTGCGGCTATTATCACGTCCAGTGCTGCAGCTTCGGGAGGCCTCATTGGAGGCAGGGCTGCCGGCCGTCGAACCGGCGCTGTCAAGACCTTTGAGTATCGGCCTCTGCACAATAACAAGCGTGTCAACCTCATTGTCACGGTGTCGGGCTGGCTGACAGGAAAGGTTGATGATGTCCGGTTGCCGTTTAGTACTGTTGATCCCATCATGGGCGACATCTACTCGGTACTGTGGGAACCAGAAATGCTCCAGAGTATGGGTGACACCATCAATATCCTGGCTACAGAGGTAAGCTTGATTCTAAAGACCCGACCGGGATCCTGCTGCATAAGCTAATGCGATAACCCCTCTTTAGGCTCTTACACAAGGTCTCCAGCAAGTTCTGGGTAGCACTATTCTTGTCAGCCTGATGGCTGCCATTCAACTTCCCGTGGTCCTGACAAAGCTTTCCTATCTCATTGATAACCCCTGGGCGGTGTCTTTGGATCGTGCAACGGCGGCAGGTCTTATTCTGGCGGACTCGCTTATAGAACGAAGCTTGGGTACGCGACCCATAACCCTCGTCGGCTACTCTCTTGGTTCTCGAGTCATCTTCTCCTGCTTAAGGGAACTGGCACGAAAGGGCGCGTATGGGCTTGTCCAGAATGTATACATGTTTGGATCGCCCATTGTAGCCAAGAAGGACGAATTTCTCAAGGCCCGATCCGTCGTTTCCGGCCGCTTCGTTAATGGATATAACCGCAATGACTGGATTCTCGGCTATCTTTTTCGACTCACCAACGGTGGCATCAGACGGATCGCCGGTTTGGCCCCTCTTGACGACTGCCCGGGGATAGAAAACGTTGACGTGACAGACCTTGTGGCTGGCCATATGGAGTATCGTAAGGCCATGCCATCGCTTCTCATAAAATGCGGATGGATTGTCACTAGCGAGGAATTTTCGGAGATTGAGGATCCGGATCCAGAAGACCACCAAGGACGGCAGCGAGAACTCATCAACGAAATTGAGGAGGCACGTAGAGAACTAGAACGGGAAGGCAAGGCGTCGAAGAGAACAAGCAAGTTTGGGTTGTTCGGTCGACGCAAGAAGGGAGAACGACAGGAGTGGGAGATTTACGAAGATTCAGGCAAGGATTCGACCAAGAGCGGGAAGAAGGTGGAAGACAAAGACGGCAATAACTACGGGGTGCTGTTCGATGTTGACGCCATCCGGGCTGAGCTGGCTAGAGAGGCGGGGAATGATGGCACAGAGGAAATACAAGTCAAGGAAATCAAGTCGACACTTCCACCAATGAAACTCGACTACTCGCCGGCGTCGTCACCGAGAACGCCTGTGCGAGGGGCGAGCCTGGGAGCCCGCGACTCGTGGCAGACGTCAAAGAGTGCAGAAGTGCTGCCGATGCGTTTCTCAAATGGCTACAGTCCCCGAGAACAGCCGGCCACCACGCTCGGGACTCCGATAACCCGTGCTTCCCCGTCGCCGTATCATTACGAGCCAAACCCTCACGAGGATGAGATTCAAATGACGTTTGACACATCTTTCCAGGAGCCAGCACGTCGCCATTCTACATTTGACGAATCGCCGAGCAGGCCAGAGATCAAGACAACGAATACGCTACCAACCATGACGCTGGCTGACCCTTGGAATGATCCGGACGATGACGACTTTGGCAAAGAGCAGGAGATTTCCATGACGTTTGCGTAAAACCCTGCTGCGCTAAGGCTTCCCTTCAAGGAGTTTGGTTCAAATTCTCTTTTTCTTCTCCCCTCATTTCTTTGCGTTATCTCTGCACATAATATTGGAGTTGGGTAAACTTTTCACTTGTTTTATTCGGTCGCCACACCTTGCCCTTGCTTTTCGCCAAATGTCTGGGCTTAGTTGAATGGATGGATGTACGGAGTCCCCTATTTTCTTTGACTTGATGGGATCTGATGAATGTATGGAGGAAAATGTTGCTGTCGAATGATGATGATGCTTGGCATGTATGTTGATGGCTGTATGATGGAGAAAGGGATAGACGTATGGCTAGAAAGAAAGAATGCGAGCGAGAGAAGGAAGAAGAAGAAGAGAGATTAACATTTAATAGAAGGAAGAGTTGTACCACATCCTGCCTACAGGGTTACCTTACCTAGCATCGACTGTGCTCGATATTCGTGTATTCCATATGGCGATATATCCTTTCCTTGAATTCGTACTATGCCAATGGGCTACCGAGCTGGTTGCTTAGTTAGGGTTAACTCGGACGCATGTTGTGTCCAAGTCTTGAAACAAGCTATTTCCAAGCCACATGCAATAACGCGACCGCACTGCATCGTTTATTGGCGGCGTTGACAGGTTGAGCCTGGAGGTTTCGTGGGAGAAGTAGGTGGCCAATTCGATGCGGTGGCCACTATTAGCTACCTTAGGTGCATACCTTAGTACTAACTGCGGTGTTGCTGCCACCTTGGTACATTGGCCTGGTACCCATGGTTAATTCGCACCTGAGGTGCCAAGGCATCAATCCTTTATATACTTCTATACTCTCTAATGCGTTCTTCTCATAGCAAACAACCTTCCGCTACCGCTCTACTCTCCACGCAACAAACAACCAAAACATCAAATCACCACAAGCACAATCAATAACCTTCCGCGTCATGGCAAGGCAGATCCCAAGCCATTCTAATAGTCTCCCCCACCATCGCAATCCCATGCCTGCCAACCTGCCCTAGTCAGCCGCAGTGGAGCCCCCTTCAGCCTCAACCGGCACTCCATAGGCTGCCAGAATGCTCCATTAATAAACCGGCCTACATAAGACGAAAGAATCCTGGTCCAATCCGGATTATGGTTCTGATCTGTCCCCGTACTGGTCTGTGTGCCGTTTCTTTTTCTGGAGGGGGTTGAGGGGCTTGGGCAGTGCTGCTTTGTCTCTCTCTCTCTCTCTCTCTCTCTCTCCCCGTCTTCTTTTTCTTTGTGCTCCGTGTTTTCAGCTCCTTTTGATATTGTTGAGCACAGGTCCTTTTGTGACGCGCGAGGTGCTAACTATAGTATTAGATATAATTCGTGTAGCTATCTGTTATTGCAGCATTTACCTATTCCGTGACACGAGAATAAATAATCCCCCGGCGACCTGTCAGCTTCGTACCCGTAAGCGACCCGATTCATGCCATCAGTCCACCCAATCTCACCTCCCAATCCGTTCCGGTGCCTATGCCCATATATATTTGCACCAGTCTGCACTGTACATGCGGTGTACGGAGACAAAAGATGCCATTTTTAGACAGCCTCATGCAGCCCCATCCGCCCGCCCAATCCAAACCCGCCCCAATCCACCATCTTCGGCCACTCTTTATTGACGCCAAACGGGACTTAGGACCAGGACCAGGACCGGGGTGGGCCGAGTTTGATCTGGCGCTGCTCTTCGGGGCCAAACGCAACCCAACCCTTCCGAGCAGCAGCGAAATAAGGCCAACAAAACGCCAAAGGCAATGAGCATGAGATGGCTTGCAGCAGCAAGGGCCATCCTGAGTGGCCCGAGGGAGGGGGGAAGCGAACTATGGAATCGTAAACCATCCATGCCATCTGCAGCTGAAGCGAACCGACGAGGGCAGCGCTCCTTCGCACTGCTGGCAGATTTAGAAACTACGACTAGTAACTGCTATTTTGTACGCGGCCGCTATTCGCCCCGGTCTCACATCTCACATCTCGTGCGGCTTGCGCCTCTTTGGCGTCGAGTCTTACGAGTCCACTAAACACACTCACTTACACCTCCTCCTGCCCCTGTAGAATCCTTCTTTCTCTCCTTCTCTCTCTTTTCTTTCTCTTCTCTCTCTTTCTTCTCTCTTTCTGCTCCCTTTGCTTCCCTGTTTTGGCCGTCTGGTTGTTGTCGTCGTCGTCGATTGTTGTGCGCCGTCAGATGTTGGTGTTCGGGCACTGCCTAATTTGGAGGGTCCTACTACACCACACAATCACAAGATAGACACACACACGGATACAGATACAGAGCCATACCATTTCCCACTCGTTCCAAGTCTCCTCTATCGGGAAGCCATTCTTCATGGCGGGCTTGGTTACGGGAGGCGTCCCGACTTCCACCGGCCTCTCGATATTACCTTCTAACGGCGTTGTGCCTCCCAACGGCGGCAATCCTGACAATGATCCCGGTGCAAATGGCCCCGGCGGCGCTGGAGGCTCTCCCGTTGGGTCAGGCGGCAGCAGCAGCATAAACAGCAATCCTTCGACCTCGCCAACGCCAACCTCACAAGGCGATATTCTCCCGAACCCTTCATCGACCGGTTCGGCCACTGAGCTTCCCTCGCCGTCAGTCATCTCCTTCAACGACAAGGCTAACTTTGGGACCGATCCCAACAACACCGGGCGCGTCTTCCTCTCCTCCCAGCAGAGCAAGCTCTTCTCTTGGGAGCACGACTCCGCCACGACGCCGACAGAAATCTTCTGGTATGCGAGGAATGCAACTGGCGAACCTTTCGATGTGTCCCAGGCGACCGCCGTTGCCCATGCCAAATTCGGCGACAAAATGCCTTCGTCGGGGTTTCTTTCACGTATGTTGCCTCTCACTTATACCACATGGCAATACCTGTCCTCCGTCTCGAACAACGGCGAGGGAGAAGAAGATGATGATGACGATGCTAACAATGGAGCCCTTAGTGAATTCTACATCCGCAAGGCTTTGGCTTATGGGTTCCGTAAGCGGTTGGTATCGCAGGGAAATGGTCATCAAAATCGACTGGAAAACAGCAAGTAAACAGAGAGGCTTCTCCCAATCCGGCGTCTTCACCGTTGCAGAGCCAGGTACCATCGACGCAAAAGCATTTGGCCAAGAGGCAACCGACAATGATCAGGACAAGCAAGGCGGCGAGCAAATCACCGCTGGCGGCACCCCTGGCAACCCAACCCTTCCCACCAGCGGGCCATCTGGTGGCAACGGCAACGGCAACGACATCAGTGGTAGCATCAGCAGCAGCGGCGGCCATAGCGGCCTTAGCACAGGCGCCATTGCTGGTATCGCCGTGGCCTGTTCTGTCGTCGGCCTCGCCCTTATCGGCGCCCTGGTGTGGTTCCTCCTCCGCCGCCGCCGGAGACGCCACTTCGACGAGGGTTATAAGGCCACCGGGCAAACCACCAGCTCCTTCATCGCCGCCAAGGAAGTTCAGCCCTCCGTCGCCGAGTCGCCCATCGTATCCCCCTTTTCTGACGACGGCGAGATTCGCGCAATCGGCTCCGCGATGGCCGCGCCTCATCCGCTTGAAACGGCCGCCACGGCGACAAGCACAACCGTGCTGGCACCTGCACTCGACGACAGGGCAGACCGTCCAGACTCTTCTGCTTCAGGGAACAGGTCGCGTGGCATTGCCCATCTCGTCGAGGAGGGCATGACAGAGGCCGATATCCTGCGGCTGGAAGAGGAAGAGCGGCATCTGGACGCGGAAATTGAGCGTGCAGCTCGACGAACCTCCACCTAAACCTCATCTCCTACAAATATAAAAAGTTCCATCCCAAGAGAAGAAAGAAAAGAGAGAAAGAGAGGTTAGTGAACCCAGGAAAGTTGTCGTGTTTTCCTCGCCAAGGAAACTGTGAGGCGGGATATGTGTTTGGCACCCTTTGCTGCCACCATTCATCTGTGAACCTGCGTAGCCTTCATATCACCTTATTTTTTTTTGTGACGATTTGGATCTCATATCGCCAAAAGAGCAAAGGACGTCACGACTTATTATATGATATCAAATCCTTTGATGGCATCTTTATTGTCTTTTTTGAAATGCTCTGCTGAGATGACTGGAAATGAATGCGACGATCTAAAGATACCTATAAACTGGCTCCTCTCGCAGGCATCTCTCATTGTTTTTTAATCTCGGTTGTATATATATATACCCTCTTGCACTTGTTTAGCAGGCTCTTAGTAGCACGAGGGCGCCGCTCGCTGTAAATTTTAATAAATAGAGAAAACAAGAAAATGCTGACCTCAGTCTTTCGTTGCTTCATTTTAATTCCTTGTGAGCTGTAAAAGGGGAGGGGGGGGCCAACGTATTTTAATTCCCAGGAACAAACCACGTCGACTCTGTAGAGAAACCCCTCCGCATAATCCCTCTAGTAGTGTACAGCCAAGGGGTTCACCGCCCCTTTGATTCAACACATGTCCCAATGCTAATACCATGCCGCTCATGCCGAGGCGGCGATACAGATCACACGCAGGTCCAGACAGGTCCAGACTCCCATCAATAACAAAGAAGAAGAAATAATCCCGCCTCCCACATATAATAACGGTTTCCTAATTAGACCTGAACAGGCGGCTGACGAAATTGCTTGCGATGCTGCCCGCCAGGTTGGTCGAACCAAAGGCGCCGCCGGCGAAGTTGGACGCCTGGCTAAACTTGTCGCATCGAGAAAAGGCCAGCGTGTTGATAATGGTCAGAGCCAGCGCAATGGCTAACGTCACGTTAGCCTCACGGTCCCAAAACCCACGGCGGGCGCTCAAAAATAGCCCAGCAACGGGGGAAAAAACAGGACAAAGGGAGCCCGTTCCAAAAACTCACCAACAAGAGGCAGCCACAGGAACTGCAGCCGTATAATGGCAAGGATAGCCATCAGAACCCACCACACGGGCTGGATATACAGCGCCAGCCAGAAGAACCGGCTGTCCGTCGCATTGATCTGCCGCGTCCCCGGCTCCAGGCTCTCAAACACCCACTGGGAGTCGCCCGTCGAGGGGTCGACCTCGTTCCACCACCGCAGCCCGACGAGGCGGCGTCCGGCGATGTTCTTGAGGTAGTAGAAGTCTCCGGCGAGGAGGAGAATCGTAATGATGAAGATCATGATCCTAGTGCGCAGCAATGACAAATGTCCTTGTTAGAACCAACACGATCCAGAACCGTTCACAATGGCGGGGGATGACGAAGACGCACATGCTCTGGATGACCCATAAACCAAGGAAATATATCAACACGCTCGCTAAAATAACACTGTCAGCCTACAATGCGACGCAGCTTGCGAACAAGGCCGCTACCGACATATCCTAAAGGCCAGAAACGTAAGAAGCGTAATGGGATGGGAGCTGAGCCGCCAGCTCAGCGTCCCCTGTGTGGGTTGTATGGCCTCCTCCATGGCGCGGCGACTGGCGTTTCGTGCGATTCGACGTCACGGGAAATGAAGGAGATCGGTTCAGTGTAAAGCGGCTGCCGTGGGGTTGGACTTGGATGTCCTCGTCATCAACGAACTGCTGGGAGCTTCGCGATCAAGCTACCGTAGCTCGTCAACGGCATCAGGGATGGAGGTATGATGTTCCGGCCAAGGTGGGGTCGTGCTTCGGCTATTATTCGCATTGCCTGCTGAGGCATTCGGCTACTCTTTGCAGCGCCTCTGTAAAGCACTGGCGACTGTTAATTAGCACATAGCTCACCTAGCAACTGATACAATAAAGCCTGAATGATTCTATCATCACCACGCGCAAGTCTATAAATTCGTCTTTCTCCATCAATCCCCATGTATACGTTGAACTCTTTAACCGCGAGCTACTGAATACTTTGCCCCATAATATATTCCAATCCATCTACCCTGTATATTTCTATCTTAAAATCAATCTCTTCAATACCTCATTAACCCCTCCGTGCAGTCTTCACTGATAGACACCATGGCGGCACGGGCGTCTTCTATTTTGCGCCGTTCTTTACTATATGGTTGTTCTCAAATCGTTCTTGGCCGAGATGCCCACTAATATTGATTGGCAGTGCCTGCATCTTCCCACAAGATGCTCTCCAAGTCCCTAGGCTTGACAACAGACAATGTGACGTATGACTTGGAGGACTCTGTAACACCCTCTCAAAAGGGCAATGCCCGGAGTCAGTTGAAGGAGCACATATCTAGTCTTAAATCGCGCCCTTCTACCATTGCAGAACTTGCTGTTCGGATAAATGCGGTTTCGACGCCATTTGCTCTTGACGATCTGACTGCGCTCTCATCGGCGGAGCACATTGATGCTGTTGTTGTGCCCAAGGTCAATTCGGCTGCTGACCTGACCTTTGTCACTGATGTGCTGCGACATGTCGCACCTGAACGTCACGAAGATGGATCCCCAAACCCAATCAAGATTATAGCCCTCATCGAATCCGCCCGAGCAGTCATGGACCTCTCTTCCATCTGCAGGGCCTCTCCTTTTCTTAGCGGCTTAATATTTGCGGCCGAGGACTTTGCGCTTGATCTTTCCATCACAAGAACGCCTTCTCTGACAGAATTCCTCTATGCGCGATCGGCTATTGTGACCGCAGCCCGATCATATGATCTTCCAAGTGCCATAGATTTGGTCTGCACATCTTACCGAGGTGACGACGGACTCCGCACTCTAGAAGAGGAATGCAAAGGTGGAAGGGCTATGGGGTTTAATGGGAAACAGTGCATACACCCCGGACAGCTGGAGACCGTCCAGCGAATGTTTGCTCCTGACGTAAAAGATGTGGAATGGGCCGTCCGCGTCACCATTGCGGACGAAAAGGCGGCCGCTGCTGGACGTGGCGCTTGGACTCTTGATGGGAAAATGATTGATGCTCCGGTCGTGGGGAAAGCCCACGCGATAACTGCCAAAGCAGAGCAATGTGGAATCAATGTTCAGGATCTAAGAGCGAAATGGAAGAATCAGGAGCCAGAGTAATAATTTCATACATGTTAGTTGCGCTCGGAAGTGCCTAGGAGGAAGATGACTGCTTGTGATGTGCTTCAGATATCACTAGTACCACATCATATGATTTGGCCGCCAGAAAGATGCCAATTCTGGTTCCACCTCATGATCAGGGTCTTCTGCTGGAGCTTCACGCCGTAAATACCCTTGTGAGGTCCAGCCGAGTTCTTGGCGGATTGGTCTTTGCATCAAGCTTCTCGTAGAAATAAGGCCCCTGGATTGGATGCTGCGAGAGGTATCGTCCGGGTATCTTTCATCATCGCAGAAATGTGTGCGCGGCGCTTCTACAGTATTACTTTGATATATCTCCTCAACTGAGAGCAACACATCATCGATCACGTGTGAAGATGGTTCGCCGGTCCCTAGTATTTCAAGCTCCATTCTTTCAATATAGTCCTTGAGAGATTCGCCTGGTATGTCGTCAACCTGAATTGTATTCGAGGAAAGGACATTCGTGTCTTGGAAAGCCTCCTGGGATAGTCGATAAACTTGATCGGGAGTCGCGGGCTGAACTGGCCAGTTGACGCTATATGCATCTCTCGGCTGTGTGCTGATACTATTCGATGGCTCGAAGTAGCCAAGTGGTGCTGACGTTGTATTCACATGGGGATGTAGACTATGTGATAGGTAATCGGTGTCGGCATTATCGAATAACCACGCCGAAGAGACACCAAGGGAATAGGAAGCATCCTTGCTTTGTGGCTCGAGGTCAAATCTTGAAGAAATCGTTTGTCGCCTGAATTGGTAATCGTCATGTTTACTATTCATTTGCTTGCAGTCCTCGGTCCGTTGGTGCATCCAGGGGCTCACCATAACCCCTTTGTCTTCGTATTTGGGACGCTCGACAGCATCGCGGCTAAACGGCTGGGCATGCTGGCAGCTCGCTGCATGGTTGAGCCCCTGCTGCATTGTTGCATATTCCTTCTCAGTCCCCTGTCCAATATTCCTGTCTAACGAGAACCGTTCTTTTTGAGTGTTGGAATCGGAGAGACAGGTCTCGGGGGTTGTGGGATGGTTGCGTACTGAGCGACTCTGTGATGTATGATTGTCATCCGGAGGCGGCCCCCCATTATTGTCTTCGTTATGCTTTGTATCGCTATTGCTATCCTTTTCGATAACAATTGTCTCAATGGCGGCGTGGGCGGGATGAATTGACTGGAAATTATCACCAGAGGTAATGGGAATGCCTCTGCTTTTGTGTGGGCTAGGGGATTCAGGAGGCGGATAGTCTGCTTTCAGGCGTCTTAACGCATTAGTAAAAAGTTCGATGTCGTCCTGACGCCTTTTGTCTCTTTCCAGCCTCTCCGCATTCGGATTCGATGATTGCTCTTTTTCGGGCCTCTCGTTCTCGTCCGGCTGTGGGATTTCGTTGAATATTGGATCCGCCACTGTTCGAATGTTAGCCAAAGACGCCGACCTAGATTTCCCAAGATGTATACATACGTGGTGCCGAGCTTCGCCCATTTACAAATAGGCCTGGAGTGAACCTTGGCTTCAACTTATGAGTGTTATTCTCTCGGCGATCAAAACCTTTTGGAGACAGGGGTAGGAAGTACCGTTATTCTTTCGTTTGGGTTCGCGATTGCGCGGGACTTGAAGTTGGCCATAATCTCTCGGCTTGAGTGAAGTCTTCTCTTCTTGGATACGCGAACGGAGGGTTTCTTTGCACGGTCTTTTTCTATTCTTTCGGCCTTTAACTTGACGGTGTCGTAACGGTTTTGACGAGTTTTTCGTCTGGGTCGCCTCTCGAAGACGGCATCCTGAAATAGTGTGGCCCCTGGCGGCGTTGATATTAGTCCCTTGGAATGGCAATGCCTCTTCCTGTTGTCTAAATCTTTGCCATTGTCGCTGTTCGGACCGGACTGGTGACGACGACCGTGGTAGCATATCGGACTAGCCGAAAGCGACTGTAATGGACTGTCACGGATGAAGAGATCGGAAGAATCATCTCTTCTAGTGTCGTAATCTGGCTGGACGTGAACAATAGGAAGACCATTGGGCCGCCATGAGGATTCCTTAGGACCAACTGCACTTGGTTGCCGAGAGACCTCCCGTAACGAACCGTTATCGCCTGGTTGCACGTGCTGCAACCAAGAGGAGATAAGGCTGGTCTGTGAGGAAGCACGCTTATGATTAGAGGCAGAGGGCAGGGCAGTGGGACGGCCGCCCTCATCTTGGTGGTAAGCTGTGCTCCTGGATGTAGAACAGCGATATCTATGGTCCGCCATGCTGCCGCCAAGCAACGGTAGGCCAGAAGACGTTTGATAGCTGGAAAGAATCAAAGCAAGCTCGAGACGCAACGAAGCAAAGACTGGAGCATCGTGCTGGGTGACGAATCAATCGACTCCAGGGAGATATTTACAAGTCTACATTCTAGCTGCTTCGACACGGCCAAAGGGCTCCCTGAAGATTGATATCGCAAGAGCCATGCTCGCCGTGCATCGTCCGAAGGAAGTCGATGCTCACGCAGCGCGAAGCAGGAGCAACTATTCACGGCTGGGCTCGGCAGACCGTGTGCTAGCGCAGGAGCTGGCATGGCTTGTCAAGCTCGCTGCTGATATACGAGGCCCGAAAATTGTGGTCGCGAATGCCGGCGAGCAGCATGTCGTTGCGTCGATGGCCGTGGGCAGATTGGCTGGCTGAAACTGGTCGGCCATTCATCGACGCTGCAAGCCAAGGCCTTCCAGGTAGGATTGCTGTGGCGCTGCCTAATGTAGCAAGGTTGTGCCATGTAGAGGTCCTGATAGCTCATAGGCCGTAGGGGCTAAAAGAGGATACCGTGCTAAATTAATTACACGTGCGTGCAGCTTACCCCAAAGCAGGCGAGCGGATACCCTCCCCCGCTCCGTAAAGCTGGGCTATGAGGCGACCAGGCCGGTGATTGGCACGCCGGCAGTATCAGATGCCTAGGCAAAAGATATCAGCAATGAGTGGTCGATGGCGCTCTTTGGCGATAGATGGGGATCGCCCTGTCAGAGATGCGCCGTGCTTGTCCATCCAAGCGCCGCATAGACTACCTGGCAGCAGTGCCTGGCGAGGACTAGAGCAGCAGCAGCATATGCGAAGAATCACGCCAAGCTGAGGATGGTCCTTGCTGCTGATTAAGGTCGACAAGGGAAAGGGCAAGGGCAGCGCGGATTCCCCTAGAACACACCCGGTGCAGCAGAACGGCACTCGCAAGGCATCCAATCGAGGCTGGCACGATTAGTGATTCTCCAGTCCCGTCAACTACCAAGTGCCAATACTACTGTGTATCACCACCAAGGCACTGCAAGGTAGGGAGCGTGAAAGAGCAGTGCGGGTATCGATCCATGTGCCAAGGCATACAGGAATACTAGTACCTACACGGCATCGGGCTGGCAGATTACGAGACGCAATGCCTTGCCGATACAGCGCGGTCGTCTATTGTGGAAATGCTTCCTGAGTCGTCCGCCGACATGAGACTCTCCAGCAAGGCGATCCTCAGCTAGCAGCTCTGATTGGCACCCAGGGACCTCGCCCGACCAGCCATTGAGATCTGAGAATTTGATTACAAACCCAAAGAACGGGGACACAAGTGTACGCTTTGGTCTAGCTGCAGGGCCTCTGTGCCACCTTGTCCGAGCAGACGCGCATCCTGTATGGCCCGCTTTGTAGGCTGGATGGGGCCGAACCCGACTGCATGGTTCGTCGGGGCAGTGGACTTGGAGCGGAGCCAACGAAAAAAGCGCGCGCAAGATCCAGGATTGCTCGAGCTTGGATGCATGTTCTGCCAAGTAATGCCTGCGTTACTACGGTTGGTGCTTCGTACTCCGTGCTCCGTACCGAACGTTGCATTTTGGGCTTGTTCCCAAGCCCGACGGATCATTGTCCCAATGCTAGAGGAGGCAGGCTTACTTGTGCAATTGCCAGCGCCAAAACTGCATCTCGGCAGCAGGGCATCGATGCCGGTGGGATACCAGGCGCCTGGATTGGGAAGGCTATGCTCTGCTCTAGCGAGCTGAAAGACGAATCAAGGCAACTCCAGCACTCACAAGCCAAAGATCTGGACGAGCAATTTGCCCACTTCTCGCCCTCTTATTGGTGTGCGACCGGGGCCAAGCGCCAGGAGGGTTAGATCAGGGGTTCACAAACGACAAGTTGACGTGGACCCTACCTAGCTTACGGCCAGGCTGGCTTGGGGGCGGTTCCCGAGTGTTTTTGGCCAAGTGCCGACCAGGGGCGCAAGACAAAGCAGAAAAGTTATCGGCGTCTGAGTGAAACAGACAAGGCGCTTCACTTCTGGCGAGTTGGATTGCCCGCGACAGCCGGCATCTTGTCAGTGTCATCCATGTCTTTGGGCTGGAGGGTTTGTCACAGCTGCATTAGGTCGTTCATAGTTGTTCTTTGTGTGAAGCCGAAGTGTGAGAATTAGAGTCGAAAAAGGACTCCTAGTATTATGCCCCCTCCCCTTTGATAGACACCCGCAACAGGCCCTGGGGGCGCTTTCGGATCAGGGTCCTGCGATGAGACATGATACTATTTTTGTCTTGTGAGAATAGGAGAGAGGGCAAAGGATGCTGCATGAAGAAAGAAATTGAAACGAGTAAGATGCGTCATACATGAAATCATGCTAGTACCTTGATCTGGCCTTGTTTGATATTGCATCCAGCAGTTAGTGCCAACCGTTGCAGGGACAAAGCCCATTGCCCGGCATACGATGTACGAAGTACATAATCTTCAAACATGGCAGCTCACCCCGGCATTGTTTGGTCACAATCCAAGCCCTGGTCACGCCATCTCGCCGTCATGATGTATTATGGATACTGCTCGGTCGGTGCGCCCATCGAGCAAGGTGGCTAAGGGATTTGCACGGAGAATTTTCAGAGCACGGCGTACGCTCCGCGCCCTCGAGATCGTGTTCCCAATTGCGGGTTTGTGATAGAATTTGTAAACGGAGGTTTGGGCGTCTGGGGGTTCTGCATCGCGCTGCATCTGCATCGCACTGCACCCCATTGCATAGGCCCTCTCCCTGCCTTTCAGGTTGGCCCGTCGAGCGTACGACTACGTGGTATGTGGTATGTGGTATGTGCTCGTCGTTTGAAAGAAGTGAAAATAGGCAGTACGCTCCGTTCACCTAGTGCTGCTACCCAGGGTAGCTTCGTCTCTTCAACTCCCTGATCCCTAGCTGCAGAGCAACATGGCGCAGATGACCTCGAAGCCCACACGCCCATTGACCAATAGTCTGTGGCCGTGTGCGAGTGTCCCGTTGCTCCTTCTAACTCAACAACGGCTGTCTTGCGAGTCGCCCACGTCATTATCAGCCTCGCACGCTTGGCCGGTACAAGGCGGTCACCTGCTGCTCTGCACCTGGCGTGGTGGCATTCCAAGGTAGTTTGCAAGTAGCAGCTTTGGCCCGTTGCAGAAGAAGGTGCTGCTGATAACGCCAACTGCCAACCTCCTCCAGCGTGCGAGTACCGAGTACTTTGTGCTTGTACCCGCACAGGACAGACGGAGGACCTTGGGGAATTTTGTTTCTCCCACAACTCTCTCTTGACCGCATAAATCTCCTTCATCCTCTTTTCCCTGAAACCTCTCCCGCCTTTCCCCAAAACACAGTCCTGGCCCTTTTTGCCGCTTCGACGACTGCCCCGATCCCCAGGTCCAGCGCGCTTCATCGTCCGCCCGTCTCCTCGAGGCCGCCGTGACACCCGATAAGCATTTCCTTCGGATAAAGACCCAAAAGCGCCCTGAGAACACACTACCCGACGCGCCGCGGCCTTGTTGCCAGCATAGTCCAGCTTCCAGACTGGACTTGGGTCATTTTAATTAGCGCATAGCTTAGGACAGTCGCCGCAGCTCGGCGTCGATCGCTCAGAGGGCGAGATCAGCAAGCCACAACCACGTTGTGTGGCTCATCTTCCTTAGGCCTGGGTAAGCTGGGTTACTGGTTCCAGACGTCACGGACGAATCGGCACAGCTCTAGGTACGTGGTCGCGCAGTAGTCTGCATCTTTTTTCTGTCCCTCGCTGCGGTACCGCATGATACACCTTTGCCGTGTCCGTCCTCTGGTCTCCATCACAGTCACCGTCACCGTTACTCCGTACTATCATTGTCGCTCCGCTCCGCCGCACTCCTGCCGCCCTCGTTTCTCTCCGTCCAAGCCAGCCCATCCACCTCCCAGTGCACTCAGAACCTTGAACCTGGCACTGCCAAACTTTGCAGGGCCAGCTTCGGAGGAAAACCCCCCCCCCTCTTCATCGCTCAGCACACACACGTCGGCTGCGAATTGGAACCGGCAGAAGCTTGTCGTTCTTTTCTACTCGCACAAGTCGACCAGACTCCCTAGACTTCGAGGTACGCCATCCCAGAGCTGCTTTTAGCCACGCTGGCGGGGGTGACCCGGAGCCACAAGCCAGCCGTTGCTTGCACAGTACGGAGTAATACCCGATAGTATCCAATGTCGAATGACACTATGGGAGGCTTGGATTGGCATTCGTTGTCCCCTAATGACAGCGCTGCCGCCGGTGGCCAGTGGCCTTGCACACCATATGCAGTTTAGAGGACTTTAATGCCCTACCCTCATCTGCAAGACACTGTCCAAGCCTATGAATCTCTCCTCAGACCATTCTGCTATTACCTGTTGAGACTAGTTCTTTCACCATCTCCCCCCCCCCCCCTCCCTAACAACGTCAACTATACATCCCGATTCTGCACCCCGCCTGACAATATCAGAACATTCGGTCAGGGTGCTGCAACTCTAGACAAGGACTGTCACATCCACCAGCGTCAGAAAATCGAGACGCAGTACAGCTCGAAATGTCGAAGCTTTTCATAGGGTGAGTTTTCTGGTTCGCTCTGCAGGTGCACTCGCCCCATGGAGACAAATGGACGTGCTGCTGACTGAGAGCCAAAGCGGCCTAGCATGGCACACCGAAGAGGCCACTCTACGCCAAAAGTTTGAGGAGTTTGGCGCAGTCGAGGAAGCGGTAAGTCTTTCTTGTATTCATCCCATGGCGCCTTGGGCACAACGCGACTGGTTTGATTGATTTGATTTGTCTGGCTGGGGTTTCGACTCGTCCATACAACGGAATGGAAATATTCCGATCAACGCGAAACCCCCTATTCGTGGCTGCTCATGCGTGAAACCGTCTTTCTAATCTGGGTTTGTGAAGGTGGTTGTCAAGGACCGAGATACCGGCCGCAGCCGTGGCTTCGGCTTCGTGCGATACGTACAAGAAGCCGATGCCCAGACTGCTATTGCCGCAATGAACAACGTCGAGTATGAAATCCTTGCTTATTCTTGCCTTTGCCAGCCTCCTTGTGGCCGAGGCTTGTTTTCCAGCGGAAGTGTTCTGATCCTGGTATTAGGTTTGACGGGCGAACTATCCGTGTTGATAAGGCATCCGATAATGGTCCCCGAGGCGGAGGATTCGGCGGCAACCGTGGCGGCGGACAATCCTATGGAGGCCGAGGCGGTTACGGAGCACCGGTAGCATACGGCAGTGCACCACCCCCTGGTTACGGCGTTGCTCCAAACATGTATCCGCCGGCTCCGTATGGTCGTGGTTACCCACAGCCGCAGCCTCAGTACGGCATGCCTCCGCAAGGTATTTCAAAACCAGACCGCGATGCGGTGCTTGCTTGTCCCGAATCGAAGTTGACCACCTCCTAGGTTACGGCGTCCCAGCACCGTATGGTGCCTACCCAAACCCTTCCCAGCAGCCGCCACAGCCTCCTCAGCAAGGAGGCGGAGGCTACTAAGCAAATCCAATAGAGCCGCCGCAGATTCTCATCCAGAGCCCATCCTTATAGTGAGAGGCCTAGAGCCCTTCCAGAGCCGTGTTATCGAAAAATAAAGACCCAGACGTGTTCCTTTGGTTTTGCGAACGGCACCTTTTAGAACTCTGAAGATGGAACATCTATAAGTGTTCGAGATATACCCCGGATTTGTTTTTCTTTCGATATATGGATGAGCCGTCTGGTCTTTTATCAAGACTGCTCGATGAGAAGCTATTGGAGAGGGAAGATTTCTTTTCTTTTTGTTTCACTGCCGATTTTTACTTGCCCCGTCTTGTGCTTTTGGAATCAAAAAGGGGGTTCCTGCACCATCGTTTGTGGGAGGGACTGGCCGGATCACGGATAAGACAAGGAAGGATTTCTGGTAGAGATATCTGTGGGGGATATTGGGACCATATTTGGCTACCTTCCTAAGGAAGGTCAACTATAATATTGGCGACGTTAATGACGGGCTATGATTAATATCTAGGTCGGCCGGTAACGGAGATGGGGCGGCATTGTCTATCATTAGGGGGGTTCTGAGGAAAAAGCATCTGCGTTCAATGTTTCTTGTCGAGTTTATGGTCTTTGTCTTTTCCCACCCCCTTCTTATGAGACAGCTTTTTCGATTTCCTCCGCTTCTTGTGTGCTGCTTTCCTGTTTGAAATTGGAGATGGGACCTGAAGCTGGCGGGGCTTTCGTCGAACCGTTGGCGGCGAGTTCAAGAGCTCTCACTCGCTGTGCCAGATCGCTCACGTGGACGTCTTCGCTTTCCGGGCACAGCTCGGTCAAGGCCGTGTCGAGGCCGAAGAGGTAGTCCTTGTTCAACCCACTGGGGCCGCGACTACGCAAGATGTGCTCCGCAAGCTTCTGGGGGTCTTGAGGGCCGACAAACTGCTCGTTATCCGGTGTGCCGATGTAGACAAGTGTCCGGATGGGCGAAGAGCCATCAGCGGGATGAAAGGGCGTGTAGTGGATGGAGTAGCCGTTGATCTCCCGAATATCGAGATACTCCTTAACTTCTGTGACATGGTCGGCATGGATTCGGTAAGCCACTCCCCATACCTTATCTGGGGCAGAGTCGTGGTGATCGGTGAGTTGTTCCCAGTGAGATCGTTCGATGAGAGTGACAACTCGCCCGGGAGCTTCTGGCGTTCCACGGTGGTCCTCGCTGATTGTAGCAATTTGAGTTAGCCATTCGGATGAACCTTGTGATTGGACCTTTCTCGCAAGGATGCCGTAGGTATCTTCCTACCTAGCCTATAGACGTAGTGAGCAACTGAAGCATATGAAAAGAGGAAGAAAAGCATGGCCTTCTGCATCTGGATTACTGGAGCGCACTCACCTGCCAGAAACGACGGACATAGCCTGTTACCCAGCCTGGAATTCTCCTGTCTGTTGCTGGTGTTAGCAACTGCCCGCCAGTCTCATGGAGCGCACATGTCGTGCAACAACATGGGATGTGGAAAGAAGGTAGTACCAAAGTGAGGCGGGGGCTTCCATATGAGGCTCCTATTCATTGGGTATCCATCAGAGATCAGATGCTTCATACTGGCGATAAGGCTTGGGCATCGGCAGGGGATTAGGCGGAGCAAAGCCTGCGTGCCACGTCTTCAAGAAGCATGCGAACGTACCCGTAGCCATAGAGCCAGAATTCTGATGCGTTGTCGGCTGCAGTCATAGCGTACGGATGTCACGCGAGGTACTATCTCGCGCCCTGCTGCTCTTGGATCGATTAAATAAAAGTACTACTAATGATTTGGAACAGTAGATTACACAATGGGAATAACAGTCTATTGAACGCCCTGATAGAGACGGGGAAATGTGTCGGCACGTCATAAGAAAAAAACGCACGGAGAGAGCATGTACGGAGCCTGGCCAAGGCGTTGTTATGGAGTGGAAATAAGAGCTACAACGAGGGAAATGATTACAAAGCAGCAAGCTTCGAGTCATGGGCAACTTCTACAATGGCCAGTGATTTGCGCGAAACAAGACGTCGACGCAAGAATAGAATTTCTCTGCTTATGGCGCGGACAGGGCAACTACAGATGGATTCATCAATTTGACGCTGCAATGGAGCATTGCTGCATGCCGCAAAGTCATGGCTCGTCAGCCAGCTGAAGCCCAACCCGCTCCTGCGAGGCAAACAAGACAACGCACTGTGGAGTCTTTTTTTTTGCAACTTGGCCAAAAGCCAGCCTGCCAAAGAGCCTACCGGATGATGCCATGGCCGCGCGCAGAGCCTCAAGCCGTGGCGGCTGTGCAAGTTTCAAAGGGCGACTTTCTCATCAGCGCCGGGGGGGCGCTGTTTAGTAACTGTAGTAGTACTACGTACCAGCTAAGCCCAAGGTAAGGAGGCTACGTCAGTAGCAGTGCTAAGCTTTTGGTGCCAACCCCGGCTTATGAGGACGGAGTACGGAGTACCCTGCCTCTACGCTCCGTTGGTCGGGCTTTTTGCTGACGACTGCTTGTTACGAGTACCTCGTGCTTTGTTGCATCAATCACCGCTTGGCGCTGTGCTGGGATGAACTGTAAATTGGCAAGCGAAAAAAGAACGGCCCTGCAAGGTTCTATTTTAGTCTTTCAAGGGAGAGAGAAGGATTGGACGCCATGATGAGGCGCGGCAGCCCCAAGGCCAGAGCTGCAACCCCGCCACAACTGTCGCGAGCCCCCAGGGATCGGCCTCTGCCATTGAAGCTGCATGTGCCTAAGCTTGCCGAGTTTGTGCTGACGGGAGCGCAGCTGAGACCAGCTAACGCCTCCCGAGTGCGAAGCCTGAGCCGTGTGCAAGTACGTACATGCTGGTATCTAATCTACATATCAGCAGACTCCTGCTCGTCCTCCAGCTTCCAAGCCAGACAACCTTCGCGCAACATCGCTTGACATTGGCGATTCTCGGCTCCTCCTTCGGAACGTCCACGACGCCTACAGGCCTGCAGCCCCTTTTCGCGATCTACAAGGGCGACTCTCGGCGTCCAATCTTGCATTATATATACCAGCGCTTCCTTGGGAAAGAGCCTTGCCCCGCGCAGGTCGCGTCGTTCCCCAGATAAAACTGCTGCTCTAACTGCTTTATCTCTCCTCCTCCACCCCACCTCTGGGCACCAGCTCTCCTATATCGTCTGTCCTTGGCAGAGGAAGCTTCAAGAGCCAGAGCACATCGCAAATCGCACCGATTAGGCGAACCAGAAATCCCTCAGCGCATCCTATACCATATACCAGTGGCCGCATCGTCACTGCACGGCCGCGAAGCTTCACCTACTCCATCCTCCTTTTTCATACTTTGCAGAAATGGCGTACAACCGGCCCTACGATCCAGATGCACTCCCCAGGTATGTCTCAGCCTAAAGCCCAACGTCATGAATAGACCAACCGTTGCGCCGCCCCCGTCATGCCCCCAGATTTTTGGCCGAGTATTAGTTGCTAACTCTCTCGCCAACAATAGGTTTGCCGAGCCTGAACCTGTATGTTGCCTGGAAACCCCCCTGAGAAAGGAGAGGAGCAGACATAGAATAGCAACAATTAACCAACATGTCTTTACAGAAACCAGGTTCAGCGCCACCACCTCATCCCGGGGCGCCTCAGCAGCAGAGATACGATCGCCCGCAGCACCCACCGCAGCAACAATACCAGCAACAGCAGCCGCAATATCAGCAACAGCAACCGCAATACCAGCAACAGCAGCCGCAGTACCAGCAGCACCCACCGCAGCACCCACACCAGCAGCCTTCCCCCAGACCCGATCAGCACCAGTACGATCACCCGCCTCGGCGTGATACGGCCGGACATGGTCAAGGGCAGCCGAGATACGATCAGCAGCGGCACGACACAAGGTCGCCGATTCACCACCCGGGCGCGTATGGTCTCGGGTCACCACCCCCTGTTGCAGCCGCCCAGCGGCCGGCGGCGCAACACCATCCTGCTGCGACCTCCCGGCCGCCGCCATCTCCTTCCAATGACGCTGCTGGTGCTGATCCAACGCTTCTGCCCTTATTCAGGGCTGTGGATAAGGATGGTGAGTAGACAGCCCAGGAGGAGCAAAGGAAACTTGCACATGGAATGTGTAGGCCATATCGAGGAGCTACATGCTGACACAAGCTTTCCTGAAACTAGGAACCGGACATTTATCCGAAAAGGAGCTCTCAGCGGCCCTTGTCAACGGCGACTGGACTGCGTTCGATATCCAGACCGTCCGCATGATGATTCGCATGTTCGACTCGGACCGCAGCGGAACCATTGGCTTCAGCGAGTTCTGCGGCCTCTGGTCCTTCCTCGCCTCTTGGCGCACCCTCTTCGACCGCTTCGACGTCGACCGCAGCGGCAGCATTTCCTTGCCGGAATTCACAGATGCCCTTATTGCCTTTCGCTATCGGCTCAGCCCGCAGTTCGTGGAGCTGCTGTTCCGCACGTACGATAAGCGCGGCGAGGGCGTCATGAGCTTCGATCTGTTTGTTCAGGCCTGCATCTCCCTGAAGCGTATGACGGACGTGTTCAAGAGGTATGATGACGACCGGGATGGATACATTACGCTGAGCTTTGAGGATTTCTTGAGTGAGATTTTGAAGCAAATGAAGTAAACAGAGGATGTGGATTGGTGTGCGAAGGGCGAAATAATTTTTTCTTCTCTTCACTAGAATCAAAAGGGAATGGTGGTTAATCATGGGAGCAGAGAAAATGAAAGGGAAAAAAAAGGCGGAAAGGATTGAGGGATTCATCGCGTGTTGTTTTTCAACAGATATCGACGGTAGGTCTGAAGTGATGGGCATCGGTACGCGGCTGGAACAGATGGATGCATGATACCCTGGGCTGATGTGAGGGCGTCTCATCTGCATCTAGGAGCTCCATTTCAGATATATAACTATTTTCTTTTTGTTCACTTCTCTTTTCAATTGTATCTAAAAGAGAAATATTCATCATACCAGTGCTGGAGGTGGGAATAAGAAATTATTCTGCATTATTATTACTATTATTTGTATTGTGCTGAGCGAGGAGATGCGATTCTACTTCTATATTAAAGTCGAAGCAGGCAGTAAAGGAAAAAAGGCCATGTTTAAATAAACTTTGAAATAAAAAAAATGTGACACCCAGATATTGCAACTCCCTTCACCAGCTGAGGTAGTAAGGCGAAGGCACCCGATTCATCCTCGGAACGTTATTGACCACTCCCAAAGCATCCGGCACCGCGCTCCGATGCCGCGACGTACATGCCAGTTCCCACACCCCCTCGCTCGTGAGAGTCACCTCTTCTCCCTGATTCAAATCCAGCATCTGCGTTGTCTTGGGCGCCCTGCGGCTTGAAGAAACCCTCCTCTGCCGGGCCTCGGTCCGGTCGAGCATCTCTTGGATTTCGTGCCAGAGAAACGTCCTTCTGCGCGATCGTCTGCTCCTCGCGGCGGCCTCGCTGCGCTGGCTTCGAGCTCCCACCCAGGCTCGCGCGCCCAGGGCCAGAGCTGTTTCTTGTCCGATTGGTAGGTGGCTGGTGCCCTGTCCGAGAGCCCACCATGGGATGTACTCTGCGTCGAAGCTGTGGATGAGGGCCGTCAAGGGAAGGGCTGCTTCGGCTACTAGATGAGAGGTCGCGTAGGGCTTTATGCTGCTGTATGGCGTCCCACGAGGTGAGAATATCACTGAGAGGGTTTGGCCTTGGATATAAGGTAAAGGTAACGGCAATGCTGGCTCCTTGGTCCTCTGAGGAAGCTGTGCCAGCACTGGAGTGTCTGGGGGCGTAGGGGGAACGAGTCTGGCAGTCAGCGTTCCCATGGACGGCGCTGGGAGAGGCGCCGGAAGCTGAGGCGGCGTCTCAGGAGGCGTAGACACATGCCGACGAAATAGAGAGGGCTTCAGCGGAGGGGGGCGATATGTGATGCCTATGGCGGCGTGAGTGCCCTTGACATCCCGTTTCTGGGGAACAAAGGAGACTGTGAGCTCGCCGTTCTCGCCGCCGGCGTAGCAAGGGGGCACTGGTAGGCGAACGACCCTATCCTTTCCCTTTTGGCGCGGGTCTTGCCATGGATAAAGTGTTTTGACGATGCCATCGGCAAAGTGTTTCCATCCTCGTATCGTCTTGGCTACGGATGGCTCAGCCAAGATGGCCGTTTTTGTCGTCGTTGGTGCAATCTGCCGCAACGTAGCTTCGAGCGAGTGGTTGTTTCTGCTCTGAGTGATGATGACGAGGTCTGGCTCGGGCAGATACCTCGGCGAGTAGACGAGTTGGCTGTGACGCGACGGGGAATAGGGAAGGGAGCGCAAGCAGTTGAGCATTGGCTCTTCTGGTGCTGGATTTAAAAGAACGTTGAACGGCTCCCGTATCTTGCCCCCCAAAGGCGTAAACGTCAACAGGAATGAATCACCTGAGGCGGTGTTGCTGATTTTCAATGCCATGGTTGTGAGGCCCAGCGAAATTGAATAAGGATATGCGCTGCTATATCATTGCGTGTTTCTATAAGGCGCTCGGGGAAGCCCATTAACATCATGATGCTGGCAAAAACAATGACAAGATGTAGGAGCTACTTGATGGGATGTCTCCTCGGTATAATATTCAACATCAACAAAAGGAATGCACCGGCTGCTCTACCACACCATCGCTTCCCACGGCTGCCAGGCCATCGAGCCGATATGTCAGGGTAAACCACATAGTTCTGGGCATCACATAATCTAAGCATACAAGCAGAGCACTTGTTCAAGGGAGAGATTGCCGGGGCGAGCTACATGGCAGGCTATAGGGATAATGCATGTCTTGTAATGACGGAGAGGAGAAGCATTCCTGTCATCGGACTGTGAATAACAGCCAAGACGACGCAATTGACCAGGTGACGACTGGCATGTTGGTTTTGGGCCAGGCCCACAGGATCTTCCATGCAGAAAGGGACTTTCAGCAGCTCATGCCTGCACCGCTTAAATACTAAGGCGAATCATTGACAAGGGTTCGGATGAGGCCAAGTTGAACCTCACCTTGTCGGAATCATATGCTCCGTGTATAAGCCACGCCTGCACATTTTGTTGCATCAAGATTGTCAAAACCTGGCTACGATCGACTTCATCTTCTGCGTACCAAATCACTCGGTTAGCAGAGAGATGACGGTCTTGATATACTTGAGAATAATGTCATATTGATGTTGGATAAAGCATCCTTTGCTTCTGTCTCCCATGTTTATCCACACTAAACTGGGTGGCGTACGGACTGCTGGGGCTGAAGACGTGCCTCCTACAAAAGAAATACCAGGTACCCACTACCCACTTGCCTACCTACCTCTATACCTACTAGGTAGTACCTGCTAGTATGCAATTGCAATGAGTCTCGAGTACTCTCTGCACGGAGCAGACAGCTGCTTCTTTTTACACTCGGTAAACGGTTTAATGTTGGTAAATCGCAATCAAGGCATTCAATGGCAGGCCCAACGGGCGATTCTGGAAGGGCCGGCCAGGGCAGCGGAGGAAAGAGGCCGAGCGTGCGATTCTATGAATAAAACCGGCTGCCAGCCCATCGGAGGCGTCTTGCTTTTGCCGGCCAGTGCTGAGGTAAGGTACCGCCGAACGGCCAACATGGGACAGTGCAGGTTGTATCGCGGTAGTAGTAATTGGGTGTGGGGAGTACTTAGAGCGTCCCGCATGGAGACCTCGTCCAGGGGTATCATAGGCGCGGAGCTTGTAGCGCGGTGAAGTGCAGTGCCAGTGCAGCAGGAAGTGGGGAGCGCAGAGTCACAGTGCGTGTGCACGAGTCCCGCCTTCCTTCCGAGGGTTGCCAAGCACCGGTGGTGCAGTAGCACGGCAGCAGCATGGAAGATGGGATAGATGGCAAGACTGGAGCACTTGCACGTTCTAGTAGGTATGGAGGATGAAGGAAGGTAGGACGTGCTTGTACTGACTGTACTTGTAGTATACGTTGATAGGGCAGTGCAAGTACTACCTTGGGTAGGTGCACATCGCAGCTTCTTACTTGCCTGTGGCAGGAATGGGAAGCTGCGAAGGCGGCAGCAGTAGCAGAGCTATGGGTGTGTAATAGCGAAATGCAACAGCGAAAAGCAAGCGCAGCAAGCTGGGGGAGGACCCTTGAGGTCGCCTTAGCCAGTTGTGACTGGCTGAACTGCGACCGGCATGGCATGCCCATGGCGCGGGGTCACCGCCTTTGCCTATGCCTTTGATAGAATACCTTGCTCAAGCGGTAGAATCAGAAAGCCTGCACTGCGCAATGGATCATGGGAGCCAATCACTCACGCCACCTATCTGGGCCGTTGTGATTGGCAACGTAGATGGGACGACAGCGCCCTGCCCACATTGGCTGACGAGAAAGCAACTCCAGCCATTGTGCTGCTATTGTGCAACAGGTGCGCTGCGTTGAGGTATATCAGCTGAGGACTCACTCTCACAGCAGCTCTTGCCGACCCGCACAGGTACTAAGCAGTGGCATCGATCAAAGAGAAAAAGAACTTGCTAGCGCATCGGCACTAGCAGTGCTGGTAGTGTATACTTGGTACGCCTTCTGGAAATGTCGAGCCCTTCTCCAAAAAGCTCGTGTCCAGAAGGGAGGGGGCTGTGTCCTTGGACGGTACGGAGAACGTTCATCCAGGCGCAGACTCGGTCAAGCACACCGATATGTCGCTGCGGCTAGCCCATCTCCATATTTTCCATCATTTCCCGGCCCAGAATCTCGTGTCAGAGAGCTCCGATAAAATACCTGCAGACCACGAGACGGTTTGCCGTCCTGCCGCCAGGCAATACTACGGATGTGACCAGACCCAAAAGGCCCTGTCCGATCCCCCGTCCCCGTCGGCTGCACGTCAGTTTCATGGTGTGCAGACCAGTCGGAGCCCCCTGGCACAGAGTGATGTCAGTCGCCTTGTTAGGTTGATGACGGTGCAGTGGCGCTTCCAAGGATACCTGCAACAGGTGTCGACTCGACTCAGAGAGGCATGCAGCTCTCTGCTACCGTTTCCGCAGAGGGCCACAGGTAGCAGATACCTTGCTCGCCGAAGCCGTCAAAATTTTCTCTTTCTTCTTCTGCCCACACACTTGCCGCCACCGGCGGGCTAACGCTGCTGTTTGGTTTGACTCGCCGGCACACCGACCGACTCAGCACGGGCTCTGGTCAAGTAGCTAGCCTCGTTCGAGCTGTCATCCAGACCCCCAAACCGGCCAGCCCGACCTGTGAAACTCTACTTGTGCAACGCCCAAGGTAGAGAGGCAGACTGACAGAGCAGCTTCGGTTCGTGTGTGACGGCGCAGCTACAGGCGACAAGCGCAAGCTTAGCTTCTCACAAGACGCCGGAAGTGGGAGAACGGCTTGGCTGACGCCCCTCGGACCCGCCGGTTGGCAGGCTTCAGACCAGAAGCGGCGTCCATTTGACCCGGGAAAAAAACGTTTTTTGTTCTGCTCTCTTTTTTTCACCTTCGCCCAGGTTTGGTCTGCTCCGTACAGTACATATACTGTAGCAGCCCTCGTATGCCGGTCCGAGGCGGCCCTTTTTTTTCCTGCTTCGACTGCTGCTTATCGCCTATCTGCTTGCCCGAGTAGGAAGGATAGGCAGTAGCTTAGCATGTTCGGCACAGCAAGGGCATGAGCATGTCATGATGAGGGATATGCATGGAGCTCTCGTACGAGCAAAACTGCGACAATGTCGAGCCAAGCGGGAAAAAGAGCCATGATTTCAACTAGCTCAATTAATGCAATGCTTCCTCTTCCCATTTGACTCGGAGCTCCGCCTAGCAATCCGCCACCACGCCTCGCAGCACTCTCCGAGCAGCAAAGTGCGGATGGCAGACCCCGTATTGCGGCTGGTTGTATCAGTGACCTCTGGAGCTCAAGCAAGCTGATAGAGCTCCCCTGGCTCGCGCAAGAGATGCCCCAGCCAGCCCCCACTCACCCGTCGCCGGTCAGCTCGAAACCTCAGCCAGCAACTCGATGGCCTGCTCGAATATGCAGACGGACTGCAGCGTTGCGCGATGCCGCCCCGCCAATCCCGAGTCATTGCTCTTGCGAGATGCCATGATTTGCCACGAGATTCGGCGCTTGCGAGAAAACGGCACCGGGCAGTGGGCACGAGTGAGAACGTACCTGCTTCTGCCAACCAAGTCCTGGGGGTTAGTGCTGGGTGCAGTGCCTCTTAGGGTTGTGTGCTGCTGCTAACCAACACGAGCCCTCAGCCTTTGTGCGTGACTTGTATACAGTATGAAGTATAAACCAGGAACGAAGCTGCCAAGGCAATGCAAATGAGGGGACACAAGGCAAGGGAGCAGCAAAAGAAAGATAAAAATTAGAGAGAGAGAGAGGGAAAATCGAAGCTCCCAGTGGGGCCTCTTCTCTTGATTCCAGCAGGGGGGGCGCCGCCAGAGCTTAACCCCAAGCTCCCCATTGGCCGGTCGCCACCCGCTCCGTCGTCCAGGTTTGAAGCAAAAACCTCTAAGCAGATCACAAGGGACCTTCTGCTGCGTCGCTGCTGCATGTGCATATATGCGATGGAGAAGGCCCCAGGTCCTACGGGTAGCGAGGTACCTGCTACATGTGCGCAGTCGCAGCGTAGCCGGTGCCCCAGACGGGTGTCAGAAGCGCGCTGTTGCCCACACACATTCCTCGCTGTCCACGCCCTGCCGCTCTCACTCCCCCTCCCTGGGGTGCCCTATTTGTTCTGTAACAGCTGCTCTGCGGCAGCCCCAGGGCGTGTACTCTGTACTTTGTCGCAGCAAGCCATGCGCCCCGGTGACGCTCTGCTGGGCGTGTTCCTGCTACCTGCTTTGCAGTGCTTTCTGCCTCTCTTTTTAGCCAGCTTGTACAGAGTACTCCCGTGCATTGAACTTTTTTTTTCTTTCTCTTTTTTTGCCTTTCCTGGGTCCGGGCGATGCCATGCGCAGCCAGTCCCCGTGAGCAGAGCCGAATCCATCAGAACAGGACCTCGGAGGCTGGCCGCCACCGCTGTAACATGGAGCGCTGCTACTGTATAGCTCTCGCCTCGCCTCGCCTCGACTACTACTAAGTTCGACCCTTAGTATTACTACTATTTCCTTATCCCTTACACTGTACGCATTACTGCGGCCATCGATCCAAACCTCTCCCCTCCCCCATCTCTCCCACACATTGACGCAGCTTTTTCTCATGCCCACAGAGCATCCCTCGAGCTGTCCACGGCCAGAGCTCGCAGCGACTTGAGCTCCGTCTGTCTCATCCTCTCCCATCTTCGTACCTCTTCTTCTCTCTTTTGTCTTGTCTCGCCTTACCTTGCCGTCTTACTGCTTCTACTACCTTGCCTTGCCTGCTAGTACATACCTAGTACTACCTACCTACTTACATCTCTTGCTGCTCCTCGCCGTCTACAGTCGCATTTGCCTCTTACCATATATAGCTACTCCTCTATACATACATTATTTTCCTATCTTGTCACGCATCGCTACTCTCTCTCGCCCATTCATATCGGCGCCTCGGCCGCTGCCGCTCGATTTGTCGTTGCCGGAAAACCCACTTGACCTGCACGGCCGCATACCTACAATACTTTTCGGACGATTTGGTCAGAGAAAGCTTCAAGCTGGCTGGCAAGCTTAGCCAAAGCGCAAGTTACTTTTCAGTAACCGCATAGTGTAGCGTCATCGCCGACGCCCTTTTTTTTTTCTATTACGAGCTCAACTCGAGAACGCCAAAAGGCAAAACAAAAAGACCCTGGCCCTTATATATATTGCTTCCCACCATTTATTCTTGTTGTCGGCGCTCTCGTACTCTTTAACCGTCCTTTCTCACACCATTTGGAACGAGAAACCCAGCATTTAGGCGGCGAATCGAGCGTCAATCCATCGTGCTCGCAGTCGCCGCCCTCGAACAAACGACCTCGGCTGATTACCCTCATCGGCCCAATTGAGCAAACAGCTTAGCTTCATATCTCGCTTTACAACGCCATTATCGTAAGAGAGGCCCAGCCCTCTCTATTTGGTGGGGTC
Source organism: Trichoderma arundinaceum (assembly GCA_025919625.1). Classification (NCBI taxonomy): domain Eukaryota; kingdom Fungi; phylum Ascomycota; class Sordariomycetes; order Hypocreales; family Hypocreaceae; genus Trichoderma; species Trichoderma arundinaceum. The sequence goes on along the minus strand of JAMQTF010000001.1, from coordinate 1,257,887 downwards.
AAAATGCCGCCGCGCTCGTCCCTCACTTCGTCCTTCTCCATCACAGACGCCAACAATGAGGTTGTCTGCCCGCTCCGAAATCAAGACGGCTCAAGTTGTCGCAAACGATGCATCGGCGTAAGTACTGACTGGCCTCTCCTCTCTCTTCCTGCAGCCGTCCGGCCCCCTTATAGCCCCCTTCCTCCTTGTTTACAACTCTGCCTTGCCTCCAGCCTTGATTCGATCCTCCATCCTGGCTGGGGGGGGGGCTTCTTGTTCTGCACACATAATGCACACACATCAGCTTCCGCCTTCGCCGAAAGGTCTCAATGCTGCTATGAACCGTGACACAAGCCTCTAATACGATGTTCCAATTATAGGAAAAAAGATACCGGTCCATGCAGGAGCATATCCGCCGTGCACACCCCGAACATTACATATCCAAGCTACCCGCAACCGAAGAAAGCTTCCTACTTATGATTAGCACTCCGCCGCAAGATCGCCGCCAGCATGAAGGAACACCAACAGCCACTCAAAGTATGTCCTCACCACCGTCCTTTATTCCGAGAAGCCCTTTTTCAATACCGCCTTCTCTCGTTTAGAGCATGACTAACATTTCACCCAAGGTTTTCACGATCGCCATTCATTTTATAGAGACGAATCCAGCAATCCTGGCACCCCGCGGCACGGGGATGATCAGCCACTGCCTGGCACCAGCTCCATTCTTGGGACTGCCAGCGCAGCCGCGGTCTTGGCCGAACTACATGGTGTGAAATCCGAGCGAGAGTTAGATATGGATGGTGTAAGTGAAGAATGGCTTGTATACAAGTACCCCGCGCGGCCTATCGATAGATGGATAGATGGATACCTTATCTGGGTATCCATCAACTCACGATGATAACGTCGATAACGAGATGCCCCACGATACTGTGAGATGTCTGCTAACATTGACCTCCTTACTGCTCCAGGGATATTATTCCGATCTAGACGGCCGACGCAGACCCAGAAAGTCTATCGAATTGCCTCCCCTCAATTTCAGCAACATCACGAGTGATCCGTATTCCAACCGGCCTCGTGAAACTCTACCTTCTCTCTTGGCAGCCTCGCCACCTGGACGATCCTCAACACTGCCTCCATTGCAGCGCCCATTGGGACCGAGCCGGCCTCGCAAGCAGTCTATTTCGAAGAAGAGCCGAGAATCTCATCACAAGAAGAAGCCTTCGCGTGGCTCTGCCGCGGACTGGCTACGACGCATCCAGAACGAAGAGCGAATCAGACCAGGTGGCCATGATCGAAAGGCCCTTTCCGCCGAACCCTCTGCGGACTATGGCAAGCGGTGGGAAGACCTCATCGATGCCGCTGACCAGGCTGCATCTGCAGCTGGAGATGTAGACGAGGATCGCACACCCGTGAGTGATGACGACGAACACGCTCTTCGTATGGAACAATGATGTTGCTAACTCTTTCAAAGATGCCTCAATCCCCAGTCTCAATCCACCGAGCATCGCTGCCTCCATTCAGCCATCCCCATTTTCAGCCTTCTAGCAACAATTACCAGGCTTCTCCCCTGCAGCAAGCCTTGACGCCACCCTCGTATAACCAAGACGTGATTGAACCTTTCCCATCCGTCGAGAGCGGCGAGAGTGGAGAGAATTTTCACATTGGATCTCGCGGATTGTCCGACTCCTCTCCAACCTACAACTCGCAAAATATTCAGATATACTGCGCTGCCTGCCATGGCATTTCCTTGCTCAAGAATTCCTACGCATGCACGGAATGCATTTGTGGACTTTGCTCAACATGTGTTGAGGTTCTCATGTCTGAGCATGGAGCGCGGAGGAAGTGTCCACGCTGCGCGACAATCGGTGGCCGGTACAAGCCATTCCAGCTTGATATAAGATGAGCGACTCTCCGATTGCGCACTAAAACTTCTTCTCTTCTTCCCTTCTTCTCTTTCCTACCCTGTTGTGGATGAGATTTTTTTTATTACACATCGGTCTTTTATTATACATCTGGCGCCAATATAAACCGGCCACTGGCAGGCGCATCGGGAAGCACTGTATAGGCTTTATTTCCTTTCCCACCTTGGAGCAATAGTCTCCGTCGCATCGTTTGGAGAGGCAAAGTTTCCAGTTCGGTCTTTTCCTTGGGGAGTTGTATTCTTTCTCTTTTCCTTCTTCTTCTTGATTCTGCTTCATTCTTTTCTCTCTTGGGCATACTGGGTTTCAAAGTATCGTGGCGCTATTGGCTTTACATTGGATCAGATGAGAGCTGTTTTGGGTAACTTGGCTGGTACAGTTGCGTATTTGTTATGAGAATTGTCACAGACTTCCTTTTATTTCTTTTTCGCCTGTTTGGTTTGGTTATGATTTCTATGATGGATCGGTCATTATGGTAAGGAAAGGAATTTTAAGACACTCAATGAATGATTTATGCCTACAACGATGACATCGCCGTGACAATATGCGTTTTTTTTTTTTTTTAAATAGAGACGCTAGGTTTTTCATATGACCAATTTGCTTTAAGATGCCACCATCCTTTATAACGCCATTCTCCCAATACACGCCACCCCATATTTGCATGCCCCTCGACAGTTCCGCCAATTCTCTCTCAGGAGAAGGCAGGCCCTGGATTATTTACCCCTTTTATCCTTCTCCTGCTGCAAGAGTTTGTCTCTGACAGCCGCTCTCATGTTCCGGCTGCCACCAAGCTTGGGGCCCTTGAGAACGTCTCCCTGCTGCTGCTTCTGCTGCTGCTGCTGCTGCACGGGGCGCTTCTTCTTGCGGCGCAGGGCCTGCTCGTCGTAGTACTGCTGCCGGAACTGCTCGGCGAGGCGGTCGTCGGCGGAGGGATCTGCGCCGGGGGCGGAAGAGGTGGCTGGTATGGAGGATGAGGCGGGGACGTCGTAGACGTCGACTGTGAGGAGACCGGATGTCAGTACTTTGGTTTAAACGAGACAAGGAGGTAAATGGAGAGTGAAAGGGGGGAGGTGGCATACGGCGGTTTTCGTGTAAGAATTGCTCGACGAGGGCGTCGCGCGCAATGTCTTCGCTGTTGCGACGGTTGCGGCCGCGGCGAGGGGGCGGCTTGGCGGTGTCCTTCTCGACGCGGCGGCGCTTATTATTATTATTATTGTTGTTGTTGTTTGCGCGGTCATTTATGCCGGTCATGTCGACCTCGACGAGCTTGCCGTGGCGGGTAGGCTGGTCGCGCCATTTGTCTGGTTGGCCTGCTGCTGCTGTTGTTGCGCCGGCATCGCTGGGGAGGTGAGGATTCGTGGAGGAGGATGATGAGGCAGGAGGGAGCTGTGAGGAAGCGCCTTCGGGGGTATCGACGCTGCGACTAGCTAGTCGGGATTCTATGTATGCATTCCTGAATGATTAGCTGGCGCTCTGGAAGCAAGGAGTTGACAAGAAACTGCTGCTTTGTGCGGGGGCCGTATGTATGGAACTTGGGAGACGTACATGTGTTTGTCGTCGAGGATGGTGAGGAGGCCGGTCTGGTGCATGAAGCGGTTGGTGATGCCGCCCACGATGCGGTCGTGCGCTGCTGCGACGTCTCTATCTTGCTCTCTCAAGACCAATGCGTGTTCTGAGTATTCGTCGTTGCCGCTTGCGAGCCGACCTTCTGATCGGAAGCCCACGCCTCCTCGGCGACCTGCCCGGCGCGCATTGCGAAGGCGCAAAGCAGCTGCTACGGCTGATTCTCCTGCGATCTGATCGTTGCCTTCATCGTCATCGCCGTTGTCGTCATCTTCCCTTTCTGAATCCCCAGCTCGGGGGCTCTGCGCTTCGGCACCGGTATCGTCTGCGTCTCGCCTAGTGTCAGTTCCCTTCAAGCTCGACGCGCCTGGCAACACCGATGCGGAAGAAACGGCCGTTGCATCATCCTCTTCTCTTTCTTCTGCAGTTCGCTGGCGGTAAGCCTTTCTCTTCTTGCCGGCGCGGAAACGGATTGGCTCTATGGTCGGGTTGTTCTGGTCTTGGTCTGTTTGTATACCGTCCATGATTCGGGGAGTGTGGTTTTGTTTGTAGAGTACAAGAACTTTTGGCGGCGGGTTTCCTAGTTAGGGAGTGTCCTGTGCCGGGCGGCGGCGAAGGTGTGACTTCATACTTTGTAGAACCGGTGATTAGCCGCTGGCTGAAGGGCCCATCAGTGACGGCCTTGAAGTGTCAGGATACAATGAAGCTTACACTGCCATAAGATATAGAAGTCAGACTGGCTATTTCAATATGGTAAAAAGAGTAAAGTGCTATGGTTCCGAATACAGACTACAGCTGCTTACACGTTTCTGCAGGTATACTTTGAGGTTCATGGGTTTGTCCAAGGTAATGTTGTCATTGGATTCCTTGAGGCCGGTACACTGCGTAGCTGACTTCAATCTCCCAAGGTGTGGGCTTTCGGTACGCCAGACTCAATATCCCAGACACTATTCCTGAAGGTTAATCAAGTGTAGTTATTTTACGAGAGAGAAGGCTCAAGAATATGGTGTAACTGGATGGTGTCGCAATACTATCGATGACACGGTAAGATAAGAGTCCGTCTTTGAGAAGTATTGATGGCTCACGCATAACCCCAACAGGTCGAGGGTGAAGCCCAGGGCGACGATGATATCATGCAAAAGTTCTTTAAAGATGTCGGCCAAGGCCCAAGCCATGCCAAAGTCTCCAAAGTCACCAAGGAGGATCGTGACGTGGTGGAAGGGGATGGCCCTTTCCAAGTTCGACGCTGAAATGATGTGATATATAATAGCCCGTACCTTGAGATCCACGCCATGCTAAACAATCTATACAAAAGAATAGTATTATACAATCGCCCGTTCATTATGTCATTCCTTTTCCGATGCTTAGAATCCTCTCCCTCGTCTCTTTATTACCGGCTTCTTTACCGCGCCTTGTGTGATGAACTTTTTCTCGTCTGTGTCTGCCTTTTTCTTCACCGTGCGTTCTGCTTCCACCTGTTTACGCTCCTCGTCAAGACGCTTGTCCTCTGCCATCTTGGCTTCTATCTCCATCTTGCGGTTGAACTCCGTCTCGGTGATACGCTTGTCTCTTATTGAGTAGCCCTTCTCCTTGATGGAATAGAATACGCCGCCGAGGTCCGCCAGCCAGTGAGGGTCGACTGCCGTAACGGTCGAGACGTAGACTTTGGATGTAAGGATGAGTTCGTGATACACGATGTAGTCTGGGGGGTGGCCGGCGTATAGCGCACTTGTGGGATGTAGCTGGACACCCAGGTTTGTTCGCAGGTTGGTGTACTCGCCAGACCCCTTGTACTTGGCAGCTTGATGATAGTACCCAGAGCAGATGCACTTGCGAATGACGTCCCAATCCATACCACAGCTGATCAATTGCATCTTTTGCATCTTCACAATGTCCAGGAGCTGCTCTCGAATTTCTTTGGCCCGTCGAAGCGACTTGGAGTGAAGGAAATGCTTGATGCACCACCCGTCCGAATGACCGTTGGCTTTCCACGCTGAATAGACTTGTAGATAGGTAAGATGGTCGGATTCGTGGACCCAAAACTTCTCCCGCTGCGCATCGGCTTCATCCTGCCGTTCCTTTGGTCGATAAAACACGTTTGGAACCGACAGCATAGACACAATCGTAATCATCTCTTCACTGCAGCCATACTCCTCGGCAGTAATGAGTAGTTTAGCTAGGGAAGGGTCCATGGGAAATGCGCTCATCTTCCGTCCGAGCTCCGTTAACTCTCCCAAGTTGTCCAGAGCTCCAAGAGCCCATAGATCGAACATGGACGTAGAAATGGTATCTTGTGGAGGTGGATCCATAAAGTCGAAATCAAGTAGGTCCTTGACGCCCAGTGACTTCAGCATCAAGACTGTATTGGCCAGATTGGTTCGCTGAATTTCGGGGATAGTTTGAATGTACAATTCCTCCTTGAATGCCTTTTCTGTGTAGAGTCGAAACGCCTTTCCCGGCCCCGTTCGGCCGGCACGACCAGATCGCTGCCCTGCATTGGCTTGGGAAATTGGTGTGATCTGAAGGGTATCCATGCCCATTTTGGGGTTGTACACCTTCATTTTCGAGTAGCCCGCGTCAACCACGTATTTGATACCGTCTACGGTCAAACTTGTTTCTGCAATGTTTGTCGCAACTATACATTTGCGAACTCCTGGAGCCGCTCTGTCGAAGATTTTGGCCTGTAGGTCTGCTGGCATTTGACTGTAAATTGGCAATATGCTCAATTTTGGCGGATCATTCAGGGCGTCTAAGCGCTTCTGGACCAACTCGCATGTAATTTCAATGTCTTCTTGACCAGTCATGAAGACAAGGATATCACCAGCATCCATGGATACGTGGATAGCAAGCACTTGTTGAACTGCTTGATCAACGTAGTCTTCAACAGGAGATCGGTGAAACATGACGTCGACGGGAAAGGTTCGTCCAGGAATCGTGAATTCCGGGGCGCCACCAAAAAAGTCAGAGAACTTTTTTGCATTCATCGTTGCAGATGTGACGATGAGCTTCAAATCACGCCGCCTTTGCAATATCTTTTTGAACAGTCCCATCAAGATGTCAGTGTTCAGTGCCCGCTCGTGTGCCTCATCCATGATGATACAGGAATATCTATCCAAGTCAGGTTCGTTGAGCGACTCTCGGAGTAGAATTCCGTCAGTCAAATACTTGATGATGGTATCGTTGCTGGTGCAGTCCTCAAATCGAATTGCATATCCAACAGTGCTTCCCAATTTCACCTCCATCTCTTCAGCTACACGCTTAGCTACGCTCATGGCAGCTACTCGCCGCGGTTGTGTACATCCAATCATGCCCGTCTTCCCGTAGCCGTCTTCGTATAGAAACTGGGTGAGCTGAGTTGTTTTGCCTGAACCTGTTTCGCCAATCACGATAATCACTTGGTTCTCCCGTATGACTCGAAGAAGCTCCTCGCGGACCGCAAATGCAGGCAGGAATTCTCGCTGTTCGCGCAATGTCTTGCTTTTGCTGAAATCGCTGGCCCCCTCTGCATTTTTGATATGTTCGCTGAATTTGTTACCCTTGCGTCCGCTTTTCTCCATATCTTCCTCGGCAGCTATCGGCAGCGCGCTGTCTCCGTCCTCTTCTTTGGCTCCCATAATATTTCCGAGAGCCGTGCCCGTAATGCTTGTGGCTTCATGCGCCTGCTTCTGTCGCTCTCTTTGCTGACGAGCCTCTTTTACCACTCGACTCCCCTTCCGACTGAAGACAGCCATGTCACTTTGGTAATCCCTGACAGCTGGAACGGGCTCGAGCTGCTTGGTAAAAATCGTCTTTCCGTCAAGGAATGGTGGTCGTAAATCGTGAACGAGCAGATGAACTCGTGTCGCCTCCTCATCGTCAAAGTCGGCGGCTAAATCTCTTCGCTGCGCCACGCCAGAGACGAGCATCCGGTTCGTCTCCCAAGCATCATTTTCCCTCCTTCTTTGTTCTTGTCTGGCGTCATATCGGCTGGTCATCTTCTCGGCCTTGGCCGACTCTTGTTGTTGGCTCTCCCACGCCGAAAGCTCGTAGGACGCGAAAGGATTATAGGACTCATCGCCAAATGTATGCCCTCCGAATTCATCACCACCATACCAATCGCGATCCAGCGCCAAAGAGTCTTCCTCTGTTGGCTGCGGCTGGTCGGGATCTCGAGGAGGTGTTGGCGCATATCGAGACTGGCCGCGTGGTGTAGAGCTTCGAGACCCATCTTGATACCTCCCTTTGGATCTAGAAAACTCCAGTTTCCTCCTTTTGGGGTTGAACCCATCATAATCCGCTTCCGAAACCATGATTCGATTCTGCCGATCCCTGGAACTGTGACTGTGAAGCGGTGATGCGCCAGGTAGCTACGCGACAAGGCGATTTTATGGCAATGCAATTAAGGCGAGGTTTCCCCGAATGCATGGGAAGCTAGGATGCTTATCGATAAACCCCACCATAGAAATTTTTGGGCAAAATATTTGGAAACCAGTTCGCGAAAAGATAAGTTAAAGTTGCATTGGAAAGAAATTCAAGATACCCCAGACATTTGCAAAATGTCTTCCATGATAACTGCCGCCCAGTGGGTGCCGAGAGGCTTCGCGGCGCAATTCCCTCAAATTTACAAGCTCGACGAGTCTGAATTCGAGAGAATAGCTGAATTGGCTAAGCTGCAGCTTGACGATGCAGAGGAAGATCTGAAGGAAGCTCAGGAAGATGGCGAAGATGTAGAGGAGGAGGAGGAGAGCAAAGATGAGGAAATGGGTGAGAAGGAGGAAAAAGAAGAGAAATCTGAACCTGCAACCAAGTATGTCTGCCCGGCAATTACCAGATTTTCCTACCATTAAGATCCATTTATGCTAACGCCCCGGTCAGAATCGACGACGACGATCTGAAAGAGTATGACCTGGAACACTACGACGATGACAACGACGACGACGCGCCTGCCGCCAACGGAAGTATGGGAATGTTTGGAAATATCAAGTCGCTGGCATATTATGAATCAAACAAGGACGACCCTTACATCACGCTACAGGATGACGAGGAAGACGAGGAAAGACAGGATCTCCAAGTCTTGGCAACCGACAACTTGATCTTATCAGCAAAGGTTGAAGATGAGCTGGCTCACTTGGAGGTGTACGTCTATGAAGATGAAAGCGACAACCTTTACGTGCATCACGACATCATGCTGCCGGCAATTCCTCTTTGCGTCGAGTGGTTAGACATTCCCGTCAACAACTCAGGGGATGCCCCCAAGGATGGCAAGGGCAACTTTGTCGCGGTCGGCACAATGGATCCAGATATCGAGATCTGGGATCTGGACACGATCGATTGCATGTACCCCAATGCCATTCTTGGCCAGGGCGCAAATCCCGAGTCGGGAGAAAAGAAGAAGAAGAAGAAGAAGAAGAAGGCCAAGGCAAATGACGACTACCACGTGGATGCTGTCTTGTCTCTCGCGGCCAACCGCAAGCACCGTAACCTGCTGGCCTCAGCCTCTGCGGACAAGACTATCAAGCTATGGGATCTCAACACGGCCAAGTGCGCCAAGTCATATTCTTACCACACTGACAAGGTGTGCTCTCTTGCCTGGCACACCTCTGAACCCACAGTGCTGCTCAGCGGAAGTTACGATCGGACCGTGGTGGCAGCCGATATGAGAGCACCAGATGCGAAGGCGCCTCGATGGGGCGTCGAGAGCGATGTCGAGAACATCCGATGGGACCCGCACGATCAAAACTACTTTTACGTCTCGACAGAAAATGGCATCATTCACTATCACGATGTTCGCAATGCCCCGTCAAGCCCGGAAGCAACCAAGGCGGTCTGGACCCTTCAGGCACACGACGAGTCCGTGTCATCGTTTGACATCAACAGCGTGATTCCGGGATTCATGGCCACCGGATCGACTGACAAGACTGTCAAGCTGTGGAACATTCAGCCTACTGGCCCTTCACTTGTCGTCTCCCGCAACCTTGACGTGGGTAAGGTGTTTGCTACGACATTTGCCCCTGACCCAGAGGTTGCTTTCCGGCTGGCAGTCGCGGGCAGCTCCGGCAGCATGCACGTCTGGGATACCAGCACCAACCCTGGCGTCCGGAGTGCTTTTGCTCAGCGCGTCCCCGCACCGAGGGAGGGAGTTGCTGAAGACCGGCTGGTCGGAGTGAACGAGGATGAGAGCAGTTCGAGCGAGGATGAGGGAGATGGAAATAATGAGGAGGAAGGAGACTCCATGGATGAGGATTAAAACAGGACGCTTAATGCAGCCCCCGGACGTTGATGAGATTCTATATATCTGGAACGTGGCGTTGATTTTTTAGCAGCGTAATCATTTACGGTGCGTCAGAGCTGTAAATGGTGGTAGCCTGTGATGCGGTTAGAGGAAAATATTATAGGCATTTGGACTTTGAATAGATTTGTCAACGCTGAAGGATTATCAGGTACTGCTCAAAACAGTGATTGCCGTTCCTCTTCATCAACTACACGACAATTAATAGTGGTATGAGAGAATCAAGGCGACATCTCCATATCCCCCATCTCAAAGCCTAGAGGATTTCCAAACGTATGGGGGCTATGCCGTTGCGTCTGAAACAGCTAGAAACATACGCTTCCCTCTCGACGCCATTGACTGGACAGCTTGGATTCACGCGCTCCCCAGCGTCGCGCCGGCACTTGCGCTGAACCACACACACACGCGTCTGCTTCGGTGTTTGCTACCTTTTCATATCTTGCGTTCGCAGATCCGTACTGTATGGAGCTTCTTGGCCCGCCGCATAGGGCCATTTTTAGCACAATCGGGAGGGGAGGCCATTGAGTTTGTGCCTGGGCCGGCGCCGTTGGCTCGTCGGCTGTTTTTTTGGTGGCTGATCGGCTGTTGGGTTGGCGGTGTGATAAGGCGAGAGGATGGATCATGATTGAAGAGTTTTCTCTATCTCTTCCTGCTCCCCTCTACCTACTTCGTAGAGCGGAGTCATTGTGCCTGGGATGGCGTTTGTGTTCTGGATAAAGTGTGAGGTACCAAATACATGCCATCAAAGGCAATGATACCTCTGTCGCCACTTTAGATACCTCTGGGCACGAGTATCGGGCAGTTGGCCACAGCGCCGGCTGTGTACCCCATACTCGATCCTCTCAGTATCGGGTAAATGGGCCAGCAGGCAGAGGGATCAGCAGCAGCCCTGCCGTTTCTGCCCAACACTGAGCGTGCATGCTTATGCGCATTCATGCTTGCTCTGGGGAGGTTTGAGAAACGTGTTTCGTGAAAACGTCCCTGGAGGGGCTGAACAGGGGTTCCGGAGCCTTCTGCAGGCACAAGAGGTTGCTAAAAAAGCCCTGAAACAGGGCGGCATACAGGGGCCTGGCCAATCAGGCGGGCCGCCTCTCAGTGTTTGCAGAGGCAAGATCGGCCTGCTGTTCCCCTGCGATTGGCCGTGAGCTCAAGGACAGCGGCTTATGGGCTGCTAGTGGCTTGCGCTGTAACAATGCCCAGCTTGCAAGCCGTGGCGACGAAGCCCTCTATAATGCTCCGTACTAAGGCACGACAAAGGGGATTGTGCAGACGCAGGTACGGATTACAGAGGCATTAATGCTGTGCTTGTAGCGCATGCAGGCATATGGAGCATCCTGTGTGCAGCAAAGCAACGGCGAGCAAACATCCAGAGTAGACGAATCCTACTCCGTATAGTGCGAGAATTTTTTCGCTCCGTCCATGCTAGCATACATAGAGATAGGTACTGGACGGCTCTTGAGTCGTGTTTGTGCTGCCGGCGAACGGACAAGCAGAGAAAAAAAAAAAAAATGCTCGGAGAAACTCGTTGGGCTGCGATCTTGTTGCGAGCAAAGCGCCACAGCCTGTGCCGCACAGTACGTGACATACCGACAATCTTAGTAGGTAGCAGTAGCTGCCAGACATGTGCTGTCAGGGCCAGCTATATCGACGTTACAGCTGACTGAGAGACAACAGGCAGCAAAAGGCAAGTAGAAGTACGGAGCCTCTACTTTCTACAGAGAAGCTGGCCTTGTACTCGGCAGTTCTCCCACTCACACCTCGGTGCTACTTTCGTGCCCTGAGGCGAGATGACAACTCTGTCCTGTAATCCTCGCCTCACACAGTGTCCCACCACACACAGCGACCTACGGCATCAAAAAACATCGACCAACAGAAAAAGAAAGAGTGAAAAAAAAAGGAAGCCTAATAAGAAACCAACTTGGCCGGCACTGCTGGTGGCCACAGGATGCCGCAGCGCCATTGGCTGAAATCACGGAGGGCGCTTCCCTGCATTTTGGCCCCGAGTGGCCGCCATCCTTCATTCTTCACCCTCCCGAATTGGCATGGGTTGGAGCCACGCTTGGCTTTAGCCAGGGGCCTGAAGCCTTGAGCTGTTCTCGTCTTGGATGGCGCCAGCCAAACGGAGACGGGCAATTGATGGGGCGCGCGCATGGCACCGGGGCCGCGTCGCCAGCTCGACCAATTAATCGGCTGACGGCTTGCGTCTGTGATGGGGGCATGAGCATGGGGGCCTTAGCATGATTGAAGAGGGCAAACTAGGCGTGCTAGCAGCAGGCCTTGCTTGGATCATGGGATGGGATGGGTCGCTGCGGGAAATGCCATGCCGCTTGGCTCGATGCTTTGGCGATTCACCCGCAGGGCCTGGCTCCATATCTTTTGTTTCCTCCCCCCATCCCGCGCGACGCTGCTTGACGCTTCCGTTTGCCTTCACCTTCTTTGCTCTCCGTCGGCGAGAAGGGCTGCGTTGCGTCAGGCTCTCTTCTGCGTCTTCTGGCACCGGCTATTTCGCTTCTCTTTTCTTGCGAGCGCGCATTTGGCATCCGTCAGAACCGTATCTCTCCCTCAATATACGCTTGGACGCAGACGCCATTCCGCCGCTCGATTTTTGTCTCTCCTTTCTTGAAATCAAGGCATATCTTGCTACTCTGGTTGTGCGACACATCAGATTCGGTAATTTCAAAAACCGGCCTTTGATTCCTTCAACTTGAAAACGTTGATCGTTTCGTCACTTCAGGCACTTTCAGGCTTGTCTTCTTCTCTCATTTCTCTCTCACACAACTGGCAAGTTGCCATCTCTCTCTCCTTTTTCGGTATCGCCAGAGACAAACTTCGCTTGCGTCTAAAACAAGACAAGCAACGAAACAGGACTGCGCGAACACACGTGTGACGCAGTCTTCACTTTGCACACACACACGCAAGGCGCTACTCAACCCTCGCGACAAGAGTATCAAAAAAGAAGAGGTGCAATTAAAAGGTAGCGAGGCAGTTTTCCGCCACAAACGTTATCCTTTTCGCAACCAACGAACCAAACCCAACCAAAACCGCAACGCAGTCACCTGGCGTGAACCAAGTTGCTATTTCTCTTCTTCACGTCTCCCCATTTTCTGCCCTGTCGGCATCTTCACCAATTCAAGCGCAGATCTGCTCGGCCATTTGGCGGCCATCTGTATTGAATCCCCAAAGTCACCTTCCGACTTGAGCTTGGATTCACCACCCAACCCATCAAGGCCGCAGCTCCACTGCAGCACCCGCATACGTGCCCCTGTGCAACGTTCCCAGCTGCTTGTGGGCGTGTCTCCGTCATCAGCCCAGCCCTCTGCAATAGTGAGCGCTGGTCACACGGCTTCACTGTCAACTGCCATATCGGGCCGTGGCATCTCGTCGCCTCTCACCTCACTCCTCACCACTCAAGCGGCCGCCTTGCTCGCTTGCTGTGGTTACAAGAGTCATACAGAGCGACGCCATCTTGTCCTTGATCGGCCAAGTCTCTTGCTCTTAATCTCACTCGTTTCCTCCAGCATCAACCGGCCATTTCTTTCCCCCAACGACTACCGCCACCATGTCTCTGTCACGAGCTTTTACTACGCGCAAGCTCAAGCTGGGCTCTGATTCTGGCGACGGCAAAGGCCCTAACCGGTCGCATACCCTCCGTCACAAAATCTCAGCACCTGTCCAGCTAGTCCACACCACCAACATGCTCTCATACAATGCTCCCGACCTGCCTCGTCCCGGGCGCACCAACTCTGCGAAGTCTCTGGACGATTCTGACAGCTTCGCTACTGCTGAGTCGACCCCGCCAACCAGCCCGGACGTTGCTCCAGGCGAGCGCACGCCTTCTCCCAAGCCGAATCATCTCTCGGGCTACTTCAAGAATTCTACGAAGCCCATCGTTCCAGCCGAACCCGAGCCGGCCCCGGCCCCAATGATTCCCCAGCGCTCTCCCACTCACACCAAGAAGAATTCGGTCGACGCCATTGCCAGATCGCGCTCCATATCCCGCATATCTCGAGATTCAGAATTATCCGCCGCATCCAAGAGCCTTCAGGCCTTCTCCCGAACCCCATCCGTATCAACACACGCTTCGACACCATCTTCGGCGCATTCTTCGATACACTCTTCATCCATCTCAAGTCGCTCTATCAGACAACCTCTGGCTCCTGCGGCTCCCATGGTTCCTATTGCTACCGCAGCTCCTACAGCTCCCCCACCCTTGTCCGTGCAACCTTCTAGCGCAGCGCAACACCACGTATCAAAAGACTCAAATCCCTTTGGGCCAGAATTGGCCCAGGTGACGGAACTAGCGGAGGAGTTTAGCTCCGGTAGGGAACAGGAACTAGTGGATGAGGACACAGAGTACATCCGCTCCAATGGTCTTGTCAAGCTGCGTCCCGATGACTACTTGAGTATGATTCAGGGCTTGTCATCCTTCTTCTTCTCCGAACCCAGTCACCCAGCTCCAGCAGCTGCAGCCCCGCTCTGGATCTAAGGCTCGTGCCAGCAATGCCTACTGCCGTGTCATTGTACATACCCAAATTGTCTGGATATACTCTGTACTGCCATGAGCAAGGTGCTCCAGCTGTGACTTCGTTTTGTTCCCTTTTTTTTTTTTTCTTTTTTTCTCTGTTGACATGGATGGCAACGGTGTGGGGTCTAGACCATTAGCATTACTAGGTTCTTGGATTGGTTGTTTGATTTACCTGAAACAGGAGAAGAGGTGGCGTTGAATAACGGATGGGAATGCTTCTAAATGGGGTTCTTTACTTTTTCTACAATCTCTTTTTTTTTATGATGTGAATATTTTACCAATCACAAATCACTGCACATATTGCCAACTGATGATATTTTCTTGGCATGTATCTTTTTTCCTTCTTCTTTCCTTTTTGTGACTGATTGATGTCTCAATGCTCGCTCTTGTGATTCCTTCAAGAAATGGCCGGCGTCGTCATAATTGATAGCAATACCACCGGCTTACGATATACAACACTGGGAAGGAAGGGAACTAGTCAGACGGCCCCTCTGATCGTCTCTCTCTAGACACATCAGCTCTGAGATCCCACGAAGAAGGATGTCAGCGGGAAGACTTGCAATCCCTGCCATGTTTCAACTGCGCCCCACGGCCTCTTAGCCAATCGCGCGATGGGGCTGCGGCTGATTGTTTCAAAGCGGAGATGCGGCCCTTTTTCTAGATGAAGTGGAATAGACTTGATATTACGAGATATTATAGGGGAGATGTGGACGTGGAAGTGGTGGAGAGCTGAGATTGAGTATAAGAAAGGAGACGAACAGAGCAAAGCTCACGCTACCTGCTTTTGCAGTGGTTGTATGCGGGAGCATGGGGATTGATGGTAAGCAGTCTGATGATCTAGCTAAAAAGGCTGGAGCTGCACATTGCGCGGATGTCCCGAAAAAGGTATGATTGCGCATATGAAATTGCAAATCCACCTGACATGTTGCCATTATTTGCCATGACGCGAAAGTAGTTGCTCCATATATAAGTGACAAGATGCTTGAAGTGCTCATTTATCGGCCATGTGGTATTGCTACTGCTGTACGTACCTGGATGTAGTAATCACGTGGGGCAATTGGCGGCATCCACCTTGGCTTGCCCGATGAGAAATGTGAGTTTTGGGAGATTGACGCCAGGGCTATCAAGCCGTGTCGAGCATCAGATTAACCATCTCTGATAGTACTAATTTGGTGTTGGCTGGGCCCCTGTTTGATTGGATATACTCTCATGTTTTCATAGCCGGTAAGTCTGCCTCTTTGGCTTGAATTGTACTGCTTTCCCTGTCCATGGGTTAGGGAGCAGTAAGAGTTAAACAATAGGTACGGAGTAGCCGTATTGACAATCCCAGGGCCAAAATACTCGTGGAGGCTTTTACCATGGCAAACCCGGAGGAAATCAGTCCTCCCGACTCCTTCATCAGCAAGGAAGATGGGCTCAGTTACTGGGAGGGCATCAACGCCGATACCGACGGCATGCTTGGCGGCATCCCCTCCATCAAAGGCTTCTCCGGCATCCTGAGGAGCGATCTTCAAGGCTCGCGGACGTTTTTGGCCAAGCTGGGCATCGGAGCAAGGCAGGGGAGGCAAAAGCTGACCAGTGCCCTGGAGGGTGGCGCAGGGTTAGTAGGATCCGATTAGGGTATCACGATGGGGGTGCTACAAGTTTTTCCGCTAACGAATGCGATGCCGCTTCCTTTTAGGATCGGCAGGGTTACCGAAGGGCTGCTTCTTCCGCTGGCCGAGGATGTCGACGTAATTGAGCCCGTGGCCAAGTTCACCAAAGGCCTGGAGGGCAAGGAGGGCGTGCGTAACGTGTACAACCTGGGCTTGCAGGACTGGCAGCCGGTGGACGGGCTCAAGTACGATCTCATCTGGACGCAGTGGTGCGTGGGCCACTTGACGGATGCGCAGCTGGTGGAGTACCTGAGGAGATGCCAGGATGCGCTGAATCCGGGGGCCTTGATTGTGTTGAAGGAGAATCTGAGCACGACTGGCAGCGATGTCTTTGACGAGCTTGACAGCAGCGTAACGAGGTTGGTGGCTTTGTGATGACTATAGCGTTTGGATTTGATAAAAGTTGTTTTTCGTTGACTGACATTTTTCAAATAGGGAAGATGCCAAATTCAAGCAAATCTTTGAGGACGCTGGGCTGCAGCTGGTGAAGACGGAGTTGCAGAGAGGGTTTCCCGAGACGGCGCAGATGAAGCTTCTTCCGGTGAGGATGTATGCTTTGAAGCCGAAAGCCCTGAGCTGAGGTTCCTTGAGGGCGAAAAGATGTATAAAGTTTACGAGTTCAGAAGGTCAAGTTGCGTGACAAGGCCCATGGTTGAGAAATTCATACATGTTTTGGTGGATGTAGAGGTGCGGACTTGAGGCTGATTGCAGCGCTGGAGATCAGTAGATACCCAAATCAATGCCGTTTTAAGAGACTATTGAAGCGTCATAGCGGATGATGATATGCCGGTTTTGTCACAATTATCTCGAAAGGACGTATCTTCAAACATAGAACAGCTTCATAGTACAGCTTATACCGTACAAGTGCGTCCTCGCATCTGATACCCGTAGTCAACCATATTCCAGCTTTCTTATTCATTCTGGTCCAATCAATCATTAAAATGGCTTTATATGATTAATCATACTGGTGCAGCTTACAACCGAGTACCTGGGTAGCCGATGAAGAAACAACAGGTCGTCATTCGCGCGTATAAGCTCGCCTACCTAGCGTCACCTCCCCACATTCAACCTCTCATCTCATCTTGCTTCACTCTCCCTCAACAACCCTTCAGCTTCACAAAGCCACGTCTTCCAAATCGACATGTCCTCCTCCTTTGGCCAAGCCGCCATCATCACCGCCCTCAAAGGCCAGACCCTCCGCATCCCCAACCTCCCCGCCCTCTTCCACACATGGCCCTCTCCGAGCCTCAACTCGCACTACACAGGCCTCGTCTCCCTCGCCAGCAACACCATTCTCAAAATCGCCGCCGCGGCCCCCCAGCTCAAGGTCGAGCGCCGCCTCCGCGATGACATTGCCCTGCTGGCGTGTCTCTGGTTCCCGTTTGCGCAGAGGCCGCAAATCGAGGCGTTGGTGCTGTATGCCGTGTGGCTCATCTGCTGGGACGACACGGTCGATGCAAACGAGGGCGACCTAGCAGCCGACTTCGCCCGCGCAGAGGAGTGGCGGAACAGGACGCTGGACATGACCAGAGCGGCGCTGCATCTCCCCGGCGCAAATCATCCCAGCGCAGCGGCCGACGCCATCAACGCCGTGCTCGTCGACTTTGGGCAGCGATACGCCCAGGGGGGTGGTGACAGCGGCGCTCCCGTCGAGCAGCGCCAGCGCCTGTACGACGAGATTCGCATTTTCGTCCGCGCCTGCGCAACGGAGCAGAGGCTGCGCCTCGACGAGGCCATGCCGGGCTTCGACGAGTACATGGCCCTCCGCGAGGGGACCGTCGGGGGCGGCACGCTGTGCGCGCTGGTTCCCTTGGCCATGGGCCGGAACGTGCCGCCCGAGCTGGTCGGTTCGCCGTACGTCGGGGTCCTCCGGAAGCAGGTCAATGTGCTGCTCGGTCTGCTGAACGACTCGCTATCGTTGAAGAAGGAGCTTCATACGGAGTGCGTGATCAACGCCGTCTGTACACTACTCACGCCGGAGACACCGTTGGACGAAGCGATGACGCAGATCCTCCAGAAGATTCAGGATGGAGTGCGGCTGTTCGACGAGGCGGCTGGGGGACTAATAAATCAGTACCTTGACGACCATCATCTCCAGGGCGTGGCGAGAGACCTCATCGACGGGTATAGGTTCATCGTCACTGGCACACTGGAATTCATGTGGGTATATCCTTTAACCCCCAACTCCCCATATGCTGTGGGACCTCTTGTTTTAAATATTAGGCTTCATGATATGGATGATGGGTATTAGTAGTACAGAACATAAGCTAACCCTCTCGAAAATAGGCTCAAGTCCCCTCGCTATAACATCTCGCAGCTCCTGCGCGAAGATGGATCGCTAGAAATAGTCCTCTGATATCTTTTTTTTCCTTGCTCCCGTTTACCACCTCTCTTCCCGACCTTCTCCCTCCCTAGTTTTTTTATAAGTGCTGCGGATAAAAGCTTCCAACGCTCCCGTGAGTCCCCTCCCCCCCCCAACTCCAAGTTATGTGTCCCTCCTCCCTTTCAGCCGAGGGGGCTAATATGATGATGCTCTCTTCTTGCCCCAATCTCTTTGTTTCCCATTTATAATGTGCTATATGCGGATCACGCGCCCATGCCACGAAAATAGATGAAAGAAAACCAGTGCGTGTAAAAAGACGAAAAGTGACTCCACCTCTTTTGTATTTTTTAATATCCCCCATGGAACCAAATCCTCGCGTAAATCAAGAAGAATCAAAGGTTAAAACCTTGCTCCACTGCGTCGCTATCGACCTCCCAACGGCTCAACCGAAGTCACTAGATCCGTAATAGTAACGATCCTGTATCCCTGCCGCTTCAGCTCCGGCAGCACAATCCGCAGCATGGGAGCCGTCCAGCCCCTCCGGTCGTGGCATATGATGATGCCTCCAGGATGCGCCATGCTCAGGATATGGTTGGCGTTGACGGTGGGATGAGGAATCTGCGGATCGTGGGGGTATATGCTCCCCAGCACGATGCGGAAGCCTCTGTTGCCGAGCAGGTCTCTCATCCGGCGGTTGAACAGGCCCGATCCGGGACGGAAGTAGTTGTTGGGCAGGATCTTGCCCTCGGCCTCGTACGCCTGCACCAGCATCGCCTTGACCTCCTTGACCTGCTTCTCCAGCTCGTCGTTGCTGAGGCTCTTGGACGGCTCGTCGCGCATGGCGTGGTTGCCCAGCTCGTGGCCCTGCGCGACAAGCTTCCGCAGCGTGGCCTCGCGCCCCTCCACCTGCTGCCCTATGACGAAGAAGGTGGCGTGCGCATCGTTGTCCCGCAGGACCTGCATGATCTCGTCCGTGTGCGCCGAAGGGGCGTCGTCGAGCGACAGGGCAATGATCTTCTCCGTGGTCGGCTCTTCGAACAGGACGTCGGGGAACTTGTTTCGCAGGTAGCCGATGAGGTAGCGCGGCGGCTTGTACACGCAGTAGACGGAGTAGAGCGGCAGCACCAGCAGCAGCACGAGGAGGATGAGGAGGAACTGCATGGTGATGCGGTTGCGGCGGACCCGTCGCCGCACAGTGGTCGGCAGGCGGAAGAGGTTGAGCCGTGGCATTTGGGAGGGCTGGGAATGACCCGGGGTTTCCCTTTAGGAGAGGCAGAGGCAGAGGCAGAGGCGGCGGCGGCTTGGGAGGGCGATGATGCCGCCTGCTGCTGGCATGCTCCCTCTCTCTTTCTTCTTTCTCTTCTTCCTTTTTCCTTCCAATCTCTCCTTTCCAATGCTTCTTTCCTTGTTGTGTGTCGACGGCGATGAACTGGGCGAAAGGGCGAGGAAATGCGGATGGCCTTTTGTCGTCGTTCGAGAACCGCCTAGTGGCGGGAGAAGTTCGTTTGGGCAGTGGTGGTGTTCTGCTAAGTTTATGAGGCTCGCGGTCTGTTAGCCAGGGGCTAGGAGATGCTAGCGCTATCAGATAGCGACCGGGGTGGGGTGTGGGAGCCCCGTAGCGAACGATTCTAATTTTCAGTGGGCTCCTCAAGCCATCATTTAGCCATGGACCCCTAATGGAAGGGGGGAGAAGAAAAGAAGAATCCATTGCTCTTGATTCCAATTGCACAGGCTACGATTTGATTTTGTACTACAATGCATCAGCTTCAAAGCTTCAAGTTCAATGATGACAGTTGGCACCGAAAAACTTTTCAAACTGCCTTGGTGCTGTCATAAATCAGCTGCACTCCCCGTGTCTTAGTGAAAAGCTTAGCCCTTATATTCATGGGGGTTCCCGAAAGCTACCACACAAGGGGGTCCCGTCTCCCCTTTCCCATAACCATACTCGTGCTGATGGATATCACCCAATCTCAAACCTACAACTACCAGCCCTCCTTCACCAACGCCTCCAGTCCATGCTGCAGATCCGCCTTCAGGTCCTCCAGGCTCTCCACCCCGATGCTCAGCCTCAGCAGGCTCTGGTCCACCGTGCTGTCCGTCATGGCCCGCCACTCGATCAAGCTTTCGACGCCGCCCAGGCTCGTCGCGTGCTGGAACAGCCCCAGCTTCCCGGGGAACCTCTTGGCCTGCTCCTTGTTCTTCAGCGTGATGGCGAAGACGGGCCCGTAGCCGTTGGGCATCTGCTTCCGCAGCCAGCTGCCCTCCTGCTTCGCCTCGGGCTGCAAGCTCGCGTGCTGGATTCTCGCAACCGTCTTGGAGGCGGCAGTCGTCTCGTCCTTGACTTGGTCCGCCAGCCATGCCACCAGAGCCGTGGCCGTGGTGCTCTGCCGGTTGACGCGCAGCTCCAGCGTCCGCAGGGAGCGCATGCCCAGCCAGCCCTCCAGGCTGCCAATCACGGAGCCCAGAAGCAGTCGGTCTGCGAGCAGGTCGCTCACCCAGGTCTCGTGCTTGGGATTAACCGCCAGCACTCCGCACAGCAAGTCTGAGTGCCCGCCAATGTACTTGGTGCCGCTGTGCATCACGATGTCGGCCCCCCAGGCAAACGGATCCAGCAGCGGCGGCGGCGCAAACGTGGCGTCCACGGTCAGATACGCTCCCACCGAGTGTGCCTTGTCGGCATAGTACTCGAGGTCGCGCGCCTCGCCCGTGGGGTTCAACGGCGTCTCGACATGGATGACGTCTCCGGGTCCCAGTTCCGAAAGATCGCCGTCCAGGTCCAGCTTCTTCAAGCCGTTGAGCCGCTCAAAGATCTTGAGGATGCCGTGGCAGCCGTGATACCCATCTCCAATGGCAACCCGCTTGGGGTTGAGATGCGTAATCATGGCGTGGAAAGAAGCCAGTCCAGATCCATACGTAATGGCCCGCTGGCCAATGATGGAAGTCAGGATGGCTTCGAACCGAGCCATGTTGGGACTCGTGTGTCGCGAGTAGATGTGGAAGTCGATCGGCTTGGTGGTCTGCGAGCATTGCGCGTCAGAGGAGAGCTCCCAGAAGCTCCATCGCCAGCAACACCACTTACATCGACCTCTGCTATGGGCTTGAGCCTCTCCGGGTCATTGGGATACCGAAACGTCGTGCTGGTATGCAAGCCCGGCGCAATGGCCGGGTGGCCGTCGATGCGAGCATCGGCGTGCACCGCCCTGGAGGCGAGCGACAGCGCCGCAATGTCTGGCACGTATTCGTCGGATGCGTTTCCCATTGTATATGGATGTTTAGTTGTATCAGCTGCACCACCACCCATCCCCGTGAACTAGCAGCTCAGTCCATAGCTGCCCTTTTATATATGTTCCCGTCCTAAATGCGCAATAGCTGCCCCCGCTCGCTGGACACACTTCGCCGCCGTTGTCGCTATTACTCAACACCGAAAATACCCACTATTCCCATTCTCCGGGCTAAGTGAAATCACGTCAATCTACCTTATCGGCCTCTTAGCAAAAACCCAAAAATCTACTGCCGAGAAAAAAAGCAGAGCTACTACTACTACTTTCTGCACGCACGCACGTAATCATGTAATGCCGTAATAATGGCCGTGTCCAACGTAGGGCGTCCATGTCAAATCAATTATCTTGGCACCGCCCCACGCCAAAGCGGGGAGAGTGGCAGAACGACACGCCTCAATCGTGCTCAATGCTGCCATCACAGCCAATGTCTCTGTGATTCTCATTCTGTCCCGCTGGCTTCCGTAACCAGAGATGCGCTCCGAGGAAATGATTCCATAGCTTGTCTTCCGGGATCGGCAGTAACGGGGAGTGACTGTTAAACGGCCAGAAACTTCGGTTAATAGTAGTGAATCTGTGTAGATGCCATGAGAACAGCAAGCATCATGTGGAATACATAGGGAGAGGGCAGATCAACGACGGGGAGCTGCACCGCCGCGCCCTCTTACATCACTCGGTCTCGATAATTCGTCCAATTATGGTTTATATGGCCAGAGACTTTTTTCTTTTTGGTCTCACAATGGACGGCAGTCCTAGGGCTTATTCAGAATCAAACTCTATCAAGAGCAGAAAGGGTCGACATGATGACGACGGACATTGCAAACATGAGTAATATGTGCTGTATTAACGACTCGGCATGTGATGGCCGACATAAGTTATTAATCATTAAGTCGTCTTGTTTTCCTTCCATGAATATTTCCTCGCCGGCATAGTCCTTCAATTCCGCCAGGCTTAAATCTTATGCTCACTGACAAAGGTCATCAGATGCAAAATGCATTGGCACTTCCGTTTATACGGCAGCCCCCCTGCAAGAGTGTTTGGCGGTAGCAAACATGTGTCTACCGCCTACATGGTCCCAAACGCCGTCGTTGCAAAAAAAAAAAAACATATCCGTAGTCCAAGAAAAAAAAAAGCCCTTGATACTTGGCACACTTCAGAAAAGGTATGTACGATGAATAATTTCAGAGTTGTCGAATCAATGTTGCTGCTTCCCCGTGGTAGTAGTCGTCTCTCAGTCTGTCGATGTCACAGTCGTCTGCTCCATCGTGCCTAGCTCAGCCCCTTGGCCGCTTTGGGCCCTCTTTCGGCCGGGCATGAGGAATCTGGAGACGCCCGTCTGGGCCGAGGCATCCTTCTCCTGGGTCTCTGTGAGTTTGGAGAAGAAACCACGTTTGCGGGGCTGCTGCTTCTGGTCGTCGAGTCCGACATCCTCAAAGTTCTCCTCGGCGGTGGGCAGCTGCTCCATGTTACGGTTGATTGCTGACCTAGGCAATCGAGCGAAACGAGCCGAGTCGAGACTCTGGCGGGCGGGAACATCGTACGCAGATATGGGAGAACGTGCCGAGATATCCTGTGAACGAGGGGCCTAGTCAGTCTCTGTTGCTCTCTGGCGGGGCTGATGCCGTGCCCAAGAAAATGAAAGTGAGACCAAGGGATAAGTAGCGAGGCGGCAACGTACAAATGACCGTCGGTACGAGTCAAACGACTCTCGCGAAATGGAAAACTGCTCAATCTCGCCCGAGCTGTCGGACGATTCTCGCGACGAGAGGTACCTGCGAGGCCAGTGGCCTTTCTCCTCCGAAGGTGAGGGCTGTTCGCATGGCCAATCAGCGACTTGCATAAAAGAAGAAGAAGCGAGGGATGCACAACTTACAGGAAGATATATGCCGCTGTCATTAACGACTGCATTGCAGATATGCCAGTTAGCCAGCCAGTCGTGTGACGCTGCATGGGGGCGGGTTGCGCCGCGCATGGGCCAGAGGGGAAGGCTGCAAGGGAAACCGGTCATCCGATCACATACCACTCATCTTATACTCGCCGGTATCTTGACTTCTGGCGCTGCGAATGCTCAGAACCGACGACGCCTTGGAGCCCACGGTGTCGACTCGCTCAAACCCGGGGTAATGGTGCTCTTGATCGGTGAAGACATTCTCATCGGCCGAGACCACGGCGCCGGGGCGGCGGGCAAAGGGATTTCGGATCGGCATGGCGAAGGTGAGATGCGGCGGGAATAAACCCAGTACGGAGCGATGCGATGCCGTGCGGGCGAGATACGATATTATAAGCTACACCGCGGTGAGGCGATGGCAAGGTGTGAAAAAGAATAGATGGCGGATTAAAAGTCGTTTGGGAGACGAGACGGGAGCAATTGATGGGGGGATGGAAGGCCTTCTTATTACAAGAAGAGTGGAAAGGTCTGGTTGAACTATTGAGGAAAGAAAAAGTACATGTCAAAAAAACCAGGAAGGGGCACAGGGGGGGCGGTTCAAGCCTTAAAAGCCATGGCCAGATGTCAGACCAGACGGATCAGCGGCCGGATATGGGGGATGCTTTAGCATGTACGAAGCAGTAGGTAGTACCACTCCATACCTTAGGTAGGTAGTATATCAGGTACATACAAGCAGAGCGGAACCGGCCTGCAAAACGAACGTTGGCCGAACATGGATCTCGCTGGGGCGGATCGAAAGAGGCGACGACGGCATTTCGAGAGCAGCCGGCTAAGAGCATATGATGGCGGGTTCTTAGCCTGCGCTACAGCATGTGCTAGGGCGATTCGCACAGAGTAGCTTCGGCAGGATCAGGATTGGAGGGGCAGCACGAGATGATTCCAAGGTCAGCCCAGCAAACATCAGATCTGCACATGCAAGCGCTGTTTGTTCCGGCGGCGCCTTGCCGGGCAGCAGACGGACAAGCAAGTATCTGCAATACTGTATCGGACACTGTAGCAGCAGTGCCTGGATTCTCGAGGCCCGTCTCCGCGCATTGGCCTTGATCATCCTCGTCAACTCCTCTTCTTGCTCCTCTTGTACGCCGCATGGGCTTGGCTCTTTGGCTGTGCCCGCTGCACCGCCTCGCAGCTCAGGCTTCAGCTCCTCCTCTCGCACTGCATTCACCCGCCGTGAGGCTTTCTTTGATTCCAGTCTACAACACGCTGCAGCGTCATGGGTCGTA
Organism: Trichoderma arundinaceum; assembly: GCA_025919625.1. NCBI lineage: Eukaryota > Fungi > Ascomycota > Sordariomycetes > Hypocreales > Hypocreaceae > Trichoderma > Trichoderma arundinaceum. The sequence continues at coordinate 1,233,206 of JAMQTF010000001.1, read as the reverse complement.
TCGGAACTCGCCAGACAATTCATTTGACGGGCTAACACGCTCCAAGCCGCCTAAAACGCCGCGCCATTCTAGACTTTTGCGGCCAAGGACGGTGGAGCCACCAGCCGCCGACTTGGCGGCGAGGAGAAAAAAGGCAGCACGCCCGGACTCGCTGAAATGCCCGGAATCGACCCTCCCGAATAGCGGCCGCGAAAGAGATTTTACCCGCAGGCTATGACGATTCGTGAACAGTGCCGTAGACTGTCCCGATGCGGGCTCCTGATGGTAGAGCCGACAGTGAGTATAGGCAGCCAAGGCTACTGTGCTGTTGCGGGATTCGGGCAAATCCTGACCAACACCCAGAATGCCGTTCCCTGACGCGTTTCTCCCTTGGTCAAGTTTTCTCCAAAGGAAGAGCGCATTATTACCTCACCCTGCAGCCTCTGGGCGGCACCCAGAAAAATCTGCCATATTAACTGGCACTTCCTGTCTAGTCATCGGCTCTCATTGTGAGGGGATCGCCATGCCATAGTTTCTCCCCCAACAAAGAATTTGCTCCCGTTTCCCTTTCCGGCAGCTACTCGGCGTCTATCACTTGCTAAAAGCGCCTGTACCATACATATGATGTGATAGATTGTTCACCCCGCCACCCGCTTCGCCATGCTTTTTTTGCTGAAAATCCGGGGCCGAGCTGTACAAGGGTTGTGGGAGATAGGCCTTGACTGGACGAACCGGGATCATCATGCCGTTGGGGCTCCGTTCTGGGAACATGTTGAAACTCTGTGGCCAGCGATGCGGAGGCAACATGTCTGTATGCAGCGAAGTGATTGCAGATCGCTTCCCATAACGAGGGTGCGATGTGGCAAACTGATTCTTTCTGTTACCGATCGCGAAAGAAAAGAATGGATCTGGACGAATAAGAGTTCAAGTGTAGTAGTCTGATGAATAGGAACATCCGCCTGACAATGCCGCGTTTGTTCGGCCATCATACGTTGCGTGCATGGCCCAGCAATATCGCCACCGGCTGCCCCATTTGGGAAACTTACAGGGCAACAGTTGCTGGACAAGGTGCCTGTGCCTGTCTTTTAGGTCACTAGCCGCCAATAATCAGCACTGAATTGGTCATTGATTCGCCTCTGTGCCGCTGCGACTACCAAATGTGTCCGTGGCCAAGCAGCCACCAATCCCGCTAAAAGTCAACTTGGTTAAGCTGCCAGACGCCACGCAGAAGAAGCCTTCAAGCCATCCGCCCAATTAGGACTCTGTCAGCAACCCGTATTGGTTCTTTCTCAGATTCAATCCAGTTGCTGTTGCTCGTTCTTTTATATCACAGAGTACCGAATCTTAGATATGGGACACAGACAGCCATACTATCGTATCCGTGGTAGCGCCATCAGACCCTTGCAAGTCCCAAACAAGAAAAGACTCGATGCTTGGTTGAGGGCTTGCAGATGTCAATATCTGGTACAAGAACTTGTGACCAACGCATCTCAGTTGTGCAGCCGTCATCGTACATGCCTCTCACGATAGGATACATGCATGCGAGTCTCTGTGTCACAGCTAATAGATTGATTTTTTTTTTTCTTCTCTTCTGTTTCCCCTTCTCTTCCGTCTCTTTGTACTCTCGTAACTGCGTGGCAATGTTTCTCCCATCAGCCTCTCTCTCTGCAAGGGGCGACACAAGACCGGTGAAGCTGTTCCAGCCAGCCCTTGGTTCACTTCCAACTCCTCCTCCCTCCACAGGGTTTTTGTCCCAGCTGAATGGCAATACTCCCCCCTGTCCGTGAACAAGCATCTCCCCTCTTCCCGAGTTGCATCTTCCTTTTTTTAGATCGACAACGACTTGCCAGCAAGCGGCATACGAGGTGGTAGTCGGCATAAGCTGCATGCCTGCGGGCTGTGTTCGCATGGGGCATCCAACCACAACTACCTCCCGTGTCAAGACAAGGCCCATGGGCCATGCATGAGGCCATTCTGAATCCATCCGGTCCCCTCCAGCCCGTCCCTTCTATTCGCTCGCCCACAGGTCGATCCCGGCAGCTTGTCCCGTTGCACATGCTAACTTGACTGGCTAGCTGGCTGGGCCATGGTGCGGCCGAAGGGGTGCAAGAGACACGAAAATGCCATCGAGGGCTTGTTAGGGTGCTGCTGAGTCGGTATACCGACCATCTTTTCCGCTTTCTTATATCGTCAACGCTGCTGCCAAGCAAGTGCCACTCGCTTGCAACTTTCCCCCAGAACCAAGTCTCTCGTTCATTTTTAGCATCTACTACGTGTGTCGCTCCTACCACCGCCACGTGGATTGCTCTCGAGCCACCTTCGGGCCTTAACACACGCTCGTTTCTTTCTTTTTTATTCGCACTCCGTCTCTCGCTCGGAAGACGTTCTATATTTTGGGGGCCCGATAGTATTTAAATCATCGAAATTCTGCGGATATCCAACCGTTGCCTCTTTCATATCAATCGCAAACACAAGCTGTTCCTGGTGGTTGAAGCCCACAAGAGCCGTCGTTGATATGGGCGCCTTCTTCGTCGAGTGGCAGCTATGGGAGGAGATGACATTTGTAAGACTTCCACATCTCTATCAGTCAATCTACTTATTCTGTCCTTCTGCTCATTAGCGTTTTGGATCACTGACTGTTTTATAGGTTTTAGCATGTTGCATCGTACTAGTCTTCGCCTTTGGGCTTGTAAGACTCTGGTGGACCAACCGTAAGATTGCGAGACTCGAATTGATAGACGAAGAACGGCGCGTACGATTGGCGGAGATGCGGTACTGCGGTATCAACGCACGAGGCATTACCGATATTCCCTTTGGGGTGCGCGCAATACAAAGTGGTATTCAGGTGGAAGGCATCTGGATATCAAGGCCTAACACGCCTTCTACCAGCCATGCGACCCCCTCGCCAACGCTTATTGGCGATCCACTACATCCAAAGGGAAAAGGAAAAGGAAAAGCCCGCTACATGCCGGTAGAGACTACCGAGACGGCATCATCGTCATCACCCCAGATTACACCCGCATCAGATTCCTCGACACATCTACAACCAGATGATCTCGACTTGAACGATGCACGGCCGTCTCGACACCGGCAGCCGATAGGCGCTTACACACCCAAAGGGTCAATAGAAGCCCAGCGCAAGAGCATCGCTCGCAACATGGCTTCTCGCAGTTCTTCTGCGAACCGAACAAGCATGGCTTCGTCTTCCATGGGCGAGATTGTAATCCCCCACTCAAGGAACTCTTATGCCAGCTCAAAGCCGATGCTCGCCGGGTCGACAGAATACTATTCTGACATATCCAGAACTGGTACAAACGAAATCTACGACGCTCCCCCGTCCGCGGCTTGGGACCACGGATACAGCAGCTCTGACGCAGACAGTTCAGAAGCAGCCGGTCAACGACCGAGACAGGGCCCCTCCAGACTCCAGAAAAAGTCGCGTTTCTATACGCCGGTACGAAACTAATGATTGAAGGAAAAGAAGATGAAAATAGAAATCCCTGGCTGGGCCACGATTTTTTTGTGTTTTATAATGACCTAATGTTTTGCACGCCGTTTATGAGTTACGTCGAACAGAGAGATGGACTTAAAATTTTGCCATGCGGGCCATTTGCAAATAGTTAAGCTATCACACAAGAACAAGAGGGAGAAAGAAAGAAAAATTCCATTCAATGTTCGCTAGATCTAGAAGTGATTTTCCTTTGCTTCCCTTCTCCCCACATAGTAGAGTGTACTATACAAAAAACCCGCCATCCTTTGCCGGAGTCTCGTCAGTTGATTCGAGAACTCCAGTCGTGGTCGGCCCCGACGCGGCTCGCCGGCACGGGAATAAGTGCGGATTTGATGTCGGACCTCCGCACTAAGGAGCGAGTGAGGTTATAAGCCTCCAACATGCTGAGATGCCTATATAGGTAGCCAATAAGCCGTTGAAAGAAGCAGATGCCGCATTTTCCACGCATGCTGATTGTATAAAACGTAAAAAATTGTTCTGAAATGGCGTCTGCAGAGTACCTCCAGGCCTCATCCGACGGCTTCAAGGACGCCAAGGCCTACGACACGCATCGGCCGTCGTACCCTGCCGAGGCGTTTCAGAGCCTCTTGACTCACCTTGGCCTGGCGGGCAAGCCCAAGGCGAGGATCGTCGACTTGGCGGCTGGCACGGGCAAGTTCACGGAGCTGCTGTCTGCTCGGCCGGAGGAGTATGAGGTTCTTGCAGTGGAGCCTACGGAGTCGATGAGGGAGACGCTGGTTGAGAAGGGGTTGAAGGGCGTGGAGGTGAGGGAGGGGACGGCGGAGAAGATGGATGTTGAGGATGGATGGGCGGATGGCGTAGTGGTGGCTCAGGCGTTTCATTGGTATGTTTCGAAGAAGGAGGAGGAGGCATGGGGAAGATGTATTAATCAGTTGGGGGAAATAGGTTCGCAAACGAGGCTGCGTTGGCAGAAATTCATCGTGTTCTCAAGCCAGGAGGCACACTGGCTTTGATTTGGAATGTGGAAGACTGTAAGCGCCACCATCACTTCACGCCGGGTTACATGGGCTCTTTGGGGCTAAAACAAGCACTTTTGCAACAGATAACAAGCCGGCGTCGTGGTCGGCGGGCAGCAAGTGGGAGCAGCTGCTCAACGAGCGCATCTTCACGCTGCCTGACTTTGGCCCCCCGCGGTTCCGACACAACAACTGGCCGCAGGTGTTTGACCGCCAGGCCAAGTCCGACAAGCCGCTGTTCTCGACGCCGATTGGGGAGGAGAAGCTCCGGTGGACGGTCTGGCTGGAGAAGGCTGCGGTGTGGAACCGGGTGCATACGCTCAGCCATGTGTTCACCTTGCAGGGCGAGGACAAGGTTGCGTTCAAGGAGGTGTTTGACGAGGAGGTGAACGAGAGCAACGGCGAGTTCAACGATAAGGGCGAGGTGGGCGTGCACGGAGTGACGCTTTTGGCATGGAGCACGAAGCTGTGAGCATCATGTGTTTTTGTGTTGTGTGATAAGAGGTATCATTCATCATATATGTAGTCAATGTCGCAGCAGCGGAGAAAGCGACCGCTATTAGAAGTAGTAACTGTGAATATGTGTGATTTCCCCTTTCAAAATCTATGAGTCCGCCGAGATATACATGACTGTTTCAAAGGTTAGCTCATCTCACCGATAAAACTCCAGCAGCACTCACCATTGTTGCCTCGCACAAAGGTATCGCCATACTCCCTCCGCTTGCTGCCGTTGACGTACTCCACCGTCTTCTCCAGCGCAATGTTCATATATCCGTCGACAGACTGCAGCTCTCCTATGCAAAGTTAGAAGACTACTCCGGCTTTTCTCGAGTGAGTGAGCCAAAGGCGATGAGAGCCCCCCCTCCTATCAAAACTTACCCTTGTAGACGACGCCGGAGTTGAGCTTCACAATGACAGAGTTGCCGATGATGTCGCTGAGGAAGCTGGAAGGGTCCTTGCCCTCGCCCTGCGAAATGCCGCCGTTCTCCATGGTGCGGTGGTTGAAAACGGGTTGCCAATTGCTTTTGTCGTGGGGAAGTTTTGGGTTTAACGGCTTGTGATGTCGATAAGATATGGCCAGGCCCGACGCAAAGAAAGGTACTTTGTCCAGTCGTGGCTGAAAGGATGTGGCTCGGCTCGCACTGTGACCCGGGCAGCTTGCAAGTACCCCCACCGTAGCATTTAGCAACCATGGATGCGCTGTACGGCGGCGGCTGTTAGCGGAGCACGCGCCCGTGATTTCCCCTAACAGAGCCCCGTAAATCTCAATTGAGCGCTGTAAACAAGACCCCCTCGTGGTGCGCGCATCACTTTATGTTCTTGGGCTGCCACAGCATAAATACGGCGTCATACGAGCTAGCAGCACTTCAAGACGATTTTCTTGCGCTTGCGCTGGCGATTCTTTTTGCTAGCTTCATCTCTTCTGCTTCTTTTTTGCATTTCCAGGATTTCGTTCTCGGTTTACGTCTGGTCCAGGTGACTAGGCCACCCGAAGTAGATTCCCGCCATGAGTGATGGAGTAGCCGCCGCCCCGATCAAAAAGAAGAAGCTCCCATTTAAGCCAACAGCTCTGCGCAATGCCGCCCCGCTGCCAAAACCTACTGCTGTCCCCGTAAAGGATACCAAACGAGACGACGACGGCGATGATGATGGGCTCGATTTGTTTCGCCAGGCCAGGGAAATGGCACCTATCATGGCCGCTGAGAGAGAGAGGAGGCTGAATAAGAAAAAGCAGAAGCAGGCGGAGGAAGAGCGGTGCCAATCGAATATGGTCTTGGATTCTGATGATGCGGTCGACTCATCCATCCCTGCTGCTACTGAGACGGAAAAATCAAAGCTCTTGGATGGAAACGAGGCTGTTCAGGGGACCCCCGCGGACGACTCTCTAACTTTGGATGAAGACAGCTATAGGTAGGTCCTGCTGTCGTTTACTCTCAACCATCTACTCCCCAATCCGCTTACGTTGCAACAGCAAGGAATTGGTCACTCCTCCTCCGTCAAAACGCTCGAGACGGGATTCGGAACAGGGTTCAAGGTCATCCAAGCGACGGCGATCAGCCGCAGAGCCCTTGGACGATCCCTTCAATGATTCTCCATCGCAGCGATCAACACATAAAGATTCAGTTCTCCGCACTCCTAGCAAACGGCCCAAGAAGGATTCTGTTACACCGAGTGGGGTGCCGATAATTTCGCTCGACTCTGATTCTGATTCCGAATTCGTCCCCGACGACAATGACAAGGTCAGCGTCCATGCGCCCGAGTCCCCCAAACAACGAGAAGATAGTGTTGAATTCGTTGGTGAGGGCTTCGTCGATGCTGGTTCACCAGATCCTATTCCCGAGCCTCCAGTCGAAGAGGAGGACGATGAGTTTGACGAGTATGTTCGCAAGGCCGAGCAACAGCGCGCTCGTGACAAAGACATGATGCAAATGGACTCTGACAAGGCTGCGAAGAAGGAGGCGGCGGCGGATATCATGGTCAGGTCCAATATTCCCGGCACCAAAGTTGCCCATATCAAGTATCAGTTTAACAGGCCACTTCGCTTGATACGGGATAGTTGGATTGCACTTCAGCGTAGGAAGGAAGTGCAGTTACCAATCACCTCGGATGATGACATCGTCTTGACATGGCAGAAGAAGAAGGTGTATACTTACTCGTCCCTGCTTGGGCTGGGAATCCGGCCCCAAGGTGACGGCAAGATTATTGCCGATGAGTACAGTAAAGGGGGGCTGAGCGACGGGCGCACAAAGGTCATCTTGGAAGCGTGGACAAAAGAGAGTTTCGACCAGATGGAGCTTGAGGAGGAGCGGCGCATGAAGATAGAGGCAGGTGAATTGTCGGACGAGGAGTCGGTGCAAGAAGAACAAGGGGAGAAGCGGACCAGACTACGCGTCAGGCTTAGAGCCAAGGATATGGAGGATGTCAACTTGACCGTGCTGCTGGAGACTACAGTCGAGACACTCATTATTGGATTCCGGACTCAGCGGGAAATTGGATCAGACAAGGATATCGGTATATGGTTTGATGGCGAGAGACTTGAAGAGCACCAGACTATGGAGGAGGCAGACATTGACGACATGGACACACTGGAAGTACATGTCAGGTAATGGCCTTTGACAGCATGGCCCCAAAGGCGGACATTTGACTTGGAAGCATGATTTACGGATATGGGCATTTTTGAAAAAAAGCGTTAGGAAAGCTGAGATACCCTGGGACGTTCATTGGAGTAGGTAATTGTTTTGAGCCGCCACGAAGCTAGCATACATCATAGGAGACAATCTTTTCTCTCTCCCTCTCTCAAATTTGAAGCTTATATGCGCCATGATCAGTCCGGCCAGCCTTTGGCTAGGAATAATCATCCCACGAATGGTTGAGCCGAGAGACGCTGCGTAATAGCATCTTCCATCATATGCACCGTCTCTTCATTGGCGTGCTCAAACCAAGTGTTGAAGCCGGGAGCGACCAATTCACCACTGCCCACTCGACGAGTAAAAGTCGACGGCGTTTCGATGTCGTCGAGCGAGGCTATGATCATGCCCGACTTTGCCCTGTAATAGGTAAACATGGGCGCTTCGGACCGCCTCCCGACAGTGCCGTCTTGTACTTCGAACCCGTCGTTGACGCAGGGGTCGTTGCTGCAGAACTTGATGCCTCCCGGGTTGCCAAAGTTGATGGAGAGCTGGCGTGTGCCTTGCTGTCCCGCGCTCTGTTTCTGCAGCCGCTTCGAGAGGAGCTCGAGCTGGGTGCGCTGCTTGCACTGCTCTTCTTCGGGCACACACCGCGAGACTTGGTGGGCTGGAGGGGGCGGAGGATAGGCGGCTCCCTCGCTAGTGATGGAGAATGGATAGATGTTGCAGGCGCTATAAGGGTGATTCCGGTGGCCTGTCTTGTTGAGCCCGTGGAGATTGCCGCAGAGATTGTTGATACGACAATCGGCGGAGATGGCGCTCTTGTTCTGAGGGCTGGTTCCATAGACGCTGGGATCGGGGGTAAAGATTTGGGAGAATGAGGGCTGGGCGCAGCGGACGGCCCAGCACATGTTGGTGCAGATTTCGGGCATCTCGTTGCAGAGAAAAGTAATGTCTGGAGGACGAGCCAGGATGGCGGTGGCGAGAGCTGTGAGGAGGAGGACGGTGAGTTTGTAGGACATTGTGCTGGTTATTGGCTACCGAATGGGATATTTGCTGCGAATGTAGGTTGTAGGTGGTGATGACGAGGGCAAATTAACAGTCCGAGGATGATCAAACTATACAATTTTTACGTCCTTGCCTGTCTTCTCTAGGGATTTGCAACGGTATTTGTACTTTGTACTTGAACAAGTACCAATGTATGGAAAGGAATGTCCATCTTGTGTCTGGTGATATACGGGAAGGAGATGTTGGAGTCGTACCTTTCAGACGAGGGCGGCATCTTTCTACTACCTTCATTATAGGCAGGTATCAGTTGGGATTAGCATGAAGGCTTTTATGAACCAACACAGTTTCTAGTAACTGCATCATATGTCTCAAACTGATCTACGAATGTCTTGGATGGAAACATTCTCGCGTCATGGATCCTTGGCCTCTTTGCAAGGAACTAGAAACGCCATGCCATGACATCAATATCTGGTCCTTGCACAAGTTGTTGATCGTCAACATGTAACACAAATCTGTGCTGATTGCTAGGCAAACTAGTCGACTGACACAAAAAGCCTCGAGTAAGCCGAGGGATATAAGGCGACTCTGGCGTCTCATGCACAGATCCGAAGTTTGCAGCAGACACACCATTGTTGTGCCACTACAATAGATTCTAGAATACGATTGGAATCGCCTAAGGAAGCCTATAAAGACTTGAAGCTTACCTGCCTACTTAGAAGTCAATCGTATGAAATAGCACGTGTGATTAATTGACCTTCGCAGCCAACAGGGCAAGTCGTCTAAAGATGTTAGTCCTGTTATCTCTTATGCTGTAGGTTAGATGCAGCTATACAGAGATTACTCCGTACTACAGAATTAAAACCATAAGATTACTGCTGTAAAAAGGAAACTTCACTGCAATAAACTTAGCTTAGTACGCATAAAATCTCGCTAAATTCCCGCTACAGTGCTCAACAGCCAGCAATCTACCACTCATCCAAAAAGTCAAAAAGCAATCGCATAGTCGAGCCGGGAGTCGAACCCGGGTCTGTCGCGCGCTCCGCATCTCTTGCGATGATGTGAAGCGACTGTACTAACCGTTATACGACTCGACCTTAGCTGATTTTACTGATTGTGGAAGTGCAAATTAAGCACTATGTAGGGTACTAAACTGTGGGGAATTGACAGCAATCTGTATGCATCTTTCTCATGGGACGGTTATCCCAAGGTAGGAGAAGGTAGACAGCATCATATTAATAAAATAGGCCATCATAACGCATATGTTTTTTGTGGTCATCCAAGTGCCTAAATATACACATTACCGCTTTTATATCGCATTAACCAACTCCAAGCCGTGGTATCATCCCAAACGCCAATGCCCTATCCAACCTACGCTCGCCCCGCAACCCTCACCTTTCTTGCTTCGCCTTCTCTCAATGCCTCGCTTCGCGCCAGGAAGTCTTGCCGGGAGGCATAAGAATCCTTGGACTTGCCAGCCAGTTCCAGCTCGTCCTTGATGCCCTCCTTGTCCACGAAACCGGCCCAGTCCATGCGGCTCTTCTCCACCGTGTTGATTTTCTTTGCTTGCGCTTCGGTGGCTGCTTTCATCCTGGCAGCTAGTCCGAGATTTAGATCTGAGCGATTGGTTGCACCCTCGATGACTGGTTCAAAGGCGGAGCGAAATGCCTTTTTGGTCAGTCGCTTGGTTGGTAGTGAACCTTGTGTTATCTCTTCGCTCTGAGAGGCGAGGAACAGCTTGGCTTCGGCTGAGTCGCGGTGGACGAGCTTTTCTTCGGTATGGACTCGACCGGCAAAGTTGTAGGTGCGCCTGATGCGTATCATAGCAGATTCGTCTTCTTTTGAATCTCGCTTCTCGGCTGCGATTGCGATCTCGCTCTCGTCTGCTGCCTTTCCTTCTTCTTTTTCTGGTGCTCTCGATGTGGAGGAGCCTCCGGTGATCATCTCTGCCCAGATAGCATCGACATCAACCGTCACGGGCCCTATGCTCGCAGCATACTTGCGTTCCTCTTTCCTATATCGTATTCAGCAATGCCCAGTGTAATTATTCGCAGTCGTAGCGGTGGGCGGGGGCATACTCTGCTGCACGTTGTCTCCTCGTCTTGATCAAGCCGCCTTCACCACCTTCATCTTCCACAGCTTCGCCCTTGGCCTTGGCCCTTTTCTGTCGCTTTCGGCCTTTTTCAATTATCGCTTCATCGCCCGTATTATCATAATCTTCTGCTTTTTTGGCATTCGCATCATTCACCGGACGTCGACGTTTTCCAGCAGCTTCGCTGGCGTCGTCTTCTGAATCCGAAGAGCCAGATGCGGCTTCAGGCGCATCATCGGGCGCAAAGTCGGAATCTTGAGAAGATTCATATTCTTCGTCCTCGTCAATAATGCGCTCCGCCGGCATTGCGTAGTTCTTACGGGGGGACAAATGGATGGTGGGACATTTGAAAGCGACCGCGTAGATACGCGCCGGTGACGGTGACCAGTTCTCGGTGCAGCTTTCTCCCTCGGTGTGGGGCCAATGACGTACTGCCCTTTTACCAGAAGGGCATTGGCTGCTATTTCACAAGGTATCATACAATTTTACATGGGCACATATATATGCTTTACGGAGTACTTCGTACATATCCATATCTACTCGGCAATATTGTGCAAATTAGTTTTCTCAGCGCTCGGTTGACTTTCAGTGAAACAAAACTGGCCACTTTATGCAACTACTCCAAAGCATTACTCAATAATAAAGCATGGCGAGGTTTAGCTTCGCGTCGCATGCAGGGTATGCTCCAGACCCCAGACCAGATACGTAGATATTCAAAGTAAGTTGATGCCTAGGTCTAAATAGACCTCCAATACACCTTGCAGTGGTATATGGCTTCGCTGCAGTATAGCATGAGTATTTTTATGGATGATGCTGGCGCCAGGAAACTTGGACGTCCGGATTGAATTGAAGCATCTCTCGAACAAACATGGACCCTTAACCTGATAAAAGGACAAGGGCAAAGGAAACAGAGGGGCTAATGAGACTCAAGAGCGTGAGCTATTTTCTCGCCATCTTTGGTGGGATGCTTGGTACGTGTCACAGCCCAAATCTCTGCAGAATGTATCCAAAGCACTGCTATTGAACAACGATGCGCTCGTGACCCGACGTAGGGGGGGAAAATAAAGGGACATGCATGGGTGTGTGATTGCTAGCCATCAACCACTTGGAGGCGCAACAGCGAGAAATATCAAGAAGCCAAGCCGTGTCTCAGTCTCGGGACATACCCAGGAAGCTTACGGAGCAGGACTCACCGCAACTGCTCTGTATCCCACCAAATTGCCTGACTTCAGGAAGCAATGCCATGGGAGCTGTAGACTTGTTGTAAATGGACTTGACAACTTTGCTCCCCTTTTTATTCCCATATATATGCTCCGTATTTTGTGGCAGAGGCGCTCTACCTTTCGAAATTTGCTTTTGGCTGATCCCGGCCATGGCTCATCAGTCAGCGTTTTAATTACGGTGGCTCCGAGAATTGAATTGGTTCGTGATAGTGTGCCACGCGGACAATCGTTACCGAATCGTGTGGCATGGCACGGATGCTTTTTTTTAGGGACCCCCTCAAATGATACCAAACCGCTACGAACAGAACAGATTGCAGCTTAATCAACTGCCGAAATAAAAGAGAAATGTTGGAGGAGAAGAAAAAAAACCATCAGAACGATGACTGGTGCGTTTTTCATGCAGCCTTTGGGTTGACTGAAACCCGACTGGAAAGCAAGACCAAGTTAGGCGCCAAGGTTCCCACCAAACCTGGTCAGTTCCGTGTTGCATTTTGCACTTGCATCGTGGATGTGGCGCTTCCGTCATTCCCCTGCCACTCTAAAATTCCTGTCTCCCCTCCCGCCTCCAAACTCACCGTCTCTCCTCTCTTGCCTTCTCCATAGCAGGTGGCTTCGCTGCCCTCTCTCCTCTCTCTTGCTTTAGCCCTCCGCATTCCACCATGGCCAGCGACGACGAGTACGAAATCGAGGTCCCTGAGCTGGCGGAAGATGATCCCATGAGAGCGTTTCTGCCTACATCTTTCGGAAAGAAGTCGAAAGAGGCAGATATCGCAGCCCAAATCGACCGGAGTCGGCGAAAAGTGGACAAACCGTCGGCGACAGGTGGCAAAGACAGCGATGGAAACCAAATACAAGAGCCCAAGGGCAAGGGCAAGGGCGACTCGAGCGACGACAACTCGAGCGACGATTCAGATGAGTCGGATGATGAAGACGAATTCCCAGTATCGCACGAGCTTGTTTTGAAGACGCAAGAACGCGCCGTCACCACGGTTTCTCTGGACCCTGCTGGCGGCCGATTGGCCTCTGCTTCGCTGGACTGTACCGTCAAGCTCCACGACTTCGCCTCGATGACGCCAACGACGCTTCGCGCATTCCGCAGTGTCGACCCGTTTGTGTCCAAGAGGACTGCCGCCAGCGCGGAAGCACATCCTATCCACCTTGTTGAGTTCAACCCGTTGTCGGGGAGTGCATTTCTGTGCATATGTGCTCACCCACAGGCAAGGATCATGTCGCGCGATGGAGATATCTTGACAGAGTTCGTCAAGGGGGATATGTACCTTCGAGACATGCACAACACAAAGGGACACATCTCCGAGATAACCACCGGCACATGGCATCCCACGGATAAAAATCTCTGTGTTACGGCAGGAACAGATAGCACTCTACGAATATGGGACATTAACAACAAACGTTCACAAAAAGACGTCATAGTGTTCAAATCGAGGGCCGTAGGGTCGGCGGGTCGTACCAAGATGACTGCTGTTGCGTGGAAGACATCTGCCCAAGGAAGCAACGTGCTTGTCAGCGCTGCTCTGGATGGATCGCTGGTCATGTATGGCGGCAATGGGCCCTTTACGAGACCGGCGGGCGAGATTAGAGGGGCACACAAGCCCCAGACTTGGACAAGCGGCATTGATATTTCTTCTGATGGCCGCATGGTTGTTACGAGAGGCGGCGACGATCTCATCAAGCTCTGGGACACTCGCAAGTTCGATAAGCCCCTGGTCACGGTGTCACATTTGTCGACTTCAGACAGCTTTCCAACCAGCAACATTCGATACTCACCAAACTCGACCAGCATCATCACCGGCTCAGCTACGGGTCATCTCCACATTCTGAACCCTGGCAATCTTCAGCCAGAACACGTCACCCCGATAACGCCGGGATCAGCCTTGATTGCCGTGGATTGGCATCCCAAGATTAACCAGATTGTTACAGGCTCAGCGAACGCCGAGACACACGTCTTGTACAACCCGACCATGTCCAGCCGCGGTGCTGTGGAGGTCATGTCGCGAGCGCCGAAGAAGCGTCACATTGATGACAACCCTGAGTTTACTATGGATCAAAATGTCGGCATATCCGGCGACTCCATTGTCACCCCCGGCGCGATGGCTGGTTCGCGAAAGGCTGGAGTTACAGGTACCGGCAAATCAAAGGATCCCCGACGACCTGAAGTCCCGCTGCAGACGCCGTTTCAGAAAAGCCAACCAGACGAGAAGCACATTGCGCAGAACATTCCTCTGGCTAAGATGCTGCACGAGGATCCGCGAGAAGCGTTGTTGAAGTATGCTGACAAGGCCCAGAGTGACCCCATGTTCACAAAGGCTTGGAGTAAGACACAGCCGCAGACGCAGTATGCCGAGCTGAGCGACGACGAAGAGGAGGGCCCAGACAAGAAGCGTGCGAAGCGATGAAACGGTCACCCTCCAAAGCAAGAAGAATGAGGAGAGTTGCGATCATGGATGGCCTGTTTGTGCGGTTTGTCCAGTTTACTCGAGCGAAGCTCCCTTTTTAGTAGGATTAACGTGTCGAATCATGGAGATTACAGCTTGCTACGGCCATTTCTGTTTACTTCTACTCAGGTATGCTACAGGGATGAATATCGATGCAACCTTGCTGCCATGCATAGCTGCAGCAATGAAGGTGGCCGTTGTTTGCGAATACTACTATGATTATGACCGTCAAGCAGAACGATGCACAATTCTACACGACGAAGCCTCGGCCCTGCTGGACCGGTAGGGGCATCCAAACAATTACCTCGACGCCTCCTCTACCTACCTTTTTATGACGGCGATTATCCTGATGGTAGGTACCCAGGCGCAAAACAAGATGGATGCCAAAGGTTAGTATATACCTACTAGGTACATAGTAGCTATCCAGTAGATAGTCTGGGTGGTAGTATCGGCATAGCAGGTAGAGTCCGTATTGCTACTGCGTGCTATCATGGGGCCGGAGAGCAGGCCCTTTTGCTGGGAAACGAGTACAAAGTACAAAGCACTGCGTGGCATGCGCTGCTCACGTGACTGCAATAACCGTCCTAAGCCTAATGCGAAATCTCTTCTTCCTTGCCCCCAGCCCCAGCCTGAGGCGTGCGCAGGAGACGTGCTGAAATGTACTGTGGCCAGCCGTGCCAGAACCGCACCAGCCATCACGCCGAATCTTGTCAGTTGTGTCTTCACCACTCCCCATCATCAACCGGCCAGCGCGCGCATCCAAAAAATCGCCAGGTCCCCTCGCAAACCATCGGCGTCCATCTCCAATCCTCGCAAACTTCGTGTTTCACGCGATTTTGCACGCCGCTCACGCCTGCGGCACCCGATCCGACGCGCCGCGCCATCCCCTGGGCAGGACTTTTTTTTCTCTTTCATTCATCTTCGGAGCCCCTTTGGGGTTGACCTTTTGCAAGCCTCGAGATCCCCCACGTCCGCGTCCAAGGGCGTCGCAAGGCTGAAGCTGCTTGCAACCTCCACGACCCGGACCTTGAAGCTCGGCTCGCCATCTCGACTCGACTCTGTCCTTGCCCAACAAGTAGTCTCACCACTCGGTGACTTTGTCCCAACGACACCACTCGCCGCGCATCGTCTTTTTTTCCCCCGGTTCTTTTCCCCCGTGCTTTGTGCAAGTTTGACGCGCCGCCCTTCAACCTTTTTCTCGTCTCTCTTGATAAAAACCACTTGGACGTCTCGCACCCGAGTCGCAACAACAATATCAACAACAACGCTCGCCTCGCACACGCCGGGCACGACTTCCAGACACTCTCTCCTCGCTATGCACTGTTTATAGGTGGATTAATATCGAGATACATATTGGGGTGTCGATAGTTGTAACGTCTTCGGTCCAACTCCATCGCAACACGCCACCATGGCATCAGTACAGATTCCGCCCGCTGTTCAGCACCCGGGCGCGCCAATGCCTGCCGGGGCGACCAAGCAACAGGCCGAAGAGGTCTTTCGGGTATGCAGCCACACGCGTGTTGTCATGTTTATCTCGCGTTGCTTGCCATCCGCTCCCCTCTCACGACGCATAGCTGACCTTTGTTCTTGCATAGAAACTTAAGCAGATGAAGGAGCAGGGCATCCCGCCAAACGATCCCGAGTACATAAAGGCCTCACAGTTCTTGTTGAACTTCCAGCAGCAGCACAACATGCGACGAAACCAACAGCAGTACATCCAGGCTCAGCAGCAGATGCAGCAGAATGCCCAAAACGCCCAGAATGCCGCTGTCAATGCCGCCAATGGTATCCTCAACGGCGTTCAGGCTGGTCGTCTGCAACAGAACGCCCCTCAGGCTACGCAGGCTGCTCTGCCAAACGCCGCGGGAGCCACGACCGCCGCGCCCAACCAGAATGCATCTGCTGCCGCCGCCCCGAATACTCCTGCGCAGCCGAGCTCGGGCACATCATCGAATCACTTTACTCAGAAGCAACTCGGCTTGCTCAGACAGCAGATCCATGCGTTCAAGCTTCTCGGCAAGAATGCTGGAATTTCCGTACAGCTTCAGCAGGCTATTTTCCAGCAGCGTCAGCAACGCCAAGCAGCCGTCACGGCCTCAGCTCAAACCCCTGCGACGGCAAAGACCCCCCAGCCTGGTACGGATGCCGCAAAGACTACGCCAAATGGCGTCGAACCTGCCGCTTCGGATGACTCGCTCTCTCTCCCCAAGCCGCACACGTACAAGACTGTCAAATCGCCATACGGCACTAGCATGATTCGATCCTCCATCAAGTATTTCGATCACGCGCAGCGGAAGAATCGATGGTTCATCCCGGGTGTTTTCCCGACGGGCATCGACTTCGACCACCTGCGGTACGAGAGGGAGGTCGTCGTCTTCAATCGCATGAGCCAGCGGTACTCGGAGCTCAAGAACCTGCCTGCAAACATCGCTCACTGGGACACTACAAAGGAAAATGTCGAGGTTGATGATTCTGTAAAGGTCAAGGCCGTCATCGAAATGAAGAGCCTGGCCCTGTATGCCAAACAGCGAGCTCTTCGCGAGAAGATTGCCCGCCAGATGATGCACTACGATAATCTGGCGATGACGACCAACCGGACAAACTATCGTCGTATGAAGAAGCAGAATGTCCGGGAGGCTCGCATCACAGAGAAGCTTGAGAAGCAGCAGCGCGATGCCCGCGAGAATCGCGAAAAGAAGAAGCACAATGACTTCCTTCGAGCTATCTACAACCACCGCGCCGAGATCACCGAGACTGCGGCGGCCCAGAGGAACAAGTCCCACAAGCTTAGTAGACTCATGTATTCGCACCACTTCAATATTGAGAAGGAAGAGCAGAAGCGCATCGAGAGGACGGCCAAGCAGCGTCTGCAGGCTCTTAAGGCCAACGATGAGGAGGCTTATCTCAAGCTGCTCGACCAGGCCAAGGATACCCGTATTACGCATCTGCTCAAGCAGACTGACGGCTTCTTGCACCAGCTTGCGTCATCAGTCAAGGCTCAACAACGCCAAGCCGCCGAGACTTACGGCACAGATGCGGGCGACTTCGTCGAGGAAGAAAGCGAGCTCGACGAGGAAGACAGCGGTAAGAAGATTGACTATTACGCGGTTGCACATCGCATCCGCGAAGAGGTTACCCAACAAGCCAACATTCTCGTTGGAGGCACACTGAAGGAGTACCAGATCAAGGGTCTCCAGTGGATGATATCGCTATATAATAACAATCTCAATGGTATCCTTGCAGATGAAATGGGTCTCGGAAAGACGATCCAGACCATCAGTCTGATTACCTACCTGATTGAGCAGAAGCAGCAGAGCGGACCCTACTTGGTGATTGTTCCATTGAGTACCCTTACCAACTGGAACCTCGAATTCGAAAAGTGGGCCCCGTCCGTAGCTCGCGTCGTGTACAAGGGTCCCCCCAATACCCGTAAGCTGCAGCAAGAGAAGATTCGACAAGGCAGGTTCCAGGTCCTCCTGACTACCTACGAGTACATCATCAAGGATCGTCCCATTCTCAGCAAGATCAAGTGGTTCCACATGATTATTGACGAGGGTCACCGTATGAAGAACACGCAGTCCAAGCTCAGCGCAACCATTCAGCAGTACTACACCACCCGTTTCCGCCTCATTCTCACCGGTACTCCTCTTCAGAACAACCTGTCTGAACTGTGGGCCATGCTCAACTTCGTCCTACCCAACAT
Source organism: Trichoderma arundinaceum (assembly GCA_025919625.1). Lineage (NCBI taxonomy): Eukaryota > Fungi > Ascomycota > Sordariomycetes > Hypocreales > Hypocreaceae > Trichoderma > Trichoderma arundinaceum. The sequence continues at coordinate 1,215,135 of JAMQTF010000001.1, read as the reverse complement.
CTTCAAATCTGTCAAGACGTTTGATGAGTGGTTCAACACGCCCTTTGCCAACACCGGTGGTCAGGACAAGATGGAGCTTACGGAAGAAGAGCAGATTCTCGTCATTCGACGTCTGCACAAGGTCTTGCGGCCCTTCTTGTTGCGTCGTCTGAAGAAGGATGTCGAGAAAGACTTGCCCGACAAGACCGAAAAGGTCATCAAGTGCAAGTTCTCGGCGCTGCAGTCGAAGCTCTACAAGCAGATGGTCACCCACAACAAGCTCGTTGTCAGCGACGGCAAGGGTGGCAAGACTGGCGCTCGCGGCTTGAGCAACATGATTATGCAGCTGCGAAAGCTTTGCAACCATCCGTTTGTGTTTGACGTTGTCGAGAATGTCATGAATCCCCTCAACATCAGCAATGATCTTCTCTGGAGGACGGCAGGTAAATTCGAGCTGCTGGACCGAATCTTGCCCAAGTACAAGGCCACTGGCCATCGTGTGTTGATGTTCTTCCAGATGACGGCAATCATGGACATCATGGAGGACTATCTTCGCTACCGGAGCTACAAGTATCTGCGCTTGGACGGTACAACCAAGTCCGATGAGCGATCCGATCTCCTCCGAGACTTCAACGCACCTGGCTCGGACTACTTTTTGTTCCTGCTATCTACTCGTGCTGGTGGTTTGGGTCTCAACCTGCAAACCGCCGATACTGTCATCATCTACGACTCTGACTGGAATCCTCATCAGGATTTGCAAGCCCAGGATCGTGCCCATCGTATTGGTCAGAAGAACGAAGTGCGAATCCTTCGTCTTATTAGCTCCAACTCCGTCGAGGAGAAGATCTTGGAACGCGCTAGATTTAAGCTGGATATGGACGGCAAAGTCATCCAAGCAGGTCGTTTCGACAACAAATCCTCCGAGACTGATCGTGACGCCATGCTTCGAACCCTGCTGGAGACGGCCGACATGGCCGAGTCTGGCGAGCAAGAAGAGATGGAAGACGAGGAGCTGAACATGTTGCTTGCCCGTAACGATGACGAGCTCGTCGTTTTCCAGAAGCTGGACGAAGACCGACAAAAGGAATCTCCATACGGCGGTCCAAAAGGAAAGCCTCGGCTGATGGGCGAAGACGAATTGCCCGACATCTACCTCAACGAAGGCAACCCCATTGAGGACGATGCTGAAGAGGTTATCCTTGGTCGTGGCGCTCGTGAACGCACCAAGGTGAAGTACGACGATGGCTTGACAGAAGAGCAGTGGTTGATGGCGGTGGATGACGACGAGGACAGCCCAGAAGCGGCAGCGGCGCGCAAGCAGGCTCGCAAGGACAAGAGGGAGGCCAATAAGCTTAAAAAGATCGCCCTGGGGAACTCGATGGATAATTCGCCCTCGGCCAGTCGGGCCAGCACGGAGGAGATTGAGACACCCAAGAAGCGAGGCCGGAAGCCCGGAAGCAAGAATGAGAAGCGCAAAGCAGAAGAAGGGGATGACGAGCCCCCTACGAAGAAGCGACGCGGCCCTCAGGGCCGGCCCAGCAAATCTGCCGCTCACAACGATTCTCGGCTGGTGTCGCAGCAAAGGGAGGTGCTTCAAAAGAGCTTGCGGGCGTTGTACGACAGCCTGATGAACTTGGAAGTGGACGACATCGAGCCACCGGCGGAGGACGACGAATCCGATGCCGGGAAGCGCCTCATCATTGGGCCCTTTGTCAAGCTGCCCCCAAAACGCGAGTATGCCGATTACTACGTGATTATCCAAAACCCCATCTGCATGAATCACATTCAGACACGTATTAAGAAGGAAGAGTACAGCTGCCTAAGCGATCTACGCAAGGACTTTGATCTCTTGATACGCAACTGTCAAACCTACAACGAAGATGGCAGCATCCTGTATCAGGATGCGAAAACTATGGATGTAAGTAACAGGGAGAGAGAAGGGGGGGAGAGAGAACCAGCGTCTAGGATAATGTGAGCTAATTTGCCGTAGGAATTCTTCACCAAGAAGTACCAAGAGGAGCTGGACGCGCACCCGGAGCTCCTTGATCTGGAAGAGGGTGGCAAGGCAGGGTCAGCAGCGCCTTCCGGCAATGGAAGCACTCCCCAGCCGAGCGGAACTCGGATCAAAATCATCTCCAGCGCGGCACGAGAGGCTAATGGGGCTCGATCTGCCGCACAGAGCGATGAAGACTGAGAGAGACGACGAGATTGACGACGCGCACCCTCCGTCTCTTTTATGACCGAGAGCAGGGGTGGCGACTGACGACGGAACTGGGGGTTTATGTGCTTGCCAGCGGGAGTATAATTAGAAAGAAGGGAAAATTGATGGCACCAGGAGGAGGAATATCTCCCGACGATTGCCCCGCAAGCGGCTTGTTTGATCATGTATTCTGCGGCGTTGGGAGGATCGGCGTTTTTATCGTGTGTACCCAGGGAAACGGCGAGGACAGGTCCAGGGCAGGCCAAAATACCAACAACCATGTACAAGACGAAGTTGAGATGGAGAGAGGACGAATGGCTGAAGCATCTGGGCGGCATATTTGGATGGCCAGAGGACTTTTTTCTTTTCCTTTTTCTTTATTATTGGGAAGGGGAGGATGGAAGAGGAGACGAGTCGAGAGCGCATGGCCACCGGCTGGGAGCCATGTCTTTTTGGGTTGGTCGTCTTCTTGCCTGTGAATGTCTAGACAAAGTAGTAAAATGTATTCTTAATAGACGTTGATACAGACGCGAACAGGATGTATGTCTCGATATGACGGTGATTGTTTGTTTTGAGAATTAAAGTGACATGTGAACCGATTCTATTGCTTCATGATGCTCTGTCTATGTTTTGCATGTCTACACCACAGCAGACAATTCCACTACTAAGGCTAGGCTAGCTACTAAGTTAGTACTAACCTACGGATAGAGGTACGGAGTAGTTGGCTGATAGATGGACCTGCACCAAGATAAGAGCTACCCTTTAGTGCCCCCCAGCTGCTCTGGCACACTGTACTTGCACCGCCTAAATGCCGTCAGCGACGCCCATCTGCCGCTGCTTCGCCACCCACTCACAGCGCCCTATTTATACACCTACCGGCCAGCCCAAGGCGGGCAACCCTGCATCCGCTCGATGCCCAGTGACAAGGCATGGACTTTTGACGGCCGAAACAACGACCAAAGCAAACCCCCGATTTTTTTTTCATCTTTTTTATCTTTTGAACTCCTCTTGAGTTGCTGGCGGTGGCCGTTGTGGGAAGACACGATTCAGTGGTCCTCGCCTCGATGACGACAAGATGAGGAAGACGCTCATTCTGTGCTTTATCCATGGATTCAAGGTACGTGGCAGGTTTCATTCACTGCTGGGGGACTTTTTTTGTCCTTGTTCTGCCCCACCGCCCATCAGGGTCGGTCTGCCTTCCATGTTTGGGTGAGCATGTGGGATATTGGGTTTGGGCAGCGGTGATGCTTCTTCGCGCATCGCAGACAACGTAGAGCACAAATTGACGGGCTGCCGTGCTGATTGATGTGGATTGATTGTGCTGATTGATTGCTTGGGCGCTGCTGCTATAGGGGGGCGAGTCGACGTTTGGCAACAACTATTCGTTCGTCGAGGACCTGCGCAGGGTCGTTGGCAAGGAGCTGCCCGATTTGACCGTCAAGGTGCTGGTGTATCCAAAGTATGAGACGAGGGGCGATCTGGGAGAGGCCGTGAGCAGGTTCCGCTCTTGGTAAGTCTTGCACATTTGCTTTACCATTGTCCGTCACTTGCAATGGAACAGATGACTGCCAACTATTGGTGTCATTCTGTGGCGAGAGAAGATCTCTGCCTACAACGTCAGGGTCGACAGCGACAGTCCTTGAGCTGACAGCAGGCGGGAACAGGCTGGAGGAAAAAGTCATCGACTATGAGGTGGCCAGGGGAACAGCCTCGCCGACGGTTGAGCCATCTGTGCGGATCATCCTGATCGGGCACTCCATGGGCGGCATTGTCGCTGCGGAGACGGTCATGGGTTTGGCTTCGGAAAAGCCCATCTATACGGAAGACGGCATCGATAAGTCTGGCAGCGGTCTGGCGTTCAACAGCCTCATGTTTCCCCGCATCCAGGGCGTTTTGGCCTTTGACACCCCGTATCTAGGCATTGCGCCAGGCGTGGTTGCGTATGGTGCTGAGGGCCACTACCAGTCGGCGCAGTCGGCTTTGGCACAGCTGGGCTCGGTGTGGAAGATGGTGGGAGGTGGCGGCGGCGATGATGCTGCTGCTGCCGCCGCCTCGGCCTCTTCCGCGCTCACGACGACGCCCGCCAAGGTTGATAGTGGCGGCTGGGGATGGGGAAAGATTGCCATGTACGGGGCGGCTGCCGGAGCTGTTGCTGCCGGGAGCGCAGCGGCGTGGATGAACCGCGACCACATCTCGACTGGATGGTCGTGGGTGTCTTCCCATCTCGAGTTTGTGGGTTGCCTTGCTCGGCCCGAGGCCCTCAAGCAACGCGTCGGCTACATGGTGAAGCTGAGCTCGGAGCTCAACGTGGGATTTGCGAATCTGTATACCAGGCTGGGCAAGGGCGCAGAGAACAAGACGGTTAGCATGGTTGGCACGGTGCTGGGCAAAGACAGGACGTTTTGCGTGGTGCCGAGCAAGCAGCCGTCTGGGAAGTGGATAGAAGCCATCAATGATAAAGCGGCAGACGAGACAACAGCACACATTAGTACGTTTCTTCCTTTCTTTTTCCCTTGTTTGCTCTTCGAATACGCAAGATGCTAACGATGCGTGCGTGATAGCCATGTTTGAGCCTGAGAACAACCCGGCGTACGAGAAGCTGTTGCAGGATTCAAAGGGCTTGATTGCGTCGTGGGTACAGAAGGGCTGGCACGACGCCAGTCATGAACCACGGTCCAGGTCACAGCAGCAGCTCCAGCGCGTGAGATGAGAGCGTCACACTTCCATCTGGTCGGAGTGCAAAAGGATCCAGGCGATCAATTGCAAATAAAGTAGGAAGATGATTGGCTTGTACATTTTTACGATTAGCATTATTACTGCCTATATACAACACCCCCGTGTTTAGTTTTGGTTTTTATCATTCCATCCGCCGTCTATTATCCAATAGTAATAACTCCTGCCAAATCTAATATGCCAAAACATGGTGACGTCTTGCGTGAATGTACTTTTTGCTCTCTCTGTATCGTGCATGGCCTTTTGTATCTGTTGTTTATTGAGTCGCCTTTTCGTCCTTGGCCTTGAGGCTGCGCAAGACCTTTCTTCGCTGGGCCATCATGTGCGTGTAGAGGACATATGAGCCTGTGAAGCCTCGTGTTAGAATTTCACTTTAGTAGTAACATGCTAATCCAACGTACCAGGAACATAGATTGCCAAGATGCCGTAGAAAACATACGGCATCAACGTCAGCGGGTACTCGGTCGCCGTCGTGGCCGGTCCCACGGCGGCGAGGTAGATGAGCGAGCACTCGCTCAGGATGCCGATGGGGTAGAGGATGAAGAAGGTGTTGTAGCGCAGCCAGGTGAGCGGCTTCGGGGTCCAGCCGGAGAGGCTGAGAGCGAAGTAGGAGTAGCGGATGACCTCGGTGACGGACCAGGCGATGAGCATGGAGCTGTAGGTGGGCGACTGGACGGCGAGGTAGGGGTAGAGGAAGAGGACGCCCCAGACGAGGAGGAAGCGGGAGGCGACTTGCATGAGGGTCGTGAAGAGGGGCGCGCGGACGACTCCTGGAGGTTTGTTGACTGATGTTAGAAATGGTGGACTTGGAGACTTGTTGGGAAGACTATTTGGTGGATTGAATGGTTTCTTACCAAAGAGCGAATGCAGGATCTCCATGGCCGCGGCGGTCTGGGTCCATTTCGTCCACTCGCCCGTGGTCACAAAGACATTTTGCGGCCCCGAATTGACGAGCGTCGTGACGGTGCCCTGGAGGACGAGGCCCCAGGCCGCGGCGGAGACGGCGTTGTAGAGGATGAGGTAGCCGTTCTTGACGGGCGACGAGGGAGGTTTCTGGACGGCGGATTTCTTGGAGGGCGCCATGACTGGAGAGTCGATTCCGCGGAGAGGCGAATTGGGGTGGTTGGAGAAGGGCGTGATTGGAAGGACAAGAGTAAGAGGATGGGAAAGAAAAGAAACGGTGGTGATGCTGGAGGTTTTGGTGGTTGGATTTGGTTTGCAGGGGATCCCAGAGCGTTGGGAATTCCGCTGTGGGGCCTGTCGGGGAGGGGTCTTTTGGCGTGGTTCAGTGGTATATTAAGATATCCATTTACATTTACAGAGATGGATTCGAGGTAATACATTCTATATATCAAGGGAGAGCAATTAAAAGGACCATTACTCAATGTAAGTGTCTGGCTGGCTATCCGGTCTATAATATACATCACCATCACTTCTTCAACCTCAACAGTCTATTGTTGTGCAATAGACTCCCCCCAACGCGCAACAAGAACTGCATCCAAACAAGATCCCGACGATCCATCAAGTCCACGTACTCCAAAACACCGGGCGCATCTAAAAACAGCCGCAGCTTCTGTATTTCAGAGTCATCTCTCCCAGTCTCCACCACACGGTCTATCCTCCCGTCGTCAAAGGCGATACCCCTCCAAAGGAGAATCCCCAGTGTTCGTGATGCTTCCACTCTCCTCCGTCTATTGATTAAAGAAGGACTCCAATTGCCTCTGGTGAGAGCCAAAAACTTCTTCCAAAACAGCCGGCGGAGCTCTGTGTGGTCTTCGTAGTACCTGAACCCTTCAGACTCCACGTCTTCCCCAAGGACTTCCTCGATGCCGTACAGAGCCATGCCAAAGGGCAGCCATTCTGCCTCCGCCCAGTCAATGAGTCCCGTCAGGCGGCCAGTTTTGGCGTCGACCATTATGTTTCCAGGGAGAAGATCTCCGTGTGTGAGACACCAATCTGACGCCTCGACGCTGTCGAGTGAGCTCTGCGCTCCCGAGACGTGCCTCAGCAGATCCTGACCCGGCAGTCCGTTCAAAAGGTCGAGGCGCCAGCGCATCGACTCGCCGATTCTCCCCTTGGCCATGCTTCCTGCTAGTATCGCGACATCTGCCGAGATCTGACGTCCGCGAAACCCGAGGGCGAAGACCTTGGCTAACCCGCTCATCAGCCTCCTCTTAAATAACTTGTTATTAGTCTCACATCCTTTTGTTCTTCGTCGAAACTCGGAGAGAGGAATCCCCTGAATTCGTTCATGTAAATAGGCGTGCATCACGGATGATGACGATCCGCCGTTCGCATCTTGGCTCTCCAGCAAGATCCCTTGGACCTTGCCCAGATATGTAGTCGTCGGAGCAAACTTCCCGTAAATGGCTTTAACCTCACTGCAAGTGTCTATATCTAGCATGAACGCCTCTGGCCGGAACTGCAGCAGATACCCATTTGACATGTTTAGCGTGTACGAGCAGTAGCCCTGCGTTGGCGATGGCCTCGCTTCCAGGCGAGAGAACCGCACACGGGCGTACTCATCACATGCATCTCTAGTTCTCCCGTCGAATCCGTTACGTGTAAAAAATGCTTCGATATCTTCACTGTACGAATGAACTTCACTGTCGGCCGTGTGGCTGCCGGTCTTTTCGTCACTTCTCCAAATCATGTTCACGCAAGACTTATAATACAAAACACTGATACGGCGAGCGTTCTATCATGGGCTGTTGCTGTGATACGATGTGAGCAGCTCCATGGCGAGAGTTGGGGGTTTTTTTTAAGACACGCTTGGTCAGATGATGAAAGGTGCAGAAGCCAATGAAGCTTCCCTTTTTAAACGTTCAAGTAATAGCTCGTAGGATTGCTATCAAAAGCCACCCCCACATACATACTCGTGGCTCTTCCGGACCTGCACATGACGCGACCCCTCTTTGGCTGCGGCTGGATTCGTGCTTTTCGCCATCATTGGTTTTGCTTTCGCTGCCCGCGGTGAATCCCCAGACCGGTGTGCAGGGTTCGTCGTGTAAGCCGAGCAGAGCGGGAGCTTCTCCTTCCTTGCTTGCTGGCGGAATATTGAAATAGAATGCATTCTAGTACGCTATTTCTTGTGCACATACACGTACACCCTTCTCTCTGGATTGGCCAGGTCAAAGCACATTAATATGTCGCGGTGAGTCTCTGAACGAGGTAGTCGCCGCTGTTGATGCTGTCATACTTCTTCTCTTTCTCGGTTGCATACGTTCCCGGTAGCACTTCGATGAGGTCTTTGAAGTTGGGGTTGCAAAAGTAGCTGTTTCTCGCGTTAGCACGCTCTACTTGGATCTCTTTACGTGATTTACTTACGCAATGCTGTATCGGGAAGGATACGTCTCGCCTTCTCTTCGGGGTGGCTCTACTACACGGTGGATGGTGCTCTTGATCGTGTCATTGCTCCATCTCGCTAGCAGGTCACCAGCGTTGACAACAATCGTGTCTTCAATGGGCGTGGCGTCAACAAAGCTTCCATTCGGGCTCTTGACCTGGAGACCTCCACGGTTATCTTGGAAGAGCAGCGTGATGGATCCGTAGTCCTGTGTCATCAAAAGTGTCAAAAGGAATACGTGTAATTCTGAACGAAGCCTGCTTGGCCGCTTACGCTGTGCTCTCCAGCACGGACCTGGCCTGGCGTGTTGAAAACATCAGACCTGACCTCTGGATAGTGCAGTAGGCGTAGAGTATTATCACCGACGTCGACGAACCCATCAAAAAAGCTCTCTTCAAATCCCATTCCAGTAGCGATGGCCCGCATGACCTCCACATGCAAAGCTTTGCACTGCTCAAAGAAGCTCTTCATATCTTCCTTGAAGCCAATGACTGAACCCTCTTCGCTGGGCCAGTTGTTCGGGTGACCTGGCTCATCATCGCGGCCAATCTCATAACTCTCCTTCAAGTCGGGCACCGCGCTACGAATCTTTTCTACTTCAGCAATGTCGTTCAGCTGGGTGACCTTCTCTCGCCCATGGGCAACATAGCCGCGGTTGGCCTGCGGAGTAGTCCATTCCAGTGCCATTTTCCTTTCCTGAGGCTGTGCGAAGAAATTTGCCGACATGGCAAAGGTGTGCTTTACCACATCTTTTGGGATGGGATGATTCTTGAGGTAGATGAAGCCAGCATCCTGGAACCCATTGAGGATGGCCTTGGCCGTCTCTTGACGGGTAGATGAGTCGCCATCTAAGAATTTAGAAAAGTCGATAAGCTAAACGAATATGAGCACGAGGTCAGTTTATAAGTCGTTTGCTCGCTCCATCTCGATGCAGTATCATGCCCTGAGCAGTGTAAAGCAGGCAAAAGAAAGGAGGGGCATGTGCTTACAGGAATGAAAAGTCCATCTTTGCTCACTGCAGCATCAGTCGCCATTGTATACTTGATCAAGCACGTGTATAATTACTTTCATAGATATCAACAGGTGCCAGCGGAGAACTTGGCAAGAAAGTTCAGGCTCAGGCACATGTATTGCTACAGGTATTTAAAGTATTTCAATCCAGACTGCAAGTCAAAATTAGCGCAGCGTTAGGTGCGTCTCCATCGCAATGTGACCTCCTCACTACCTCTCTCGTCGGCGGCGCTGCAAATGGGACGAGGTAGCGCGGGCGCTGGAGGAGAGAAGTCGTGCCACTGCCAGTCTAACTTCCTCCAAACTTTGGCAGGACTATAGTCCCTATCTTGGGCCATGGCATGCTAGTAAGGCAGCGATAAGCTGGGGTCAAGGGACGGCAGCTAGCATGCTTAGCCTGGGGTGTGTGCGTTAATGGCTGATCCGCTGCATTCTGACTGGTGCAACAGGCTGATAATCATGGTGGAGAGACGAGGACCGGTGCGGGGCTATGATCTTAGATGCGCCATGCCCCTCCTCGAGGGAGAGTGTTGGCTGTTGCTCTCATAGTAAGTAGTGGTAGTAGTAGGAGTAATATTTTCGCGTATCAATGTCTCAAATGTGACCTCTTTGTCGGCTAAGGGACTCGCTGGTTGCACCCGTGTGTGCTGCAGCGAAGCGACTCGAGGGCTATACAACTCTCCCCGCTATTGCTCGTGGGGAAATGTGCTTGTCGCAACACTAAATTCTCAACCCCCTCCTCTCTCGCCAGGATTAACCCTAAGCTCAGATTTTGAGCCGTATTCGCGAGAGATTGATTTCCTCGCCTCCGGTGTGTGATATGGCAGCCTCTAAAGTACGCGTTGTGGACATCCACACGCACATGTATCCACCATCATACATCAAGATACTCGAATCTCGTTCGACAATCCCTCTCGTTCGCTCTTTTCCACAGGCCCCAGATCCACGCCTGATACTCCTCGAAGCCGAAGTCAAGTCGCTTGAAGAGGCCACCAATGATCCGGCAGCGAAGCTTCCTGGGCGGCCGCTCACTTCCCATTTTGCATCGCTTGCTCAAAAGGTCCATTTCATGGACACTCACGGCATCGACATCTCCGTCATATCCCTGGCTAATCCCTGGCTCGACTTCCTCAGTGCCTCTGAGTCAGGAAAAATTGGTGAATCTGTCAACGAAGAGTTTTCGCGCATGTGCGGCGAGCACCCTGGGCGTTTGTTCTTCTTCGCAGCTTTACCATTAACCGCACCTCTCGAGACTGTGCTCGCTGCGATATCCCATGTCCAGGCCCTTAAATACTGCAGAGGCATCATTCTCGGCACTTCAGGCCTGGGCAAGGGGCTCGATGATCCCGCTCTGCTGCCTATTTTTGAAGCTTTAGCAGCAGCCCACTTGACCGTTTTCCTGCATCCGCATTATGGACTGCCGAATGAAGTCTGGGGGCCCCGAGCTAGCGCTGAATATGGACATGTTCTGCCTCTTGCCTTGGGCTTCCCCATGGAAACCACCATCGCAGTTGCGCGGATGTATCTGTCGGGGGTCTTTGACAAAGTACGAGATCTTCGAATGATCTTGGCTCATAGTGGAGGGACTCTTCCCTTCCTAGCAGGCAGGATTGAAAGCTGCATTCTGCACGACGGACAGCTCGTCCGGGAAGGCAAAGCCGGCAAGGGTCGGCGGACAATTTGGGATGTCCTGAAGGAACAAATCTACCTTGATGCTGTCATTTATTCCGAAGTCGGACTGAAAGCAGCCATAGACGCCAGTGGTGCTGATAGATTGATGTTTGGAACAGATCATCCCTTCTTCCCTCCTCTTGAAACCGACGAGCAAGGGGAGTGGGAGAGTGTCAGTTTGAATGCCGACGCAGTTTCCAAAGCCGTTGGCGAAGGATCAGGAGAAGCAAAGGCGATCATGGGAGGCAACGCTATAGGCATCCTTCGTCTTGACCAAAACATCTGAACATCGCGGGACTGGCCGTTACCGATTAATTAATGCTAGGCTGTAGACGGATATAGCAAAATGGCTGGATATGATTGGATGATCCTTCAGGTTATGTGCGTAAGAGCCATTAGACAGCAGCCGTTTCTTGCTGAAATTTAACTTCCGCCTCATGGATTCGTTGCCTCGCTTCCCTCGCTTCCCTCTCAGCTTCCTCGAGCTCCTGGCTATCCATCGCATCGAGTTTCTGTAAGTTTCTCACAGCTTGGACAGCCCGTAACTTGTCGCAGACCAGTTCCCAGTACATCTTCTTGACGGTGCCGAGATCCGCGATGTAGTCGCCGGGCACGAGAATCGCGCCATTCGCGGGCCCCGACGGCTTTTTAACAGCACCCGTGGCCTTGAGTGACTCCTTGACCTGTTTCCTCCTTGCCTTTTCCTCCTTCTTTTCCTTCAATCGCCGCCTAGCTTCTGCCAAGTCTTCCATTTCCTGGGCTGCCTCAGCCTGTCGCCTCTTCTCTTCTTCATGAATACGCTGTTCTTCCGCCAAACGCTCGCGCTCCTTGTCCATCTTCTCCCGCTCTCTCTGCTGCTGTTGTTGCCTCTGTTGCCTATGCGCATTTTCACGAGCTTCGAGATCGTCGGCAAACTTTTTGTGCTCCTTGTCCATTGCCTCGCGCTCTTGCTTGCGTAGCAACTTGGCTTTGAGAGACTGGTCATAGGCTGCCCGAGCATTTGGGTCGGACAGTATGTCCCTCGCCCTCTCGAAAAGCTCCCATTTTGCCGCATCAAAATTGTCACCCGCTTTATCAGGGTGGTACTTTAATGACCTTTTTCTCCATGCTCGGTGAATATCTTCCTTGGGAGTGAGAGCATCAACCCCAAGGAGCTCATAGAGATCAACATTCTTATCCGCATACTCATTCGCGAACCGTAGAAGGTCCGCTTTATCGTCGCTCATTGCGTGAGTCTATGGGATTCCTCTTGGTTCTATAGATGACGGCCTCAGTACAGTTGGCTAGGAGAATTCATGCCACCGTAAATAAAATAGGAGTGAAAATCCAAAAGTGTTGATATGTCACAATGAATGGGTTTATTGAAGGAAAGAAGAGAGAGAGAAATTAAAGAACGAGAAACGTTTGTTTCTCAGGTGGCGTTGATGCCTTTTGTGAGATTTTGAGTGACAGGACGCAGTCGCGCCGCCGCGCCTTAGCGCTGGATACGCTATCACGTGACCCATTGGAGCTTCTATGGAGCAGATGCTAGGGTTATACTCCGTACTCCGTGTATACAGAAGTACGGACAGACACATGCAGATAAGATTGTGCAATTACATGCCAAAAATTATTTTTATCAGAAGAGAAAAAAAAAATCTGTTTCATATCCTAATGCCCTTATCAAATACCAAAATGCGCCATGCCGCTAGTAATGCTATCACTTCATGAAATCTCCAATCCGCATATGAAGCCGCACTTCTCAACATCACTGCTTTGCACTTCTCAACGCGGGAATCTTCTTTCCCTGCCAGACAATGTCCTGAGTCTCGGCAAATAGGTAGACATTTGGCGTTCCTGCTGATAGTTGGAGAAGATATCGTTCATATGGCCCCAGCGGTTCCTCCACCAGAATCCTTTGTTTGGGATCTGTTGGCGCAGAACTCTGCGGTCCGGCGTACTCCCAAACCCATCGTCCGCCTTGCTGCTTATCCACTCCGGATTCGTCCGGCGGGCCTTGCCACCAGCTTGGGTTACGAGGGATGGGGTCTTCATATGTTTCATTGGTATGCTTCAATTGCCAACTGGCCAACGATGGACAGGTCCAGACGGCTTTGTCGTCCAGGCCGAGACCATTGCAAGCAAGCCGGACTCTCGCAGAGCTGTGAATACGCTCATTGGTGTCTTGCAAGAATATGTTGGTGTCACGGTCCGTCTTGGGGTCGATCCTCTTGTACAAACCCGGAGTCCTGTCATCGAAGCCCGAAAGTTTATATAGGAAGCTGTCAGCCTTGTTGATGGACCCGAGCGCCCATGGTCGCACCGGCCGGTTCTCTGAATAAATGGGATCAACAGCCCACTTTGGGCCATTCTTCGTAGCTTTCAGGCTCTGGTAATAGCCGATGGTCTTCTGCGCTACTCTCTCGAGGCATGACAAGTCGAACTCGACTCCTACGGATGCCATCTGGTCCATCATCCCTATTTTTTGCATCGTCAGCTCCTGATTCTAAACCCTTGTTCGACGACTGGGGGCTGGAACAATGAGAGCCACTTACAGGCAAGCGAAGAGTCAGCGGCCTCTTGATCTGGCCAGCCACCACCACAGTTGGCATGATTTCCTGGGAACCAGACCTGTCTAAGATCGGTCGTCATCTTGTTCTGTGGGAGGCGCTCCCAGACGGCTGGGCTAAATGGAGTGCGAGTTTCGTCCAGTGCAAGCGCCTGAAACGCATGCTCTATGCGATCCGATATTGATGTGTCATGCCATTTATATGTGCTGCGGCAGTTAGCTTCCTGTGACGAAGTCTTTAGGAATCCAAACGAGGGAGACTTATTCGTCATTCGAAGGGTGGATGCCTATCTTGTCCAGCCAGGAGACCTTGGGGATACCCAGGCTGCCAACAGTGTCCCAAACACAAACGGCCTTGATCTTGATCAATTCGCCATTCTCCTGTTTTACGCGAGTATACCCTAATTTCTCGAGCCTTGCTCGGTATTCGGCTGCTGCATTAGGACCTTTGGGCTTGTTTGGAAACGGCTGACCCGGAAACTCGTCGTCATACTTGTCATTATTCCAGTTCTCCATGTCCTTGAAGATGGGATAGAAGTACTCCAATCCCTCTCTAGTTAGAAGACCAAGACTTCCAACCATGCCTGCTACCGATCGAGCGGTAAAGGCACCTCGAGAAAAGCCAACAAGGAATATCTCATCGCCATCAATATGGTTGGCACAGAGATATGAGTACGCTTCGCGAACCCGCTGCATATTACCTCCGTTAGCTTCTGCCGATGCATAGTGGAAGAGTTAGTCCAGTTCTTCTCACTTCAGAGAGCCCCAGGCCAAATGCGCCGCCAGTAATGGTATCAATGGCATTACTGCCAGTCCCCACACCGGACTCATACGACATGACTTGCAGCGTGCCGTCGTTGCATCGTCGCTTGAAGCACCGGCTAATTCGAGTCACATTCGATGGTACTTGAAGGGTCGGCTGGGGGTGCTGTAGAGTCGGCTCTACATAGCCGTTGTCGCTGTTCATCCACGTCCCATCGCAGCAGACGATGAGTCGCTTGTGCACCGGAGGAGGTTGAGAACCCATCAGAGCGAATATCTAAATCTCCTAGTAAAGAAATGTGAACAATAAGAAGAAGCGCAATATCAAAAGGATATAGTTTACAAAATAGGCCAGCATACAACATATAGTAGCAGTATAGTATATATATATATATATATATATTTGAATCCGCAATCATAGGCGTCCAAAGGTGAGGCCGCCTTTCCCCACAAACCCCAGATCTTTGATTAACCTCTCCAAAAGCACCTCTTGGCAAACGCTACCGGTGGCGGAAGGGGCATGACCACAGCCGCAAAGCCGGGTTCACAATAGGCCTCTCGTGATGGTGTGCAACCCAGCCGGTGGTCAGCCCCAGCCATGGCGCCGGACTCTTCCTCGTGCCTGCCAACAGCTTCGATGAGGCCCATGACCAAAGGCATCGCCAAGGCTGGGTCTCCGGAGCCAAGAATCGAGGCTTTTCGGCTTCAACCACTCAGGCGACTATCGCCTCTCAGCATACATGGGCTTTCAGCTGCGGAGCGGCATCTGCCAACGAGCGACAGCTTTTCTCTCAGCCCTACCGCGCATATGTATGTAGGGAAGCAAATCCTACGCAGCCTAGCCAGCTTACGGCCGGTAAACGAGCCAACCATCGCGAGCAGAAT